>CM051377.1:17798729-18398729 GCA_028015245.1 Cardamine occulta
TAAAAACACTCGAATAAGCACTAGAAACAAAGCATACTTATCTTTCTATATGTCGTGTATTCTATTTCCACAAGAAATGATAAAAAAAGGAAAAAAACCAGAAATAAACGTACAGTATCAGCGGCAACAAGATTTAAACCGACTCCCCCTGCTCTTGTTGAGATCATAAAAACAAAAGCATTGCTTGCATCAGCTTCAGAATCCAATCCTCTTTCTGTTTTCGTGCTGAAACTCTTTATTGCAGCAAAACGTTCTTCAGCCCGTACTGATCCATCAAGGCGCTCATAAGAATATCTACGTAGCTCCATAAAATCCTGTGTTGGTATAAGCTAAATTTTCAGTGTGCTCTATGCCAGCTTCACCAACGTTACAGAAAATAAAACAGCTTTATAATGAAACCTGTAAAATGTCGAGTGTAGAAGTCATCTGAGAAAATAGGAGGACACGATGTCCAATATCATGGAGCCTCTTGAGCAGTTGATCCAAAACTAAAAGTTTACCACTCGCCTGTCAGAACGCAATAGTTAATGAACAAAACTTTTATTCAATGGAAACATATAGAAGGATTGTTTGGATAGTAGCAACCATCTGGGATACCTGAACAAGGTGTTCGCCCTCTTCAAAAGGTTCTGGTTCGATACCTGGAAATAAGTAAGGGTGGCTACATGCTTTTCTTAGCTGTATCACCTGCTCAAGGGAACACATCGGGAGATATATAAAAATCGCATATCTTTCACCAAACATAGCAAAAGCATTTTATGAAATCAATTGAGCCGTGTGATAGTAAACATGAGAAACTAACTCACAATATTTTGCAAAGACGTATGATTGGTTCCTCCAGAAGACAGTGCGAGAAGCCCTGGAAGCTCTTTCCTCAGTATGGAAGTATATATCTTCTTTTGAAGACTGACGAGCGGAACCATTCTATCATGGAAAAAATACAGAACAATAGATAAATATATAATATAAATAGAGCACCTGCAGATAGTTTTAGTGGATAGGATTAGCAATATAAGGTACAAGACTTTACACAGTTAGCTCTGTGAGAGGTGGCAACACCAGATTTCCAGACTCGATGAGCAAAGATTTTGTACGCCTTAGCATAAAGACACCTAAGATGAACTTCAAACTCTTATATGTTTTCTTATCATTTGGCACATCAAGACCTGTTTTAACACAGAGGAAAGACACATGTTAATAAATACCTTTTACACCTTCTGAATGAATATCATCAACACAAAAATACCTGATAGAAACTCCCCATTCTCTTTGAATGCGAGAAGGAACTGGTCCAGTGTCCCAAAAACTAGTGGCATGCAAAAATGCATCAGAGCCCAGAGTTCGGTAAGATTGTTCTGAATAGGTGTGCCAGTAATCAAGAGACGTCGTGGAATGAGGAATTGGTCAAGTAAGACATTGTACAGAACCTGTGACATAGCCAAAATAATTATCTTAGATAATTGCCCAGGGTCAAATGTTCATACAGCCAGGCCACGTACAATATAAGTTAGTAACCAAACAAGTTTTGACTGTAGAAGCCTGAAAAGAGTGTATAATATGGTATCTAGCAACTAGGATCTATCATTCAGTTCAAACCTAAATGGATTGTATAGTTAGACACAAATGAAGCATACGCTGTTGGGATTCTTGAGTCTTTGAGCTTCATCAATGATAGCATACTGCCAGGGAATTTGAGAAAGAAAGTCCTGATCCACCAGTGCTATGTCATAAGTTGTCAACAACACATCAAATGGTAACGAATGTCTCTGAAAAACAAAATAAAATAAGGATATAAATCATACACACAACTTCCAAACCCCAAGTTCATAAGAAGTAAGCCAAATACAATTTTAGACTCTCACTTTACTATTTCAATAACTCAGTTCAAAACTCACCTTAGAACTCTTCGTGACATGATCATACATTGACTTACGCATATCACGACGGCAAACCTTATCACCAACATATCTAAGAACTTTAAGTTTTGGAGTGAACCTACTTATCTCTGATACCCAACCATCCGTTACGCTTAAGGGACACAGTACCACTGCCAAATTAAGCAAAAACATTAACCTATGTCACATCAAAACTTGTCTACTGAACAAATTATCAGAGAAGCTGATCTCATTTGACTTACGAAATGGCCCTGGCAAGCCTTGATGAAACTTCAAATAACTCAGGAAAGAAATTGCCTGGAGAGTCTTTCCCAATCCCATCTGCTCAATACTTCGATTAGACTAAACAATCAAATAGAACAATACAACATTTCAAAAACAAACAAAAAAACCATTGATGTACCTCGTCTCCTGCAATTAGAATCAAACATACAAAAAAAAGTTAATCCAAGGTCAATTACTTTGATTTTCAAATTTTTAATTCTAAACTTGCAGGAAGAATCATCTGAAACGAAAATCGAAGTTATACCGAGAACGACATTGACGCCGAGTAGATATTTCCGTATAAGCCAAGAGACTCCTTCGATTTGATGAGGCTTCAGAGTAGCCGTGACACCGAATTCTCTGCAATCAGGAGGCGCGTGACTCGTTTGCGCCTGCTCCGCGAGTATGAATTTGGCCGCCGCTTCAAGTCGCCGTTCGTACTCCATCGTGGAAGGGACTTTTGGCGGTGAACTCCCTCTTTCAGTCTTTTGACATTTTTCATTATAGAAGACCGCCTGAACCGGTACGAGAAAACCAGGAATTTGGCCAACGAACTGGTAAGGAAATTCTCTCAATACGACGTAGTTTTTTGTTTTATTTTTCTTTCGTTTTTTTTTTTTTTTGTGCTCGGCTCTCTCGTTTTCCTTTTTTCTCAACAAACATTTTTAAAAAGATGAACCAATAAATAAATAAATAGCCCTAAATTTTATTTTAAAAATCATAAAACATGCATCCACGTTCTGATAATTTCGGAAACTTATATTTCGATGTCAAAAGTATAGTTAGACGGAATACTATTTATCGAACAAATTAATATTTATCGAATAATATTGAGAAAAATATAACACTATAAGAAAATTATCATATGGGGAAATATTAAGATAATTCTGTGAAAGTCCATTTGAGGAAATAATCAAAGAGTTTCCAAAATACAGAGAAGTGGTGAGGACGTGTGACGTCAGCAGATTCTCCATCGACGGCTCAAATGATGAGAACAAACACATGGGACCCACGTCAAATTACCTTTAGTTCCATCGTTGGCAATTTGGGGTCAAATATTAAACATTTAATCAAACTTATAATCATCATAGACTCTTCTAATTCATATGTTTTGGTAGCACTAATCTCCACCATTACTCCTCCATTCACTCTTAAACTTACCTCAAGTGCGTTATGGCACCAAGTATCCATCTCTATGTTCCAACGCATATCACACTTCCATTTTACTGCTGTATCACCATGAGTAAATCTTTTGCTCTTATTCAAATTTCTATTAATCTTTTTGTGACTTAAATTTTATTTATGTGTAGAGGGATAATACATGAAAATATGATTCAACTGGTCATATAGTTTACGTATTCCAACGAGAGACTTAAATCACAATTTCTGAAATAATTTCATAACTTCGTTTTTTGTTGTGATGACGTACAAGCTACACATATCATCTGATTTTAACTCACCTATAAAACACCTCATTTTAGATTTTTTTAGAAGGCATGATTTATAATTACTAACTCCGCATGTTTGTCAAGTTTTTAACAGTAGTTTTCATAATGTTCGGAATTAAAACACGTAAATTAATACCAGGCATATACTTAACATTTATAAAATATGGGCGCCCTATGGTTTGACATGGTTTATTGAAGATCATTGTTCCGAAGACTTGTCTCTAAATGTTCTCCAAACTGAAGACATATGAATGAGGGTTCTATGATTTTTACGTTGAAACCCGAAACCATAATGAGTTTCTTTAATAATTTTAAAATGTTTCAGTCTCAAAAGTATTTTATTATAATCGAAGTGGGTCGATTTGAAGCTTCATTAAAACAAAATATTAGGTGATTTAGCCAATGAGATTAACGCACAAAATAAATCGATATGTTAGTGGAGATTTTATACAAATACTAATTATTACTTGACCACAACAAAAGGAACTCTTATTAGTTTTTAAATTGATTACAACATAATTATCCACAAGACGCATACGGCCTACAACATAAATGTCAATATCTATCATTAGGATCAAGTTGTGAAGTGTCGGTGATCACTTCTCGGTTCTTGTTGTCTGCTTCAGTCTTCTATCTTGAGGTACACGTATTTCTTATAACCAACAATTCAAGATTATGAGTGAGTATTAGCAATAATTCTGTAAGGTTCATGAGCAACAACTAATAATATTTCAATTTAAGTAACGGTACATGTGTCGTGTGACGCAATAATATACTCACTTCCAAATTCTAATCACACTAATTTAAGTTTATATATTAAACAACAAACAAAAAGCAATGGCTTAGTATTCTGTCTGCCATTTCCGAATTTTTCTTCATGTCCAAATTTGCTCATGTCTTCCACAAAATCACTCTACTTTTTCTACTCCCCCACCATCGTTCCGGAACATGCACACAGCCACGTATCCATTTTATTCACTCAAAATATAATATTTATATTTTCGGGTATAAAATCTGTATATAACATATGCTTTGCGTGTATGAAAGAAAACTATATACTATAATCTGCATATTACAAAAAAATGTTGACCCAAATGTCTCTCCCTATCCCGCCGAAATTTCTTCCACCGCTAAATTCTCCATCTATTCATCATCACCAATCCCCGCCACCACTTTCACCTCCACGCGCCGCCATATCAATATCTATACCAGAAACCGGTTTAGGACGTACCGGAACAATCCTCGACGAGTCCACGTCGTCAGCTTTTCGTGACTACCAATCTTTATTCGTGTCACAGCGTTCCGAGACAGTCGAACCGGTCGTAATTAAACCAATCGAAGGTTCAATACCGTTTGATTTCCCTTCCGGTACATATTACTTAGCCGGTCCAGGACTATTCACTGACGATCACGGCTCCACGGTCCATCCTTTAGACGGTCACGGTTATCTCCGTGCGTTTCACATCGACGGTAACAAACGGAAAGCAACGTTCATGGCGAAGTACGTTAAAACGGAAGCGAAAGAAGAAGAGCACGATCCAGTGACTGACACGTGGCAGTTCACTCATAGAGGTCCATTCTCAGTGTTAAAAGGTGGGAAGAAATTTGGAAACACGAAAGTGATGAAAAACGTGGCTAATACTAGCGTTTTGAAATGGGCTGGGCGGTTGCTTTGTTTATGGGAAGGTGGCGAGCCGTACGAGATCGAATCTGGATCGTTGGATACCGTTGGGAAATTTAACGTCGCGATCAACGATTGTGATGATGATGATTCTTCCGACAGAGATTTTGCTGGTCATGATATATGGGACACAGCCGCACATTTGTTGAAACCCATACTTCAAGGTAAGTAATATTTTATGTTAAAAGTAAAGTTAATTAAATTAAAGCATGTAGTCCATTATTCAGACAGCTGCGTTAAAGTAATTAAATATATAATTAAATTTATTTGTATTTAAGCAGGTGTATTTAAGATGCCATCGAAACGGTTCTTGTCGCATTACAAAATCGACGGTGGAAGAGATAGACTTTTAACGGTCACTTGCAACGCCGAAGATATGCTTTTACCTCGGAGCAACTTCACATTTTGTGGTAAATAATCTATTGATCTTTAAGAAATATTCTGAAATAGTAGGTTATTACAATAATGGCAAATAATTATTTACAGAGTATGATTCGGAATTCAAGATGATACAAACGAGAGAATTCAAGATTAATGATCATATGATGATTCATGATTGGGCCTTCACGGATACTCACTATATACTCTTTGCCAACAGAGTCAAGCTTGATCCATTTGGTAATAAGCTAACTTATATCTGCTAAAAGTCATTTACAGGAAGAGTAATATTTATTTTCAATGAATCTGATGAGGATATACAAATATTATCAGGGTCCATTGCCGCGATGTGTGGAGCGTCACCGATGGTATCAGCGTTATCGTTGAACCCAAGCAATGAGAGTTCCCCGATTTATATCCTCCCTAGATTTTCCGAGAAATCTATAGGAGATAGAGACTGGAGAGTTCCTATTGAAGTATCTTCTCAGTTATGGCTAATTCACTCCGGAAACGCTTATGAGACTAGAGACGATAACGGCGATTTAAAGATTCAGATACAAGCGTCCGCTTGCTCTTACCGTTGGTTCGATTTCCAGAAAATGTTTGGTAAGTTAGTACAGTTACCAAATATTGAAAGACCTCTCATGACATTTTGGAATAACTTCTTCCACACGTTAGGACTTTTAGGTGTTCAAAAGACAGCAACTGAACATTTTTGTTTGAATTCTACAGGCTACGATTGGCAAAGCAACAAGCTGGATCCTTCTGTTATGAATCTAAATCGCGGCGACGATAAATTACTCCCTCATCTAGTAAAGGTATCCTTATAAATTAAGTTTTTGACTAATCCCATTTGCTTTTAAGCAACTTTTATATTAGATGTTTAGAAAAATCTGTGTTAGCGATGAACTAAAAAGGTAATATATAAACGTAGGTATCTATGACCTTGGACTCTGTCGGAAACTGCAAGAGCTGTGACGTAAAGCCTCTAAATGGATGGAACAAGCCGTCAGATTTTCCGGTTATAAACTCATCCTGGTCCGGAAAAAAGAACAAGTACATGTACTCTGCAGCCTCTTCGGGAACTCGAAGTGAACTTCCTCATTTCCCTTTCGACATGGTCGTGAAGTTTGACTTAGACTCAAATCTCGTCCGTAGTTGGTCTACGGGAGCTAGAAGATTCGTTGGTGAGCCCATGTTTGTCCCAAGAAACTCCGATGAAGAAGAAGATGAGGACGATGGTTACATCCTCGTCGTCGAGGTACGTAAATAAATTCGATTTCGTCTTTAATTAGATGGTTTTTCGTAAGAATGTTTGATACGATTTGCCATCTACTATTTTCATAGTATGCGGTTTCGGTGGAGAGATGTTACCTCGTGATTTTGGATGCTAAGAAGATCGGTGAATCCGATGCGGTCGTGTCGCGGTTAGAGGTTCCGAGGAATCTAACGTTTCCGATGGGTTTTCACGGTTTATGGGCTAGCGACGATTGACTTTGTTCATAATGGTTTCATTTAAATTTCACTAGTGAAAATTAGCATAGTGTATTTGATTGTGCTATAGTGTATACAAAGTGCATAGTGTATTTTAACAACAAAAGAAAAAGAAAGCGTATAGTGCAAATTGCAAAATGCAAATTACAACTGCTGTGTTATTTCATGTATATATGTGCTTACGTGGACTTTTTTAACGAGTTTTACACGTCATCATATATTAGTGGGCTGGGCCGAGATGGCCGAAACCAGTTGATTCAGTTACCAGTTATGCGGACCATTATCCGGTTGCGTTGACTCTACGCTCCTACTTACTGAGACAATAAAGCCTCTCTGTATAAAACCGCAAAACCCCTTATTGAACGCCGGCGAAGAAGAGCGAACCAGTGAGATAGCGAGAAGAGAAAAAAAAAGGAGAGTGATAAAGAGATAACCGCAATGTCGGGTTTTCCGTTTAGTCAATCCAACTCAGGTGGAGCTTTCTCATTCGGATCTTCTTCAACCACCGGGTCCTCTTCTGCTTCATCTACCGCTTCTCCTTTATCTTTCTCCTTTAACCCATCCTCAAACCCTAGCTCCACCGGATTTGGCTTCGGATCCACCATATCGAATCCTGCTTCCTCCCCAACTCCATCATCTGGATTCGGAGCCTCGTCAACTCCATCATTCGGATTCGGATCCTCTGCTTCCTCAACTCCATCATTCGGATTCGGATCCTCTGCTTCCTCGACTCCTGCTTCAGCTCCATCGTTTGGATTTGGAACCGCCGCGTCTGCATCTCCTTCTGCTCCGTCACTGTTTGGATCATATACCAATGCTTCTGCGGCTGCTCCTGCTTCTTCTCCTTTCGGATTCGTAACTTCGTCGGCCTCTCAGCCTGCTTCTTCTCCGTTCGGAGTCTCCTCCTCCTCCGCACCTACTCCGTCGTCATCTCTTTTCGGAGCGGCTCCAGCTAGTGGTTCGACATCTCTCTTTGGATCTTCCTCATCGTCATCCCTTTTCGGAGCGGCTCCAGCTCTTTCATCTACGTCCACCTCGGATTCTCCTCTCTTCGGGACATCCTCATCGACCGCCGCTTCAACATCCTCTCTTTTCGGCGCGCAATCATCAGCCGCTGCTTCAACATCTCCGCTATTCGGCGCGCCATCATCAGCCACAGGCTCGACACCGTCCTTCGGCGTAGCCTCATCAGCCTCTAGCTCCTCAGCGTCCATTTTTGGAGCCACCGGTTCATCAGCGTCCATTTTTGGAGCCACCGGTTCATCAACGTCAATCTTCGGTTCGTCTTCATCAGCAGGTTCAACACCATCTCTCTTTGCGTCGTCCTCTTCAGGCGCAGCAGCTTCTTCACCGTCCCCGTTTGGAGTATCTACCATCACTTCCTCAACTACAACCAGTCACTCAGCTTCTTCTCCTTTCTCCGCTTCTACCGGATTCTCTTTCTCGAAAACCATAGGAAATTCGACCCCAACCATCACTACTTCTGCTCCTTCTCAAACAGCTTCATCATCTTCCTCTTCTTCTTCTTCTTCGTCCTTCTCATTTGGTACACCCGCCAGTTCAGGCTTTCAATCTTCTACAGCAGTGTTTTCTATTGCAACTACCACCACTACTTCTTCTTCGACTCCTGCTGCAACTAGTGCACCAACTTCTTCAGCTGCACCTTCTACAATGGCTTTCCCTTCTTTTGGTGTGAGTTCATCTGCAACCAACACCACTACTGCTAGCTCCGCTGCTACATTCGCTACTACAGGATTTGGTTTGGCTAGCTCGACTCCTGCCGCCGGATCTACTAGCTCTTTTACTGGATTTGCTCTACCCCAGACATCAACACCTGCATCATCTTCACAACCCCAGACGACTAGTGCTTCACTCTCATTTAGTAAGTTGTTTCTGTTTCATCTCAGGATTTGTTTATGATTTTGCCTATCCCATTTCCTACGATGACTAGGAATAAGAATTTGAGAATTATGGGAATCATTGATTAGCATTAGAAATGTGATCGTTGTACTTGCTCTACCTTGATCTATATATACATACACTCGTATTATGCTTTGGTTTGCCTTCTGCTTATAGTCTATGACATGAATTCATATATACCTGCCTCCGCCAATTGTGTTACGGATCAGAAGCTACAGTTTCTTTTCTTTTCTGAAAGAAGTATTGTTGTTCAGGTCTTCCATCTTCTACTTCTACTGCTGCTCCTGCTACCAGTTCTGTTACTACAATACAGACATCTCTTGTTGTGGCTTCGAGTAGTGGGTATGCTCTCTCATATTTTGACCAACACATTATGACCTAAATGGCTGTTCATGCTTCTACCTTCACCTTGATCATGTTGTAGTAGCTGATGTTTGCTTGTTATGTGTTTCTTGTATTTTGTTAGGACGAGCACAGCTGTTGCTCCAGTGGCTGGTTCTCCAAAGTTGCCATCTGAAATTACTGGCAAAACTGTTGAGGAGGTAGATCTTTACCCTCTTCTACATTTACCATTTTTGCCATGTTAGAAATATAATATTCAACTGTTTTTCTTTGACGTTTGTAGATTATCAAGGAATGGAATACTGAGCTACAAGAGCGTACAGGGAGATTCAGGAAACAGGCAAATGCAATAGCAGAGTGGGATAAGCGAATCTTGCAGAACCGTGATGTTCTTTTGAGGCTTGAGGTAAAATTATGTTGTCGTGATAGAGTCTCTGTTAGAATCTCTTTGTGTTTTATATCTTCAAATAAATTGTTCTGAGCAGACCTCTGAGTTTTTATGTTCAGCTCATATAGACCTCTACTGTATAATTAGCTCAGCCTTTTTGTGTCCTTGACCAACTAACAGATTGAAGTTGCAAAAGTGGTTGAAACCCAATCTAGTTTGGAAAGACAGCTGGAATTAATCGAGACTCATCAGCAAGAGGTATGCGGTAGACTATTATCTCTTTATGTTAAATCTGTAAATGAGGTTTCTGGTTGAAATCATCTTGTGCACTATCTGTATACAACATCTAATTTCTACTGTTCATCATCTCTCTCAGCCGCACTCTTGTTTGATCTGAATTTCTCTCACATGGTGATCATGTTGTACATTGTTTATAATATAATCTCTATGTATGTTTAATTCGAAAATGGACAAGGCAATACTGAAGTCACTATGTTAATCATCTGAATCCTCTACTTCTGTTTAAGGTTGACAAGGCTTTGCAAAGCATGGAGGAAGAGGCTGAGCGTATATACAATGACGAGCGGAAATCACTTCTTGACGATGAAGCAGCATCAACTAGAGATGCAATGTGAGAACTCTTTAAGTCTTTCCACCATTCTGATGAATAATGAAAGGAAAACAACAGACGTGGAAATGAATATGATGTGTATAGTAGATCTATGCTTAGAATTAGTTCTATCTTGCACATCCTAGCCTAATTCCATGCTTTGTTACAATATACATGATTTTTATTTCAGGTATGAACAGTCTGAGCTTGTAGAAAGAGAATTGGAGCATATGACTGAACAAATCAGATCGATTATACAATCCGTAAACGCAAACCAGGTACGAGATAGTTTATCATACACTATTCCTTTTGGGCTCTGAATATACATCATTAACCTTTTTTTATGTGTAAAATAGGGTGGAGAACTTGAAGCAATAGATGGGATGAGTCCACTAGATGTAGTTGTCAGGATCTTGAACAATCAACTCAGTTCCTTAATGTGGATTGATGAGAAAGTAACTTTTGTAAATTATTTAATTGATTGTCTTCTTCTACGTTTTGTGTCAATAACTAACTAACAATTGTGTTAACTTATAAACATTGAACAGGCAGAGGAATTCTCTTCTCGGATTCAAAAAATCGCATCTCAACGTTCTGGCGCTGACCGTGAATTGATGGCTCCAAAGCACTGGATGTCTTGATAGGAAAATAGAAAATAAATCTCCGGAAATGAATATTTTCTCCAGTTTTACTTCTGTATGCAAGAGATGTATGATTTTAATTGCACATGATGATTTTTTACCTTAAAGATTTGTATCATTTGGATATTGATTTACTTGTTTGTTGTTCAAATTCAAACAAATGATGAAGATTGAAAGTTAAAAACTTATTTACTTTTCATTAGTCACCGTTATACCTTTAGTAATTAATTCACACCGCCTTAAGAGGTCCAAACTTTTCGATATTTTTTTTTCTATCATCAAATTTTTTTTCACAAGGATAGAAGAGTCACG
This sequence comes from Cardamine occulta, assembly GCA_028015245.1. NCBI lineage: Eukaryota > Viridiplantae > Streptophyta > Magnoliopsida > Brassicales > Brassicaceae > Cardamine > Cardamine occulta. The sequence goes on from CM051377.1 coordinate 17,810,103, forward strand.
ACGACGTTTTGTTAGAGAAAGTCCAGTTCTTCGCGTGGGACGATTCCGGCGACCTCATCTGTGAAAATCTTCAGAGAAATATATTATACCTTTCTTCGCTTACGCTCTTGACCGGTTTCGATGGCGGAGGGAAACGCCGCTTCACGTTACGTGAAATTGAGGAAAGAGCAGGCTCCTGTCGAAGATATCACACCCGGTGAACTCAATCAGCCAATTGATGTTCCTCAGGTAGATTCTCTCTCTGCATTTTATTTTATAGCACGTTTCTGAAGACCTCCGATCTCGTATCTTCAATCATTTCTTCAGATCTGTATCCTAATCGGGGATAGTTTTCGATTCTATGGTTTTGATCATCTGTGGTATTAGTCTGTTAGAGTTTTTGTTAATTCTGATTGTTGTTTTTGTCGATCTAGACCTCTCAATGAGGTGAAGGAGCTGGAATCGTAGTATTGTTTGATTGAGGATTAGTGTAATTAGTCTCCGATGATTTAGATTTGTTTGGTCAATCTTAGATTTCCCCTACCGTTCAATCAGGAGGTTTCGTGATTAGCCGTGCATTAGATCCTTGTGAATCCGTGTATGTGATAGCAAAAGCTTTGTATCAGTTTGGCATGAACATATAGGTATTTCGTTTTTGCACGTTTTGGTTTCAACATTGACTAGTCTCACTCATCACGCAACTACTAAAACAGTGCTAAGGTCTAGTGAGGTTTCTTAGAAGCTTCCATATGAGAATGTGTGATGGAATGGAGAAACTCGACTCTATTCTTCTTGTTTCAGATTTTTTCTTTTTTATGATGAGACTCTTAATGTCATCATATAGTACAATCACTTTACTGCTTTATCTGTTTCAAATTGATTACAGTTGAATGTTCGCAAGTGCCATGAATGTATGCAAGTTTTACCTGAAAGCTATGAACCCCCTTCTGATGAAAACTGGACCACTGGCATTTTTGGTTGTGCTGAAGATCCTGAGAGCTGTAAGGTTTCCTCTTTGTTTTGTAACTATCCAAAAATATGATCCTTAATCTATTGTTCATGTGCATGAATTTTGTATTATTTTTGGTGAAATGTCGTACCATTGCTTCTAGTTTCCTATCTTAATGGAAGATAATCCCCCTAAGAGGACAATTTGACCCAATGCTCTTGTTTGATTTTACAGGCAGGACTGGTCTCTTTTGCCCGTGTGTACTGTTTGGGCGTAACATTGAAGCTGTGAGGGAAGAGATTCCTTGGACCCAGCCATGTATATGCCATGCAATATGTATTGAAGGAGGTATGGCTCTTGCAGCAGTAACCGCACTCTTCAGTGGCTACATTGATCCTCAAACAACAGTCGTGATATGCGAAGGCCTCTTCTTTGCTTGGTGGATGTGTGGAATCTATTCAGGCTTGTTCCGCCAAGAACTCCAGAAGAAATATCATCTCAAGGTAAGTAAAAATCCCCACATCAGATCGTTCTCATATTTCAGATATGATCTCTGATCGATATTTTTGATTTCTTGCAGAATGCTCCTTGTGACCATTGCATGGTTCACTGTTGCTTGCACTGGTGTGCTTTGTGTCAAGAACACAGGGAGATGAAGAATCATCTTTCTGATGCAGAAGCTTCATCATCAACTACTATGGATCCTCCTCCAGTTCAAGAGATGAACACCGAGGACAAGAAAGACGCTGCATCTTCCTCATCTTCTTCATCTCCATCATCTGCCAAAAGCCAACACAATGATCTCGAGATGGTCCCTCTATAGGAAACATTCCTTATTAATCTCTGCCTGCTTATGCTCTAAGCTGTTTTTCTGTGCAGAGAAGTTTTCATACCTGATGATTCTGTTGCCCTTAGGTTTCTTAAGATGCAAGTTTGTTCTAAGAACAAGTTCATTAGTACTTTACATTTTACAGAACTTAATTCATGACTTCATTGAATCTCTTCGTTGAAGGAAGAAAAATCTCTCTGAGCTATTTCTTTTTAGCTTAAGACCTATATGACTCTGAATTGTTTCGTAATTTTTGTAGTTTATCACACGATTCGTTATTTTGGAAAATTCTAGTAGTAAAATTGTAAAAGAAATGGCAGAAGCACCCCGGGGGATAACAAAATTCGTTATTTTTTACTCTATTTAGAGAATTGTCAATCAAATAACAGAAGCACCCGTGGCCTAATGGATAAGGCGTTTGACTTCTAATCAAACGATTGTGGGTTCGAGTCCCACCGGGTGTGCTAGTTATTTTTTGCTTTTTTTTTGCTGACGAAAATAATATTCCCAATATTTTATTTTAAAAATCGTAAAATACGATTTTTTCTCCCCGACTATTTCGCCTATCTAAAAAAGCCACTCAAACCCATTTCCTAAAACCCTCGTCCCTACAAGCCATGGCGAGGTTTCCGACATCTCCGTCGCCTAACCTCCTTTTCAGGCTCTTTTCCTCAAACAAACGGTCTTCATCTCCGACCTCCGCGCTTTTATCCGGTGATTTCCAGCTGCGCCAATTCTCCGCGGGAAGCGCTGCTCGTGCGGCTAAGGATGAGAAAGAACCATGGTGGAAAGAATCGATGGACAAGCTTCGCAACATCGGGATCTCAGCTCACATAGACTCTGGGAAGACTACGTTGACCGAGCGTGTTCTATTCTACACAGGTCGGATCCATGAGATCCACGAAGTCAGAGGCAGAGATGGCGTCGGCGCTAAAATGGATTCCATGGATTTAGAGCGAGAGAAAGGTATCACCATCCAATCAGCTGCTACCTACTGTACTTGGAAGGATTACAAGGTGAAGAGAGTCATTGTTGATTTCGATTTTCAGATTCAATTGAGCTCCGTTTATTCCTTAATTGAATCTTCATCCTATTGAATTTGGTTTTTGATTGTTGTCAGGTTAATATAATTGATACTCCTGGTCACGTTGACTTCACTATTGAAGTAGAGAGGGCTTTACGTGTACTAGACGGTGCGATTCTAGTCCTATGTAGTGTTGGTGGTGTTCAGAGTCAGTCTATTACTGTTGATAGGCAAATGAGGAGATATGAAGTCCCGAGAGTTGCGTTTATCAACAAGCTTGATAGAATGGGAGCAGATCCATGGAAAGTCTTGAACCAAGTGTGTAAACCCTATGATCCTTGTATGTTTTACTTATTGAATGAGTTCGATGAAGCATAGGTTTGCTGGTTATAACTTCTTTTTTTTTTTTTAACTTTGCTAGGCAAGAGCTAAGCTCCGACATCATAGTGCAGCTGTGCAAGTGCCTATTGGTCTAGAAGAAAATTTCCAGGGTCTTATAGATCTTGTTCATGTTAAAGCTTATTTCTTCCATGGATCAAGCGGGTTTGTGTTAAATTGCATTTTTTAGAGTTGCTTATGTTGTAATGGGGCAAGATGTATACGTTGTGACATTTTGATTGTCTATAAATTGCAGTGAGAATGTTGTGGCTGGTGATATTCCTGCTGATATGGAAAGTTTGGTTGCGGAGAAGAGGCGAGAATTGATTGAGATAGTCTCTGAAGTTGATGATGTACTGGCCGAGAAATTTCTAAATGATGAGCCTGTATCTGCTACTGAGCTTGAGGTCTTGTTCTTTGTCCTATGGTGTTTGTTATTTAACTCATTGGCAATGTGTGCTATTATAGCACATATTATCACGATGGCACTAAAAGTAAATTCTTTGCATGAAACAGAGGAAGATGGTTCTCGAAAAATAGATAGATATTGTTGGCAGGTTGTAGAATTTAGTTCATTAATTTCACTCAAACAGATACCAATCCTGAGTGTTTGTTGAATCATGTGGGTCCTAGCTCTTCGACTTGCCTTAGGCATTGTCTTAAATTCATTTTGATATCTTTCATTTCTAGCGTCCATGAATTGCTATGTGTAGTTTTGTTACTGTAAGGTTTTTTTTACCCGCTATATATATGTGCAGGAAGCTATTCGCAGAGCTACCATAGCACAAAAGTTTGTTCCTGTATTTATGGGTAGTGCATTCAAAAACAAGGTAATTGATATATTGAATCTAAAGATGATATATGAGAAAGTTTGGACGACATATTCACTTACATTTCTCGTTATCCTGTTGTATCTGTATTAAAATGTATTCAACGTCTGTATTGTTTGCAGGGAGTACAACCTCTGCTAGATGGTGTTATCAGTTATCTCCCTTCTCCAAATGAAGTCAATAATTATGCTCTTGACCAGTCAAAGGAAGAAGAGAGGGTACTCATCTTGTAATTTTGTTTTATCGGAGAAAAAATACTGGTTCTAAAGAAATGAGTTTCAGGTAACCTTGACTGGATCTCCAGATGGACCTCTTGTGGCGCTGGCTTTCAAATTAGAGGAGGGCCGTTTTGGTCAGCTAACATATTTGAGGTAATTGCTGGATCCTTATACGGAATGTTTACTAAATATTAAAAATATTTTGTGTCTTTCTGTCATGCATGAATTTGTGAATTGCTGAATGCTAACTCATGTTTTTTTTGGTTGATGAAGAGTTTACGAAGGTATGATTAAGAAGGGTGAATTTATCATTAATGTCAATACTGGAAAAAGAATTAAGGTTAGTATTTCATGGATCTTAGTATTGCTTTTAGATTTTCACGCCATAACTTTATACCATATCATCTGCTTCTTGTAATCAAAATCATATATACAAAATGTCTGAATTTCAAACTAGTTTTTCATTTTTTTACCCTTGCAAGCAGCAGCTGTGATGCTTGATTTTACATAAAGGCTATTTCATGTTTCTTGGTGCAGGTTCCACGCTTAGTCCGTATGCATTCTAATGATATGGAGGTTAGACATGTTGCAGTTTATTTTTCTCCTTAAGATTCCATTATGGTAGTTCCATGGTGGCAAATCTAGTATCCTGTCTAGTCCGATTCAAGAAGTTTATTCTATTTTCAGGATATTCAAGAGGCACACGCTGGACAAATCGTAGCTGTGTTTGGTGTTGAGTGTGCATCAGGTACAGTAGAAAATTCTTATGTACTTGTTCATACTTCACATAAGTTGCCTTTTATGTGGGAGATACTTTGGGGATAAAATTCTGATGTTGTGTTTCATGTTGCTTCATTTCCTAACCTTGTTATATTATCAGGTGATACATTTACGGATGGATCAGTCAAGTACACAATGACATCAATGAGTGTTCCTGAACCTGTTATGTCCTTGGCTGTTCAACCAGTTTCAAAAGATTCTGGAGGACAGGTAACTTCTGTGAACTTTATAGCTAAAACAACTTCATATGTTTCTTTTAATTTCTGGCTTTGGAGAAATTTGTAATTAAAATCTATTTTCCGGTGTTAGTTCTCGAAAGCATTGAATCGGTTCCAGAAAGAGGATCCTACTTTCCGGGTGGGATTGGATCCCGAGAGTGGCCAGGTATCATCTAAGAACTCTGTTGCTTCTCAGCACCTCTCTTATATTTCACCCCGTAGTATTCATCATTGATAATTCTACCATTTATCCTGGATGGGACAGACGATTATTTCTGGTATGGGGGAATTGCATTTGGACATCTATGTTGAACGCATCCGGAGAGAATATAAGGTGCCCGACTTTAAACCTACACAATGTTCTCACTTTATCGCGTCTCGACAAAAGCTCTTACTTTTGGAAATTTTAAACAGGTTGACGCGACTGTTGGCAAACCCCGTGTCAATTTTAGGGAGACTATTACTCAACGGGCTGAGTTCGATTATTTACATAAGAAGCAAAGTGGAGGAGCGGGTCAGTACGGTAGGGTTACAGGGTGAGTATCAAAAAGTTATAACCCCTAAATGATGTGGTTTGGTTCCTTTCTAAACCAGTCCTAAAGATGTCTGGTTAAATTCTTATAATTGTTAGGTATGTAGAACCGCTACCACTAGGATCTAAAGAGAAATTTGAATTCGAAAACATGATCGTTGGACAAGCGATTCCGTCTGGTTTTATCCCAGCAATTGAGAAAGGTTTCAAAGAAGCTGCAAACTCGTGAGTGGTCTTGTCTTTCTCAATTTCTTCTTTCCCTCTTGTTTTGGCTGTTCTAAGTGATTGTGAAACCCCCAATTCCATTGCAGGGGATCACTTATAGGTCACCCTGTAGAGAATCTACGAATAGTATTGACAGATGGAGCTTCACACGCCGTAGATTCCAGTGAACTTGCATTTAAAATGGCTGCAATATACGCATTCAGACTGTGTTACACAGCAGCTAGACCGGTGATTCTAGAGCCTGTAATGTTGGTTGAGTTGAAAGTGCCAACAGAGTTTCAGGGAACTGTTGCTGGTGACATCAACAAGTAAAAATCTAAAGCCTTAGCTCTAAACATTGTCTCCTTGTTCTATTGGTATAATAACTCAACTTGTTCATTTATCAGGAGGAAAGGTATAATTGTTGGAAACGATCAAGAGGGTGATGATTCAGTAATCACAGCTAATGTAAGAACCATTATATTAACAATCCCTTATTAAGTTTTGAAATCGTAACTAAGATATAAATATTTTTTTTATATATATGAACAGGTGCCTTTGAACAACATGTTTGGCTACTCCACTTCTCTCCGGTCCATGACACAAGGAAAAGGAGAATTCACAATGGAATACAAAGAACATTCTGCTGTGTCCAACGAAGTCCAATCTCAGCTCGTCAACGCCTATAACGCCAGCAAAGCGAGTGATTAATCCCTTCACCGATATTATGGTTTGTGATCTGATTAACGATTTTTGTTGAATCCCAACATTATTTATACGGTTCGCAAAGAACAAACTCACTCAGCATAAAATGCCTACTGGGGTCTGTCGAAAGTCTCTATTTTTCCTTTCGAGTTTATTGGATCATCAGCACTTATGTAGGTCATATTATTGGTATATTAATCTCAATTCTTGGTCCACCAGTCACAACCAATCACCGAACTTTTCTATTATTCACACAGTAACATAGTAGTATTTCTATATTCTATATTTAATAAGATATGGTACAAAATAAGCCAACCGCAAAATCGTTAGAGACAATCATTAATAAAGAGTCGTCTTCACGTCAAATAAGAGGAGAGTGAAGAAGAAACTGTCACCAACGAACAAGCTCAGACTTTTCTTTTTAGCTTCATCTCAAAGCCACTACTTTATTTCTTCAAGAGGAGTTGTTAACGACACTTCATCTCTTTCAAATGACCATCATACCCTTCGGTAGTTGTTACTCTTACTCATATCTAATTTTTCTTGAACAAATATGCTCAAGTTAAACCAATTCAATTTTAAGAACAAATTTGAGAAGACGATAACTCTCTACCGACCACTCAAGTCTTTTCCAACCTCCAAAACTGCTCTTCTCCAAGTCCAAAAATTCAAAGAGAGTATTGTAAATTTTTTGGGGATAATTAATGTATTTCTTAAACTCAACAGTCAATTCAAAATTTGGTGTGTTTTGGTTAGCTAATAACTTACTACTAAACTAAACACAATCCACTAAATATTTTTATAACCAAACGGTCCAAACCCACTAAAACCAAAAATATTTTATATATTTATAACGTAGCATTTCCCTCCACGCTACTTCTATATCCAAAAATAAACATCCCATTCACATCACACCATGCATCATCATCCATGCAATCGCGTACAATTCACCTTCTCCTTCTTCTTCTTCTTTCTTTATCTCAATCTCCATAACCCACGAACCATCGAAGCTCGAAACCCATCTCAATTTACGATCAAACCATCTCGTGACGTCTCTATACCGGAAATCAAACGTCACCTTCACCGGTTCGGTTACCTCTCACAAGACAACGAATCGGACGACGTTTTGTTTGAGCAAGCTCTAGCTCGTTACCAGAAAAATCTCGGTCTACCGATAACTGGGAAGCCAGATTCCGACACGTTGTCACAAATTCTGTTACCAAGATGTGGATTCGCTGATGACATGGAACCTAAAACGACGCCGCTTCACACAAGACAAAAATACGTGTACTTCCCTGGAAGGCCCAGGTGGACAAGAGACGTCCCATTGAAACTAACCTACTCCTTCTCACAGGAGAACCTAACACCTTTCGTTACGCCAACAGACATACGGCGCGTGTTCCGACGCGCTTTCGGCAAGTGGGCTTCGGTGATACCCGTAAGTTTCATCGAAACAGAGGATTACGTCCTCGCCGACATCAAAATCGGATTCTTCGCCGGTGATCACGGCGACGGAGAGGCTTTCGACGGCGTTTTAGGAGTTTTAGCTCACACTTTCTCGCCGGAAAACGGTAGGCTTCATTTAGACAAAGCAGAGACGTGGGCCGTTGATTTTGATGAGGAAAAATCAACGGTGGCCGTCGATTTGGAATCTGTGGCGGTGCACGAGATCGGTCACGTGCTTGGACTGGGGCATAGCTCAGTGAAAGACGCGGCTATGTATCCAACTTTGAAACCGAGAAGTAAGAAAGTGAATTTGAATATGGACGACGTCGTTGGAGTACAGTCTTTGTACGGTACAAACCCTAATTTCAATATAAGTGGTTTACTTGCGTCGGAAACTTCGACCAATCTAGCTGATGGTTCGATGATCCGGTTTGAAGAAATTATCTATTCGACTTTGATTACTGTTATCGCTCTCTGTTTTCTTAATTGGTAGTGTTCGTAGACTACTAGATTAAATTTCTTTATTGAAAAAAGAAAAAGACATCGATTAGATTAGTTCCAAGAACTGTGTAAATGTATAGAATCAAACAGACAGGAAAATTATCAAGCTGTATTGTTTTATTTCTTAACTCAAAAAGTGGTCTGTGTTTTTATATTATGTTTCGTATAAAATGTTTGTACAAGTTCATTTAACAACAAGGTCCATTATATTGGGCTTTAGATATACAGTGAGATCGAAGAGATAATAAAAAAAAGGTATTGATTGATAAACACACCAACATCGCAACCTTGCTCTTAGAACAGATCGATAAAGGAGCCATCTTTTCAAAAGAAGAGTGCAACAATAGAAGCATTTGTTTCATTCCAAACCATTGAAGCATGGTCAGTCTCATCTCTTCTGTTTGCAACTTGTTAGCTGTTTTATGTAAATAGTGAGACAAGTATATATGATTGTTCAATTGCAAAGGTACCCAATTAAAACCAAGTGGTTTTGGTCTAGTAGTTTTCTTTTCGAAGAAGAGTTGTCATGTTGGTCTAGGCCAGACATTAATTCCCCTCAAGTGCGGAACTATCTAGTCATTTCTACTTGCCCACTAGAGCATTCACATGGCCACTCCGGACCTCGGGATTAGTTAAATTTCATAGCCCGTTAACCCGAAATTAGCTAGGGAGTAAATATCTTCGCGACTTGAATCAGATCACCCGAGTTATAAGAAAAAAAAAAAAAAAAAAAAAAAAAAAGGTACAAACTACAAAGTATGTAATAACAATGTATGTGGTAGTGTGATGAGCGGAAAAATCGTTGTATTGCAAGCAAATGTATTTCTATTTGGACTGTTGATGATGCTAAACTGAGATCAAATTTAGATTTGTGTTTCGATTTTTGCAAAAAACTCAGTCCACACTCCAAACCTAACACAATTTGTTTGATAAATTATGCGTAATGGTGTTTTGTCCTATGCTTTTAAGCTTATACTTTCTATTTTTTTGGTTGAAAGAAGTAAATACCAAATACACACCAAAGGATTCTTAAAACTCGACAAAAAAATCTCTAACCGGAAAATGACAACAAATAATTATTTTTTTCTTTTATTCAGAGTAGATTATTACATTTAAAAGAAAAGAAAAAAATAAGAAATCCGACACATTTTCTTTGGATATCTATCCTCAATTGTCGCTGTCGCATTGAAAAGAAAGTAGGCTCCACGGCCCATAATCATATTAACGGTACGGCCTGGTTAAATCGCTTTCTACTATTCTCTATCGTTTTTGGGTTGTTTGGTTACAATTCATACTTATTTGGGGAATATTTTAAGAGCAGAAAGACTATACTCGATCTATTGTCGTTTCAAAAGAAATTTTTATCAAAGTAGTCTTTGGTAGCACAGTGTTTATATCACTACTTTCAAGGTTATTCATTTTTTTTAAGTAAAGAAGTTTCGAAATTCCAAAAAACTACAAATTAAATTTAAAAAATCAGTTGTTGATGGAATTTACAGTACGTTTTGGGAGTTCTGTTGCTTGTAAAAAATAATATTCTAAATTCTAAAATTATCTCGTGTTCATAACTAATTTATTGGCTGAGATTGCTTTTTCTTCCAACTAATTCATCATCATTTTTTTTTAATCATCATCTTCAGCTTCATTGGTTCCCAATATTTGGGGCCGCAGACTCTATAGTCCATTTGAAAAATTATTGCTTAACAGCTATCTTTTATTTTGTCACAAAGACACATCTTTTATACGTTATTTTACTTTGTAACATGTACGCAGTACGCTTTTGTTTCTATTTATGCAACAATTTTCATCGCTCTAGGTATCTAATTCATTAGCTACGTAATAGTGAAGATTTTGAAATAAAAATTCTGTCCGACTGAAAGCGTTAAACCAATCGACATTAGCATTCTCGGGTTTTGCAAGAATTAAGTAATTAGATAATGTAAAATTTTTGTAGTAAACATTTGAAAATTATAAATACTAAAGAAGGGGACAAGAGGGATAAAGGAAGAGCATATGTTCTATCATCTTTGCATGTTATTCGTCAGAAAATATTATTATCTAAACCAAAAACGTCTCCTTTTATTTTCTTTACATATAACTTTTTCACTTCTAAATTAACTAAAAAAAAAAAAATCCGAGTGTTGTTGAGAAAAACTCATATAATAACATTCGGTGTCATTATGGGCACATGAGGCCGCACGTGTTCTTGCTGTTTACTTTGGGATCACCGTCCTCTGTCACGTCACGTGATTCAAGAAAACAAAAAATCAAAGAATAAAAAAAACTTTATTATATAATAATAACAATAATGACACATATATTCGAAGTTACATATATAAATAATATTACTATATGCGAGTTACGAGCGTTCTTAGTGGTCACTTGCTTACTTCCACTGCTTGAGTCACGAGACCACAACATTTGGAGTATCAAATCCGTAAATCAATTTTAAAAACTATACAAATTTTTTGCCGGTAAAATTAATACAACTTTAGTTTTTAAGAAAAAGACCAAAACAAGAGACTCTGATTGAGAAAGAGGGACTAAAGAGAAGTTAGTGCCACCGTACGCCAATGTACTTTCTTTCTACTATTTTCTCTCTTTCCATTTTTTGTGGAATGATTTATTAAAAAATGACTAATTTAGCTTTGGTAAATTATGGTGTAAATAGTAAATTTGAGTACATGGAATGAAAATGTACCGTGCACGAAACTGAACCTTCTGAACCAAATAGAGAGTGCCAGCTGGAAAAGACACTGTCGGTAGTAAGTGAAAATTATTAAAATTAACTATTAAAATAATTATAAAAAACAAATATCTCATATGGGAACCTCTTATTCCGTGCCATCGTGTTAAATTAATGCTGAATGTGCAGTAGGGCTGGGCCCTTGTGGGGAGTCTCTTTGTTAGTATCAAATTAAAAATATATTAATATGATTTTCACGTAATTCGTTTTATTATTTTGTTATATATTAAATTTAAAACTAGCTAATTGTGTTTAAACCCTAGCAAGCGTCACACGACACGGCCCGTTTCTTTCTCCTTCTCTTAAACTAAACTCAGTAATTCATTTAAATTTGTGTATATTGATTTTTAAAACAAAGGAAATTTGCACGTTATTGCACATTTGCACGACATAATACATTTATTAATTTCTCATTTTTAGTGAAATTGCATGGTATTTCACTACATATTCAAACATATAAATTCATATATGTCTTTATATCACATACATACTATGAGGTTTATTTTTGTTATATTTTTGGAATTAACCTCATACAAATGATTCATTATTCGTTATACTCCTTTAATTTGTAGTTTTGTTATATTAAGGAATTATCTTACTCTCCTATGGCCCCCATATGCAGCCACGTGGCTATATTACCTTTTTGTTTTCACATTCGTTTATTAAATTCCATAAAAGATGAAAATAAATTTATCTTTAGAACTAGTGTGGATAGGTCAATAACTAAAATTGTGGGCACGTACCATAAAGCACGTGTTATGCCAACATATATATTTGGGAAAGAAAAAAAATAAGAGAGAGGGTAAAATTAGCTTAATCAATAATTTATCCGCCGAACAACTCTTTTACTCGTAAAATAAAATAATACTGGCTAATTGGCCTTCTTACAATATTCGTATGCAGCATATATTCATATTGTTTCGCTTAACCTTACTTTGATATTACTTTACTTTATTTTAGCTTAAAATTATAATTAAACTATATTTATCGATTTTATATGCCTTAGTTGGACAGTGGATCAAATTTTTTTATCGCACATGAGCAATGCAAATTGTCAAATGTCGTCCGGTACATATACATTTTCAAAATTTTCATTTATATCTCTTACAGCAAACGATTTGGTAGCCAAAGAACAAGGTTTCTTGTAAGGACATGCGTATGATTATTTCAAAGAAAAAGAACACAGAGAACAGATAGACCCACTGAATAATACTTACATTAGATATGGTACAGATCAATGAAAGAGACGTATATATATGATGACTGAAAACATAATTTTTAGTTGTAAGAAAAAAACAAAATATGAAGTTATACACGAGCTCAGGTTAGGTTAGCTCTATGCTGAGTTTGAAAAAAGTTTTTTTTTTCAAACTCTCAATATTATTGTTCATTTGTTTGGATGAAATTTGGAATTTTCTTTTGTGTTTCAAAGAATTGATTTGCATTAATAAATTAGAAACTAGTGTTGTATATAAGAAGTAGCTATAATTGACGACCAAAAAAAAGAAAAGAAGTAGCTATAATTATTTTCATGTATATCGAACCTGATTGGCTAGTCCACAACTTTCAGATTATAAGAAAACAACCCGAATTGAGTAGAATTATATACCAATCAACTTATATCATCTGTCCTATATAATCTCCAAAACGTAAACGCATTATCCCAATCCACACCAAAACAGTAGTTGCTGAAAACCCTAGCTAATTAATACCTATTATAACGTATGTTGGCTTAGTCAAAATTTCTTTGAATATCGAAAATGAGAGAAAAGGTGTAAACGTACAAGTATAACTAATCAGTTAGTATCATTTTAAAAAGTCTCTGACTCGTCTATTAGTTGAGTGAGTGTGCTATATATATGACATGTTAAACTTGAGTTTTCTCATTAAAATTATTCACTAGATTTCAATTGTGGTTGTTGATAGAAACGGATAAAATACATATGAAGAATATCTGATTTCTCTATAACTTTGGAGAATAGCTCAGAGATTCCAATCCAAAATCTTTGAATTATGAAAAAAATAATAAAAACAAACTATTGAACTGGCTGTATATATATATATATATATATATATATATATAATGTATTGAACTGCAAAATAGTCTACCGATTCATATAGTTTTGTGATAGAATGATCCTTTGTAGTGAATTCGCATAGGTTGTAATGCCCATTGTATAATTTCGAACATTTCAATAGCTGAGTAAGTGCATATAGCTTAAAATCATTTTTTTTGTATAGATAAAGGTGAATGATAAAAAAAAAAGAAAAAAAAAAAGAAGAAGAAGTGAATAAGGTCGAGTCGGTCATTCACGGTGCATGGTCACTCTCTCTGCACGTTCTCTTGCCCTCTTCTCTCTCTCTTTCATTATCTTCCTATTAAAGACTCTAACCAGTCACATAGAGACTGAGAGAGACAGAGTCATCACAGTCTTCTTCTGCAATAGAAAGAGCTAGAGATCATAACAATGGACGTCTATGGCTTATCTTCACCTGACTTCCTTCGAATCGACGACCTTCTTGATTTCTCCAACGAAGAAATCTTCTCCGCCTCTTCTTCCGGTGGATCCACCGCTGCTACTTCTTCTTCTTCCTTCCCTCCTCCTCAAAACCCTAATTTCCACCACCATCACCTTCTCCCTTCCTCCGCCGATCATAAGTCCTTCCTCCACGACATTTGCGTTCCCGTATAATTCTTATAATCTCCATTTCAATTTTCAAGTTTCTATTTTCAAGATTTTGACCTTTTTTGTTGTTGTTGTGTTGGTACAGAGTGACGACGCTGCTCATCTCGAATGGCTGTCGCAGTTCGTTGACGATTCCTTTGCTGATTTTCCTGCGAATCCATTAGGAGGAACTATGACTTCTGTCAAAACTGAAACTACTTCATATCCTGGGAAACCAAGAAGCAAACGATCAAGAGCTCCAGCTGCTTTCGCCGGAACATGGGCACCGATGCCGGAATCTGAGCAGCAGATTCACTCCGCCGGGAAGTTCAAGCCGAAGAAAGAGCAATCTGGTGGAGGAGGAGGAAGACATCAATCTTCGTCGACGGAGACGGCGGAAGGAGGAGGAATGAGGAGATGTACTCACTGTGCATCGGAGAAGACGCCACAATGGAGGACAGGACCACTTGGACCTAAAACGCTCTGTAACGCTTGTGGAGTCCGGTTTAAATCCGGTAGACTTGTACCGGAATATAGACCGGCTTCGAGTCCGACTTTTGTTTTGACTCAGCATTCAAACTCTCACCGAAAAGTGATGGAGCTTCGACGGCAGAAAGAGGTTATGAGACAACCACCACAAGTCCAACTTCACCACCACCACCACCACCATCATCCGCCGTTTTAGTCTCTTTGCCTCGTCGTCACTTTTTTTTTTTTTTTGGTTCTTGGGGTTGGGTTTGGGGTAGTGTCACGTGATGATGACGTGTCGCGATCCTAGCGGCGTTAATCACGTGACCGACGACGACGGGAGCCTAAGATTTTTAGTGCTAAAATCGGACGCTGCAAAAATCAACCTCATTTAATTGTTAATTATCAAATTTTTAAATCTTTGTTTGCCTTTCCTCCTACGTTATTACTTCATCCTTTAAAAAAAAAAATTTGACAAATGATTTAATCATTTACTGAAGATGAGTTAGAAAAAGCTACATTAATTTCCGCTTACACTAAACGGCGTCAGTGTTCAGAATTCTATATATTATCCACTTGCACCCTTATTGCGACTTTACGTTTCGACCAAATTTGTTAGATACGAACCAGAAGACGAAGAAGATCATGGAGTCCTAATCCGGTTTGCGCAATTTTGATTTTAATATTTGGTTAGCATTAACTCGACCTCAAATTTGTTTCGAACCGATTACATGGTTTGATTCGGGTTCCACACAAATTAAAGTTGTTCATAAAACATGAAACCTAAGCAAAAATCTGTTTTACACTTGTTCAACAAATTAAAGATATACCTAAGAAAAAATCCAGTTAGAAACTCTTAACAAAACTAATCGCATTATATTTGATTTCAATTTGATTACTAATTTTCCTCAATAAAAAATTCTAACCGAAAACTGGATTTAAAAATACAACTTCAAGGGAGACTTAAACATGACAACATCATGAACTTGTATTGCTAACTATTGCCAAAGAACGCCCTTGAAAACACAAGACAAAAAGAGATTACATCTTTGACATTTGACACCAAACAAAAAAAGGTTTAATCATGTTTTGGACATTATTATTGTGTAATTTTGGTCCATCACCGTAAGAACCCAAGAGTAATCAATCGTAACTATAAAATGGGGTTTGGTTTGCCTCACACGGAGATACCATAGTTGCTGATCTTGTTCACTTCCTTTGTCAAAGCGTTTCTCTCTTGCTTTGTTTCTGAAGCACGGTTCGATATCTGAGGTTGAACAAATAAGATATCTCCATTATTTAATATTGTATATAAATGTTACTAACTTATTGTAAACTAGTTCAGCTCCTATTCTATATGCCTCTATCCTAAAAAAGCAAAGAGACAGAGTAAAACTTACTAGAGAGCGAAATCGAGAAGCTTCTCTTGTGGGCAATTCTTTTAGTACATCTTTCAAACCTGTATATACAAAATGATGGTGGTATAAGTTGATAAGGTGTGTCACAGGGACAGTTATCGTCTTCTGTTCTATGCATATCTTTGGTTACACAAACTGTGGCATTACTACACAGATGAAAGGTATAAAACATACCTGCTGCTTGCTTTTCAATCTTATAAGCTGAGCGGATCGCACCTTGAATCTGTTTGCCTGCTTGTCTGTGTAAGAAGATCGAGAGCATTAACATAATATTCAAATTGTTACATATCCAATATATGGATTTTGTCTGAATCACAAACCTGAGTTTCATCCTTCCTCTAATCAACTCATCTTCTGCCCCAGTTGCAACTCTCTGAAACAATCAAAGTTGTTACCAACTAAGAGATCATAACCCAATAATGGTTTCCATCAGACTCATCGAGAAATAATTGAAGGCTATCTATCTATTGATAGAAGTTAAGAAAGAGTATGACTCAAGAATATCCTTTCACTAAATTACTTCTACTGTGAATGGAGCATAACCATTTATCTGTGAAAATAGATCCATTCATCTATATGAATCTAAAGCAGCACCATCCTTATCCAATATCCACTTAATAAGGCTACACAGAGACTTCTCTGTTCGAAATCTGAACCCTTCCAGCTGAACACTTGATTCTTCTCCACAAACTTCAACCTCATGTTGGAAAAAGAAAAAAAATTCTGAAACAAGAGAAAAGGTTTACCTCTAACTTCTCACTTTCGGCTTTAAGACGATCCATTGATTGTCGCAGCTCTTTTACTTTAAGATCTGCTCTAGAAAGCAAGGCCTGAATCCAAAATATAGTGTCAAGACAAAATTTAGCCACAGATATTCCAATTTATACATTCTACAACACTGACCTCTTCACTTAGAAACATGCGTAAGGTATTGTAATACACAAATCTTCTTGTCTCTGCAAATAAACATAGCAGTTACTAATCGAAAGCATCATCCAAGTAGCTTGAAATCTAGGGAGATAAGAATATCCAGAAAACGTACTTTTCAACGCAAAAATCCCAACTCCAAAAGCTAAGCTGCCTGATATTACTGGATGAGATGCAGCAACGTTCACACCATCTGCATACAAATTTGAAAAATCTATGAGCCGAGAGCAACAAGGTACAACAAAATAGAGGTAGCAAGGAATGTATAACGCACCTTTAATCTTCCCAAACACCATATGCTCGTAAACGTTATACTCAGAAACTATGTCTCGAAGAGAATCCTACATTCCAAAATTTCAATTTGGTGAGAGGATAAACAAATCACTTGAATGATATACAGAATAGATTATGTGAATTTCAGATTCGCTTGAATTCCAATGAAGATTAAGGATCCTTACGATGGTTTGGGTCGTGTGAGCTACGGAAGTGTCTCGAATTTGAGACAATCGAGATTTGGAAGCGTCAATGGTAGAATTTACCGTCTCAGTGATCGTCTTCTGGTACACAAGCGCTTGCCGCAACGCATCATCGACCCAGGAAGCTGCATTTTCCACCGTCGTCGTTGCGATTTTCGGATATGCCGGCGGCTGCGCTGGCGGAGACTGTGGAATCGCAGGTGAATTCGCGTCTTCCATCTCTGAGGATGATTCTCCCAAGGTTGCCATTACAAAAGATCTCTTCAAATCAAAACTGCGACCTCCTTCGCTCAAGTTGTATGAAAAAAACCAGGTGGATGAAAGAATGACCCGACTATAATAAATCGGGCCCCGTTTCAAATCATCTAATTGACAACTTAAGCCCCTGAATTTATATTTAATGTCCAATATTTCCTCTTTACTTCTCAATTTCTTAATAAACTCCAGTGCCATTAATTTATTCTTTACTCTTTACTTTAGTGTGGTGGTTAAAATCTTAGTTAATCTCCTTTTAGGTCGTCTTAAAGCCTTCAAGTGCTGCTTACTTCGAATTGATTTAGCTAATGTTGATGAATTCTTCGAAAATTAAATGAAGATACTCACTTATGAGATGTATGTATGAAGAATATTGAAAGTTTGAGTGACAAGAAACTGGAATCGTTTTTACTCGGGTAATAAACCACAAAATGAAAACATTAACTGAAACCAATGTCTAATATTTTGATCACTAGGAGTCACTTAGGGTATTTTCTTCAAACTATTATCTTTCTCATCACTTGACAAAGTAGAGCTTGCCCATGACATGAAGGACAGCGACGAAAGCAATGAAACCGATGCTCATGATAAGGACTACATTAGGGGAGATCTTGAGGCCAGGTGCATCATCGGTGTAGAACTGAAGCATGGATCCGGCTGCACCACCAGAGGCTCCTCCTCCACTAGCGCCACTGCTCGGCTTCCTCCTACGCATGCTTGCAGCTGCAGCTGCACTTCCTCTCTGTGGAGCTCCACTACCAACCATTCTCTCTTCTCTTCTTTACTATCTGAGATAAAGTGTACAAAGTTAAGAAATTTGGAACTCAGGAAAAAGCAAACCTTTAATAGGAATCCAAAAGCAAAAAGAGTAATCTTATATGAACAATGACAAAGAATTCAGTGAAGAAAAATGAAAGGAGAGATCTAAACAAAAATGATTGAAGTCATGTTTAGTTTCCCATGGTCATACATTATTCCATTCTGCCTTAGCTTAGCTAAACACAAATTTAGGTTGAAACCCTATTCAGTAAGCTTTGGCAATCATGTAAATACTTGTTACAATCCTGTCCTGGTATTAAGTAATAAGTAAATGGAAGAAACTTTTTGAATTTGTTAGCGCATTCAAGAAATTCGAAAATCAGGAATACAGAGAATCAATTAACAGCATCAGGTCTCCGAATCTAATAACATACAAAAAAAAATACACGAGCAATGCGAAATCGAGACCTATTTAACAATGAACATGCAAAATTCTGTATAAATTTCTCAGATGCGTAGGCAACATTTAGCATGCAAAAGCAGAAATTGAATCCAGATCGGTGATCGTAAAACACCACGACTCAGATTCAACATCTAGATCTAATAATCAGATCTACGCACAACCATAATAGATCTAAGATTCCTCAATCACAATATCACTGAATCAACAGAAGATACCGGAGATTAGATCGTAACGAAAAACAAAGAACATAAACTCACCTGATTCGGCTACGAAATTCTGATGTCGACGAAAACGATACAAGACGGAGAAAATTTCCAGACCTTCGGGTTTGACCAGAACCAATTTTATAGAATCAAATATTCTCGCCACGCACCTCTTGTAGTATTAGCCAATAAGACAATGCCACCTCAGCTTAATTTATCAGAGTTTTTTTTTACAAGTCGGAAATGGGAGACTTCGGAGAAAACGAACTTTGAGCCCAAACATTACGGCCCAAAAACTCCCAATTAAAAAATCTATCAGCGTTAATCGAACAAGGTCCACAACTTTTCGCACGACAGAAAATTTAAAAGAATTAAAAAAAAATGTTTGCTGAAAATAACTGAGTAGGGACAAAGCTCTCCGATAATGAATCTAAAGATTGATTGTATAATCATTTACTTTATTTGTAGGTCACAGGAGAAGATATCTGAAGTAAAGTGTGTGATTTTAATGTTTATGACTTTTGATTCTCTAAATCAAAGGACGAAGGCTAAGCCATAAACAAAAAAATCTGCCAACAAACTCCGGAATTAGGTCCACATCATTTATCGATTGAATTTGTTTCTGTAGAATTTTCCAACGACATTTTCGATATTGAAAAAAGAAAGAAATTCATATGAGTAATATATCAAAATCTGATTTAGTTGTTAATTATTTGTTAATGACTAATGGATACAAGGAAGTTTCGTACATTCCCAAGTACGTATACATTAAAAGCATTCATCATTTTTGTAGATCTAAAACACGAATCTCGAGATGGAGACAGATATGTGAATCAGAGAGTGTTATGATACATATCTATCGGGGCATAAGGTTATGGAGCCTGACAATTTGTGTACGGTCACAGAGTCGACAAATACTGTATCACTGTACGTGTTTTACCTTCGTACGTATCGTTCAATTCCAAAATATAATTTCATTAATGTGTTCCATGTTCCAACCAACCAATCTTGTATATATAGTTTTACACTCTCAGAAAGCAAAAGATGCTTATTTTATTGAATTTCTATCGAATGTATTTTACATTTTCCTTTTTTGTATATATTTTCATAATGAAATGAATCTAGACTAATCTTCTTTGATGTGCGAAGCTGAAAAGTGAAAACACATTTTAAATACTCTGTTATTTCGATTAATGAATGAATAATATCTCATATTCATTTAGTAGATCAACGTTCACACCCACTATACTCTTACTTTCAAAATGACAAGGATATGTCATAGATGTGAAAATAAATTAAGCAAAAGTATGATGTTAAAACTTATAAATAAAGTGGGGGAGAGACAAATAAATAAGAAAAATAATTGAATCAGGCAATGATGATTTAGTAAATTATTTTGACGGGACGATATTTTGTGTAAGAAAAATCAAACCGGGGTCCCTTGTTTTGGCATTTATTATCAAACGTATTCGTGCAGTGGCGGTGGTTATCCCAATTTATTACTTGTACTTTATTTTGTCCCTCCGCTTTCATCTACTAGTATTTTTATTATTATTATTATTATTCACCACACGAAAATAAACAAATCATCAAGTTTATCTTCTTTACCTTGTTGTACCCGAGATCAGAACTTGTACTATCTTTTAGTTTGAGTTGCAGTTGTCGAATGGAAAATCAGAATGGTATTAATTGCGTTTGGTATAGCATACTGGAGTGTTAGTTATAGAACCGGATAGGTTGTTGAAACAAACCAGTTGGTTATATGCCGGTTAGATCGATGAAGGGATATATATATGTACATAATATAAGTTTTTTTTTTTTGTTGATGTGCATAACATATATAATAAGTTCAATTGCAAGTTTGTATAAAAATTCAGTTCATCTTTCTTATTTTCTCTTGCTCGTTCCTGATTCAATATAGCATTCGTGCTCATGACGCCTTTTTAATATATTAGAATATTCCGGTTTTTGAAATTAACAATTTCGTGTACATGTATATGGTATAATTTAGACCGTGCCATGCATAATAATTAATTTGAAACCTAATCGTAAATACAAAGTTTATAAAAATAAACTTTAATTATAATAATTTATTTCGAGATTTTTTTAAAAATTAGTTATATTATTAATCCATTTTGAAATTTTAATCTAATAATTGATTTAAAGATATATGTAGGAAATAATATGCCACCAACATTAGTTTTTTTTTTAAATAAACTTTGTATTTGTTGAATCAAAAAAATACACAACGTATTTGGTATCTTAACAGGAAAAAAAAGGATGTACGAGTGGTTTTAATTGCAAACAACACGAAGACATATATTTATAAAAAAAAGCAGGAAGAAATATGATCATTGAGATCATTGAAAGAAAAAAGAAAATGTAGTGCGTTGTCTTTGATGGAAATGGAATTAACCTCCATGCGTGTGAGTGTTCTTGTGAATCTTTCGAAGCTTACGACGTCAACGTTGACGAAATTCACATGTGTTAAAACCACTACTTAAATTAACATGAATAGGGCCCACTTTAAAACCCTTCGGCTCCACCAGAGAGTTTCACTGATGTTGAGTTGACATCTCCTTCTCTTCACCGTCTTCTTTAGACTGTCGGCGGAGTCTCCTTTGTTTGCTTTAAGATTCCTTTATTTTTTTGTTTCAAAGTACTTTGGATTTCGTTTCATTTGATTTAATATTATGTGAATAAATATATGAAATAAACTAACCAAAAGCTTAGCTGTTGCACTTACACATTTGTTTATCTTTTCTCAGCTTATTTATTAATTAATTACTTATTTTAGTAACTTCTCCACAGGTTCCATATCACTCCAAAAACCTATGTCGATTCTCTTTTCGATAAAAATCCATATTATAAAATCATGTAGATTTACTTCCATCCTCTCACTGTAAATGTATTATAATCATCATTCATCAACTACGTTATTTCAATGGTTTTAGAAAATTTGTATTATGTTTTGAAAAAATGATTCATTTTCAAAAATCTACTATAGGTTGCGTTCCAGGAAAAGTAGGAAGTCTAATATATATGAATTCAAAAATGTACAAAGTTTTGTTGTTCAAAACAAACAAAAGCTTTTATGAAAAACGTTCTTTTTTCTTATAGTAGGTAAAATTAAATTGCTTTATCTGGACGAAAGAGATTCAAATCTGGGATATTGTTACGATTAAAAAAAAAAAAACTGAACTTTCGTAGTTGCACGAGCTATGTTTTAATACTATTGAATATTCAGTACACACACACTATAGTTAGTAGTTATAAACATTTAAATATAAAAAATCTGAAATAAAGAAGAGAAGAGGAAGTTGCCCTACATCTGAAAGCTACTCTTCTCCATCTTTCTTGACTACTGTATATAAAACGCCTCTCTAAACTCTTCATTTTCATTTTCATTTTCAATTTCAGTTTCTTAAAAAACACATTAAGTTTCTCCGATTAATGGATTCTCTAGCGATTTCTCCGAGGAAGCTCCGGTCAGACCTCTACTCATACTCTTATCAAGATGACTCCAACACACCTCTCGTCATCTCTGTTCTTTCGTCTCTGATCGAACGGACTTTAGCTCGGAACGAGAGAATCAGCCGAAGCTACGGTGGTTTTGGTAAGACACGTGTCTTTGATTGTCGGGAGATTCCTGATATGACTATTCAATCGTACCTAGAGAGGATTTTCCGGTATACCAAAGCCGGTCCATCGGTTTACGTTGTGGCTTATGTATACATTGACCGGTTCTGTCAGAACAACCAAGGTTTCAGAATCAGTTTAACCAATGTACATCGTCTCCTCATCACAACTATCATGATCGCTTCCAAATACGTCGAAGATATGTAAGTTTATTACCTCCAAAACACAAAGTTTGAATATTTCCAAATCCTCTGTTTAAACAAAAAAAAAAAAAAAACTCATTTTCTTTCTCTTTTTTCCTCTTACAGGAATTATAGAAACTCGTACTTTGCGAAAGTAGGAGGACTAGAGACAGAAGATTTGAACAATTTGGAACTAGAGTTCTTGTTCTTGATGGGATTTAAGTTGCATGTGAATGTGAGTGTGTTCGAGAGTTATTGTTGTCATCTTGAGAGAGAAGTTAGTATTGGAGGAGGTTATCAGATCGAAAAAGCATTACGTTGCGCTGAGGAAATTAAATCCAGACAAATTGTTCAAGATCCTAAACATAATCATCACCATCAATTTTCCCGAATCTTGTTGTAGTGAACAACAACTCCTGGTTTTTTTTTTTTTTGTCGTTTTGCTTTGGAGGGCCTTTGACTTTCTGATTGCTTTGTCGGTTTAATTTGTCTTTTTTGTTGGTTTCTTGAAATGCAAAATGTAAATAGAGAAAATATATAGAGGCTGAGGTTGTATGTATGCATGCATGTATGATGTATCAGCATTGTAGATTCTATTTATCTGTTGAATTTTAAGGAGATGATTTCATTTGCAAAATCTATGTTAATCTGTTCTTTTGCCATCTAATAGATTTTTTTGGGTCCTCTAATAGTTTCTTAGACATGTGAACTAATGACATCTGTTTCGACACTAACATCTATGGATTAAGGTATTTTATTTATGTCCGTGATTGTGATTTCTCATAAAAGATTTGTCTATTTATTTTATTTGTTAAGATTGCTGGTAATCTTAGGGTCATGTTCAACTCATAACCAAACAAAATGTTTTTTTTTTCCGGAATAATACTTAATTCATATTTGTTTCTCCTTTATGGGATACCATTTGTGAGGATAAGGAGACCACAATTAAAAAATAATAATGACGAACTTGACATTTTAACTAGCAAAGCAAACAAAAGTA
Organism: Cardamine occulta; assembly: GCA_028015245.1. Classification (NCBI taxonomy): domain Eukaryota; kingdom Viridiplantae; phylum Streptophyta; class Magnoliopsida; order Brassicales; family Brassicaceae; genus Cardamine; species Cardamine occulta. Next base: position 17,833,898 of record CM051377.1, read on the forward strand.
TTTACATTTTGTACCTTGCAAAGATGTTAAAACAAGAGACACTATTACAGTTCGTAAATGAGATCACCCATTGTCTTTATTTTATGAAATAAAATAGTTCAAAGATTGTCTTTATTCAGGAAAATAATAGTTCAAAAGATTTTGGTTGTCAACAGCAGTAGAAAATAAAACTATTACAAATGATTTGTTTAACTATTATTTTCCTAAATAATATATACACGCAATGCAATTAAAATTTGATGCAGCATCCGAATTCCACGTCACTCATGGATGTATTTCTTTAGTCGTATTGTTTTTTTAGTCGGGTCGTTACTGGTATTGTATATTAGTTGCAGACAATGCCTTATATATTTAGAAATTTCAAATCCGCCAAAAAACGAAAAAAAACAGTTTTGGATTTTTCGGATCATTCATTTTGCACAAACTTCAAGTCTTCATCTACTAGTATGAATTATTTCATCGAGTTTGATGCAACCCTTTATGGCTTTATCAGTAATTTATAAGATTGAAAGTTGATGGCAACTCTCTATTTTAGTTTAGTATGAGAAAGAATATTTTTACAAAAATTGATAGACTATGTTCGAAATCTCAAATATACTCATTATACATAAACTAAAACCCCGAAAAGTATATTTAAATTGGTTAACTTTTTGAAGTTTATTATTTTGTTGGACCATTTTTTGCTCTTTTAAATGAACAGCATTAGAAAGGTTATTTTGGGTGGCTATGATTATTGTCTACCTAAATATGAAAAGCGGTCGTTAGTATAAGTTATGATCAAAGCCAGCAAATGGGCAATTTGATATTGGAATATACCATTAAATAAGAGAAGCGACGGAATAAATCAACAATAAAATTTTAATCGGTTATGAGAATAACAAAAACTACTTTGTATTTAAAGTATTTTTGGTTAAGTTGTATTCAAGTATTAATCTTACCATTCCTGACAATCTATTATGTTCGCAAACAACCATGCAGATACTAAACATGAATTGTATCCACATTAATCATTTTGGATACATGATAAAAAAGAAAAAGTCAGGATTTTGGGTGGTGATTAATTTGGTGTCCAATAATTGATTAATCGGTGGCACATATACATGCTTTCCCAATAGTTTATCTTCCTTTATTTGAATGATGTGCATCAACCATTTTTAAAATGTATAAAAATTGTATTATGTTGATTCATTGAATCTTTCCTATTTTGTAAGACCAAGCATGGTAATTGGTAAATCAATTCAATTTTCCAACTGAACAAAAATACTTATCAGAATATTTTGACTGGAAAATGCATAAATAAATAGATAATTTGTGTTGTATTGGAAAAAAAATTATAGAAAGAATAGTGCACGAAGTGGGGTTCACGAGCATATTCCTAATTAAAGACATCAATCATTTGATTTAATCCTATGAACTATTAGGATGGTGTGTTGATATGATGTCTAATAATTGCCTCACAAGCTAAGAGGTATACATATTTATATTGTAAGTACCATGACTTTAATTTTCTATTCAGCCTACATAAAATCCGTGAAATAAAATTTAGAATCATGAAAACAGCTACGAAACGTTCTGGTTTTGATTTGTTTGGTCTTATTGGATTGAAGAGCAGTACTTAAAAACGAGGCAAATTCTCTCTATAGATAGAAATAGAATAAAGAAAAACAATAACTATTGTATTATATGTTTGGCACATATAAATACTTATATGAGACAGAGTGATTAAGCTAGCATAACGAGAAAATACTGTTAAGAGACAGAGAAAAACAAGCACCAAATTGATAACTAGAAGGCAGACGTCAGACCAATCTTGATTTCGACGCAGTGCCAAAAACTAATAAAGGTAAATAATTGAGACGACTGATAAAGAGAGAGTTGTAAAGAGAAGGAAGAACAAAGATCTAGTTGATTCTAGAGTATAAATTTCAGTTCCATTTTCACTAATCACTCGCCTAATCAATTATAATGGGGTTCCATTCTTCAAATTATTTAACGATATTATTTAAAATATCGGATACGATTTTTTTTATCAGATGTTAACCTCAATAGTTGTGAAATCCACATTTTATGTATTTTCCTCCGTTTAATTTGTTATAAAAAAAATTGTTTTAAACAAATCAAACAAAAAACATATTTATAACGTGTCCTGTGTAACAGTGTATCTAAAGTGCATGGGCTTAATAGTCCGGTTGATTTATACTGGGCCGGTCTAGTGATATCTTTTTCTCTCGTCTAAATGTATATTTCGAGGGCCGGATTCGCATCATCAAAATCTAATAAAACAATTAAAGCACACTTTCTTTTTTTCCCTATCAACACACTCCTTTTTTAAGATTTGAATCATGCAAATCATTTCATAAATTAATTAATGGGATCCACCATGGCGTTTTTATTTGACGATAGAAAGTATTTAAAATTGATTTCGGTAAATCGTCATGACTAACCTGATACACGCCAAGTTTTACGTTCAAGTTTTCAACAGCCTGCGATTATTTTCAAAGTCCTCCTTATGCATTGAATCGATTTCAACTGTGCGATTAAGATTAAGCTGCTAAGCAAACCACCATTAACGGCTACATTAACGTACAAATTTGGCCATCAATATCAATTATATGATTTCAAATTACCTTGATTTAGGGAAAAAAAAAGCATTAATATGCAATACGACACCGTATTATTTAGCCACATAAATGATAAAACTGTGGGCCTAACCGTTAACCGTCATCTAGGACCCACTTCGAAGTAAAACCAAAAAAAAAGGGAAAGACTTCACGAGTCTTATAGTAAGTACTTTTTAAAGACAAATTAAGTGACACGTGGATTAAAACTGTTGGGCGTATTAGAGTCTTTCACGGGATGCGATCAATCAATTTTACTATAAGTAGTACCAATGATCCTTATTAGTAACTTATTATTATCACAATGGCAATTCTTGTCGTAGAGCGATATCATATGATGATAAACTTACTCTTTGCTCTAACTTGTCTCCTCTTCAATTTAACTCATTGCTTTAGCCCCAAGAAACTCAATATTTCAGCCGTTGCGACCGGCGATTATGATTGGTCTAGCGCTGGAGCTACGTGGTACGGCGACCCCAACGGATACGGAAGCGACGGTATATATATATATATACATCTTTTATGTAAATTACATTTCTATATAAACAAGCAAGTAATTAGCTATATATATATATATGATGAAGGTGGAGCTTGTGGATATGGAAAAGCTGTGGCACAAGCTCCGTTTTCGGACATGGTATCGGCCGGAGGTGCTTCGTTGTTTAAGTCGGGGAAAGGATGTGGCGCATGTTACCAGGTTTCTTTAAGATCAACTAAATAACATTTAAGGAGAGAAGAGAAAATAAAGTTTACGTAGCTTAATTATATACATATTTGATGATATGTACAGATAAAATGCACGTCGAAATCGGCGTGTTCGAGAAATCCGGTTACGGTAGTGATTACAGACGAATGTCCTGGATGCGTAACCGAGTCGGTCCATTTCGATTTGAGCGGTACAGCGTTTGGTGCCATGGCAATTTCTGGTCAAGATAGTCAACTTCGTAGTTCCGGAGTTTTGCAGATTCTTTACAGAAAGTAATAATTTTCTAAGGATTTCACATTGATAAATTACTACAACGTTGTTATGTACTAATTGTTTAACTGGTTCTTTAAATTGTTTTTCATTGATGTGTACGTGTGTTTGTAGAGTTGAGTGCAACTATATTGGCAAAACGGTGACGTTTAAGGTAGAGGAAGGTTCAAACGCTAACTATTTGGCGTCTTTGGTTGAGTATGAAGACGGAGACGGCGAAATTGGCAGAGTCGAACTCAAACAAGCTCTAGACTCTGACACGTGGCTGTCTATGAGCCAAGTATGGGGTGCCGTGTGGAAGCTCGACGTGTCGTCACCTTTGCGGGCCCCACTGTCACTCCGAGTGACTTCGCTGGACTCCGGCGAGACCGTTGTGGCTTTCGATGTCATTCCAGCCGGCTGGCAGCCCGGTGCGATGTACAAATCGAAAGTGAACTTTAAAGTGTAGCAGCTAGAATTAAATTAATTATGTAGTATCTAAGAATAAGTTAATGCATATCTACTACAATATATAAAAAGGGTAACTTTGAATATAGTATAAATGATATATTTAATCCAACGTATATGTCCGTGTCAGTCAAGTGTTTTATCTGTGATAGGTTAAAAGATAAAAAAAAGAGTATGCTCATTTACGTAATTAGTCGAACGTTTCGACAATCCCTACGTAGTGGTAAGTCCAAAAAAATATTGTGCCTTTTCTTAGATATCAAGTTATCTATCAACCGTTAAAATTCCATTCACTTGCTCTTCTTAATGAATTAGAAACTTAGCACACTTATTTCTATCCATTTCTTGTCATGTAAACAATCAAAAGTTGTAAGATTTCACCAAAGAAGCATCAAACTCTTGACTCTGTTTCTCCGGATGGATAGTGTTACAAGACATTAACAGAGCCTTGCATTTTGCCGTTGTGTCATCTGGACTCGTAGCTGCAGCAACAGAAACAATCCTATTTGTCATGAAAAATATCTTTTAACACAAATAGAGAGAGATAAAACGATCATATAAGGATGGAAGTTCTCGTTTAATATTGGGCTTCAAATTTAGGCCCATCATTACATGACACATAACTAAACGGTACGTTTCGATCCATATAAGTATGAATGAATTCTTGAACACTGACATCTGAGACCAAAATTTTTTAATGGTTCAGACAAACATTCTCATTTAAAAAAAAAAATATTCTGGATTTGTTGAAATTTTTCTGAGTTTATTATCGGAGAAAAAAATAAAATTTATCATTTCTCATAATAATTCATTTGATTTTAAATAATTAAGAGTAATCGAATTTCTTACTATTAATCTTACTTATAAAATATGAAAATCATAGTGAAAACTGGGAGTACTCGATTTATGAAGGATAAGACAGGGCTAAATGATAATCAATTACTTTGATCTTATGAAAATCGGAAGATGATTAGCTCATAAAGACCTAAAAACAATAAAAATCCAAAAAAAAAAAAGAGTTTATGGAGAAGAAATCAAGAGAGAGAGAGAACCATCATATTATATTGAAAGTTAATCAAAGAGACTTTGTTTTTAAAGGGTACAACCATCATATTGCAAAACTTGTACAAACATATATGTCATTCATGAAACATATATTAATTAAGCATTATTCCCTATTATTGATTGATATCATAGGAAATAACGTATTTGATAATCATATTATTAACTAGGTATTATTCCCTATTATTAACTGATATTATTCCCTATTAAAAAAGAAAAAGAAGAAAAAGTAAATGTGGATTATATATAAGAAAAACTTTAAATCAAGATGAAAATTTGTGAATTGAACTCTGGCTTTTTTTTATAGGGCCATTAAGACGTTTCTGAATATGCGGATACTCGTATCCTCACCGACAGCAGTAATGATGGATGGTTTATCATCATAGAATCTATGAAAATGATATACCAATCAAAATTTTGATTTTCTTGGGTCAGTGTGCCATGTTTATATAAAGAAACTAATATAGTCTTCCGTATTGATATCGGAGCAAATCCATACTACGGTGCATTTATTGTGGAGTACAAAGATGGTGATGGAGATTTGACATCTCTTGAAATTCAACTTGCCGGTGGAAAATTTATCCCAATGCAAGAAATAAGGTCCGGCATATGAAAAATTAATTCCGACAGTCCTTTAAAAGATCAATTCAACATCAGACTTATTTCTGTCAAGTCTCGTAAAGTAATTGTTCCTCAAGCTGTTATTCACGCAAATTGGAAAGCCGATGCAACTTATCGCTCAATTGTTAACTTTCACTATAAATGTTTTGTGAGATTACAGCTCGACTCATTTTGCGCTAGTCAAATATAATAAAGAAGCTTGTATTATGAAGTAATTAATGATACAAATATATTTGACTTATTAGTATGATCCCACATATTATACTTTTTGCAATTCTCTTTATTAGTGGCGTGGGGACTCTTTGCATCAAAAGATTTGTTACTAAATTTCGTTTATCAACCAATATATGAAACTTACTGTTAAATTGTTAAATGGTAACTAGTATTAGTTTGTTCCAAACAATTTCAAAATTTGGATTCCAAATTCGAATCCTAATTCTACGTTAGGAAAAATAATTTAAGTATATTAGAAAAACTATGAATCAAAAGTCCGACCTTAAGATCTCTACCAATGCATCAGTTAAGCTAAAGTCGTGATGTTCCCTATCTTTAATAGGCCTTATATATTAATGGGGTTTTTCATATGCAAGTTTGAGAGGCATCGAATGTATGTCAAACGAATTGTAAATTAAACTCGTAATACGACAATACGTATTTGGATGACATAAAAAGAACTTGTGATATTATTTTTTTGTTTTTCTTGTCACTCCATTGGCAACTTTTAAAGTTTACTTTTTCCATTTTAGTTGACTTATTTCTTCACTCAATCACAATATAAGAATTAAGAAGATCGCTTATATTGAATAATAACAAAATAGTATTCAATATTAAAAAAAAAGTATCAAAATATGAGCCCTTATAGATCTGTAAAACTATGTTTGCGGTAGAGTAAACGCTTTTGATTAGTTGACTTCTTCGAGAGTACATCAGTTGACCCAAAAAAAAAAAAAAAGACCATCAAGAGTATTGCTACTTTAATTCATTCATCGACCATTTCGATTAACCTATGTATAAAAAAGCCATTACCATCTAAGATTGTCATATGCTGATAATAAGTAACACAGATAGTTGCATTTGCATATACTTAATTAATAATGAAATAGTATTAATTTGAAGGTCTAACGAGACGACGGAGTCAATGGAGAAATTAAAGGAGTGATGAGTTTTTTTCCTTTAAAAGAGAGAGTAGCGTAAGTGGTTTGGCACCACCATTAAGTCATGCCATTGAAGAATAATCGCAACTTTACACTTTGCGTAGACGAATTGCTTCCACAAATTTGGTTTAAAAGTTTTCCAAATTTCCGTGAGAAAAAAAGTCTTAGGATGTGTTAAATTACATTGCTGCGTTAAGTTCTTTGAATGAATTTGTAACCGACAAATTTTGGAACGTTGAACTTTATTGTGTCTAAACTAATTGTTGTTATTACTAATTGGAAAGATTTATGATCTGTCATATTACTAATTGTTGTTATAACTTATATATGTAAGACTCAAACTCCTATTTGTAAAAGTTTTTTTTTGCACTTATGAATAATCAGATTCATGAATCGAAAAAGATCACATGATCGTTGTGTGAGTCGTTGATCACGTTTAATACAGTGTTACGAGAAGAAGAAAAAAGTGAGATGGTTAGGTTCGTATTAAACCAAAGGCATCAATTTGTGTGGGTCCAAAGTTAAATGCGTCCGTAGCTTAACAATTAACCATTTTGGTTTACTCGTATTATGCATACAGTACTTTGACAAAAACAATTAAGCTCGAATCTATTTTCTAATCCAATCCGTAATATTCTATCTAAATAGAGTTTAGTTGGTATTAGTTCTTGTTGAACAAGAACGTGTGGCAGTGTTATTGATGAAACGAAAATTATGGACTCTTGACTAATTCTCAAAGTATTATCTAACTTGGAAGATCCAAAATCAAAGGAGAAATCGTAACCTTTGTTTTTGCATTCCTAATCGTTTTATTCGAGTGATTAGTGGAATTTAATTAAGATTAGATTTTCAGATGTTAGGCCGGCTTTTACTAGCTAAGAGATACCGTCACTGACAGTTGGCGAAACCTATGAAAAGGAGAGGGCAAGCAGAATCTAAACTTTTATTTGTTTTTGTTTTTACATTGGAGAGATAAAGTTACTGGTGGGTGAGGATAAGTTGTGAAACAGTCGTTTTGAATACTACGTGGCTGTCACAAACTGAAAACAAAACAAAAAAACGACAGCCATGAAATGTTTTAACATTCTTCCCCTCATTTTTGGACAACGCTTTGAAGCGAAGTACCGAAAAACATTTTACAACTCGTTACAACAAAAACATTCTACAATGAAGTGAAGTACCGAAAATACCCTTAATGGATGTTGAGGTAATTTGGTTATTTTTGGAGCATTGAAATTAAAGCTCCGCCGAAAATAGACAACTTAGCCGCGTTGAGTCTGGTAATCCGGGGTGTTAAATAGAAATTTTGCTATTTTTAATCCGTTTGATCAGAAGGGTATTTTCGGAATTTTGTTTTTGCTCGTTTGCAGAAACGGGCAAAGCTCGCATGTTACATTGTCCTTTCTTCACCCTTTCATGGCAAAAGCTTTAATTACATTATTTGAAAAGAAAAAAAACAAAATTTACACTTACTTTTTTCCGTTTCAAGATTGAATAAATTAATGAATTTTATAAATATAGGGTGAGAGAGAAGAAGAGGAGTTAAAAACAAAAACAAAAATTAAATAAAAGAATTTTAAGTTTTTTAATCTTTGTCTTCGTCTTCGTCTTCTTCTTAGTTCGTTGGTTGCAGAAGAAGAATGCTTTTGTCACCTACTCTCCTTTGTTCTTTCTCTACTTCTTCTCTCTTCTTTCAGAGATAATAACTCAAAAGCTCTTTTACTCTCTCTATCTCTGTTCTGTAATATCGATGGAGAGATACAAGTGTAGATTTTGCTTCAAGAACTTCATCAATGGAAGAGCTTTAGGTGGTCACATGAAATCTCACATGCTTTTTCTTTCTCCGAAACGTGAACTTTATGAATTAACTGACCATGAAGAAGAAGAAGAAGAGGAACGGCCGAGTCAACTCAGTGACCACGACGACACCGAGTCTGATGCTTCTTCTTCGTCTGGTGATCGAGAGAGGAGTCTTCTTCAGATGGTTGATGATGAATTGGAGTTAGATTTCGCCGAAGACGACGTGGAAAGCGAAACCGAGTCATCGAGGATTAACCCAACTGGGAAACGATCTAAACGAACTAGAAAACTCGGATCGTTCGATTTCGACTTTAAGAAGCTAAAAACGAGCCAACCAGGTGAGTCAGTGGCCGAGCCAGAGCATCATAGCTCAGCTTCTGATACAACGACGGAGGAAGATCTTGCCTTTTGTCTCATTATGCTCTCCAGAGACAAATGGAAGCAACAGAAGAAGAAAGCGACAAAGCAAAGTGTAGAAGAAGAAGAGACAGATCATGAATGTGAAGATTACAAATCGAGCAAGAACAGAGGAGGAAGAGGGAGATTCAAGTGTGAGACTTGTGGGAAAATGTTTAAATCGTATCAAGCATTAGGAGGACACAGGGCAAGCCACAAGAAGAACAAGACATGCACGACGAAAACAGAGCAAGTGAAAACAGAGTATGAACATGGAGTAACGGAGAAGAAAATTCATGAATGTCCGATTTGCTTTAGGGTTTTCAGTTCAGGACAAGCACTTGGAGGTCATAAGAGATCTCACGGAAGAGGAGGATTGTCGTCTGTAAATCAAATTGTTCGAATAGATAAAGAACAAGTATTAGTGAAACAGAGGATGATAGATCTTAATCTTCCTGCACCTACTGAAGAAGATGAAACTTCTTTGGTGTTTGATGAATGGTGATAACGAAAGGTAGCAGAGTTTGCGTGATTCGAGGTGTCAAAATTTTAAATCTTTTTCGATTATAATTATTCTTTTTGTTTGTTTGTTTTTTTCAGTTGATCCAACTAAATCAATTTATTGTTTTCATTTTAAATGCAAAGGAGGTTACTTTTACGTGTTCTAACGCCAAGTTCTTTCACTTACTAGCCTCACGTCGGGTTGGCCTAAATCAGAGAGCATTGAATTATGAAGTTTTTGTTAGACTTTTTCACTTTTTTTAAGGTAATCGAATTATATCATTTCTTGGTTTCTCTGACAATTTTAGGTATTACTGTTTAATTTTAGAAGCTAGAGAACTAAAGAGTGCCCACTTCATCTATCTCTTTCGCCTACTATTAGGGGGAAATAAGTCCAATCTAAAAAGGAAAAGAAAAAAAAAACTTCTAGTGTTGCTATGAAAGGTTTCTATATCATTTTCACTGTAGAATCAAATTTGCCCTTTTGTTTTGGGTTTTGAGCTACCACCTACTTAGAATTATTCTTCACGTATACTTTATTCTTTACTTATGATTGGAAACAAACCCAATCACTAATGTTCATACTCACCACTCAATAGATATCAACAACATCGTGATTCAAAGTTGTTGTGATTGTTCAACTAGTCTTATTACGCTGTTTGGTAGCTACTCACTACAATTTAGTATTTACAAATTAAAACCATTCATCCATTTTCTTGCTTGGTGGCTAATCACTTGGATTTAGTGTTTACAGAGTATTGGTAATTTATGTTTTTTTTTGGTGCGTTGCTCCTTTGTTTTTAGTATATGATAAGAATCGGGTAAAGTGACAATGGGTATTTTTTTAGTATAACGACGAAGACTGGGCCTATGTTGGTTTGGGCTTCCCGTGAGCTCTTCCTCATCCTTTTTACCCTTATCTCGAGAATGTTATAGACATCATGCGAGGGCCCTTCACATTCACTACTCTTCTTCTCGTTTTTATTTTAGTGGTATTGCTAAACCTTTAGTTACGTTTTTCCTCAAAAAATTTCTTATTTGCCAAGAAACCACAGATCCTTTGATTATTTTGGAATCTTTCAATCCTCCTTGTTTAAGGACTTTACAAAGATATAAATAATTGCCATTTGAACCCTGAATTCTAGTCATGGATCTATATTATTTTGGTCACTTTTATCTCTAATCTCACAAACGTCCCGGCAATTTCTTCCTTTACTTATGCACGACGGTCTCTCGAGGACATGACTCACAGTCACATCAATAGCATGCATTCAAAAAAAACATTTTGAAAATAAATAAATTAATTGATGATATAAAACTATAAATAGTTGATCAAGGAATCAACCGAAATTCTAGAGTTTATACTTTATACCTTGAAAAAAAGATAGCATGAAATCAGCAAACACATGTAATATACCAAACATGCCATAAAAGGTCCGGTTGGAGAAAAAAACCCCCAAAAAATTTATAAAAAATTTCAAACATAAGACCCAAAGAGAAGCTAGAGACCGAATATGCCGAGGATTTTTTTTTTTTTTTTTTTTTTTTACAATCAACAACAGCGATAATTTAACTTTTTCTCATACATTTTTTCTCCATAACTTTATTACATGCCACATTCACAACACTTCGTCACGCCAAAGTTAAGCATATCCTCTTTCAGATTCTTTTACACAACCACTATTTATATAACTCTATATTACCCTCTTCTTCTTCCTCCACTCTCATTATAAAAGACTTGTTGCTTTTATTTTTCAATTAGAAGAAAGAAAACATATACACTTTTTAAGGTAAGAAATTGTGTTTAATATTTTGATGAAGTTCGGGAAAAGGATTAAAGAACAGATACAAGAGTCGTTGCCGGAGTGGCGAGACAAGTTTCTCTGTTACAAGGAACTCAAGAATTTGATCTCTTCCCCGGAATCTATTTTCGTCGGTTTGTTGAACGCAGAGATGGACAAGTTTAATGCTTTCTTCGTGGAACAAGAAGAAGATTTCATCATCCACCACAAGGTAAACTTCAAAACAGAGAGATTTGTTCTTGTCCACTTTACCTAGTCAACCGATCTAACTACCAAGTGTTTTAACCAATCACTAATCTAACCTTTTAAAAAATGTCGGAGAAACAAATCGTTTCTATTGGTCGTTAAAATATTATAACTATAAATGTGAAATGGATATGGACAAATTTTCATTAGTGCGGTTTCCAGTAACTTTGTTAGTTTCGGAGGATTTAATATAATCATCTACTTAGATTTGTAAGTAACAACTACCCAATATATTTTTTAACAATTGTGAATTGTCTAATACATATTACATACGTTAGTGTATTTTTATGGAAATCTTTAAAATTTGGGTGATTTTTTTTATGGAAGTATTATAAAACTACAAATGTGAAAAGATTAGGGGAAATTTTCAGTAGAATAGGATTTAATTAATTTATTATATGATTCTGTTTATTTCTTGGGCAGGAATTGCAATATCGGATTCAGAGATTGGTAGAAAAATGTGGACACAATGAAGAAATGTTTAGAGAAGAGATTAGTGAGATCAGAAAGGATATTGTCAATTTCCATGGAGAAATGGTTCTTCTTGTCAACTACAGCAACATCAATTACACTGGTGAGTTACCAAATATATTATAAAAAAAAAAGTTTCAAATCTCATACGGAGAACATATTTCTATAGGATTGGCTAAGATTTTGAAGAAGTACGACAAGAGAAGTGGAGGCGGATTAAGATCGCCGTTTATGCAGAAAGTTCTTGGTCAACCATTTTTCAAGACGGATCTTGTGTCGAGGCTGGTGAGAGAGTGGGAGACGACGATGGAAGCTGTGTTTCCAGCGACGATGGCGGTGGTGGAGGCGGAGGGATACGAGAGATCTGCGGTGGTTACTTCGTCGGCGGCGGCGGGAGAAGGGATATTTAGGAATACCGTTGCGGCGTTGTTAACGATGAGAGAGATGAGAAGAGGAAGTTCGACTTATAGTGCTTTCTCACTTCCGCCGCTAAATCTTTCCGATTCCGATCTCGTTTTCCGATCTGTCCATCTCTCTTCTCCGATACCCATCCCTTGATGTTGTTATCACTCGCTTATCACTGTAGACATAAGTATGATCAGCTTAATTACTATACGGAAAATGGCATTATCGTAATATTTGTAACTCTTTTTTCTTCTTCAAATTTTTAATGAGCAGATTTTTAACTCTTTTTCCTCAAACAATATATTAAAACGCAACCAATTAGAACAGTAAAATGATAAAATCTAATAAACAAGGCATATAGAGGGAAGCTCATCAAAGGACAACAAACAGATCAGTAAGAGCACGAAGACAAAAATGCGCTAGCAAGCTAAAACCAAAGTTTCGGGCTAACATCATAGGCTAAACTCTAATCCCAGAAAACACAACGGAGATGCAAACTTTCACCAAAAAACCAGAGCCTAACCTAAACTAAAGATCCTTATCCAGCCTAAACGAAGATTTGTACCACCGAAACCAAACAACAAGGGCCCAAAAGCAACAAATCTAAAGGCGAGCGAAACGAAATTCGGAAAGTATACGTGAGGAGACAACTTCGCCTCAGCCGTAGAAGAAGCAAGAGATCCGACTAACAACATCGAATCCAGTTTTCTCTGGCAGGCATGAAGCCAGTTTTTGATGATCGGTGCTGTAGATGCTTATTAGACTCCTCTCCGGTAGTTACCAATAGAGGCCTCCACAAATTCTGTGGTAATGATTCTTAAACCCCTAATGTGAAACAATCATCTGGGACTTGGTAATCTCTTGACTTACTATGATGTTTTTTTTTTCTCGTTGTTGAATCTAACTCTCTCTGATCACTCTTTTTGTAGAGTTAACTTTGTCACGGCTTTTATGTGTGGATATAGCTTTTTTAATCACTGGGGCAATTGCGTACTGCCTCAAGCTTCGTCGTGATCAACGACAAATATAACGTGGTCTCGCATCTTGGAGGACTTGGCTCTGTTTTGATCCCAATAATAAGCATGTGATCTCTTTTGTATGACTCTTGTTCAATACTTCCTTTTCTTTGTTTTAACATTTTGATATGTTTCTTTCTCTGATACATCCGAAAATTGATAAGCCTCACTTCTATTTATATATTTCTCTTTAGTTTACTTGATTTAAAAGATCGAAACCAAACCCAAATCTATGTATAAACCATTTTGGTTGACCTTTTTACCTAACCGATAAACCAATATATTTATTTAATTAATTAATTATATAATATCGTCACCCTCAATTTAGGGGCAGAGATGAGAAGAGGAAGTTCGACTTCTAGTGTTTTCTCACTTCCGCCGCTAAATCTTTATGGTTCCGATCTGACCTTTTATCTTCTCCGGTACCCATTTCTTGCTTGTTATCAATTCACGTCAGACAAAAGTAGAATCAGCTTAATTATATGGAAAGTTGCGTTAGCGTAATATTTTAATTCCTAACATACATGATTTTATCAATTTTTATCGTTTTACATCACCTAAAATGCAATACCTTAATTATATTGATGGATCGTTTCATATTTTCAATTTTTTTTGTGTGTCTCCATACTAAGTTATTCTGCTTTTTCATCTGATATTTCTCTAATCGACATAATCGAAAACTGAGATAAGAGGGAAAAAAAGCCAAAATATAAAACGGGTCGTGCATTTCGCTGGTCAAAATACAAGTACGAATGACAATTATACCCCTAACCACGCAGCTTTAAGAAGTGAGAGGAAGAAGGGCATAAGAATAATTAAACAAAAGTGAGTCTCTCCTCCGGTCTAAAAGACAAGACGTAGCTGTCGCACGTTGTTGTTGTTTACGTGTAAACACTCAAAGTCTCTCCTCCTCCATCGACGACGACGACCACCATAACTGTTTCTCTCTCTACCGAAGAAGAACAGAGTCACCGTACCAAATTTTCATTTGTCTTCCTCAAGATTTTTTATATATAAATCAATTGAATCCGATAAAATCATTTCCCGGTAATCTCATCAGAATGAGTAACGAGCTTCTTACCATCGATCCTCTCGATCTTCAATTCGCTTGTAAGCTTCCTCGATTATATTATATCTTTTCGAATTTCCCAATCATTCGTATGTCTTAGATCTACTTTTTTGCTGTATATATATAGTTGAATTAAGGAAGCAGATCTCTTGCTCTCTCTATTTGGCTAACAAGACAGACAATTATGTCGCCTTCAAGGTGAAAATCTCAATTTTTAATTCTTTTTAAATTTTCCTTTTTGGAGATTCTTAATGTTTTCAAATTTTTAGGTTAAAACAACGAATCCAAAGAAGTATTGCGTTAGGCCTAATACTGGTGTTGTTCATCCAAGATCTTCTTCTGAAGTATTAGGTCTGTCTCTGTTAGATCGTTTTCTATTATTATTCAAAAAATTGGTAGATTTCTGATTATATTTCGTTTTTTTTTTGGATTGAAACCAGTGACCATGCAAGCGCAAAAGGAAGCTCCTGCTGATATGCAATGTAAAGACAAGTTTTTGCTTCAATGTGTAGTGACTAGTCCTGGAGTCACGGCCAAGGACGTTACTCCTGAGATGGTATTCTTATTGCTTTTTGGGAGGCCTTTTCTAATTTAGCTCAAATTTGAAACCTTGGTTACTAAAAACAGAGTGTTTCTTGTTTAATGAACCATTTGCAGTTTAGAAAAGATGTGGGGCTTCTAGTTGAGGAGACTAAATTGAGAGTTGTATATGTTGCTCCACCACGACCACCTTCACCGGTTCGAGAAGGATCAGAAGAAGGTTCTTCACCAAGAGCTTCTGTCTCTGATAATGGAACTGCTTCTGATTTTACTCCTGTAAGTATACATCTCCATTTAAATAGCTAAGTAATAGAACCTTTAACTAGAAGAGAGGACTATTGTAGATGTTTCCTTTTTCTACTTTTGTTGATTTTCTTGCGTTATCTTTGTTTAATTTTAAGGCTCCAAGATTTAGTGCGGACAGGGTTGAAGCTCAGGATAACTCATCTGAGGTATTTTAATAACTCTTGTGATATTTTATATGATGTTTTCATGAAGATGAAATTTATCTATCTATTATATACACTGCTCGATGTGAAATTCTCAAACCTATTAGGTCAATAGTCTTTAGGAGTGTTGTGTACCTCAATACTGTGGTCTATAGAGGAATATTGCTTCCTTTGCTGTTTTAGCCATTTTACTAATGTATTGGTCTAACTGCTACTTACTGTTGAAGTTAGGATTGGTATACTATTACATGTAAATTTGACGGCTATTGAGTTTGTGTGATATCAGGCACGAGCTCTAATCACAAGGCTCACGGATGAAAAGAACTCTGCAATCCAACTGAACAACAGACTTCAACAAGAATTGGTAAGGAACCTTTCACCTGATCCTTGTGTTTTTTGAACTATAGTATTTGCAAAACACGAACCTTTGTGATAACAAAAGATGGTAAAATTGCAGGATCAGTTGAAGCGTGAAAGCAAGAGAAGTCAGAGTGGTGGAATCCCGTTAATGTACGTTCTTCTGATCGGAATAATAAGTCTAATCTTGGGATACATTATGAAGAGGACTTGATCTTATTCGCTTCAACAAATACTCCACAAGTCTCTCAAAGTGCTTAAAAAGCATCCAAATAGAAAGGAAACAAACAAAAAAATGAAATTGGTGTGAGGAGGACAATCTTCTATTATGTCTTATCGTCATTCACGTTTGGTTGAAATCTGAACTTAGTGCATTAGATGATTGTATTTACCGTTTTCATAAGACTTAGAAATTTTCACACAATTTCCTTCCTTTTTTACTTTCTTTTCCTTAATTTTATAGTAAATGAATAAATGTTGCTTAGATTGTAACAGTGACCAGTGATGGTACCAAGACTCTATGTAAGCTGGAAGGTTTTTAATCCCAACTCTAGTGTCACCTCCTCTAGCTACAATACAAAACTCGCCAAGAGATTCACCGAATCATACATAGTGACCTAAACACACAACATTGATAATGATTCAGTGATTTTGATTTTGATTACTTTACTCTTGGAAAGGAATGGCGTCTTTTGCTGAACCGATTCTATCGACTTCTCGCTGTACATGTCCTTGCCGTATCTTCACTAGAAAACCTCTAAATCTTCCCTCTATGTCTGAATATTCACTTCGTCTCGTCGGTGATACCAAACCATTGTTTCGTTCCCGCCTTGGTCGAATTTCTGTTAAACGGCGTTTCCTCACGGCCGTTACTCGAGCTGAATCAGACCAGCTTGGTGATGATGACAACAACTCAAAGGTAATAACTTTATGCTTCCTTCTCCTCAAATCTGTAACTTTAGAATAAGCAAGTCGACATTGACCCAGAGAGAGACAAAAAGAGTCAATTTTTAGCTTAATTGAGAAATCAGCTTATTGTTATCAGAATGTAGCAGTGATTCCTCAATTGCCCATTCTTTTTTTAGGGAGTTGATAGAATTCATGATTTGCAAAATGTGGAAGATAAGCAGAAGAAAGCAAGCCATCTTAAGAAAAGAGTCATCTTTGGTATTGGCATTGGATTACCTGTTGGATGTGTTGTATTAGCTGGAGGATGGGTTTTCACAGTTGCCTTAGCAGCTTCTGTTTTTATCGGTTCCCGTGAATATTTCGAGCTCGTTAGAAGTAGAGGCATAGCTAAAGGAATGACACCTCCTCCACGATATGTTTCTAGAGTTTGCTCAGTTATATGTGCCCTTATGCCTATACTTACACTGTAAGTTTTAGTTCAACGTCGAAGCATTTGTTGTTTATCAACTTGATGATGTGTTATGAAAACCTTTTTTTTAGGTACTTTGGTAACATTGACATATCGGTGACATCCGCAGCTTTTGTTGTTGTAATAGCATTGTTAGTACAGAGAGGATCCCCACGTTTTGCTCAGCTGAGTAGTACAATGTTTGGTCTATTTTACTGTGGTTATCTCCCTTGTTTCTGGGTTAAGCTTCGTTGTGGTTTAGCTGCTCCTGCACTTAACACTGGCAAGCTCTCGCTTTTTCTCCTCCTTTATATCTCGAATGTTTTGAGGCAAAGCTCTCTGCTTTCTCCTATATGTCCTTGACCAGTTTGATTTTTTTTCATTCTCAAGGAATTGGAAGGACATGGCCAATTCTTCTTGGTGGGCAAGCTCATTGGACAGTTGGACTTGTGGCAACGTTGATATCATTCAGCGGTGTAATTGCGACAGACACATTTGCTTTTCTTGGTGGCAAGGTAACACCAGTAATAATGCCTCCCGGATAAGCTTTTTTAGCGATGACCGCTTTGAAGTTGGTTTAACTAGAAAATGTGCAGGCTTTTGGTAGGACACCTCTTACTAGTATTAGTCCCAAAAAGACATGGGAAGGGACTTTTACAGGACTTGTTGGTTGTATAGCCATTACCGTTCTACTTTCTAAGTCTCTCTGTTGGCCTCGATCACTGTTCAGGTACTCAGAGACTTCGTTCTATCGAAACTCGGTTTCTTGTTATTTCTCTGTTTCTGAATTGATTCTTTTTTTTTTCTGCAGCTCAATAGTTTTTGGGTTTCTTAACTTCTTTGGGTCAGTTTTTGGTGATCTAATTGAATCAATGATCAAACGTGATGCCGGCGTCAAAGACTCTGGCTCACTTATCCCTGGACATGGTAAAGTCACTAGCCCCTAACCGATACTTAGATCAACACCGGTTCTTCTCACTTTCGCTACCTCTAATATATTTTCCATGCTGCAGGTGGAATCTTAGATAGAGTCGATAGTTACATTTTCACCGGCGCATTAGCTTACTCATTCATCAAAACATCTCTAAGACTTTATGGGGTTTGATGATCTACTGGAAACACCTTAGCTTCAAGAAACTTACAAGAGGTTCAATGTAGCTGTGAAACAAATAGTGCAATGCTCAGTGTTGTTGCATCTGACAGATGTAGAAGTCTTGTTGGAGGTGAAAGCAGCGCCCGAGTCACCGTATCTGATTGAAACCGGTAGGTTACTTCTTGGTTCGATGTAATAACCGGTTTGGGTTTGGTTTATTATTAATTTTGTATTCATACGAATTTACTATAATCCTGTAATCTTTAGATAAAGTATAAATTTCTTAAGAATTCTTTATTCTAATGAAAATGTATGATAATTAAGTAATTAATAAAGTTTTGACCTGACTAGATTACCCTAAAATTATTGTTTAACGCCGAATTGCCATTATTTAGATGGTGATGGGCTAATGGGTGTACCACCACTCCATTGACGCTGCTCAATCCAATATACATATAAACACACGTAGATATATCTATTTTAAGAAACTTTTTTTTTTTCGGGTTTTCTTTGTTTTTTGTTTTAATTTGTCTCCTTTCTTATAAAAAGGATAAAAACTAAAAAGAGATCTTGAGAAAAGAAAACTAAAAAAGAGGACTAAAATTATGTGGGGTTGATAGAGAATGCGTTGTTCCCAAGCAGACTTTATAAATCAAGTGAAAAAAGGTAAATTAATTTATATTTAAAGAACCTAAAAAAAAAAAAACAATACGTATTAAAGAGGAAAAAAGAAGAAATGATTGGGAAGACGAAGATATTGGTGGAGCGAGCATCAGCCTAAGATTTTGTATCTACCAAAGTTTATTCCTTTCTTATGAATTGTCACAAAAAAATGGTAAACTTTAACCACATGCATTTAAATATTTGTAAAACTATGAAATTAAATAATAAAATAAAATAAATTCATTTACAACTTTTAGTTTAGTTGAGGCTGGGATTCCTATATATTATTTTCATGGAGGTTGTGATGTGCCTGATTGTTCCGGTCAGACTTGGGTTTTATAAGGATGGTTCAAAATAGGTTTTTTTTCTCCTCATTATCTAGTTTCTGTCAAGTGGATGAATCACTGGATGCAAAAAAATTTACTATGAATTTGGCAGTTCCTAATGTTGTAGTCATATCTAGAATTTTCATTCATAATCTCATTAGATCAAACTCTAAGATCATTTCTTGATAATATATACGACGAATTCATTATACAAAAATCATATATATTTTACAAGTATAGCGTTTTAAAATAAAACTCCGTTAGAGCCATCATGCCAATTCGAGTTTTTGGATATTTATTGCTGTAAAATTTCCAGAAAGTATATAAAAAGCAATTTCGACGGAAAAAAAAAGGAAATTAAAAGCAATAGATTTAATATTTGCAAGCACGTAGGTATGCATGAACCGGTGTTTCTTAATTCATATATAAAGTAAAAAATTATGAAGCTTTCTTTGGCAGTCATGGAGACAAAAGTGTCTGTTGTCGGTTTGGCTCCATGTTAATTTACGTTATTATATTTCTAGTTTAAATTCTCATATCTTATTGATGACGTATATGTCTTTTTAGTTTTAAAGTTATAAGTAAAGCTGATGCTTTTTATATTGTCAAAAGCTGATAATTTCGAAATTAGGCAACCAAAACAAAAACATTTCATACAAAGTAACATGCAAACCTCGATCCGCTACTAGAGGTGTCATACCTAAACTTTTTGATATATCTTTCTTTTTTCTTCGTTACATGACTTTGGAAAGGTCTTTCAGGATTTCAATTTTTTCGTAATATTATTCATCCAATAAAACCGATCTTAAAATTTACAATGTCTAGTGTTAATCCAATTAACGTATGCAAATCAAACCTTTTTTATCGAGTGGTTTAATAGTTAGGTAAGATGCTAGTGGATTAGACATAGATCTAATCATCTAAACAAAATAAAAACGACAATAATTGACATGAACTGACTAATGAATACATTGTTTATTTTTCTTAATCCAGCCAATCTGCTAAACTACACGTTTTTAGCCCTATAGGCTATGGCCATGATTTAATTTTTCTTCTACACCGACGTCATAAAACTATATCGGTATTAGTTTAATAAAGCGGTTGTTCGCAAATCAAGACTGTCCAATGTAGTTAGCATTAAATTTAAGTACCATAACCTAAACTGATTATATATAATATCAAGCACCAATGACTTTAGGACCATGTGATTTCACGAACAAAAGTCGTATTACAATTATGAACATGTATATATTTAAAAGCTGAAAGCTTATGAATACATTTAGCTAAACAAATTATACGGGAATTAAAGTCCTAACCTTTTTTATGACAGAAAACAAAACTTTTTTGGCCAAAAAATGTTATATAAAAAAAATCCGTTAGGGACCCGAGACGATTAAACAAACATTCAACATTGGAAGCTCCAAAAACCAAATCAATGAGCTTCACTTTTTGGCTGTAAAATTTAAAATACAAGTACTTCATAGAAATAAACTGTTATCTTGCATGTACCGTGAGTATTTACTAGCTCTATTCTAACTGTAACAAGTGTTTTCTGATTGATATATTGTGTGTCTAGATAAATATGCTCTTTCACAGAGTTTGCCACAACTCTATTTATAAACATAAACTCAACGAAGATCCTTAAAGACAAATTATACATCTACCTGATTTGAGATGACTATATCTTTTGCAATTTCTATTTTTGGATAAGAGATTTAGTCATAAACAAAAAAGAGCAAAATAAAATCTAACAAAAGGAGATTTTTTGATTATATATCCTTACTTCCTCCTTAAAATGTTAAACACCATAGTCGGACTAAGAACACCAATTGAACAACATAACACCATTTAAAAAAAAGATTAAAATCTTTAAAAAAGAAAACAAGAAAAATTAGAAGAGATTTGAATTCTAACATTTCCAAGCAGAGACAGTAACAAGTTCTTTCCTTTGCCAACACATGACAAGTGAAGACTGTCTTTTCTCAGCGTGAAACCCTCTCACCGGATTCCTCTGCAACAAACACTCCGCCTGAGCTTCCGCCGTCTGACTCAAACTCGCCGGAGAAAACCCACATTGTGTAAACAAGCTTCTCCAAGGCGGAGATCTTTCAATCCAACGATGTCGTTTCATCAACAGCTTCTCAATCGAAGGCTGCACCCAAAACCTCTCAATACTCGAATCGTCTTGGTTTTGATTAGCGTCGAGAGACTCAAGCAGAGTGGCGTGGTACTGAAGCGCGTGGATCACTGCGTTTGGAAACGGCGCGTCGTTACGGTCACATCCTCTGTCTGAGCAAACGACGACGTTTGGAGATATTTGTTTGAGGAAACGGAGGATTAACGGAAGGTAACCGGAGACGACGGAGCTAATTGGGAGATTCACTGCGATTGCTTCTTTTTCCGATGAACGGAGAGACAGAGGCCAATAAGCTGGGTTTACAAGAAGCTCGAGACTCAATAGCTCGATTTCAAACGGAATCTTGACTTCTCCGGCGAAAGTTTTGAGATTTTCCTCTGTAAATCGGAGTTCGAATTCGTCGGAGACTGTGGAAGGAGGTGGAGCAAAGACGGTTAGTTTCAGTGACGGTGCTCTGTTTCTTCTTCTTCCACCTCCGGAAGCGAGTTCTTGCATTAGAGAAGACCATTGTCCTCCGTATCCAACATCGAAATCGATAATGTGGATCCGATCAAACCCTATTTCGTTGCAGGACTCAATAATCGATTGATTCGATGTGAAGTTAACGAATTGGAGAAACGGGGAGGTTTCGGAGAAGGATCTATAAGCGGCGATTCGAAGAATCAGATTCTCCGGTGTGATTAATGGTGGTGATGCGTCGTGAATAATTGAAAGGAGAGCTTCAGCGATATGAGAAGCCACTCGTTGAAACGGCGACTTATTGTTGTTATAGTTACTGTTGATATGGTGATTGAGCCGCGCCAATATCCCTTGCGCGAGAACGGTGTGGTCGCCGTTATTGTTGTTGGTTCCGATTAGCTCCGCCGCGTTGAGCAGCTGCTCGATGATGACTGACTGGTCATCGCCGGCCATTCCTTGCGACGGAACCGGAACCAAAGCCGCCGCTGCAGACGAAGAGGAAGAAGACGGGATTTGAAACTGAAACGGAAACTGAAACTGTTGCTGACGACGAACAAGACCCGGATCCGAGAAAGAGTTACCCGGTTGATGAGATCCCGAATTAAACCGTTTAGCCGGAGGAGAAGACGGAGGATTAGTAGAGAATAAACAGTTATTCGGATTCGGATTAATCAACGCTTCAGCTGGATTCGAAATCTCTTGAAACGGGAAGCTACAAGATAACAAAGGATTCGAATTATCACTCACAGAAACAGGAACTGAGCCAGAACCGGACCCGAATCCAAAACCCGGGTCGAAAACACCGAATCCAGAACCCGGGTCCATGATTAGTCTGAGAATATTCTGTTCTTGACCAGTGGGAGAAGCAGAGAGTACACCATCAAGATCTTCCAAACCCATCTGACTACATTTAATATCATCACCGGCGGTAACGGTGGCGGTAACGGCGTGAGAAGAAGACAGCGTGGTGGTGGTTGAAGAATAAGAAGTAAGAGGACTAGGACTTCTTAAAGCGTCGAGAACAGACGTCGGCTCCGGTAAACCACAACCAACAACATAACCAAGATCTTCTTCTTCTTTTACGTCTTCTTCTCCGATTTTGTGTTGGTTAAACCAAATTTTCTGAGAATCTGAATAAGAAGATAAACCAAACACCTCCTCCCCTTGAAATCTTTCAAAGGATAAGGGCATCGCCTCAAACACACAACAGCTAAGAAAACCAAAAAAAAAAAAACTAAAGAGAGATCTCAGAACAGAAAGACAACAAAAGAAGAAGAGAGAGAGAGAGAGAGGGATAGGTTTATGTGCAGAGGTTAAATGTACGGAAGAAACAAACACATGCAAAGCTCAAAACTTGTAATTGGCGCCCCAACTTTTTTTTTTTTTTTTTGCCCTTAAAATCACTTTTCTTTTTTCTTTTCTTTTTTTTTGGCTCTGATGCTGTTATATGGATGCGTGCAATATATAAAAAGTGGTCTTCATCAATATATAAATCTTTTTGGTTTTGTAATAAGGAATTTTATTTTTAAATTTTGGATTTTGGTTCTCCTCTATGTGTGGCTTGTGTCTGTAGATGTACTTATCTACATATGTACCGTGTTCTTGTGCCATCATTGTCGCACTCTCTTCGCTAATGCAGCGCGTGACTCTACTCTCCCCTTATATTACTTTGTCTTACTCTTTGAATCTTCCCCGTAAGCTTTCTAAATCCTGTGCTTTTATTAAAATGTTACTTCTATAGTTTTATATAAATCTTTCTTTTGTTAAAGAGTACTAGTATTATAGTATAAATCTAGTTGCAGTTGTTATTGTAGGGAATTATTTATATACGCGCTAAATTCTATAACAACCAAGTACTAGTTGATTATCGTTTTTTTAAGGTATCAAATTGAATCATATTTTCAACAGTGATGTTGTGATATAGAAAATAGTGATTGTTTGTTTACTTCAAACAAAATCAAAACCAAATGCCATATGATTTTTCCGACATACAAATGAAAAAATTACAATAATCCAGAAATTAAAAAAAAAATGACCTCTCAATTCAAATGTTTTCACGTATTTTATATTTGAACTAGATTAGCATCCGTCCGATGAACGGGTATTCTAAATTTTATAAATAAATTATATTTATATAAAATTAATAAATTAAATATTTATTATTAACAAAATATCGTAAATTATTTTAGAAAAATAAGTATAAAACATTTTTCCATAGAAAAAATAATTATTTACATAAGTTTTTTATACATTAATAAATTAATTTAAATTTCTATATTACAATTATATTATTAACATATTAAAAATTTATACCACGTCAAATAGTTTTTGTTTCAATTTTGTTATTTTTTTCATCACCACCGTGTGAAATAAGTCTTGAAAAAATACCAAGAATCAAAAAACGAACCAAATCCAACCCGAAAATGGTACCAAACTTAAATCCAAAGCGACAATAATTATAATGGATCTTTGACATCTATATCCGAATAACTGAACTGAGAACCGAATAAATAACCAAAATATTCGAAATAGAACTATATACCCAAAAATATAAATAATATATAAATTTGATATAAACTATTTACCCTATAATTATAAGCCCAAAAATATAAATTATTTTTAGACTAAAATATAAATTATTTTGAGACCAAAATATAAATTATTTTGAGACCAAAATATAAATTATTTTGAGACCAAAATAACCAAAATACCCAAAGTAACCAAAATATTTAAAAATTCTTAGTTATATTTGTGAAAATTTAATAAAATATTATTTATATTTAAACCAAATTTTATTCATTTTTCTGATATGTCATGTACCTAAAACTGATTCAAACTGAGATAGAACCGAATTGAACCAAAAATATAAATACACAAATGGATCCTAAATTTCTAAATCCGATATACGTGAACCAAACTTAAACGCTCAGCTCTAGTGTGAGATTTGAAAAAATGAATCAAATGACCGGCGGCTAT
Organism: Cardamine occulta; assembly: GCA_028015245.1. Taxonomy (NCBI): domain Eukaryota; kingdom Viridiplantae; phylum Streptophyta; class Magnoliopsida; order Brassicales; family Brassicaceae; genus Cardamine; species Cardamine occulta. The sequence continues at coordinate 17,858,839 of CM051377.1, forward strand.
GATCTCGCTCATATATATGCGAGATATTTTTCTGACAAAATCTTTACTGTCTCTTTAGTTTTATTCTTTTTTTTAATCTTTAAGGATTAAGAATTAACTTTAAATTTTTTTTTTTCAAAATATAATTTTAATTTAATTAAGCATGTGTTTTCATTCTTTTTTACTTAATAACTATAGAAATAGAAAATTATAATTTTTTTTTTCAAAATATAATTTTAATTTAATTAAGCATGTGTTTTTATTTTTTTTTACTTAATAACTATAGAAATAGAAAATTATAATTTTTTTCTTTTACGATTGTTTTCTTTTTTTAAATTTATTTTATTTTTATTTTTATAATCTATAGTTTTATTTAATTAAACACATGTCAAAATTTGATCGTTTTAATTGATACATGTCACAATCAGGCGAGTTACTAACTTTTAATTTAATTCAACATATTTTTTATTTAATAACTATAGAGATGAAAAATTGAAATTTCTTTTTCTTTTAGGATTGTATTTTCTAATAATCTATTAATTTATTTAATTAAACATATATCAAAATCTGATAGTTTTAATTAACGAAACGAGTTAATATCTTTTAATCATTCTCCTTTATATATTAATATACTTTCTCCGAAATAATGAAAAAAAAAATGATTGATCTGAAACAGTGTTTAAAAAAAATCTTACATATGCCGAGGAAGCAGAGCAAAAAGACGAAACTGACGCAGATGGTTCATTACTATTATTTACATGAATTCCCAATTTTATCCTTAAGATTGGAGGGAAACACGAGAAATGAGAGAGGGTTAATACGGTAAATGAAGGGGAAACAGTTCTGGCAGGTGGCTTCGGGCCTGGTTTTCGAAACTGAATCTGACGGACCGGTGCTCTATTTGAGTGTCTCTCTGTGTAGCTTTTTGAAGATTTTTTGAAAACATCGAGACTAAATCTTCCAACGGCTGAGATGCTTTGTCTCGCTTAAGATCCATCGGCTCCTAATTGTGTTGGAAGTTTTCTTCCTTTTTCTTTATTTCTTTAATAAATCTTAACTACAAAATCTAAGATGGTGGTGGTGTCGATTACTTTAACTCGTCATTTAATAGCTAAAACTCCTCTCTCTTTTTTTTCTGTACAGAACTCAAAAGTTGTTAATGTCTTAATGATAACATGTGTTAGTTAAATAACTACCCTATTTTATTCGAATTTATTACGACTTTTGTTTCTCCATTTGTTTCTTATGACGGATAATGTATTATGGAATTATTTTCACAATTGCATCGTAATCATATATACTATGTTTTTAAGTTTGAAGGGAATAATACCCTTTTTGTGTGAAAGCATATCGAAGTATACCCACTGTCTTATTAAAATATAATTTTATATTATTTAAAATGATCATTTGATATATTAATTTTGGTCAATGAAAATGACAGTGCTATGTTCAAAATTTTCACTCTACGTATTTATTTTTAAAACAAAATTTCATAAAGTATTAAGTAGTAGGTATACAATATTAAACACTAAACAACTTTGTTGGAAACCAAACTTAATTTAAATTATAAAATAGGTTTTTTCTTGCCAACATAAATCAATTTAATCGTACGGTCCCAATATGTTGTTCACAATTTCTAAGAAAATTCGTGGTAATGAAACACCTCGATGACATAACATGGATCACGCTAACATATTGTTTATTCCATAACAACAAACTATACAACCATAGCACACAACAAAATATAATAGCATTACCAATAATCAAATGGTTACTAAACTCATTATATACACATAAAATAAGGGATTAAAACTATTGAGTGGAGTAAATGAATATCAAATAAAGAGATGTGCAGCTGGATTTCCAAGACAAGATTGAAATTTTGGTTGCGTGTGTATGAATGTAAAGTCGACATGCTTATTATGTTATTACTATTGAGTATTGTGTATCAGTATTGCCTTGAGTTAACCATAAATTTATACTCCATGTTTCAATGTATAAAACTTTTTAGAGAAAATTTTATGTTTCAAAATATAAGATGTTTTCTAAATTTTAATGCAACTTTTATTTTATTTAATTGTAAAACAAATAATTAAAAAAACTTTTGTCAATTACAACAAATTTTTTTAAATAAAAGTTAATATTTTTAATATTTTTATTATTTTAAAATGTAAAAATAATTTTCTTAAAAAATGTGCTTTTATCCAAAATATCTTATATATTAAAACAGAGAGAGTAGTATTTGAACCAGACCAAAAATTAGATAATTAATAGATACATTATTGTTTGAGGCTTGTCATTATGAGAGACATGGTTTATTTCCCAAGACAAATCACAAACCTCCATGTGAGTTTCCACCACTATTAACTCTGTCTTAAAACAAGATGTGTATTGCATTAAATTATTTTCGTGCCTTTTCTAAGTTATTTTTAGAATACAAATTACCAACTTGCTTATTCAATCTTTAGGGGTGATGACTAGCTAAAGAAGGGACACCACTAACGTGCCACTTGTGTAGATATTCAAATATATAATAGTTTTATATATGAATTTTTTTTTGTTTCTTATAATTTCTAGTGTATTTAAAATTAAGTCTTAACTTTTCTTATACATTTTTACCAAACAAAGGCCTTCGGGGCATTTGGGTAGAGTTACTATTATAGTTAAAAATATATAGGAATAGTGTATCGATAATAGAATTCTAGTTGTAGAAATTTCTCAACAGTTTGAAATTTTCGTAATGAAACTATGAAAAATATATTAAGATGAACCTGGCATACATTATCGATGCATGTTTAAATTCATATGTTTATGGCAGAAAACAACAAATACAGAAACACAATAATAATTAGAATCTATGGTCTTTTTGTTAAGACGACGAACAACACAAGATAATCATCGATTAATATACACTATTAAAACTTAACTATTGTTGCTAAAATCTAGGGATAGTTGAAATATAAAATTATACGATGCACTATTACATATATTCTCATTAATCATTTGGTAATGATGAAGCGCTCATATTATATACTTGTCATTTTTCAAATTGATTATGTCCCTTAACATCTGACTTCTGGAGGTTATGAAATATATTTGTACTAAAGTTCTTGATAAAACTCGGAACATTTTGTAAGTAGAGCCGGAGTTGTAGAACGGATAACTTTTGTTAGAATTTGTTTAATTGAATAAAACCAGATATATTCCGCAAGACCGCGAAATTAAGTTATTCGAATATTTTGTATTGTTATCACGAATAGATGCAAAAGACAAATCCACATGCATTAGAAAAATTGGAATTTGTCGACAAAATTGACGACATACATGTTATATTGGGCATGGGCCTTTTTTGTCTCCTCAAACCGCGTATTCATCGTAGCGGTAGGCCCAATGACTATCTAACTTAGCCCACTAAAGCACAGTAATTCGTATCATTCGATTTTTTTCCAAAAAATAATCCGTATTATTGGAAGTGGAAGTCCCTGCGCCACAATTAGTGACTTGTAAATTGTAATCATCTATACCCTCAAAAACATATAATTTGAATGATTGATTAAAACAGTAGTTTTTCTTAAGAGAAATTTTGGAAAAATGCCCTATTTAAGTTTTGAAAATTTAAAACATACCTTTTCCTTATTTTCTCTATTTTTTTTAAAAAAGTTGATATTGTTTTACTAAAATAACTTTAAAAGGCTGAATAATAATTTTTTAAACAATTTTAAAATAGTAAAAGCGATAATTTATTTTGAAGATAAAAATATATTTTAATTTACCCAGAAAATAAAGATCTTATTTGAAAAATAAAAATTTTATTTGGAAAAAACTCTAAAAATCCCTTGATTTATATATTAATTCTATAAATTTATATATATATATATATATATATTTTTTTATTTTATTTTTATAAAATAATATTTCTCCTTATTTCTCTATTTAAGAAAAAACTGATATTTTTTTACTACCTTTAAAGGCAAATAATACTTTTTTTACAAAAAGTCAATTTTAAAATATCGATAATGTTTATGAAGATTATAAAAACATATTTTAATATATAAATTAATAAATTTTATATTATTTTACTTTTTTGATAATTTCTAGAGACTTACCTGTGAGTATATTTTAATATATAAATAATAAAACATTTTTACCTCAAAACTTTTTTAAAAAAGTATAATAATAATTGTAATTATTTAGGAAATTCGCTTTTGTTTATGAAAAATATAAATGACATGTAAATCAAACAAGGACAAAATTGTCATATCATATATATATATATAAATATATTTTTTTTAAAATGAAAGGTGTATTTTTCAAATTATGAAACATAAAATAGTATTTTTCAAAAAATCTCTTATCTTAAACACGGCCGCTTAGAAACTATGCATCGCAATTTCGCATCACATGTTAATGCTAACAAAATAAATGAAGTTAAAGAAAAAAAATCAATATCACTTGGAAAAAAAAGCAACTCCAGACGTGCTCTCCACTAGAAAGAAAAGTGTGAGGAAGAAGAACTACAATTAATTAAATAAATTTGGTGTATTATATTACGTAGTAGTAATAATAATATAGGCTTACCAAAAAAATTGACCAAAGAAAAATTCTTATGTTTGTAGAATAATGGAATAATTTTGTTTGGAGAACAAGCTAAGCTGACGTGTCTAACAACTAAACACGTCAGCACATGAATCTATACATATGTGTGTATATAGGTGTGGCCACCGCAGTTAACGTTATCCAATCATAGAAGACAAAGAAATAGAAAAAGGTTACGTTTTGTGACTCTCTCTGTTATTAATTCTTCTTCCAGAGTTTTATCCTTATCCAAATTTCCATCAAATTCACTCTCTTTTTTCAATTGATTTCTCCTCTGTTTCGAAAAGACGAGAATTTTAGATTTGGGTGCTGAAAAGATTAGGGCTTTCGTTGTTTATATAGATTCTCAGAAAGAAAGATGAATAAAGGAAGCAGCTTCAAGATGGATAACGATTTCGGTTAGTCTTTTTCTTGACCGATTCGATTTTGTGATCTTGGAATCAGTATAGAGATCGTATCTGTGTATGTTTGTATATTTGATTGTTTGAGATTGTTTACTTGCAGAAAAGAGAAAGGCTGAAGCTGGAAGGATCAGAGAGAAATATCCTGATAGAATTCCTGTAAGTCGTTTTATTTTCTGATTTCATCATATTTTGCTCTGTTCTTATGGATTTGTATCTGTGTTTGCGTATGTATCAGTGTTTGATGTATTCAATTGCATGAACAAGAAGACGAATTTTTGATGATTTGCCGTTAAATTTGAATTGTATTAGTGATCTCATTGAAACAATAAGGGAATGTTTGGATTCATGTATGTTGCTTTGCTGATCAGAAGTTGTTCTTCTTTGCCTTTTGGAATGGTATCATAATTAGCCAAGAATTGTTACAGAACATTAGCTTTGTTTGTTTGAGAATCCAATACTGTTTGTTTTTTCTTAAGGATTCTGATCACACTATCTTATATTAAGAAGTGGGATTATGTATTTTGTGGCAGGTGATTGTGGAAAAGGCTGAGAATAGTGAAATCCCAAACATAGACAAGAAAAAGTAAGCACCTTTGATCATGTTCATGTTAACTTGTTATCTGCAATGTTGAAGACTTGTATTGAGTATTTGAAATTGATTGGATCTTGATAAATGCAGATACCTTGTGCCATCAGACCTAACAGTTGGTCAGTTTGTGTATGTGATTCGCAAGAGAATCAAACTAAGTGCAGAGAAAGCTATCTTCATATTCGTAGACAATGTTCTTCCTCCTACAGGAGAGCTTATGTCAAGCGTTTACGAGGACAAGAAAGACGAAGATGGCTTCCTTTACATCACTTACAGTGGCGAGAACACATTTGGTGCTTCTTCAATCTAATCTTTGACCTGAGAAAACGGCTGCGTTTTAATGTTCCCGTCTTTCAATAATTTGTGTGTATAGTTTGCTCAATCTTCTAAATTTCTCAAATACTTGTGACTGTACTATCTTCTTGCACTTGTTAAAATGTTTATAGACTAATGTTGAATATTATCTTATCTTTTTTTTTTTTGGCTTTTCATGTTAAGTATCTTATCTTCCATCCTATTATCATCTTATAAATCTTCTAAAGACTAGATATATATATATATATATATACATATATACAGTTTTAGGAAAATTACAACTTTGATCTCATATTTATATTTATATATACAATCAAAATTGTAATTTTCAAGGACCACCAATCAAATGCAAGACTTGTATTATTTGTTTATGCCATGTGAATGGTTTTCGGATATCAAATGGATTACCTCCTCCACAAGGTATCTATATAAACTAGACCAAATTAATCCAAACCAAACAGAGAAATTTAAGGAAAAGAGCAATGATGAGTTATAATCTTGTTTACTAGTATGAATTTGTTTTTGGGATTATCTTTTCCAGTTGTATTTGTAAAAAAAAATCTATTGATACTGAAATATCATTCATAAAAAAATCTAATGGAATAGAGACTAATGCAATGTAAAATAATATCTTATCAACAATGTATAATGGATCTCCATCTATGCAGAAACTGATACATACACACCTAGAGAGACACTCTGGCTCAAAGTTTGTGGAACCCTTACTTTCACAATCAAACAAGACATTTCACAATCAAACAAGACACAAATCGTCTTTTCTCTTTGGAGATATATAAAAAAAAAAGGTCCCAAAATAAGTCTAATCAGTGCCATGGCCTCAAGTTGCAAAAGCCAGCTAGCTGGATAGTTTTGTTGCTTACTCAAATTTTCTTCGCAATCACTCACTCACATGCATTATTTTATTTATTTCTCTGTATATTTAGTAACTTCTTCTATATAAACCAAGTCATGTTTTCTCCTTCTCATTCATCCCAAAAACATTCTTAAAAGGTTAGTTTCTATGGCTTCTAAGGCTCTTGCAGTTACAGCTCTTCTTCTCACATTGAATCTTCTCTTCTTCACTTTTGTAACCTCCACAAAATGTCCACCAAAAACCCCCAAAACCCCAAAACTCCCAAAGAAGGAGCCGCCGGTTAAACCCACTTGTCCTACCGACACACTTAAGCTCGGTGTTTGCGCAGACTTATTGGGTTTAGTTAACGTTGTTGTTGGTTCTCCACCTAAGACTCCTTGTTGTGCACTTCTTAAAGGTCTTGCTAATCTAGAAGCTGCGGTTTGTCTCTGCACCGCTCTTAAAGCCAATGTCTTGGGGATTAATCTCAATGTTCCTGTTGATCTAAGCTTGCTGTTGAACTATTGTGGCAAGAAACTTCCTTATGGTTTCCAATGTGCTTGAAGATTTGAGATTTTAAAAGAGAAAAATCTCTTTGGTTTGCTTTGTTTCTTTTAGTTTCTACTGTTATCTATTGTTTTTGTGAGGGGAAAAAAGGTAATTCTATGTTCTGTCATATTGGGTTTGATGTGATGCGTGTGCTTGTTAATGAAATCATTTAATGTATTTTCTTAATATTTCTCCTAGATTTTTTTTTTACTCTTGGGTAAAAATTATTTTTTAACACTAGATAGCCAAATTCTAACTTCTAATTTGCAGGTATATAGAATGGTACAATTTTAGAAAAAAAAACAAACATAAGAGTTTGCATTGGACCTGTTTATATAATTTTGATGATTTATTAGATGATTACAAACTGTCTGCTTTAATCACATGCGAATAAACACTCTATTATTTACGGTTAACCAATGTTCTTTTGCCAATTTTAACGAAAATTTATGGCTATCACGCAAATAAGCCCTTTGCGATGACTCGAGAGCTTCTCGTCCGTAAAATGACGTAAAATCATAAAAGATTAAAAACATAAACATATCCACATACGCTCTAGACTCTAGTGCATGTTCGTTCTCTCGCTCCAATGCCTCCTTTGGTATAGAGAATCTCTACGTGGCCTCCCATTGGCTAATTATTATTACCCTACCCGACATAAGCCCATGGCCCTATAAGTCCAGATCGATATGGACCACATAGATGATGAAAGCAAGAGGGTAAAATCATCATTTCATATATAGTCACGAAACGCCGCGTTTTCTGTTGGATTCTTTATTTGGGAATTCGAATTTGTGTACTGTTTTACTCTTTCTTTCTCGCTGTCGTCGAGTAGTGTACATTACGGTGATAGAAAAATGAAATACAGATCGCCGGAGACTGAAGAAAACAGTTCCGGGAAACAATTTCGGCTGGCAGATTTCGAGATCCGATGCTTAGGAGAGATTAGTAAAGATTTAAATCATCGGTTCTTGATTTCCATGCCCACCAATTCTTAGTGAAACTCGTCGTTAATCTTTAATGGGCCGATTTCTAGTAGGCCTGATACATATTCTCTCTTGACCCATTTACTATTTTTCACGAACCTCATAATGACTCAATTTGGGTTACTAAAGTTTATGATTTCATAGGTAATCCGAGTTTAACATCTCTGATACTTCTAAATACTTTTTAGATTAGCTTATTTCTATCACAATTTTGATTTTACGAAACAAATATATCTTACTTGACCCAAAAATATCCTTTTGAAATAATTCACTATATTTAAAAGTATTTATCTATTATTATTGACTATGTTAATTTAGGTAATAATTATCTTATGTTAATAGAGATTACACAAATTATTCTTGGAACGGCTGTAGATACAAGTTGAAATGGACGGATTCAGTTTGTTTGATAAAACATATAATTAGGATTAAATAAATTAAATGTTCCTATTCTTACTTTCAAAAACAACATTTGAAATTCCTGAAACTGGACCAGTTTAATATAATTCGGAAGTTGAAAAAATAAAAACACAAGACGAGTGACATTTTTTCTAATCACTATAATATCATCATTGGAGTATTGGACCAAACAAAACCATATACAATCATCTCAAAAATCAGATTTTGTATGGAGAAATATTTGTATCACTACATGCTTTTCGGGAAGAAAATGTGTTAGCTTGTGCCGATTTCCGTTCAATGTTTAATACTTCGCAATGTTTCGGTTAGTTGTTTTGTAAGTATCGTAATATACTGATTTTAGAGGGGGAAAAAATGCTTTCGATTGATTGATAAATATAACTTATTTTAAAAGTGGCGATGGTGGAGATCCCGCAGCTTCCGCCTTGACAGGGCGGTGCTCTGACCAATTGAACTGTGGGTAGCTTACATATTCCTTCTTATGATTTCATTTTATTTTAAAATCCTGCGTTGAGTAAAAACATTTTGCTAAGTTAACTAGTTATACAAGTACAAATGAAAATTAACATAATAAACTCCATTAATTAGCAAGATTTTGATTACAACAACAGAAGAAGACGCATGCATATATATAAAATAAGTTCAAGAAAGAAAAAGAAACCCAAATTTTGGACATCGTAAACCCTACAAATTTGGACTTCAATTTCTCACATACTTGTCGATTATATTTATCTTTAATAAGGAGTCACACCAACGTTAGCCGTAGGGGCGTAGAACCCTTCTTTCATCACCATGTTATCATCTCCGTCCTATACACAATGTTTAAGATATGATCAAAACCAATTGAAATTATATGCTTGTAACTCAAACACATACATATATAAGTTTTTTTTTTGTTGATAAAAAAACATATATAAGTTTATAGTATCCATTAAAGATGTAAGGTATGTCGACAGATTAGGGTTTACCTGTTGGGGCATGTTGGTTTTCTTCACGGGTTGATTGTCTGGCACGAGCCCGAAGTGTATGTGGGGGAAGTGGGCCCACTACATTACACATAAACAGCACAAGTACAAGACACATATCAACTTGTGTTATAACCCGACAAAATTCTTTACTCCTAATCTCAGCTATATATGTTTTTCCAAAAAACCTGACTTTTATATAGATATAAGCAAATACTTACGAATAGAGAAATTAAACCCTAGTTTCCGCCAGCAATCTAAATCAGGTTATGATATGTTAGTATCAATTTCTCTAGTTTCGGAAGCAGACAAACCCTAGAAATAGATAACTTCAGATTTTCTTTAGATATTTAACTAATTTTTAGCGTTTTCAATAAAAATATATGGAACTAGGTAGATATATGGACTCTTTTGGTTATTATTATTCCACAATTGATTAACCAATGGATAACGAATAAATATACAATATTATTGGGATGTAAAAATTAAGGTTCTTACATTCTTGGCAGCAGCACTAAAGGCTTCTCTGTGGCTTATATCAGGATTACCAGCTTTGATACGTTGGATCTCTTCCCTAAAAGATAGACGTGAAAAGAAATTATATCAATATTAATTATACGATTACGATCCAAGAATATATATGAATGATGAAAATATATATGAAAATAGGATGATAAAAAATAAACTAAACTCACTTGATGAATCGGTTATATGCGGATGGGACTCTCTGTCTTTTCTCTGGAGCTGGCAATGGCAAAATTAAACGGCAAAGACAAAGCGAAAAAACAAAAATTCAGACAGAAAGAGACAAACGCTCATTAAAACTACTTTCGTTGTCTTTTTCTCTCTCACGTTCACTTTCTCTCTCTAACCCATCATCACTTCATCAATTTTTTTCAAAGACAAACCCATCTTCTAACATGTTACATAGATTCTTTCTCTCTAGATTTCCGGGGGATCCATGAATCTACCTCCCTTTTCTTTTATCGTCACTTTTTTAATGTTTGCAAACGCTAAAAGCCATCCAAGATATATAGACAATCCTCATATACCAGAGGTCATTGGTCGATGTGTATTTGAATATACAAAAACTAACTCTTAATTTCTATGTGTAATTCAATATTGGAGCTAGGGTTTGAACAAGATCAAGCAACGTTAAATAAGAAACGATATATATATATATATGCATGTCTTTATGGCGATTCATCATCACAGCCAAGTTATAAATATGGTTAGCAAAGAAGTTGAAATCCTTAGAAATTGAGAATGAAATAGTATCTTACGGCGGTTAACGGTTGGTGCTTTAGGAAGCTCATGTTGTTGATGAAGATCCATGAAAGATGGTATGTCATTCATATTAGGATGCTGATTCATCATCATCATATTCATGTTTGATGGTGCATCTCTCAGCTCCTCCTGCAATATCATGTATATCCCTGAGGCTTGAGATATATATATACTTCAATAGAGCTAGCTAGAGACCCTATGTACTTAAATGTTGTGAACTACCAGAATATTCTGGGAATTGAAGTAAGAGTGAGGACCGAGCTGGAGCTGGAGCTGGTGCTGGTTGGAAGCTGGGAGGACATGAGTTCTCATGTTCACCGAGAGAAGATTGGTACAGCAACCACATCGGACAGTTACGGTCTTGAACAAGCTTGTGTAAGGAACACTAACCTATAAAACACACAGGATCAGTGAAATCAAAACCCCTAATTATTAATATGTAGATCAAGAAGATGAGAAGATGTAGGCTTGAAAATGAGAAATTGTAGAAGAGAGTTTATTAATAATTACCGCAAGAAGGGTGTTGCAAAAGTTGCATTGGACATAGCAGAGATGTTCGGAAGGAGAGAGGTGGTCCGGTGAAAAAACAGCTGAGGAAGGGGAAGACATAGACATACCTTTTTCTTTGTAAGAAGAAGAAAAAAATTGGAAACTGATCTTTTTTGGGAGTGTTTGGGAATTTGATTGATTGATGGGTATTTGACTGATCAGAGGATTCTTGATAAGGAGAAAATAAAAAACCCCACCATGATCTGATCTTCTTTATTGTTGGGTTGCTGCGTATTATATACCACAAAAAAGGAAGATATAGAGAGAGAGGGTAAAGGAGATATTAATATATTAGAGGGGTAAAAAACAACAAAGCCTCTAACTCTAGCCTCTAGGTCGTCTTTCTAATAATGTTTTAGGTTAAATATTCTAATTACACCAGTTAATTTTTATTTATTTATTTATTTTTATCTTTTTTTTAATTCAAAATTTTATCCGGTTGTTTGGTCCAAACTAATTTTCTTTTACGCGTAACTTTTTTTTCGCAAAGTTTTGCTGTGATTCGGATCACCAAATGTAATCAAACTTAGGTTTTGAGCTAAGTACTCAACCCCAAACCATTTGAATAACACCATTTCGTTAATAACATTAGAACTGTACTATATTGTGTATATATTATATTACTGCGTGTTGATTAGTTTCTGTTTAGGTAACCAATATAGAGCCGTGATAAAAATTAGCTATACAGAGTATTATTATATTTTTTAAAAAATCTCTTTTCGGTAATAAATATACAATAGTTTTGTTTTGAATTTTGATAAATGAATGAGTGGTAAGTGACCAAGCAAAACGGATAAAACGAGTTTGGTTAGTATACAACGGGTAAAACAAAGAAAATGGTGATTATAGTACATGCACCGATTTATATGAGTAAGGTAGTAACTCTTAAAATTTATCTTATTAAAAAAACTATTAAAAGTTAACTAGGTTTTTCAACTGATTCAAGTGGGAGAGCTTTTAAAATATGTATAGCCGATAAATATAATTAACATGCATTAATTTTTCCAAGCGTCGAAAGCTTTTTCACTTAAAATTTATCCAAAACACCGAATATAAATTTGGTGTTTTCATTTGAATTACTCGCAGTTCATATTAACACAATTAGTTATTTAAAAAATATAATTTTAGATTGTTCCACACTGCAACACTAGAATTAAACCGGATCGCGCTGTGTCATGTTTTTTTTATCAGTCACAACGTTCGTCAGTTATTTTGCATACATTGATCAAAATGTGAGATCTTTACAACTGGATCTTATACTATTGGACCACTTTTAGTTACACAAGACATTTAAAAAAAAAATATGTTACACAAGATCTTGATTAAGTGATGAGAGTTATTATTTAATCTAAGTTGTCAACATCCTACATGAGATATTTCTTTTTTTGATAAGGCGTATATAGAAATTCGGTTGACCATGCGGTCTCACCCTTACAAGAAAACGTAGACATTAATTATACTATTTCGTTGTACCTCTAAGATGACCTGTGTCTTGTGTCACAAGAAGACAAGATTGACGACAAAACCGTTTAAGGATATTAGCGCTTACGGACTTTTTTCCATCTGATCACGAACAATTACAAACCTGATTTTCCAATGAATTGAAATATAGTTCATACAACTAAAATAACATGAAAACTTGGTTTAATATCTTTGAAATTAGCATTTATAGGTTTCTAGTATATAATAGAACATTCACAATTTGAAATCTAAGGAGTAAGATGTATAGTATGAACAAGGGACGATTGAGGCATAATAGAAGATTTTCAGAAGCTTAGGCTTTGGGGTTGCACGTGAACATGTGTACACATGTAATGTGTTTGTTAGTAAGTTTAGGAACGATGAAGCTAAAATAATTAAAAAGAAATGTTAATGCTTTGGTAAAGAATTCGCAGTTCCCAATGGAGGAAGAGGGAGAGAGAGAGGGCGGCAGAGGTGGGGGAAGAAAGGGACGTGTGCATGAGAGTGATTAAGCGTCGCCTCATTCACCCGTTGTTGTCATTCCTTAATTACCACTGCCATTACTTTTTCTTTTCTTTTCTCGTTTCTCTATACAATTCCTTTTCTAATTTTTAATTCCATTTTATTAAAATATTAATTTCAATTTCTGTCCTATCAAACACACTAAAACACATATTAGCTTTGTTTGTATGTATGTGTGTATGTATGTAGAGAGAAACATGATGCTCCATTTTTATTGATTGGTTATCATTAGCTTTTTAGACCATGTCCAACGGTGGTCCTTAACTTTTTTGTAAGGGGTTCTTAACCCATTATTGGATAAAATTTAAATCAAAAATAAGTTTAATGTTAAGAACCGATCCTAAACAAAGCAACTTAAGGATCGGTTCTAAAACCCTTAAGAACCTGTGACGTGGCGCGTTGTGGTTGGTTGAAAGGTTTTGTATGACAAAAAAAAAGTTTCTGTTTTTCTCTTTCATTTTCTTTCTCTTCGATAGCGAGAGGGGTTTTTTTCTCTGCAACTTCGTCGGCGAATTCAAGCTTTCTTCTCTGCAATTACGCCTTCGATTCCATTGAAATCACTGTAAGGATTTTCGATACTTCACTTTCATCTTGATTTTGTTAATTTCGTTTCGTTTTTTGTTTGTGTTTCAGTTCTTTCACTCGATTTGAGTAAAATTAATCGAAGATTTATGTTTTCTTCTTCGGTCGTGTTCATCGATTTTGTGCTGCTTGTTCATCTATTATGTGGAATCTAGCTTAGGGCTCGCTAGAATATTTCATTGATTTGTCTATTGGAGCTTGATTTGCGTTTTGCCTCTGTTTTTAAGCTGCGAATTTGTTCATTGATTTAGCTTTAATTGAAGTATAGCCTTCAACGCCTCAGGATTATTGTGATTCCTATTCGCTGTTGATTGAAGTTTCCGATGTATTTGTATTGCCGATTTAGTTGTTGTGTTCGTATCAGGTCGACTAATTTCTGCTGCTTTTGCAAATGATTTGATCTTTGTTCTTGAAATTTATTGTTTTCAAGCTGTGGATCATATCTAACAGGATTTGTATTCATTTCTCTTATTTTTATGCGTGTTGGGTTTAGTCAATGCTGGAACCAACAAGGCGGCATCAAGCGGCACATCTCTGAACACCAAAAGGCTTGATGATGATACTGAGAATCTTACTCGTAAGTCTATTTCTAATCAGAATGGTGAATTGATTTCCCTAGTAGCTAAAAGATGCTAGTTTTAGGCTCTGTAATCTAGACAAATGTGATCATTTCTTGATTCAAATTGTCACACGCAATGATTGAGGTCCATGTTTGTGTGATGATGAATCAGAAACATGTCCTTTACATGAGTAGGAATCCCCAGAGTTTGTGATTGTGTATCTTTGATTGTGTTAGCGAGAGGAGCTTTTTTCTGATTGATGTGTATTGGATGCTAAAGCTCCATGTATTGATTTATGCAATTGTGAATCCAGATGAACGTGTTCCTACTGAGCTAAAGAAAGCCATTATGCAAGCTCGAACAGAGAAGAAGCTAACCCAGTCCCAACTTGCTCAAGATTTATGTGTGAGGCAATAATGAGATTAACTGATGCAAAAAAGATAGGAATCTCACATTAAAGTTCTTCAGGATGCTAGAGCAAAGAGGCTCAATGCAGTTGATAAAAAGAAGAAGAAACAAATAAAGACAGTCGCATCATGCTGCTATTTCTGAGATGGAAGAGGGCGATGCAGTGTAAGTTTTTGCAACAAAACTAAAATCTATTTTCAAACAACTTAGAAATGGTTGTACAATATTTGACTTGTTTTTTTTATGTGTCTACTTGTACACACTATTTCAAAATTTTAATTTTAAGAACCTCATTAGAGGTTCAACCATTGGAATATGTTTTTTTTAAGAACCCCTCATAAGTATCTAAACTTTTAATTTGCAATATTTTAATTATAAATATGGTTAAGAACCCCTCATGGGTTCTTAACCATTGGAGATGCTCTTAGTCAATTATATGATTGTTTTTCCCCTCATTTTGAATATTGGGAATCATCCAAGTCTAGACTTTCCGTGAAAGCGAAAGTAAATTAATTCTCTATTTGTTGTTAAAACTTTCGAGTAAATCGGCTGGTTGATATATTATTATATTTACACATGCACTAATCCAGAGTTTTTATATACGTCGTATATATTACCAAGTTTGTATCCAAATTATAATACAATAACGGAACTAATTCAAATTTCTAAACAAAAAAAAACTCCAATCAAGTTAATCTAGAATTTGAAAAAGGGAAACAACAGTGTATTAATGTATTGCTTCTCAATGAATTTTTTTTAAAGCGGCATGTATATGTACGTATATATCGAAACACCATATTGGTGAAAGCCACGAGCAAAACTCCACACGTTATTAATTTTGAACCTACATATGTTTTTTCATATATTCCATTCTCATTTCAAGTACATATGTCTAAGAAAATATCTACGAATCTACTTGCCAAATGATGCTATATATATCTATTTATTGTCCAACCAATTGACAGTAATTCCTTGTATGTCAATGAAAATGACAGTAGTGTTTATATGCTAGTAATCCGAAGAATTATGGAATTAGATTAGATTAGATGGCGTAATCCACTAGCAAAATGTTTAACAATCATAATCGTAAAATTGTACTCCTATTACATAATTCAAAATTTCAATGATGTATAATAAACATTCGGGAATTTTGTGTGTTTACGCTAACTACATATATCATATAAAGTTTTTCATCAGGGAAATTAATAGACGATAATTAAGAACAATATAATAGATTAACTAGATGAGACAGGCTATTGCATACATTTGACCACTACAAAATTCATATTATGGATCAACATCTCTAAAAATAATTTGGGTTTCAAGCCATGAATTCCGGTTGCGCAAAAAGACATTATTTTGTAAACTCAGCATAACTTAAACATTACATATGAAGAATCAAACCCTGAAATATCGCAACTAATATTTGTTACCTAAAAAGAACATGTAATTGGTTATATAGGTAAGGTCGACCTAAAGACGCAACTATAAAGGCGGTAGTTTTGAGTATTAAGGCGTGCATAAGTTTTTGTTGTAATGAATGAAAAGTTAAAAATGTTGGTCTGATCATACTTTACTAGAAACGTATATAATGTTATAAGGGCTAGCCCACACTTTTCGTCGCAATTTGGGCGATGGGAATGCAGAGATAGATAGTACACACATGTATCTGTATAGATTTACATATACTGGAATTTTATATTTGTAATATATATATATATATATATATATATGCATGCATGTGTGTACTGAGATCATACGTGACATTGACATTTCCCTATTCTTTTCTATTCTGATTGGTTTGGAAAAGCTATTGCCATAAACCCCCAATCTATTTGTACATCTAATGAGAAAGTACTTAAAATTTAAGTGAAGCAATAATTCATACTCTCCACTTCTCACAAGTGTATACCACACACAAATGCATGTTTATGAAATAATTTTTTGAGTTTTACTTTTCAAAAAAGGAACTAGTCTTGCCTTTGGTGTTACAGTCAATTAATTAAAGGAATTTAATAGTTCAAATGGTGTGTACATAATAGGTTGTCTGGGGACTTTTTTCTTTCTAGAATAATAGATTACTTTTTATTTATTAGATTTTTGTTATCTTCTTTTTTCACAAACATCCAAATCGTAAAGGTATAATCTGAACCCCACATGTTTGAAAGTAAATATTGGTGTCAATGTAAGTCAACCATCATTTGTCTTTAGATATCAATAAACAGTAATCAAGAATTCACTACCAAAAAAAAAGAAAAAAAGAAGAAGGACAAAACCCATCACAATATAAGAAATTGCAGATGATGATGACAAATTTAATATTTCATCTCACTAATTTAATGTCATTTCACGGTTTTCGTTTATAGTATTAAATTATCGTTACCAACTAACGACAACACATTTCACTGTCATCTCACTAAGTAATTTTAAATACATAGATCCTAAGTTGGATCTATTATTCATAATTTATTTTCAAATATACATAATCTTAGGAAGAATTGACATTATTCTATCTATATTTTCTATAGAAACCCGCTCCGAACATCCACTTATACCGATTCTAATCATACAAAGATGATGGGTGACATTGACACTTTTTATAAACAATTCAATATCAGTTGACCCGTTATTTGAATGCACATGTCTAGAGTTTTTTTCTCCCCGTTATATAATAGGTTTGTATGTGGATGTATTATTATTTTTGCTTCGAAAAATACATGATCAAGTATATAAAACCATCTTTTAACATTTTTGATTGGTAACATTCATTTGTGTAATGAATCTCTAGTACTTCAATACTATTTCATTTTAACAAAACTCATTTTATATGTAGCTACTAAAAACTTTAAGAAAAGACTACTTGTATCAGTTAAATATATAGTATTGTGAACCATTCTAGTTCCGGATCAAAAGTATATAAGCATGTAAGATTAGAAGCTCGGTTGTTTATAAAAAGATACAACAACAAAATATGCATATGCTTGCTACTTGCCAGGGATGAGTTAGAAATGGGCTGTTGCGCAGAAGAGAGAATAATGGCTTTTCAAAGTATATTATTTAAATTGGTTATTTATATTCCTATATGCACTCATTCCTATATACATACATAAATGTGTGTGAATAAAGCATTTACTTATTCTGTGCTTCAAAAAGGTATCAGATATGAAGAGTATAGGGTTTCTCCAGTTCTATTTTCTATCTTCTTTTTATACAAAACTACGATTCTGAACATCTAAAGTAATTATTAAAAGCAAATGTTTTTTTTTTTTGCGAGATTCCACTTTCTCCATAATTATTATATAATTGCCCTGAGTAAATTATATAGTAAAAATTCTCGGATATCAAGAAGAGCGACAGTGTGAATAAAACAAAATTTACGATTGGATTCAAACTTGAAAAGTGAATAAAAGAGAACGATGTTCACATGTGGATGTATTTTAACATGAGTTTTTTCAATTTAAATCCGAATGTTTATATATGGACGATTTTATCACAAATCATCAGACTATATATATCTTGGTCATATGTAGTTGTTTTATGTATGTATATATTATTAGATCGTGTAAATTAAGAAAGATGCGGAGTAAGTGTAACCTTAACCCGAAAGATTTGTTTTTTTCCGAAGCTAATAGTCAAAATATAAAATAAAAACGAATAGTAAGAAAAAAAATGCTAACTCCTTTCATATATTTTTTGAAAAAAAAAGATTCATCTTCGACAAATCATATTTATTCTGAACTATGAAATTGTTTTAGTCAATCATCGTTATATTGTAACAACAATAACGAATAGTACTATAATACAAACTTCATTATATAAAAATGAAAATACTGAAATAATTATTTTACATGTGTAATATGTTAAAAAAAGTTAAATGGCAAAGAAAGTTAATTTCGTGGTGCTCCTTTAATACATAGCCTATGTATGTATGTATGAATGTGTGTTTAAAATTGCATACAGTAATTTATACTGCAGCGAGTAGAAAAGTAAAATTAAAGAAGAGTACGGAGTGGAGAGCTAGAGAGAGTAGGTAGGGTCATAGCTCATAGGGTAGAGTCATGTAGGCTAATAGGTATAGCATGTTTATGGACCGTCCAGGCTCCTCGGCTCCGACCCTATGGTCCGTCTCTTTGTCTTTACGTCGCAGGCTTCTCTCTGCCACGTGCATTCTTTTCTCTCCTCACATTTCCATGTTAGGGCACAGCAACATGCCAAATTGGACATATTAAAGCTCGATCTCTCTTTTTTTTTTTTATATCACACTAATAATAGATAGATATAGTTTTGTTATTAAATCTTTTGATGCTTAATTAATCACATCCTACATTTCACCGAAGCTTATTCAAAGGCAAAACATGACTAGATGCGATTCCATCTCTGATATATGAACATTAACATACACAAAGTACGACTGCACTT
Organism: Cardamine occulta; assembly: GCA_028015245.1. Taxonomy (NCBI): domain Eukaryota; kingdom Viridiplantae; phylum Streptophyta; class Magnoliopsida; order Brassicales; family Brassicaceae; genus Cardamine; species Cardamine occulta. Next base: position 17,878,283 of record CM051377.1, read on the forward strand.
ATTATTATTTGTTATATATAAATGATAGTCGAGGAATGCACCTCGTCAATCAATCATAAAAATTCTCATGAACTTATATTTTAGTATAGTAAATCTTTTAAAATCTAATAATTTTTAATTTATCATTTAATAGTTTGACCATACTATTTCAACCATATTTATGTGTTATATTGCATTGACGACATTAACGATAACTTGATTTACTTTTTTTTGCATTTATGTATGTGTCTACATTTATAATATTCTGTATTTAGTTGCATTAAAGACGCATTCATTTTTGTAACATAACATCATTGCAAATTGTAAACTCAAGGTTATTTCTATTTTTTTCCGAAAGGTTTCGAGTTGGCATGTACAATCTACAAAATATATATATATATATATACAAACATATTAATATTTTGTCCTAAACAATCATATCTACTCAAAAACAACCATTAGAAATCTCAGATAAAAACCTACGTACATTTTATAGGAACAAAATTATGAGTCATACTCATTGATCAGAAGCAAAGTAATCAGGGTTCTAACTAGCGGTGAGGCGTGTGTTGGATTCTAAGAGATAATTATGGTGCGTATTCTTTAGATTTCGAGTTATAATTAAGATCAATTTTAGAGGCATAAGCATGTGATGAACGATTTTATGTGTATTAATCTGGGATATATATTCTAAAGGATTGATTGAAGGACTCTCAATTCATAAGCATGACTCGTCCTTCAACCCTATCAATAAGATGATCTAATCAAGCCTTTATATAATTTCGAGGATGCTTTGGAGTAGTAATCCCACTTGGCTTGCTGAGGGCTTTAGGAGATTGATAAACATTAAGAAGTAGTTTTTTTTTTAGAGTAATGAATCTATATGTTGAGTTAAATTTTTTGTTTTTAAATAGAAGAAGAATACAGTTCTATGAGTTTTATTTGTCGGATTTTCCTAAGGGTTTGTATTTCCGATCCGTGAGCTATCGAATATAGTTGATGGTTCAATGTTTAATCGATACGGTACTATAGACACCATTTATATCATCGATCTGTCTTCACAAAAATTATAATGATTAATTTTTTTCTTTTCACTTTTAACCAAAAGGAGAACTGAACCTCCTCTGATCCTTTTGAGTGTTTTCTTGTCTTAAAATTCGTAAGAAACGGTCCCATTGGGAAGCGTAGAATCTAACAAAGCTTTTATTTTTAAAAAGCCTCTGATTCCTAGTCCTCTGTCCAGCCAATGTATAGCAAAAAGCCAAATGCCAAAAGCTAAATTACAATCTCTCCCTAAAAACTATATTCAAACCATAATTAGTATTAGCTAACGAATCATGTGTTGGAGTAACTCTTGTTACTTTCCTCGTTTAGCCTATATATCTTCGACGGAAGGAACTATATGCTATAACCATATATCGAATCCAACTTGTTTCTGATATACGTCCACATTTGACCATATTTTTTTAGGTTGAAATCCAACATAATCCTAGAAAAAGACAACTCTTAGAAAGCTGAGCCAAGTCGATCTTTGGGCTTTGGTCCACCACAATCCCGGCATGAACCCCTTGATTAGCACTTCTTAAAACTAATATGTTAAGTGAAATATGAATATAAAAAGACTGGATCCTCATTAGTGAAATGTGTCCCCACCCAAAATAAATAGAGAGAGGTCTTTAGCTATTCTAACTTGACTGGATGTAAATGTTAGCAGAAAGATCGATTTATGAGTTAGATTACTTTTTTCGTACAAATGTTGTAGTCGAGAGGACCAAACTCAGGGATAGAGAGTAAGAAATATCTAACATTTAGCAGAGCATAGGACCACATTTTATGTTGGACCATTGAGGAATTTTAGCGTGTGATAAAAAAAAATTAAAAAACAAGTACCTGAATGATGTCATATGGATTGATTTTTAATGTTGTGAAAAATGTGTTTCGAATTTTACCCTATTTTATGATTCAGGGTGTAATATTGTCCTACAAACACATAACCCAACAAAATGGCAAAACACAAAACCAAGATAAAAAAAACTTGGAAAATTCGTTTTATAGTTTTAGGTATATGAACATACTGTTTATTTAGAGAGCCAGTAGATGATTAGAAACAACGTACAAGCAGCAATCACAGCCGATATGATAAGTGTGTCCCGAGAACGTTTCCTTTTAATTGAGCCTGTTAATTGAAAAATATAAAAGTTGATTATCGATAATATAAGGTTAATAAGATAAGTTGAGAATATTATTATATACAGGTTTGAATAGAGATACCAAGTAAGCCACGAATCACTGGGAATTTGTCTCCAAGATTTTTTACTTTCCCTTGAACATCTGAAAACAGAGATCGTTGAGACCCAAGAACTGATCTTGTTGCTTGAGCTTGACCTATGACTTCATCAATCTGCAACCAAATTTTCCGTTACATCATCATTAGATCAATTACAATATGAAGAGTGCTATTAACAGAATATAACACTCAGATTACAAAAAAATATGATTTATGTAAAAAGTATCTTACATGGGATATACTTCCATGGATTGAAGCTCTCTCCCTTAATACTTGCACACCTGGTGACATACTACCAGAAGCCTGCAGAGGAAAATATAGAACCAAACTTCCCATCAAACGGTGACCATAAGAACACCAACTTTGTAAAGTAAGGGACTACAGGACTTTTACCTTATATTCACTTATGTCATCCCTGACAGAACTCAAAAGCTCAGCATGTTCTCTCATTGAGTTTATATTTCCTTTTATTCTTCGAAACTCCTATAAATTTACATGAAAATACATTATAAGGAAGAAGATAGGTCCTCTACAAAGTAGAACTTCATATTACTACAGAAACACAAGTATTCGCTAAACAAAAGCCACACTAGTGCAAAGGGTTTTTCTATTACCAATAAAAGGGTTGCAAAACTCATCTAGTATCATTGAATCACGAGTTACAGTAGCACATGTTTTATGTTTAAACAAGGGTATTAAGATGAAAAATAATTGAATCAATCACATTGAGATCAGAATTGTCACTTTTAGAAAGTTTAAAATCCTAGGTACTGTGTATTGCAATAACTCGAAACTTTCATTCAAGACATCAGCATAGTGTATAGCATACGAAAATACCAAATAAATTAGGAAAACAAGTAGAGGAAATAGTCAAATATGAAGCAAGAAAACCTGGGTATATTCATGAAGTATATCCCTGTGCCTTGCTAGCTTTTGAGTAACCGATGTTGTTGGTGCAGCAGATGCAGCACATCTACTCATGGAATCATTAATATCCAATAACTTCTCAAGCAACGATTGAATCTCCATCTCCATGGACTTCCATGATCTTCCAGATCCAACGGTTGGAGACCCAGCATCAACATACCCTGAGACCCAACACATATAAAGCTGGTAAAGAACACAAAACTTTCTAATGGCTCCTTACAAAAACAATATGCGATACAACAATGCAATTCTTGAAAGTTGAAAGCTAATGTAAGCTTAAAACAGAAAATTTGACAGATCCTCTGAAAACACTACACAAAAACATTAAGATTAATCAATTCTACAGCATAGGCACGCAAAATGACACCGGTTGAGTTGAAAATTCTATAAGCACTACATATGAATTACGCATTGTGGAATCATAACAGAGACTAAAAGACAATAGCGATCAAAATTCAATCCAGTGAAGAGACTATATCGAGAATTATTACCTCGATCCGTATCACATTACAAACTACGAACCTCACATTCAAAGAGTAGATATAACAGCAACATACCAAGCAAGGAAAAGAAAAGAAATACAGAGAGTGTGATCAAGAGGGAACGAAGAAGAACGAACCGCCTTGAGTAAACCTGGCGCCAAGCTTAGCATAAGAAGAGAGCTTAACATCTAGATCGCCTTCGATTTTACGAGCTTCCCGCCGAAGTTCCTCCCAACCAGATTCCTGCAGATCCAGACTCGATTCTGTCATTTCCGATCTTCAACGATACAGATCAATAACCTCTCGCCAGCTCCGCCGCAAACCAATGCCGGAGCTCTCCGTACAGTAACCACAACAACGATCAGATTCTTCTAACTGAAACTTGATGGAACCAATTTAGCAGCAACGACGAGAGGATCGATCTTTCCCTCCTCTGCTTCTTCGGGCCCAAAAGCAACAGTAGCTTAGACCAATAATTGCTGGATTACTTATGGGCCATTCAAATCATGGACTTTATATAATGGGCTTTTCAGACCCATTTATTGTAAGCCTTTAAACGTAAGAATATTGAATTAGTAGAAGAAGAAAAACATTGGACGAGTGTCGACTACGTTGAAGTTGAAGCCAATATGTTGTCGTGTGACTGACACGTTCGTATACTTACGAACTGTACGGAAACACGAAGTTGATGAGTTGGGGAAAGATTCCATACGATCGAGAGAAGTGTTTGGAATAAACTTCTTTCAAATTCCAATTGTCGAAACGTCCAAACACAATTATTTATTATGTTATCCGGAAATTTTTGCTCCAATTTTTTTTGTGATCAAATTCGAATCGTAGTTTTAACTGTAGTAGATTCGAACTGATGACCAATTGTAACGTGTAAGTGCGAGGACTAATATATTAAAATCATTTATAATTTTTTTTGAAATATTTATAGTTTAATGGGTTTATTAGAAACAGTCATGGGCAAAAAATATGTGATCACGAAAAAGGAATATCTTATCCAGGTCATATCCATGATGAACATTTAAACGTCTTTTCGCTAAGATGCGGATGACAAAAATATAATTAAATACATAAACAAACAAACACTTGTCGTGTAAAAAATACAGATTGGTTTTCAAGAATATTTAATATTGGTTTGTTGTGTAATAATGAGTTGATTATGTAAAACCGGTTAAAGTGAGTTTGTTTTGCTTGTATATAAGCTACTGTGTAAGTAAAATTTTACACTTGATGGATAAAAGTATTTTTTTGGAAATTTATGTTAGCTAATATGGTATCAAAGCACAAACGCTCAAATCTTTCTTCCCCCCCCCCCCCCCCGATCATCTTCTTTTTAGTTTCATCTTCATCCGTTTTTACTTCTTTCCAAGAATCTTCTTCGATTCATAGCAAAAAATATATTTTTCTGCGTTTTTGCAACCCTGGTTTACATTGTCATATCTCTAATATATATAACGAGACTTCTGTTCTACAGAAGAATCACTATATTTTAGCTTCAGCAAGTGAATCTTCTCCAATGACTCAAAACTAGATCTATCTTTATTCATCTTTTTAGAAAAAAGTTTATTGTCGTGGTATGAATATCAGAATATATATAACGTACGCAAGTAACGCAACTAGAGGACACACCGTACACATTTTGTTTTCGTATTATAATTATATGATACATTTTTAAATAAATAATAACCGACAAGTACGCAGATGATCACTAAGGCACTGACCTGATTAAAAAAAACAGTAGATGATCACTAACAGAAAATTAAATGACATTATAAAACGAGATGGTGGGGACTTGATCTCGTGTGAGTGTTATCGAGTAAGTTCAAAATTTTGTCCCACGAGGCCAGCACACGTGTGGTGGCATAATTGTCTTCATCTTCAAACATCATATGAAGCTCCGACAAACATTTTCAGATACTAAATAATTTTTTAGGCCTTTGTTTAATGGCCTTTTTATTTTCAGATTCAAGATCAACCATGAATAATATATGCATTAATCAGCTTTTATATGCAGTACAACAGTTTAATTATGATTTGAAATAATAAGTATTCTCAAACTAGTAACAATAGGCGCGCGTTATCCGTGGCTTTTTATCAACGACATGAACATACTTTTATTTACTAACGATTTAGAGACTTTTTTATTTACATCAATCAACGATAATGGTGACTTGAAATCGAATTTTATTTGCTTAGATGATAAATGTTAGCTAACGGTTAATGGGACGTGTCAATAGTTAATGTAGATGCTTCAGGTTTCTTGATGTACTTGAAAAGCAAGAAAAAACGAGGCAGTTTCAATCTAATCCAACGGTCAAAAAACTTAGTCTTTATCTAACCGTTCATTTTATGACTCCAGAAAACTCCTTTAAAATCCTCTGCCTTGCACTAAACTCTTCTATTGATCTCTTCCTCTTTAACTGTTGTTTCCACTGTCTTTTTTTCTTTTTTTTTTTTTTTTGAGCAATTCTCCTTTTCCATTCACATCATTCTCGCTTTCGATTAATCCCATCGTTGATTCTCTCTGAAAATTGTTTTATTTTATGTTTCTTACAGAGGAAATAAATAAATAAAATGTAAAATAGATTGATTATTTATATTTCTTCTTGTTCAAATGAATCACTCTTTATTTGACTCGTTAGTCCATGTCTTTTCTCACTTTCTCAACCTCCAAATTGTCTCAGATGTCTCAAAGAGTTTAGCTTTGTGACAATACTGTTTTTTCATATTAGCTATAATAAGAAGATGAAGACGATCATAGGGTTTAGAATCGGGAGACGAGTTTCTAGATGGATCCTTCGGAATACACGGATCCGTCGTTCCGGGTATAATCGGGTACACTCAACCCGACCGGCTTGCAAGCTGAGACCACTCGCCAAACTCAAAAGTTGGGGACAACGTCTCACGCAAAGTTTCAGACTTTACAGGTCTACGAAAGGATCCGGATGCATACCCGTTGGTCATAAAAAGCCCGACCCGGTTCCAAGGGGACACTTAGCTATCTACGTGGGTCAAAAAGACGGCGACTTTCACAGAGTTTTTGTACCCATCGTTTACTTTAACCATCCTCTGTTCGGTGAGCTACTTAACAAAGCCGAGAAAGAATACGGATTCTGCCACGAAGGAGGAATCACGATTCCTTGTCTTTATTCAGACTTCGAACGGGTCAAGACCCGAATCGCATCCGGGTCGAGTTCTCGAATATTTCCATGGGGTCATCTTTGCCGTAATTGAAGACAATTATGGAAAAAGTTCATAAGCTTTTTAACTTTTTCTTAGTAGATATTGCTCCCTTGAATTTACCATTTTTCTATCTTGTTACTTTTGTCACTTTACTCTTTTTTTTTTTTTTTTTTTTTTTTGATAGTCAATTATACAGCAAGAAAACAATGTAAATAATTATTAAGAGTATAATAGTGATTATCGATAATGATGTGATTAGCATGGGGACACTTAGTGGTATATTGTCTTTGGACATTGATATAAAGATAAAATTGAAATTGGTGATGAAACACCAATGGAAAAGTGTAACACGATTCTATTCTCACGACGGGTCTACTCAATATTTTAGCTATCAATCGCATGGATATGTTTGTTGCTTGCTTATTCCCACTAGCTAATTATATATTTCGAATACTATTTAGAAATGGATAGGTTAGACGACAAAAAAGTGGTTTTTGTGGTTGCCTTGTCTGACTTGGATACGAAAACACTTTGATGTGAAAGATGTTCGTATCTAAAATGAGCGTCGCGATGCAATTGATATCCAACTTAATAACTTTGCTATTTATATATTTTGACTTCTATTTACATATTGTTTTATGTTCACACATGCACCTACATTATCGAATGTAAACGTAGATTATTTCAATTTGGCTTATGAAATTATGATAATATTAATACGAACTACTAAACTATATACTCCGAATTTATTTGTTATAAATATTCGGGTTGTCAAAGGATACAAATAGTATCTTGAGAGAATGTTAAATTGATATCATTTGTATTATATTCGACGATTCGTTCAGAAGTCGAGGAGTATCAAACTTTCATCATATAAGTTTTTCTTTTTGTGGAACATATTATTAATTGACATTTAATTAGTTATTCTTAAGAAAATAGAAAGAAGTTTTTTCTTGAAATTGTTTGTTGTCGATAACTGGTTTTCCATATCGATCTCTTTTTTTTTTGGAAATTTTTCGTGCCATATCGATCTCTACATAGTATATACGTAGTTATTGGTTTTTACTCTTTAGATAGAGAACGAGGTTGCGTAGAACATGAATCGCAACAACAAAGACGAACAAAAAATGTGAACTTACAAAGTTAAAACATCCGTACACGGTACACTCAAGTCACATATCCATATTTACTACTATTATACGGTAAAATTAGGGTACTTTAATGTTAGTAATTTGCAATCAAGAACAAAAATAAATACAATCGATGCATTCATGTGTGAACGGAAAATAAGAAACGACGTACGGGTTCGGGCATTGCTTGTGTAGGTGTAAGTAGAAACTAAGTTATGGAAATGATACATGCCACGGTTCTTGCCTTCTCGGAACAATTAATTTTTGCATTTTGGATATATTTCTCCACTTGACATTCATATGCATGTTGGTTAGATCTTTCCTTTTCAGGTGTATTAGTCGTAGATCCGGTAATGAGACAAATAATTTTCACTAGTTATAGATTGGTCCAAATTTAAGATTTATCTATGGAGTTGACTTTATCTTGCGTGTGTAGCCGTAGCTTTTAGCAGGTTTGGTCCATGCAAAGGAAAATGCCAACTTGTTCCTGCACGAGGCTAATAGTTAATGAGAATATATTATATTTGAGATTTTATTAGATGAATGAACGTATCATACTTAATTACTTATAAATTATGTTATATCTTATTATAGTCCGATATATAAAATAAAGATTAGTTATCTCTGTGTATTTTAAAACTATTTTCATATCTACTATTTTTGTTTTTTGAAAAGTATTTGTTACTTGAAACACTATTTAGATTTCAGTTTTGTTTTTGTAATAATCTTTTATCACAAACAGCTTAGCCTTTATAACATTGGGTCATAGAAAAAGTTAATGGGCCATAAGGCCCAATTTATTCGACCTTCGGCTCAACATATTAAAGTACAGAATCATATGAAAAATGATTTCAGAAAGACAGAATATAATATATTAAAGGACAAATGAAATTACATAAATGACAGAACTAATATGTTTACAAGGCTCTTTTACATTGTGACAAACAATATTTATTCTTTGTAATAGACCAATCAATTGCGTCGTATATACAACTTTGAACATATTGAACTACTCATGTATTCCTTAGAGACCAGAAGTAAACGGCACGCTTGACGGAATCCAAGAGCCACCGGCGAGGAAAGTACCAACAGTAAACCTGGAAGCCTCTGAAGCAGAACCAAGAACCCGAAACCCGGGCCATGTGACCCGACCCGAAGTAGAAGCACCTGGACCCGTATTCTGAAACTCAGCATAAAACAAAGTACTCAAAGCGAAATTACCATTCCATTCAAGCCAGCCACGTGGATCAATCAGACTGTCGAGAGAAGTCTTCATGAAAACAGTTCTTGAATATTGTCTCCAGGGTCGACCCAAATAAGTCTTGGTGGATCCCAAAACGGGTTGGAGATCCGAAGCAGCTGTGACACGTGAATTGTGGATGATAATACCCGTGTTTTGATTCGGGTCGGATCTTCCTTGAGCGGTGATTGTGTTGGTCTTACTACGTGGACGACGTGCGAAGATGTTACAATTCTGGAGAACGACGGCTGCGTTTCCGAAGATGAAATCGACGGTTCCGTAAACGTCGCAATCGCGGTAAAATTGACGGTTGGAGTGAACGTAAAGTGTGTCTTGGTAGCCTTCGAAACTGCATTGGTAGAAAACGGATAGATCCGACCCGGATCTTAGAGCTACCGCTTGAGCGTTGTTTGCACCCGCCGTGTTTCTAAACGTGATCCCTTGTGCTATAAACCCATCTCCCACCGCCGCTGCAATTATGTGACAAAAAAAAAAACGTATATAAATGATTAATTATGCCACCATCGATTAGCATAATGTGTATGGGATGATGATAAAATACAGTTAAAAAATTCACGGAGGGAAGGCACAATCATTAATTATAAAGTTTTGAATTTAATTATGAAATTTATGTCGTCCTTTTTTAAAGTAAACTTCTCAATATCCCTCGAAGCATAAAAATAGATTGAGTTGACTTATACAGTTATACTTTTCATAAATTAATGTACGGAAAGTTCACTTTGCAATCAAAAGTTATTAATAACGAGAACTAATCTAAAATCTTGAACCTATAAGACGGTTCTCATATGTATCACTTTCAATTTAGCTATCTAGTTTGGTGTGTTCATGCACGTAATATTCGTAAACTAAACAATATGTTATAATTATATATCTCGTGAGAAATAAATAAAATTAATCGTCGGTTATTTTGTAACCATACGTACCGACAGTAGCTGAATTAAACGTTGTCGATCCTCCTCCAACACTTTTGCTTCCGGTAATAATCGTCTTCCCTTTACCATCTCCTCTCAACATAACATTCTTTTTTTTAATCTCAAGATTCTCACTGTAAACGCCTTGCTTCACATAAATCACGAACCTACCACTCCCAGAAGCAGCGTCAATTGCTTCTTTTATCGTATTGAATGTACCAGAACCGTCTTTGGCCACAACCGCGTTGGCTGTGGGCGTTGAGCTTTGCAAAAGCTTCCGGTCACCGGGTTTGACCCACGAAGGGAACCCGTCTTTCTCGGGTGGGGTATAGTTGAAAGGAACTTTGTTAATGGCGAGGGTGTTGCATATAAGATTTGAGACGTTGTTTGACATCAGAGGAAGGACGAAATCGGTAACACCGAGCTCTAAGAACCCGGCTCGACACGTGTCTAGATTGGTTAGAGCCGTGCTGAGCCATGTTTGTGCGTCGGTTTTTGTGCACTTAACGTTTGGGTCTATCGTCTCGTTGAGTTTAGAGATAGTGAAGTCGTAGAGCTTGAGACAATCGTCCCAAGCTGCTTTTTCGCGAGTGTCGCGGCACTTTGGTCCTAGTGTGAACGCGTGGGCTTTGGCGAGGATGGCTCGGTCTAAAGCGAGTTTCATTGAGATTTTGAAGAACTCGGATTCGGATTTTATGGGGTTAGTGTTTGAGTTATGGGTTAAGAAATACTCGCAAGGTTTAGGGTTTGGTGTTTGGCTGCACCAAGCTTTCACGTCTTTCGGACTGTACCCGTAAACGGTCGATGCCACGAAAATGCATAAGAACACAAACGTAGTAATATAAACTCGAATAGCCATTATTAGACCAAATGTTTTGAGAAACGAAAAGTAGGAAAGTTCGTGTTTGAATGATGAGATCTATGTCTTGAATCGATGGGTTTATATAGATGTACGGGTGACTTGTGCTTCAGTGATTAAATAATTAAATATATTAATACGTAATTTCATTATAGTTGAACCAAAAAAAAAAGGAAAGGCATATGTCTATAGTCTATACCAACCAATTGGATTGGTAACCATGATACCGTCATATATTCTCTAAATTTAAATTTTCTTGTTGGGGCTATCCTTTTTTGACGTGAATAGTAATAAGCTGTAATTCGACAACGCGACAAATTAATGCGACATTAGTTTCAATCACCAAAAGTATCAGTCTACAATCGAATATTTTATACGAAATTTTATAAACGACTTAATTTTATAAACAAAGGGTTTATTAATTAGCAGAAGCCGTAAGTAGTTTATAGTTTATATTGCTTTTTCCAGCTTAGTTTATTAAATTTGTTGATAAGAAAATTAGTTTATTTAGTTTTAGTTATAATTAAAATTCAATAACATTACTGGCAGACACGGCGTCTTTGGGAGTTAAGTTCAATCGGAATTTAAAAGTCTTTTAAAATAAAAGAAGGAGAATCAAAATTCAAAGTCATGCCTCCATAACTAAACATTAATAAAAACATTAATAGTTTGTGACACCAATAATAAAAAATATATGATGTGTAGGTAAGGCAGAGACAGTGCAATCGCAATCCACAAAGACTAATCAACCGTCGACGTTAACTTCGAAATTTTCAGTGGTTTCTTTATCATTTATATACAACTCGTTTTTCGCAGCGCCTTGCATACGACTACAAGCCATTTGCACAATATTCTTTTTAAATACCAAAGCAAATTAATTTTTAGGTTAAAGTAATCTAAACTATAAAGGCAAAAAAACTGTATAAAGGGATAATTTTTGATATAGATTGTGTTTTGTGTTAGTGAAATATAAATATTTGGGTAGTTTAATTTGTATACATAATCAGATACGGTACAAAAAAGATTCTATCCTAAATCTTCATAGTCGTGCTTTTAAAAGGTTTCGGACCTTAAATTTATTAAAAAAATCGATCCAGAACCAACCTTGAATATACATGTTAAAACGTAATTTGTTTTTTTTTTCTCAGCAAAAATTTGAATTCGGATGCAAAATAATATTTAAATGTAAAAGCTCGACTTCCCCATTTGCAAACCAAAGGAGCTATATGCGATAAATTATCCAGTTATATTATTACGGCCAAAGACAAATTAGTAAGTAACTTAATTAGCTTTTTTTTGATAAAAGTTTAAGTAACTTAATTAGTTGAAGTCAATGAAAGTAAGATGTTAAAAAACCACGGGAATTATTAAGTCGTAACGTCCAACTGATTATTATATAATCAACATATTTAACAAATCCTTCCTACAAATTATAAGATCAGCTTTTGGGTTAAAGTTTATGTTCAAATATATTGAAATGGTTTATTCGTTTTTGTCGGTAGAATTGAACTATGAAATCTTCGGATTGATGAAAAAACTGTTAGGCATTTGTCTACTGCGCTTAATCTATTTGAGTTGGTAAGGAAATATATATAACTAAATTAACCCTTTAATTAGTATATGTTTTGTTTCTTTAAAACTAAACAAATTGAGAGTACGCAAGACAATAGCGATGGTAGGTTTGGTCATCTACTATTTTTTTTTTTTGGTCGAAAGTCATCCAATATTTAAAAGCAAAAGATATTAGTGATCTTATCCATTCAAAATCTGATTATTAAGTGGTTGAAAGAATTGGTTGCATGCAATGCACAACTATATATGATTCTACTACTAGAAAATTGTCCTTCAACGTTAGATTGACGGATAATGATTGATAACTACTTAATTAACGTAATACAAATGGCGTTTTTAATTAGGTTTATTAATGAGTTTATAAATATTAAAACATGTAATTCTATAGTTAAGCCTGATGATTATGAACCAATATTAAGAAAAGCACCATCGTGATCGGAGTCTTACTTCTCAAGATTATTCTTTTAAAACATTCATATTTATCAAATACATATACTTACAATAACTAAAAATTTAAATCCCATTACTTAAAATTTATGGATTTTTATTTAATTTAAAATGTTTCTTTATAATAAATTAATAATCTAATAAATTAATATGTAATAAATTAATTTGTTACTTCAAAATGATCATAGTGTTTACTTGCAAGGCCGCTTGGTCGAAACTCCGGACACAAGACAGTGAACTTATATAAGCTAAGGTTTATACGTCATAGATTGTGGTCATTCATTAGTGAGTGCTTCGCCAGAGCCTTCCCAATAAAGAGAATATAAATTTTAAAGCACAAAAAATGTAAATGTTATCCTTTTCTGCTCACTTAATTAGACTTTTGTTTTCGTTTGGTGTAAGGTTAATATAAAATTCCCAAAAAGAATTGTGTTGTACAGAGAGTAGACTTTGTTTGAATGTTTACTTAATTAATTGGTAAAAGTATCGTATTCTTGCTCTGGAATCTGGATTATGGAAACGTCATCGTTCAAAATAAGAGTGTTTTACACGTAACGTCGACGGAAAAAAACGAGGTTTCAAAAACTAGCAGAAAACGTAGAGAGGTCTCAACTCTCAACCCATGAGTAGGTTACCAACACTATCATCTGGTCTAAGTTGACTTTTTAAGCACGACTACAAAATAAGTCACGTTTTTTTTTTATTGGTAACGAAGTTAATTGTGTTTGAATAAAACCTTTGAAGATGAAGTAACGATGTGATTTGACCTTTGAATGTTAATTAGTCTTTTTCATAGATTATCCATTGAGGTTTCCTCTTTAGAAAAAAAGAAGAAAGAATAAAACCAATGTATGCAGAGGTAATCACCAAATTGAGTACTATCACAATCTACTATTTTGACAAAATTACATCATGAATATACTTACAAAAAAATTTAAAAGTATATAACTATTGGTTTGATGACATCTCTAACGGCCTCGATGGGGATACCTTTTTTGTTTGACATCCATAGGGACATATTATTATACTCTTACCTTTGTAAAGACAAATTATTGCCTAGTTTAAGGATTTAGAGTGGACCCAAACAAATATATTCAGATATATATAATGAAAGAAAATAAAAATCTGTAATCTTGAAGCAACATGTCCCCGAACAAACCCTTTGTCATAATTAAATAAACCGATTTTGAAAATTTTCAAAAACAATTTAAACCGATTTTGATCTAATTTGTATGTGACCAGCCATGTTAATTAAGACCTATTTTTATATTATATGCGGCAGTGCATATATGTGTCCGAATGATACATCTTACCTATCTATCATATGCATTAACTATTATATCTATATTTGTATATGAACGCATTATAGTTTCTTAAAAAAAAAAGAAAAGAAAAAGAACGCATTAGGTTTGTAGCAATACGTACAAGTCGTTGTAGCAATAATAACTAGACTTGAGATCGTTAAAACCTCGTTATCAAAAGGACGTACGAATAGTAAAATGAAAATTTATCATTTTATGGAATATTTTGATTTTCCACAATAGTTTTGTAAAGGAACTGATTTCTTATAACTCAAGTTTCCGTTTGAGGCCCGCAAAGACTTTGTTTGTCTGTCTTCGTTTTGTCCTCGATCGCAATCATTTCAGAGTGTATAGTTATTCCTCTCTTAATTACAACTAGATGTTGCAAGTGCCATGCACAATAAATCATTTTCCATGATAAAATATTACATCTATTAAAGAAAAAGTTTGAGATTATTAGTTGATTCGGTCTATTATTAGATAATTTAAACTCAACTATGTGATTTGACTATGAATGACTTAATTAAATAATTTAAACCAATAATAATTTCGAATACATATTAAAATGGTGAAAACGACCAAGAGGTCCCCTTTACTAGTAATTGCGAACGTTAATTTATTTTCTGTTTACATAATTACATATCAATAAACTTTTTAGAAAATACGGAACCATTCAAAGTATATTAATATGGCCACCGTTATCTCTAAAAGACTAAAACATTTTTTCAACCTTAACAAGAACTAATTTGTTTCATGTAAATATACCAGATGAAAAATAAATTCAATTCAATAAATTAAAAAATAATTAATGATTCAAAGAAATATGTTTATAATTCAAATATCGGAAATTCATAGCTAACTTGGTCGTTAGTTTCGTCATGGTCACTATCTTGACCCAAAAAAAAAAAAGTAACAAAATTCTGTTTGAATTTCTATGGGATTTTTGGTCTGGAATTTTTCGGCTGTGAAGAACAAATTGAAATATTTTCGTAACTAGATTATATATACTTTTCTTCTTATGCCTTAACCTATCGTAAATTTTGCTAAAAATTCCTTTGAAAATGTAGTCGTTATATTGCAATTTATATCGTGATTTTCCTGTCCAAGCCTAACATTGGCCTTAATTAGGCTTGAGCTTGACACGATGAGACTAATATTTTCGATATTTTATCAGAAAAAATAGTAAAGAGAAAAACATGGATCAGTCCTTCAAAAATTTGATAGCTTATCGTAAGTTTCAAGTAATCATTTGTACTTTGCAGCTGATTCTGCTTTAATTCTTAATTACGAAAATGAAAAGTGTTTCAATTTTCAGAAAAGATCCAAAAATAAAGATAGTTAAGTCGATGGTTTTCAAGTTTTAATTAAAAAGACACTTTTGTGTACACACTTGCTTCGCATTTTACCTTTTATAATCCGAGATGTCATGTGTCCTTAATTTTGTTTATTAAAAATCACACATTTGAACCAAGGCTGAAAGAGACAAGCTGGATGCATGAGGAGATATACATGTAAATAATTACTTGGTCTCACCGATTTGTTTTTACTTGGAATAATAGTCTACACTCGATTTAGATGGCTAATCTTCGTTGACTAGGAATTTCGGTTCTGGTCATGCCCGGCCATGGATTTGGGCCCTTTAAAAGCTAATTGGGCCACCCAAGTATGCATTTTATTTTTCTGTAAATGTTGTTATGATTCAATGAATCAGATTCATGAAACAGGTTTAAGAAATATTAGGATCGTTAGTAAATTGTTTTTTTTTGGCAAACAGACTATTGTTTTTTTGTGAAACCAGTTTAAAAGAGAAGATTTAGAGAACGACGTCGTTTCCACGATGTTAATTTCCATCAGTCTTTGATAAACCCTAGAGGCTACATTTTCATCTCCCTCTTTTATCTCTTCCGAAATTCAGACCGGCGATTTTGGGGGTTCTCTGATTGAACTCGTGAAGGCTTACCTCTTTATTGATTAGCAGTTCTCAATAGCATTCTCTGCTTTGAGTTAAAGACACGAGACTCAAGGAATTGAATGGCTAGTGAATCAGATGCATCGAGCATTGCTACTCTATCCTGTGCTCGCTGCCAGAAGCCAGCGCATCTTCAGTACGTAATTACCCATCTTTCTCTTCTTCTCCCTTGTCTTTCCTTTCGATTTTACTTGCATTGTTGGTGTTAATTTAGCTCCAAAGTTCCGATTTTTCTTGATGATTTCGATAACTGTTGCTTTTAGTTTAAGTTAGGGGAGTTGATGCTGATGTTCATTTTTTTAAACTGTTTACTTATGTTTGCAGGTGTCCGAAATGTATGGACTTGAAGCTTCCTCGTGAAGAAGCCTCTTTCTGGTAGGTGTCTGTTTAACCTTTTTGATTTGGCGAGTCTTTGTTTTCAAAGTTTTAATTTTTCATTCTTATGTTAACAGCACTCAAGAATGTTTTAAGGCAGCTTGGAGCTCGCACAAAGCAGTACATGTGAAAGCTCAGCTTTCTTCAATTGCTAAGTCCCTTCCTGGTGATCACAACTCTGATCTAATTTCTCAAGGTTGGCTCTATTGCGTCAAGAAAGGCCAGGCTAGAACACCTAAGCTTCCACACTTTGATTGGACAGGGTTTGTAACCAAGCTTTCCCTATGTTATTTTCTGTCTTCATGAGGGATACAAGTCGAATCATATGTTGATTAGATACTGTGTACTAGTTCTTCCCCATTTTGGAGTTCTTATTTCTTCTTGTGTTGTGTAGGCCCCTAAAGCAATATCCTATATCTACCAAGCGTGTTGTGCCTGCTGAGATTGATAAACCTGACTGGGCAGTTGATGTAAGTCCTTATCACTTTTTGATCTGGATTTATTTTTCTACTACTAGCAAAGTTGAACCCGATTCAATTCGATTTTGATAGGGTAATATTCACTTAGCTAAGAAGGGCTTAGTTTCAAGACTTGCACATTAGTTGTTGATTTTCTATATAACAGTTTCCTCTGCTATTTCTGTTTATAGTTTTACAGTGTCTTACAATGAGTTTATAGTTTCTAATTATTCCCTGTTATACTTTCTACCATTTTTCGCATCCAGGGGACTCCCAAAATTGAACCGAATAGTGATCTACAACGTGTTGTCGAGGTTAGTGATGCTTTGAGACACTAGCTATTGTTCATTCAATTGTTCTGAATCCGGAGCCATGGACACAAATCTTGGGTCTCATTATCACTATTCACTAACAAAGTTTTTTATTGTCTTGTAGATAAAAACGCCCGAACAAATTCAGAGAATGCGTGAAACTTGTAAAGTTAGTGTTATTCTCTTTCTTTCCTGAGTGGAATACATTTCCCGCTGATCTTTTTTCAAGGTTCTCATTTGAACATATTCTGCTATCAGATCGCCAGAGAGGTACTGGATGCAGCTGTTAGGGTGATTCGCCCCGGTGTGACAACTGATGAGATTGATCGAATAGTTCATGAAACAACTATTGCAGCAGGTTTGCGTCTTTTAGGATTCACTGTTTTACTTGAATCCTTTTTGGAAAATCAGTCACATGAGTTCATCACAGCATTATTACTATTATATAATCTTATGATCTGGCAGGAGGATATCCATCACCCCTCAACTACTATTTCTTTCCCAAATCTTGCTGCACGTAGGTACTCTTTTGTATCTACATTATTACCTCGACCATGTTATTCTTCTGCTTCTAAAGTGTGTGTTTTGAATATTCCCTTTCAGATCTGTTAATGAAGTAATTTGTCACGGAATTCCGGATGCTAGGTATGCTTACTGTTTGGAGCCATTATGAAAAAATAGCTAAAAATAGGAAATTTTATGCTAATCACTCGCTGTACTTTAATTGCTACAGGAAACTAGAAGATGGTGATATAGTAAACGTTGATGTAACAGTCTATTATAAAGGTTGCCATGGTAAGTTTATCTCCTGCAGAGGATTGATTAGTTACCGTATATTTGTTACATATTGAGATATATTCCGTCTCATGGAATGATTTATGGATAGGTGACCTTAATGAGACATACTTTGTTGGAAACGTTGATGAAGCATCACGCCAACTGGTTAAGTGCACATACGAGTGCCTAGAGAAAGCCATAGCAATTGGTAGGTGCTAAGTTTTCGCTTGTTCTTAGCTTTCATGTTTTGACTGTTTCTATATCAGATATTGAGAAGAGATTGTGAGAGTTTCTGTGCTTTTATGCCTTTGTCTCTTTCAGTTAAACCTGGAGTAAGATTTCGAGAAATCGGAGAGATAGTCAACCGCCATGCTACTATGTCTGGATTATCAGTGGTAAATTCTTGTTTTTTTTTCTTTTTCTTTTGTTGGCTGTCTACAATCATCACAGCATCTGTTTGTAGAACCTTTTTCTAAATAATAACTTACTTTGTGGTTAAACAGGTGAGATCCTATTGTGGTCATGGTATTGGAGATCTCTTCCATTGCGCCCCAAACATTCCTCACTATGCCAGTATCCTTTATGACTTAGATTTTTATGTGACATGGTATGTTGTTGTCTTGGTAGTCTATTCCAGTGTAGATTTCCTTAACCCCCGAAATCAGAAAACAAAGCAGTTGGTGTGATGAAAGCCGGTCAGACTTTCACAATCGAGCCAATGATCAACGCTGGTGAGTTCTTTTCTCCATTCGTTAAATGTGAATTGTTTTTGCCTAATTCTCCAGTTACAAACATAAAGAGATTGTGATGATAGGGTTGTGGCGAGATCGAACATGGCCTGATGGATGGACTGCAGTTACTGCAGATGGGAAACGCAGTGCTCAGTTTGAGCATACTCTCTTGGTAACAGAGACTGGTGTTGAGGTTTTAACGGCGAGGCTCCCTTCATCGCCGGATGTATGCCCTTGGCTTAGCAAGTGATTTTAAGTCTTATGTTTCCCTTTTCTTTTGGTGGGTTTTGATCCGTAATCTTTGGAATAATAGCGTATCTTCTTTTTGCCATTGAAATGTGAAGACCATTCATTGTTGTTACCTTGTTGTCATTGTTTATGTAACTTTACTATTACTTTTTGATTGAAATGTAAGAAACCTTTTTTAATCTGAAACTAAATCGAAATTTCAAAGTTATACTGTTTACTTAACATCTTAAGGGAATCTTTTTGATAAAACTAAAACTGAGACAATTTTTTTTTGCTAAATCTATCTGTATAAGAATCGAAATAAAAACCATCGCTTGGCTTCGATATAAATAAGTCACATAAGATAATATTCGTTTTATGATAATAGATGATACATCATACATGCAGGTAGGCTTGCTAATATAATTATCACAAAGAGGAAATAAAAGTTGCCCAACAAAGTGGGAAGCTTTAAGACAGTTGCTGAGATCTTTCATTCAAGGACCTTCACACCTGAAACATAAACTCGGCTTTGAATCACACTACCACCAATCCAAAACCCAGGCATCACCATAAGACCAACTCTTGGGTTCTCTTCTTTTTCTTCCACCACTATGTTTTTCACAACACTTTCCATGTATGAATCAGAGAACTCACTACCCTTTTTCACTTGGAAGATCTTTGCAGCTGGATCAAACGAGTAAGCAAGCCTGTGCAAGATCCATATCGACTTTGCGAGTTTCAAGAACACCTGGTAAAACGCGGTCCTCGGGTGCCCTCCTCCTGTCACGTAGTCACGTTGGTCTAGATTTCCAAAGAATGAAGCTTCCATCTTTGGATGGATCAAGATGAGATACTTGCTCCTGCAGAATTTACCAAAGTTGGAATCAGGGTTTGTACCTAGAGCATCTAGTGGATCCATATCCTTCAGAGCAAGAAACTGTCGGAAGAATGTCTCTGTGTCATCATCGGCCATAACCATTTCGCTCTCTGAGTTTACTGAAAAATTCTTCTGCTGAAACCCACTGAACATCCTTTGGCATATGTATGATTCAAATGCATATTTCTTGTGAGGCCTCTTAGCGTAAACAACATCAGGCTCAATGGAATTGGCTGCAGAATCAAGATCCCATCCCGCAGCTTTCATCATGTTGATTAGTGGCTTGGAGAAATCGTGCACGGCTTTAGCAGCGGCTTCGTAAGTGGATATAAAGAGTTCAGTAGTTAAGTCAGGAAATTGCAAATTGCCATCTCCATTAGAAGCTTCATTTGTAGACATTCCCCTTAACTTAAGATTCTTCTCAAGCTTAAGCCGTTTCTGGTTTGCTTCCTCAATCTTCTGCAGCATCTGCGTGATCTCAGAATCCTTGTTCTGAATCTCAGACTGAAATTTCTTCACCATAACCTCATAAGTCTTTAATAGACTCTGCTGTTCTTGGATCTCTGCAGCTAAACGAGAGTCTTGTGGAGAGACACATACAGGTTTGGGGTTGTTCTCTCTGTAGAAATGCTTCAGTTCTGAAAGATTCTTGAGTTCAGAAATCACAGCTTTATCAGCAGCCTGAATCTTCTCGGGATCATAAGGCGTATGAGCACTTTGAAGCTCGATATAAGCTGATTTCAAAGAGGAGATGTTTCCAAAGAGATTGGAAATAAGTGCTTCCATTGCTTCAGGATTCTGATTGATAGACTCTTCCATTGGTTGAGGATGGACCTTTTGATTGTTGTTGCTCTCACGGAGTTGGGTTTCTTTCAACCCACTTGGTAGCATACTTGAAACCACCAAACAAAATGGATTCTCCTAATCTCTCTAATTCAGACAAAACCCACCAAATTTCTCCTGCAAAAAAATGGTTTTGTCTCAACATCAAACTTGTGGAGCAGAAGATTCAATTTTGAAAACCAGAAAACAAAACCCTTTTTTTGTTTTATAGATCTAGAAGTGGATTATCATTTCCATATCTGGCATCTGGATATGTAGACTATGGAAAATGTGCGAACATCAAAACCCTAAAGATCTTTCTTCAGTGTGTATTTCCCGAAAATTTTCAAATTTTTAGCTGATTAGGTTTGTGATTAGACAAAGAAATGGTGTAATTTCATCTGAATCTAAAGCAAAAAGAGAGATCACCTGGATTTGCTGTGTGTGTGTGTGGATTCACTGTTCAGACAGAAAGAAGTATCGCATAAACTAACTTTGCATCAGCTTTCACGCCAAGCTCTCGGACAGATCCTTCGCCGGAGATTTAGCCGGAGGTGAAGGAAATACTCAAATACAGAAAAAGGTATACTATTGTAGGAAGTGAACAAAAGAAAACGAAATGGTAAAGTTCATTTATATCTCTACTTGCTTGACCCTCTAAACCAGAGAGAGGGTTCCGAATCGCTGGTCCAGCCAAAACCAAAATTCGATCAGGTTCAAACTCTTTCGGCGGTATGATTTGATTTCAATATCGGTTAGTTTCGAATCTGATTAAACCGGATAGGGTACTTTTACGCAATTCATCTTCTCCGCGTTTCTGTTTCTCTGTTTCACTCCGGTGAAATGGTTCGCTTGTTTCTTACACTTTCTCCGGCGATTTCGAGATTGAATATTTATCCTGGAATCTCTTTACTTGCGACTTATCACCATCCTTTCAGATTACAAAAACACCATAAGCTTAAAACCGAAACCCCGACTTTCTCATTTATCTCTCCTTCATCTACATCCAATTTTCAAAGGAAGAATTTTTCTTCTACCGGAACAAGAGTTTCCTGCTTAAAGAAAAGCGGGACTTCGATATTCGATGATAATTTTGTTGTTCTGGGCATTGAAACGAGCTGCGACGACACTGCTGCTGCTGTCGTAAGACTCCGTTTAATCACATTTTGTCTTTTCTTCTCCTTATCGTTTACTTGTGTGAACTTATTAGTTACTAGCACTTTCTAATATTGGAATTTGTTGGTTTTAGGTGAGAGGTAATGGTGAAGTTCTTAGTCAAGTAATTTCTTCTCAGGTAAAGATCGGTCATGTGTTTTGTGGCAAATAGATTCTTTGGCTGCATTTGATGCTTACAAAACTCAACCATTGACTTGAAGACATTTTGTTAGAGAAAGCCTTTCACTTTTTTTGAACTCTCTTTAGAATTTTGGATTCACAATTCCTTTATATAATTCGTCAAAGTTTCACCTGTTCTGATCTCGGAATTTGCGACATTAAGGCAGAACTGCTTGCCCAATTTGGAGGCGTCGCTCCTAAACAGGCTGAAGAAGCACACTCCAGGGTTATCGATAAGGTAATATAGACATTTTGTTTTCCTCTCATTACAAGCCTAGACTCAATACCTCTAAGTATCTCGATTCGGTCATTGTTCAGAATTGGTCCAGCTACTTCCTTTTACTTCGAGATGTGCGTAGTTTTTTTTTTTTTTGGGGGGGGGGGGGGTTAGGCTGATGATGGTAGACAAAAATGTGTGGTCATCGGTTGCAGGTTGTGCAAGACGCGCTTGATAGAGCCAATTTGACCGAGAAGGATCTCTCTGCTGTTGCTGTTACCATTGGACCTGGTTTGAGCCTCTGTCTACGCGGTAAGTTGAAGAAAAAAGTATTTACTCTTGTACTTTGAAATTACAAGTGTCGTTATAGTACTAATTATGAGAAAAGTGTCTCTTTTTGAGTCATACAGTCGGTGTGCGAAAGGCTCGAAGTGTTGCTGGTAAATTCAATCTCCCAATCGTCGGGGTGCATCACATGGAGGCTCATGCTCTTGTTGCTAGGTATTGCTTACTGTGCTTGTGTTATGTTTTTGCTCCCATTTGAAGATTTGTGAATTGCTCATCAGCTTTTGATTTGTCTTTGTAGATTAGTGGAACAAGAATTAAGCTTTCCTTTCATGGCATTGCTTATATCAGGTATTGTTTATATCAGAATTAGTTTTCATAAGGGGATTTAGGTTTCTATCTAAACTGGGCCGCCATATATTTTTTTCTGTTTAGGAGGGCACAATATTCTAGTTCTTGCTCATAAGCTTGGTCAGTACACACAACTTGGGACCACGGTAGATGATGCTATAGGCGAAGCATTTGACAAGACAGCAAAATGGCTAGGCCTCGATATGCGTAGAAGTGGTGGACCAGCTGTTGAAGAACTTGCTCTGGAGGGTGATGCCAAATCTGTTAAGTTTAATGTAAGTGAAACTAGTTTGCTGGTTCGTTAGAGATCTGTTTCTTGTTCTACTCAAATGTCGTATCATTTATGTTATGTTGTTACCTTGTTTATCAGGTTCCAATGAAACATCATAAAGATTGCAACTTTTCTTATGCCGGTTTGAAGACACAAGTGAGGCTAGCCATTGAAGCCAAAGAAATGTAAGGTGTAAAATCGTTAGATCTTAAAATGAGCTTTGTAAATTGTTTATCCGAGTTATGTCACATATGTGGAAGCTTTGTGTTTAAAACAATAATGGTCTGTTGCTGGATGTGCAGCGATGCTAAATGTCCCCTCTCTTCTGCAACAAACGAAGACAGAAAAAACCGTGCCGATATTGCCGCTTCTTTCCAGGTACAAATCGCTCTGTGGTTTTAATGTTCTTGTGAAATGGTGATTTCTAAACACGTTCAGTTTATATGAACCAGCGAGTAGCTGTCTTGCATCTGGAGGAAAAGTGTGAGCGAGGAATAGACTGGGCACTAAAACTAGAGCCTTCTATAAAACATATGGTGAGGCTTAAAATGAGGAAAGATAAACCTCTGTTTTGCTTGGCAATACGCTCCTTGATTAATATTGACTAATCTTCAGGTAGTCTCTGGTGGTGTTGCTTCAAACCAGTGTGTACGACTTCGACTCAATAACATTGTCGAAAACAAAAACCTGAAACTTGTTTGCCCTCCTCCTAGCCTTTGCACAGACAATGGTAAATAGAGTGTGAGATTTTTCTTTTGAACGAATTAGATATATAGAGAATAGAAACTAACAATTCATTAATCTCTCCAGGAGTAATGGTGGCTTGGACTGGTCTCGAGCATTTTCGTGTAGGAAGATACGATCCACCTCCACCTGCAGAAGAACCTGAAGATTTCGTGGTAAGTTTTAAAAACAAAGGTCGATACTTTTAAAGATTCTATTGTTTAACAAGATGAAAAGATGATGTAACTTTCTGATTGATGTTTTGTGGGATATGAATATAGTATGATCTTCGACCGAGGTGGCCTCTTGGAGAGGAGTATGCAGAAGGAAGAAGCGAAGCTCGTTCTATGAGAACTGCGCGGATTCATCCGTCACTTACTTCAATCATCCGAGCAGATTCTCTTCAACAACAAACACAAACACAAACGTAGAAGAAAGATAGTCTCTCCTGTAACTAACTAAAAACCAGAGAATCCAAATCTTATAGCTTTATTTGCCTCTCAGTGTAACATTTTCACCGAGGAACAAACGCTTTTGTGGTTAATTATTATAACCATTTCGTTCAAACTGTAGTCCAGGTTACCCTGGGCGCTCGGATACCCCGAATCCGATCAAGTTGGGTCTTTCGAGTTTTCGGGTCTTCAGGTTTAGGCCTAGAGGTCCCGTTCGGGTATTTGTAGATTTTGGGTCGGTTTTCGGTTATTTCATTTCGGGTTTGGACAGTTCAGATATATTTTCAAAGACCTGAAATTATCCGAGTACTACTTGGTACCTGCTCAATTAGGGTACTTTGTACCCGAAAGTAACCAAAGTATTTGGTATACGATCTAAAGAACCGAAATTATGTGAAACTCATACTGGAAATGAAACATGTTATTTGTCTAAAAGGCTGTAAATGATACATGTAAACTAATATAAAGACTTCACTTATCAAATGTAACAAATAAAACAAATAAAATAAACACCAAAGAAGAGTTTCAAAGTTCAAACTTCAAACTATCATCAAAGTTCAAACCCAAATTAAGTTGCAAATATGAATTCAAATGTTAAAGAAGCAAGGAGAGAACTAGGGAAAGAAAAAAGTCACAACCCAAAAGAGATTAGGGATTCCAGAAAGAGGAGAAACTGAGCAAATAAAGTTTAGGGATTCCAGATTGTTCTTCTTGTGAAGTGAACTAGGGTTTTTAGAGACTCCAAAAAGTTGATTAGAAATCAAAAACGCCTAAAGGAGAAAGGTAAGCAGGCTATTCAGAGAATTGGAGAAATTTGTCTATGTCGAGCTTGTGTAAGTCGTAAGTAGGAGTCGTAGGATGAGATGAGTCTCCAGAATCGACAGTGACTTCTCAAACTTAGCCTCTGAGGTTCGACAGTCGATAGTTGACCCTTAAAACTAATGGGTAATATGGTTAATGAGCCTAATAAGTAATGGATAATAAGTTAGTGCAATGGGTCTAATGTATAATGGCTTTAATAGGTAATTAGATGTTTTCGGGTAGATTGAGTACTCACTCGGGTATCGGGTATTATCCGAACCGTATCCGAACCCGAACTACTTCAGATTTTAGTCCCGTTTGGGTTTTCGTAAAATTCGGATTGGTTCCGGTTCGGATAGTTTCTGGTCGGTTCGGTTCGGGTCTTCGGGTATAGCTACTTATGCCCAGGGCTAGTCCAGGTTAACCTGAACCGTGTCCGGTTCATTTTTTTCTTTTTCATTCGTATATTAATGGCGCCAACACTCATTTGTGCGGCGCGAATCGTCGGCAATTGAAGAAACTTCAGTCGCGACTACAGTCATGGAGGTTACCGGTATCGTCTTCGATTAGAGGAAAGCTGATATCGGCTGGTTATACTTCTCTGTCTTCGATTTCTTCCGTCTCTTCTTCCGATCTCGCTCGAGGTGAGTTTCTGCTTTCCCCCTAAATCTTACACTTTAGATTAGAATCTGTTGTTCGTATTGGGATTTTTTGGGTCAAACTGGAATTGATTGAGATCATGAATCGTTTCATGCTTACTGTCTCCGAAATGCTAATTTTCCAGTAAACTGTAATCGATTACTCCGGGGTTTACGTATAGGGTTTATCACCTTTTGAGTAAACTATCTAATCTCTTGTTTAAGTTCAAAGGGAAGACTTATTTCTTGTATAATCCTCTTTGTGTGTGTTGATGAAAAATTCGTCATCTTTGTAAGCGTAGATGTAAATATCACAGAGGTTGAAGCATTTGAGATTATGAAGCTGGCTAATCAAAGCTCTGGATCCAATTCTTGCAATGGAAGCCGTTCTCTCATAAATGGTAACTTGATGAAACTCCTCGGAGCTCTATTTGGTTTTCTTCTTATATGATTCACTGAAGGATTCAATTTTTGAAATTTCTAACTAAACAAAGGAGCAAAGAATGCTTGGGATATGCTTCACGAGGAGTCCTCTTTGCCTCGTATTACTACATCTTGTTCTGATCTTGATAACATCTTGGGTGGTGGAATAAGCTGTATGGATGTTACAGAGATTGGTAAGTCATCTCCATTTTCTCCTTCTCTGGTCCAAATTTATAAAGAGTTTGGTATCACCATTGAAGCAATGGTTGAAGCAACTAAGTCAGTTATCTAATACTGAGGTTTGGATTTTGAACTAAGAAACGTTTCATAAGCATTATCCTCTTTGTTCTAAGAATAAAAAAAGATGTTTTTGTTTTCTTGTAATTAACATAGTTTTGGTCTTTATAAAAACTCTATTGTACTTTTATGCTTGCTTTGTTGCGAAACTATGTATGTTACAAAGACCATCTCAATTTGGAGGCAACCTTTCTCCTTATCCATCTCCACAACTTGATAAAGTGGTTGACATTTGACGAAGTGACTTGAATATAACATGCAAGATTCTTTCAATAGTATCAATATTCTTGCCAAATGTCTCTTAGCAAGAGCTAAACCAACAGTATTGCAATACC
Organism: Cardamine occulta; assembly: GCA_028015245.1. NCBI lineage: Eukaryota > Viridiplantae > Streptophyta > Magnoliopsida > Brassicales > Brassicaceae > Cardamine > Cardamine occulta. Next base: position 17,905,310 of record CM051377.1, read on the forward strand.
TTGTCCAAGAGGACATGAACGATGATAAAAATATTTGTTACTTTATCAAAGAAAACATATTTGATATTTCCTATTCAGGAGTCATTATGTGTATTTGTTAGAAAGGTCCAGTAACTTTCTGTAAGGCCCAAATATAAAAACCACATTTTATTTCACCAAAGCCTGAGAACACCTACTTAACACGTGTCACATAATCATTGGCTAAGATCACACCGTGCTTGAGTCGTAGTGGTGGGTTGGTGAAGGATTTGATGGATGCCTTCTCCTCACCAACTCCCCCAAAATTCTTATATTTCTAAAGCCGCCAATTCAACAAAAGCAGACTCAAAGTTTATAAATTTGATTCTTGTTATCTCATTAGACCAACTAATTTCTGGAGTTCTGCGTATAGGAAGATCAAAATTCTCATTTTGATTGTTTCAATTGAAGTTCTCCAATGGCGCAAGTTAGTAGAATCTGCAATGGTGTGCAAAACCCATGTGTTATCTCCAATCTGTCTAAATCATCCAATCAACGCAAAACGCCTTTATCAGTCTCGCTGAAGACGCAGCAGCATCCTCGAAGCTATCCGATTTTGTCGTCGTCGGTATTGAAGAAGAGTGGGATGATGCTAACTTGTTCTGAGATTCGTCCCCTTAAGGTTATGGCTTCTCTTTCCACGGCGGAGAAAGCTTCGGAGATTGTACTTCAACCCATTAGAGAAATCTCTGGTCTTATTAAGCTTCCTGGCTCCAAGTCTCTATCAAATCGGATTCTGCTTCTTGCTGCTTTATCTGAGGTATGTATATCACTCGATTTCGATGTTCACAAATCTGCAATTTTCTGACTTGAGATTAAAGATAGATACTTTCGCAATTTGTTGTGCTTTTATAGGGAACTACTGTTGTGGACAACTTATTGAACAGTGATGACATCAGTTACATGCTTGATGCGTTGAAGAGATTAGGACTTAATGTGGAACATGATAGTGAAAGCAATCGTGCGGTAGTTGAAGGATGTGGCGGGATATTTCCAGCTTCCATAGGTTCAAAGAGTGATATCGAACTTTACCTTGGAAATGCAGGAACAGCCATGCGTCCACTTACCGCTGCAGTTACTGCTGCAGGTGGCAACGCAAGGTAGATTAAAGGAGTCAATTGGTTCTTAGTTTTGATGTTTCAAGAATCGGTCTTGTGTTGATGCTTTTTGATTGGTTTGTGAACAGTTATGTGCTTGATGGAGTGCCTCGAATGAGAGAAAGACCTATAGGGGATTTGGTTGTTGGTCTTAAGCAGCTTGGTGCTGATGTTGAATGTACTCTTGGAACTAATTGCCCTCCTGTTCGTGTGAATGCTAATGGTGGCCTTCCCGGTGGAAAGGTGAGATCTTGCAAATGGCATGCGAATTTGTAATCTCGACACATACTTTATGAACACTTGTAGCAATGTGTGTTCATCACTTCATCATAGGCTTAGCTTGACAAGATTTTTTATTTTTATTTTATTGTTAACAAATGGATCTTTAATTGTTTTCTTTTTAAGTAGGATGGTTTTCTTTTCTGATTTACCTTTTCCCTTGTATACTTTCTTTTGATTGACACATTGGACACGTTTTGCATTTGCAGGTGAAGCTTTCTGGATCAATCAGTAGTCAATACTTGACGGCTCTGCTCATGGCAGCTCCCTTAGCTCTTGGAGACGTCGAGATTGAGATTGTCGATAAATTGATTTCTGTTCCATATGTTGAAATGACATTGAAGTTGATGGAACGTTTTGGGGTTAGTGCCGAGCATAGTGATAGCTGGGATCGTTTCTTTGTCAAGGGTGGGCAAAAATACAAGTAAGAGTTATTCTTCTTCCTTTCTGAAATCACATTATGTAGGTTGGCAAACGAATAATTAAAATGGTGAAATGATTCAGGTCGCCAGGTAATGCTTACGTAGAAGGTGATGCTTCTAGTGCTAGTTATTTCTTGGCTGGTGCTGCCATTACCGGTGAAACTGTCACTGTTGAAGGTTGTGGAACAACCAGCTTGCAGGTAATTTCTTTATTCTGAATCATCAAAGAAGCTGTTACGTTTATAGCAAAATTTGATTAGCTGAAAGTTTCATCTTCTTAAGGCTTTGATAAGTTGTGTATAATATCAATATTTTTGTGATGAATCTCTAGGGAGATGTGAAATTCGCGGAGGTTCTCGAGAAAATGGGATGTAAAGTGTCCTGGACAGAGAATAGTGTGACAGTGACCGGACCATCTAGAGATGCTTTTGGAATGAGACACTTGCACGCTATTGATGTCAACATGAACAAAATGCCTGATGTAGCCATGACGCTTGCCGTCGTTGCTCTCTTTGCCGACGGTCCAACAACCATTAGAGATGGTATAAGTAAACCCTCTCTTTAAATTAAGGTTTCTCAAGTTTCATAGTCACTTAATTCTATTTGGTCAATATAGTGGCTAGCTGGAGAGTAAAGGAGACAGAGAGGATGATTGCCATTTGCACAGAGCTTAGAAAGGTAAGAATCCTCTCTCTATCTCTCTTGGTTTATATGCTCATTCTAAGTAAATCGTTGCATAAATTTTGCGGATTTTGTGTGTTCAGCTGGGAGCTACAGTGGAAGAAGGTTCAGATTATTGTGTGATAACTCCACCAAAAAAACTGAAACCAGCAGAGATTGATACATATGATGATCATAGAATGGCAATGGCGTTCTCTCTTGCAGCTTGTGGTGATGTTCCAATCACCATCAAAGATCCTGGCTGCACCAGGAAAACTTTTCCTGACTACTTCCAAGTCCTTGAAAGAATCACAAAGCACTAAACTCCACTCTCTTTTCTTTTGATCCAATGCTTTTATGTTTCCTCTGTAACATTATTAGAAACCAAGAGTATTGTTTGCCTGTACCGGAATTGAGTGAGATGCAAATCATTGAATTGGTTTTGGTCTTTTTTTAATACACTTGTAAGATGCAACAATTGTTGTGATGGGCCAACCAAGTCCATTCTGTTCCAAGCCGTTTTGACTCTAACTCTGGTTCTGACTCTTACGTTTAAACCCAAGATTACAAGTTCCTAAATTATTATTTTAGTGAAAACATTATTTTCGCTATCACACATTGAATGACATTGCCCTTTTGGATCATAATAAGCAACTTAATGTGTAACTCGTGTATTGTCTTGGAATTTGAACTGCAAGGGGATCTTGGAATAGATACATCTGAAACAGGGACAAGGGCACGGGGACATGTTATGCCAATTCATAAAGGAGAAAGAGAAGACATGTTCTTGTCTTATACAATCAAAATCTTCACATGGGGTCTTTGAGTGCCATTATAGCCTTTTTATTCACTTGCATCTTTTTTGCCTTTTTTAATATAATTAAAGGGGAAAAAAACAAGCCTGTGATTCCAACAACTTTCTTTTTTGTTTAGACATTTTAAAACGTGGTTTCACTAAACCATGATTTTAACCCTATACATAGGCATTTTCCATCATGACTTGTACAAAAGTGCCATATTTAGAGAATTGTTAGGGTCCATTTCTTGGAAATGTTATAGTAATTACTTTTTTTGTAAGACCAAAGCACTATAATCAAAGTTTAAGAGCCCAAATTATCTGTTACACCATTCAAGGAAAAACGTATAAACTTAGGATTTAGGGTCATCAACAACCTCTGTTCAAATTTAGGGTCCATTTCTTATTTAACAACCAATCCGCAAAACAAATCTATTAACAAAAGTTTTAAAACTTTGGTTCAAATTCAAAACTTTGGGACGAGAGGCTTCCCGAAAATCTTGGAGTATTAGTATTCTCACCAATCCTCTCGTTTCAATCAAAAATCTTTAGAAGAGTCAACAACTTTTACGGTCAAAGTTTTCATTGTATTATCAAATATTTACAGAAAACTCCATCTTTCTATTTTTTTTAATTCAAGTCAAACAGACCAAAATACCTGTTTTTTACTCTCTTCTTCTTCATTTTCTCCTTGATTTGAATCTCTAAATCTCCAATCCCCATGTTCTAGTTTAAAAGTTTCACTCTCTTTATCACACCCTGTAAACCAAACTTTGATCCTCGAATATATTAATGAAAAGTTAATATTCGTGTTTATCATTGTGGAGTCATAGTAAAGAAAGCTTCTTTTAATATTATCCCTCCAAGAAACCTGAAGATTCTAAGAAGCTGCCATAAAAACTAAAAGCAAGAGAGTAGAAGAAGAAGAAGAAGAGAAAAAACCCAAAATTTCCTTCACTTTCCCGAGAAAATGTCGCGTCTTGACGACATACCTTCAAGCCCAGGCAAATTCAAGATGGAGAAATCTCCTTACTTCCATCGTCTCAGATTCCAATCTTCTCTTACAAAGTTTGCATTTTTCTCTTTCTTCCTCCTCTGTCTCATCTCCATACTCTTCCTCCGATCTCCACCGTCCATTAACCCCTCACAATCCGATCCATCTCGTCGCTCACTCCGAACCTACAGCTACGGAGGACCCGCTTGGGAAAAACGTCTCCGTTCCTCAGCTCGAATCCGAACCTCAACAAATAACGGAATCACAGTTCTAGTAACCGGAGCAGCTGGTTTCGTCGGAACACACGTCTCCGCCGCATTAAAACGCCGAGGAGATGGGGTAATCGGCCTAGACAATTTCAACGATTACTACGATCCATCTCTGAAACGAGCAAGACAAGCTTTACTTGAAAGAAGTGGAATCTTCATTGTAGAAGGAGACATAAACGACGCCGAATTGCTTCGTACGCTTTTCAAAATCGTCTCCTTCACTCACGTTATGCATTTAGCAGCTCAAGCTGGTGTACGGTACGCAATGGAAAACCCTAGCTCTTATGTTCATAGCAACATCGCCGGATTAGTTAATCTCCTCGAGATCTGCAAATCTGTTAATCCACAACCTGCGATCGTTTGGGCTTCGTCTAGCTCTGTGTATGGACTCAACACTAAAGTTCCGTTCTCCGAGAAAGATAGAACAGATCAACCGGCGAGTTTATACGCGGCGACTAAAAAAGCCGGCGAAGAGATCGCTCACACCTATAACCATATCTATGGATTATCATTAACGGGATTGAGGTTTTTCACGGTGTATGGACCTTGGGGAAGACCAGACATGGCGTATTTCTTCTTCACTAAGAATATTCTAAAAGGTAAATCGATTTCGATTTTCGAATCGGCGAATCATGGAACGGTGGCTAGGGATTTCACTTACATTGACGATATAGTGAAAGGATGTCTAGCGGCGCTTGATACGGCGGAGAAGAGCACAGGAAGTGGAGGGAAAAAGAGAGGTCCGGCGCAATTGAGAGTGTTTAATCTCGGAAACACATCGCCGGTGCCAGTTTCAGATCTGGTGAGTATATTGGAGAGGCATTTGAAAGTGAAGGCGAAGAGGAATTTGATTAAGATGCCACGAAACGGTGACGTTCCGTTCACCCATGCTAATATTAGCTTAGCTCAACGTGAGCTTGGTTATAAACCGACGACGAATTTACAAACGGGATTGAACAAGTTTGTGAGATGGTATATGAGTTATTACGCCGGCGACAAGAAAGCCGCCGCTAGATGATTTTTTTTTTTTTGGTCGATGATCTTTGATTGAGTAATTTTGGGGATTGTTGTAACAGACCCTTCGGTAATTTTATTTAATTTATTTATTTTTACTTCTTGAGTACGTAACCGTTGTAGTTGATTTGAATTTGAAGTGATTCAAGAAATGAACACAAAAACAGAGTTGTCATCGTCAATAATTCTACAAATTTTCTCAGTTTAGAAATCGTATTTAGTTCTTCCACTACCTAAAACAAGGCACAACATATCTGGAATGTTCAAAGTAGATTTATAGAAGTTCCATGCCTCGAGCATTAAGCGTTTTCTTGATCCTTTGAAGTGAACAACCTGCGTTTTCAAGAGTAATGATGACACTGATGAATGAATCGGTGATGGTTTTAGGGTTTTAGGGTTTTGAGAGTACCTTGACATCTAATGGCATGCCATGAAATTGACCAGCACCTTCAGGAGGTGTCCAGTTGTATAACGCACATGGTAAGAATAGCACTGAAGCTCCGGCTATTTCTTGTGTGAAAGCTTTTGGCTTCGTAAATCTCTTTGCGTCAAAGGAAGGATGAGATTTAACAACCCATACCAGAGCCAATTGGTCACCAAGCATACGCGAAGCTTTCATATATTTGGTTTTGTATACTTTTAGGACTTCTTCAAGAAAAACTTTAGCCCTGCATTTGGATCCCCATGAAAACAAAGTCATCAATTTGCTGAAGATATAAGTTTCCATAGAGAAACAAACAGATTTTTCAAATACTGATTCCAAAGAGACAACTGTTCTTTAACTGTAAGAGATTTTGCTTCAATTAAACAAGGAGAGAAAAGGGTAAAATGCAAACCTTAGGATCCCTTCACGTGTGCCTCTCACTGCTATAAATCCTGAATTCAGCGGCTGATCTTTATTGTTCCTGAATGTGAGTGCCACATGGAAGTTTGGATGCTTGTCAAATATAGTCCTGATGTCATCAACCACAGCTATATCAGAATCAGTGAAGATATAATGGTTGATCCCACCTTCATTCTTCTCGAGCTTCATCTCAAGAAAGGTCTGCAGGGCCAAATTTGAACAATATTCACGCCCCAGTGAGCATTCGTATACTCTCATAACTCAGATACTTAACTAAAACACTTTAAAAATGAATAAAAGGGAAAATTGGGTGGGATCTTAAAGAAATGGATGCCAAATAAATAGATAGATAGGCAAAAGCAACAAATTTATTCTACCTAGTAGTAATCAGTACGATTTGGCTCTTACAATGTAAGACCTGATTCTTTGAAGCATCAGGTTACCCCGTGAATAATCACCCCGAATAGGCTGTACCATCACATTGCTTTGTTGGATGGAGAGATCAGAAGCTGGATCAGTCAATATGACAACGTTGCTCTTGGGCATAGTCATCTAAAAGACAGATTTTTCAGTAGATATCCGTCACTATTACATAGCAGATGCTAAGAAATACCAAAACTTTGTCAATTTTAGGGGGAAAACTCAGCAAGTAACCTGAATGAAGTTGGTGAATGCGTTTAGAACTGCCACTGACCTCTCTGGCTTACTGTAGGTTACATTCCCAACAACAGAAACCATAGTGGAGGATTTCACATTATCAAGCCATGTATTATAAACAGTAAACACCGTGACAAAGGAAACACCATCTCCAGCACCAGGAGAAGTTGAAGTGTGAGTCTTGTTCAGAGCCTTCGTGCCTAAACAACAAACATGACAATGTAAAACACAGTCACAACAACATAATATTCTAATGGTGCATCAAGTTGTAGTTCTTAAAAAGCCTACAAACCAATGGTGCAATATTTGTTAAGCAAAACAAATGGCAAGTGTATGATGTTATCTCATTCAAATGATTATAAAGACCAATTCCTGAGATTCAGAGTAGACGAGGAAGTGTGTTCTAATTGCACAATCAGATCACCTTCAGAAACACAAATTGAAGATGGTGATTCAGATCTGTGCCATTATTTTTTTTTTAAACGACAGATCTATGCCTTTATAAAAGTGCTTAATTGCGAACTTATAGCAGACCTAAAAATAGGAGTATACGGCCACAAAATCTAACCTCGGCAATGCAATCGATCCGGCAAGCCTTGTCCAGCTACAGGAACGAGCACAAGGTGATCTAATTTCTTACTACGAACAGTTTTCGCATCGTTCCTAGCCGAATCGGAAGAAAAATCAACAAGTGACGAGAGGTGAGGAAGAAGAAAGAGCACAGGAACAAGTAAGAGAAACCGAAGCCATCCGCTACATGATCTCATGCTCCGATAATCTCTCCGGGAAACCATTGATCAACGAAATTAATTTCGGATCGGCGGAGGAGGATTGAGTATTTTACCGCCTGACAAGCTATCGGGATGACGGATCCAAACTACGTGACGTTTACTTGAATTGTTATCAAACATTTTGCCGTTTAAAGAAAAGGTAACAACGCGATTTTCTCCTGTCTTTATTTAATGTTACTGGGCCAGCAAACGAAAGGCCCAGTACATGATGTAGATTTAAACCGGACTCACGATTTCTAACCGGTTTAATTGGTGATTATGGTATCAATGTATAACACTGGTCGGTTTCTGCGTCGTCTTCAAGCTCTGACTTTGAGCAGCTGTATCTTCCCGAAATTGTCTCCTGTTTCTACTTTCATGGATGCTTCAAATCCCAATTCTTCCAGAAAGTCAATGTTCTCTTCTATCGCTCAGTCCAGTCGAAGGTGAAATCGAATTTTCATATTATCTCTAAAAAGTCAAAATCACTCTTGATTTTCCCTCCTTTTTTTAAATGTGTTGGCTTTTGATGGATGTAGCGGCAGTAGAGGAGGAGGATATGAGAGAGATAACGATCGACGAATGCCTCAAGGCCGTGGCGGTGGCGTCGGAAAAGATAAAATCGATGCACTTGGAAGACTTTTGTAAGTGCGATCATTACTGATTCGAGATAGATATATTATAGATTTTTAGCTTAATTTGGATGGATAATTAGGACGCGAATCTTGCGACATATGGCTTCTGAGCTGAGCTTAAACATGAGAGGTGATGGTTTTGTTAAAGTTGAAGATTTGCTTAAGCTGAATTTGAAAACACCCGCAAATCTTCAATTGAAGTCACACACCATTGATGAAATCAGAGAGGTCAATTTCACTATCTTCACCTGTTTTGTTTGTCAACGAGCATTTTCTATTGCAGACGTTTAAGATGAGTTTGTAATGGTTTCATTAACTTGCAGGCAGTGAGAAGAGACAATAAACAACGTTTTAGCCTCATAGAAGAAAATGGAGAGCTCTTGATTCGCGCAAACCAAGGCCACTCGATCATGGTAAAAGAACTTGAAACAATCTTCATCTTTTGTGTTGAAAATTTGAGAACTTTCCATTTACTTGCTGCAAAATTTGGGCTTGCCAAGTCTTAGTTTTGATCAATATGTTTTGTAGTTTTAGTGTCAGCTTTTTGTCTTTGTGTGCAGACGGTTGAGTCAGAGAAGTTACTTAAACCAATCTTATCACCAGAAGAAGCTCCAGGTAGAAAGTACTACGACACATACTTACTTCTGGCTTCTGTTCTGTCTTGATTGGTTGTTCATGTTCATTTGCGTTTCTGTAATGGTAGTGTGTGTACATGGAACTTATAGGAAGAATCTGGAATCCATCTTAGCATCGGGCTTAAAGCGCATGAATAGAGTGCATGTTCACTTCTCTTGTGGCTTGCCAACAGATGGTGAAGTGATAAGTGGTAAGATTTTGATTCTATTGTTGTTGCTGTTTGCATAATTGCATATGCACATTTATCTGATTACATATTGACATAATATTGACATAATTTGGCTACAGGCATGAGAAGGAATGTTAATGTTTTAATCTTCCTCGACATCAAGAAAGCTCTTGAAGGTATTACTTTGGTATCAGATCTTAATTCTCTATCTTAAAAAAATAGTACTATGCCCCCTCCAAAGGTTTAACATTTCAGTAATACTTTTTGATTAATCCAGATGGAATTGCGTTCTACATTTCAGACAATAAAGTGATTTTGACTGAAGGCATTGATGGTGTAGTGCCTGTTGATTACTTCCAGAAGATCGAGTCTTGGCCTGATCGCCAATCCATACCTTTCTGATTCATATAACTCAACATCAATGTGTGCATGCGAAGATTCACAGGATTCTATGACAAATCATTGTAACGATACCTTTGTGAATCTTGATTGACATGGCAACCTATGTTTGCAAAAAAAAAAACAACTGATAAAAAGCCTTTGTTGATACTTTGAAAATAAAGATGAGAAATTGCGACAATATACTCGAACACATTTGTTTCCATTTAATTTATTTTCTCAAATTTTTGGACCATGCTCTTTAAGATCAATATAATGGAAAGAAAGAAAAAGGTAAAACAAACATAAAGGAAAATAAACAAAAAATGAAATTTGAGAAGAAAAAAAAAATTCAACAAAGAAACCATGAAGAAATGAAAAATGTTACAATAAGAATATCAATTTACTATTTTTGTTTATAATCAATACTCTACAAATAGAGATTTTTCATAAAGTTTAAATCACCCCAAAAAAAAAAAAAAAAACTAAAGAGAGAAGAGAATTAATGAAAAGAGTGATATAAAAGAAATCACTAAAAATCTAACACTAATGGAGGCGCAAATGTTAACTTTACTCAGATTATTTACCTTAAAGTAGCCATGATAACCACCACCCAAAATGTGTGGATCTCTCTCTATAGCGGTGTTTTATGGATTTCGAAAATCAATTTTTTACTTATTGCATTTGTACAATGGGTGTACATGTTTTCGGTGAGTTTGATAAAAAAATATAAATTAGACTATATGAGAAGGAAAATGAGATGCAAGGAAAAATGTTAACTTTCGAAAACACTATATAAGTCATTATGCATCTCTAAATTATGAGTCACATTCAAAGATTTTTCCAACATTGGCTTTTGATTTATATGTCAACTTATTGGAAAATTCAGTCTTGTCCCTTGATTCTTCATGAATTTTACCTCTGCAGAAATTCAGAGAAAGCTCAATCTCTATCCCTTGATATGAATTCATTGGATGCTGAATTCAAAGCACGCGTTAGAGATGATCCAACGTTTCTTTTTCCTATAGAAATCATCTTGATAATCAAGGACTATGTAACACAAATCTTGGTATTCGATGGAGCTCGCCCTAAGAAAAAACTATCCCATCCTAATAAACAACTTGTAAAAAGACGTAAAGCTCTCAAAAAACAAATTTTAATTTTTATCTATCTCATCTTTAATTGTCATGATTTTGGGGTTTCAAAAAAAATTTTGAAGTGGTTTTAGATGGAGTATTGAAGTGTTTAAATTCTAAAACTCAAGAATATTATTTTGCGAACTTAGTCTACATGAGTTTGTTTGTAGTTTACCGTTTACACGAATCCAAGAAGAACTTCAGTGTTTAAGTTATTTCAGAAGAAAATAGGATATTTTTTTGGGCCATATTTCCAAGTAATCTGACTCTTCCACAATATATAAGCCGTATATAATATTCTATAAATGGACCGTCTTTCACAGACCCATATTGTACCCAAAACGGGTCGAGAATAAATTAGTAATCTCTAAAGACTGAACGTATTCGAGCAAAATTGTTAATATCTTGATTAGATACCAATCAGCTCTCTGTTTAATTAGAATATTAGATAATCGAAAACTGCCAAAATATAAAAGGGGTCGTGATTTTCGCTGGCAAAATAGAAACAACAATAGCGCTGCTGGCTGTAGTAGACTCGAGACGGTGTGAAATCCTTCTCTCGACAAGAATCAACCTAAAGCCCATCATTTTATTTTTTTTAACTGAAAGTCAAAAAATTCACTATGGTGCTTTACGTTAGGAGAATTCAAAGCCCAACTATACGAATAAGAAACTATTGAGAGCAATGAAAGATTTTTCTTTGCAAGTTTGGTCTGAAAAGTGTAATTATGCATATGGTTAAAGTTGGATTTAGTCTTTTAAGTTGCAGTTATCAATACCTTTAATGTGTTATTGGTCTTTGATTATATCATAATGTCAGGAGTTTTAAAACAAACATACTAGTACGCGGTATCAAGAAGGAGAAAATGAAAAAAAAAGTTTAAAGAAACTCAAGAAATATAAGAGTGATTAGAGAACCGTGAAAGCAAAAGATAAAACTTGTAAAGATCTGTATTGTCGATGGGATTATTGTTAATTAATTAATTAAAGTGCACATTTGTCTTGATCACGTGATGTGTTGTAAGCAGTTTTCGACCTTTCATGAGCATAGAATGAATACAAATATTCATTAGTTAACTAGCCTATGCTCTTAAAACTTTATTATTGTTTTTCTTTATACTTCAATCTTGTCATCGACTTGCTTGGTTTATTGTGGTCTCCAATGAAACTCGGTTCCCGTAATAGCATATCATATTCCTTTTATATCAAAATACATGTAGTCTTTTTGTAAAATTCTGATCTAATAATGTTTCACCATTAAAGGTTTACAATGTTAAAAGTTCGAGACGTGAAGTGCTTGATGTGGTAGTACTTTAAACTATATGGTATTGTGGTGAAAGATTATGATTTATCATTACAAACCAAATGAATCGAGGGACGTACTGTGCAAAGATGGCATACAGTTCTCAAGTATCGGAACAAAAATAAATATCTGCCAAAGGCCCAAAGATAATAGATGGGATTATTTACACAGTAATCAAAGTTTTTTTTTTTGATAAAGAATTATCAAAGTTCTTTCAAAATCATATTCTAAATATTCATTGTATTTCTATATGATTTATGTTTGACACAAATACTGTTTGTATGAACTTAATACAGAGATTTAAGTCTTTTCGTAGAAGAGTTTGAACTTTTTTGTTTTCCTTCACATATTAAATATTAAAAAAATATAATCATTAGTTTACACTTTACACAATGTTTGTGTTCGATCATGGACACTACTTCGTTTTGTCTTCCCGTGTTAGGTAAGACAGAAGAAATATATCGAATCTTACTATTTATATTTGAATTTTCTGAACTTTGAAATTTGATTTTTTTTTTCAGATCGTAGAAGCTTTTCTACTAGAAATTATATAATTAACTATAATTTATAACGAAAATAAAAAAACGTTGTGAAACATTTGAATATCTACGCATTTGATAACATATGATAATTAAATGGCACGCGTATGTAACGTCTAGCATTTGGACCAATCTTAGATCTAATAAATCAAAGAACACATCCAAGACACGTATCTTTCGGTTTTCAACGTCTAAATTTTAGAGAAGGAAAAAAAAAACATTATTTATAATATCGTTAGTTAGTTCCACTCGCAATTAGACACGATACATAACAAAGCAAAATACATAGATTTGTTGAAAGACAAAATAAGGATCCAACATACAACTATAATTGTTAAAAAACTGTTTTCAAGTCTTCAATATACGAAACATCGAACTCATGCATCCAAACAAAATGGGACAGGCTGGGATTGATAACGTGTGAGGAACTTGTTATAGAGAAGATCCAAATATATATTAGGAGTGACTTTGAATGATAACATATTACTGTTTCCTATAGCAAATAGAGAGGACTTACTGCTATATGTGCTGTAAGATTTACCATTTGGGTGTGATATAATATTGCATATGGGGAAAATGGTTTCCTTTAGAACTCTCAAGAATTTTATATTTACGTTTATATCCTTTTCTTAATCATATATGATATCATAACGCTATAGCGATTCAAAAATTTGTTGTTAAGTACATTGTATGTCGGCTAATTATTCAAAAATGATTTGTTTTAACTTTTAAGCGATTTTATTAGAGTGCATCATATTCGGTAATTAAGAAATTCAAATATTGTCTAGAAATATGTCATCTCGTCATTTTGCTAATTGACTGCACTTATTAAGTTATCATGGACACGTGATTTTTGATCATTCTCATTTTTGCTCAGACAAGGATTTTTTTGATATATATCACCCACCACTAGCCACGAAGTAACAAATTACAGAGAAAATGAAATATCTTAAGTAGCCTTATAGCCTTTTGCTTTATTCTCTTGCTTTATGTCTTTCTTGTTTCTGTAAATTCACATGTTACACTTAGAGGAGAGCGAGGCATTGGTCCATTTTGCCTTTTGTTGTGATCAAATCAAGAAAATAGCAAAAACATTAACTCAAGAGAAGTTCACGTGTTTTAAAATTTTTACTTAATTTGTTTATTAATTGTGTAAAAAAAAAATGTTCACATGTTACTTCCATTGACTTGCCTCCATCATCTTCTCTTGTCTCATTTGATGTACTCTTAACCCCATGCCTCTTGGATGCCTTTTTTATCTTTCTAGTTTACTTATTTATATATATACACTATAAGCTACTCTTGTTTTATTCATATGTAACAATTATTTGCATCAAATATAGTTATTCCGTGGAATAAAAACCAAGAAAACTCATTTATCGTTGTACCTTATTCGCGCATGTGAGAACATATAAAGCTGGTTATCAGGTTATCGTACATATCATAGCTAAGGGTATTTACAGATGATGATCTGAAAATCAAAGTCACAATTTAATTTATTTAAATATAGTTTTCGTTTACATATTCAAAAACTGCAACTAAAATCCGAACCAAAATTTCAATCTTTCAAAATTGAATATATATATATATATATATATATAGTTGATTAAAACTTGAAAGCGAAATGGACAAAAGACTAAACCGTTATTAAATTCAATTTCACTCTTAGACTACAGTATCGGTCTGGAATAAAAACAAAATCCAAACAAACTTGAATTAAACATTTGTTCTCAGTAAATATATTCATAAACTATAGAACATTTTAGATTTGTTTTAAAGCGTACTAAATCAATTATATGAGTTTGCTTATTATTACTAAAAACATATAAAGCATTTTTTTGTTGGTTTAATAGTCTAACTAATTAATGGTAGCAATAAGCCAATAAATTGAATGGATATGAAAAGTTAAAACAATGATAAACAAAGTACAATTTTATAGCTGGTGCACTGAAAAAGAAACAACTTTTCTTACCATTAAATCCAGAGAGACTGGTATCATTTTCAATTTGAAAAAAAAAAGCTAGATTCGGCTAACTATTATTGTTCTTCTCTGAAAAGTCTTTAAAAAGAATCTTTACCGTATAAATTATAGAAAATAAAATGAACTCGTGGACTTTAATATTTTTAGTCCCATAACTCATTTTCTTCTTCTTAAATTCTAAATAAGCTTATCTCACTAAATCAGTCAAAACAATACACAAAAAAAATTAGAACTATCATTGTGTGGTCTACAACTTCTTTAGTATTAACAATCATAAACTATTAGAAACATAAACATATAAGATTTTTTTTTTCTTTTAAAGAAGAAAAATCCAATTTCTTTTGCTTCAAGACCATAAGGTAGTCATTTTCTTCCTCATCACTTACTCACTATCTCTCTCGTCTCTCCAACCAAACATGGCTTCTCCACTCTCACTTTCCCTCATCCTCTTCTTCTTCTTCTTCGTTTTTGCTTCATTGTCTTCCTCCTCAGAGCTCGACATTCTCCTCGATATCAAATCTTCTCTAGACCCTGAAAAACGCTTCCTCACTTCATGGACTCCCGACGCCGACCCTTGTTCCTCCGGCTCCTTCGACGGTGTCGCTTGCGACGAGAACCACCGTGTAGCTAACATCTCTCTTCAAGGAATGGGTCTCACCGGAACTATCCCTCCTTCTATTGGTCTTCTCACTAGCTTAACCGGTTTATACCTTCACTTCAACTCCTTGACCGGTCCTATTCCTAAAGATATCTCAAATTTGCCTCTCCTCACCGATTTGTACCTCAATGTCAATAATCTCTCAGGCGAAATCCCTCCTGTAATCGGAAACTTAGGCAATCTTCAAGGTTGGTACTATTATGCATGTGTTGTTATTTGTTAATTAATTTCACTCACTCATAATTCATTTATTGCAACCAAAAAAACTTAAGTGGGTCAAGTTTGGTTTATAAAATTAGCTAAAAGAGTTTAGTTCTTGAATGAGTGTGAAATTTATATATATTTTTTTTGTTTTTACTTTTCTTTAAGAACTCCTTCAATCCTCGTGTAAAGTTTTTAGAAAACTGGTAAAAGAACTCTTTTGTTTTCATCATCCATTCAAATTTTTATATTTTCTGATTCTCCTAGAAACTAGGTAAACTCTTCTTTTTTCATCCTTCACTCTATTTTATGCAAAACCCCACAAAAAAAAAACTATTTTATTTGGGGTTTTGAAACTAAAATCCTAGAAAGAAAAGAAAAAAAAAACTAAAATGTAAGAACTCAATAATAAAATAAAAATTTGCATCTATATTCACAACTTTTTGTTCGTTTTGGTGTTTTTTTTTTGGCAGTTCTTCAGTTATGTTACAACAAGTTAAGTGGGAGTATACCGACACAGTTAGGTTCTCTCAAGAAGATAACCGTCTTGGCTTTACAGTATAACCAACTCTCCGGCGCCATTCCGGCCAGTTTAGGCGATATCGATATGTTAATAAGGCTTGATTTGAGCTTTAACGATCTCTTTGGTCCTGTTCCGGTGAAACTTGCCGGTGCTCCTTTGCTTGAAGTTCTCGACATTCGCAATAACTCTTTCTCCGGCTTCGTTCCCTCCGGTAATCATTTCTTAGATTCGTTAATTCTTCAGATTACTGTTGACCAATCCGGTTTAACCGAGCTAAAAACCAATTCAATAACCGGATCGAAGAAAATATAACCAAATATAGAAATATATTGTAACAGAAACCGAAGAAAATATAAAAAAAAAAACTAATGGATTCAATACTTCCTTTTGTTTGCTAACTTGTTTCTTTATTTATTTTTAATTTTTTTAAGCTTTGAAGAGGCTAAACAGTGGATTTCAATATTCAAACAATCACGGTTTATGCGGAGATGGGTTCACTGATTTGAAAGCTTGCACTGGTTCTAAAGGTCGAAACCTAAACCGGCCAGACCCAACAAACCCGAAGAACTTCAGAACCGATGGCGTTAAACCAGAATCTGCAGATTTACAACGAAGCAACTGCAGTAACAACAATGGCGGGTGTTCATCCAAAACCTCAAAGTCTTCGCCTTTTGGAATCATTATGGGTCTAACCGGATCAATCCTCGCAGTTGCAATCTTTAGTGGCTCAACATTCACATGGTACAGACGAAGGAAACAGAGGATTGGAAGCAGTCTTGATGCTATGGACGGTAGGATTAGCACTGAGTACAACTTCAAAGAAGCTTCTAGAAGGAAAAGTTCTTCTCCATTGATCAGCTTAGAGTACGCAAGTGGTTGGGATCCGTTAGGACGAGGACAGACCTGTAACAACAACAGTGCATTGTCTCAAGAAGTCTTTGAGAGCTTTATGTTCAATCTTGAGGAGATTGAGAGAGCTACTCAAAGCTTCTCTGAGGTTAATTTGTTGGGGAAGAGTAATGTCTCTTCTGTTTACAAAGGTATCCTTAGAGATGGTTCTGTTGCAGCTATAAAATGTATAGCGAAATCGAGCTGTAAATCAGATGAATCCGAGTTTCTCAAAGGGTTGAAGATGCTGACATTGTTGAAGCATGAGAATTTAGTGAGGCTGAGAGGTTTTTGCTGCTCCAAAGGCCGCGGAGAATGTTTTCTTATTTATGAGTTTGTCCCAAATGGTAATCTTTTGCAGTATCTTGATGTGAAGGATGAGACTGGGGAGGTTCTTGAATGGACAACTCGAGTTTCCATTATAAATGGAATAGCCAGAGGTTTGTTGTATTCTATGATTCGTTCTTTCGCAAACTGAACTTGGTTTTTGTATGTGAAATCTGATGTCCTTTTTATTGGTTTCAGGGATTGTTTACTTACATGGAGAAAATGGGAACAAGCCTGCAATAGTTCATCAGAATCTATCTGCAGAGAAGATTCTCATCGATCATTGGTATAATCCTTCTCTTGGGGATTCCGGTCTTCACAAGCTTTTCACGGATGATATTGTTTTCTCGAAGCTGAAAGCAAGTGCTGCAATGGGATACTTAGCTCCTGAGTACATAACTACAGGGAGGTTCACTGATAAGAGTGACGTCTATGCCTTTGGTATGATCCTGTTGCAGATACTCAGTGGTAAAAGCAAAATCAGCCATTTGATGATCTTACAAGCTGTAGAGTCAGGAAGATTGAATGAAGATTTCATGGATCCAAATCTTCGAAAGAACTTTCCGGAGGCAGAAGCAGCTCATCTCGCTAGACTTGGTCTTCTCTGCTCTCATGAATCCTCAAACCAGAGACCATCCATGGAAGATGTTATGCAAGAATTGAATAAACTCGCAGCTAATTATTAGTTTCCAGTTTAACAAGATTCTTGCTTTTGATTGTCCAAGAATTATAAGGCACACCAAGGATTCGACTATCACCATTCCCCTGATCTTAACTCGGAATTAGGTACAGTATAGGGGATCCGAAAAAAACGGTTCATGATGTAAAACAATTTTATCTCCTTGTAACTGTAGCTGATGTACTTAGGCTGTAAAAAGAAGCACTTTTCAGACATTTTAGTTGATCTTGTGGGAAGTTTTTTTCAGACATATTTTAGCTGCACAAAACCAACCAACATGTGAATATGTTGTGACACTGTCTTCATGTATGGCAGAGACAATTTTATCTACAATGTATTGGAAACTTCGATGCTATCTACAAAGAACTCATGGACTCTTCCATCGAGCTCAATCCAACTACATCCAGGAACTTTCTGTAGCTCTCTTTCCTTCATCATCGTTCTAACTCTACGAACATCCTTCCACATTCCAAAACTAGCATACATGTTAGAGAGAAGCACATACGAGCTCAGGTTATAGCCAGCCTGCAAAATAAGGTGTTTTGCGACTAGCTCTCCCGTTTCAAACTCCTTGTGGTGACTACAAGCGGTGAGAAATGTTCTCCATATGACATCATTTGGCTCAATTGGCATTTCCTCTATTAAGTTTTTGGCTAGCTCTATACTTCCGGATCTCGATAATATGTCGACCATACACCCATAGTGTTGCAATCTTGGTTCTATCTTGTGTTTTCTTCTCATGAGCTCAAAACAGAGAAGGCCTTCCTTCACTAACCCAGAGTGGCTGCAAGCATTTAAAACTCCAACAAAGGTGATATCATCAGGTTTTATGGACCGTCTCTCAATCTCCAAGAGCATATCGAATGCGGATTCTCCAAGACCATGTATAGCTAACCCACCAATCATGGCATTCCAGTGATCAATGCTTTTGTTTTCGATTCCCTCGAAAACCGAAATGGCGTGTTGTATGCTTCCACATTTCGAATACATATCAATGAGAGCAACCCCGAGTTTTCCACCTAAAAAGAATTGTTTCTCCACAATGTACAAATGCATATCCATGGCTTTGGATAATCGGCCAAGTTGAGCAATTGCAGAAAGAACTATAACCAAAGTCGTTTCATCGGGTGACAAATGACTCTCCTTTTCCATGTAGCTAAATATTTCTAGAGCTTCCATATGATACCAGTTTTGAACATAACCAGCCATCATGGAGTTATATGCCACAACATCTCTATGAGGCATTTGGTCGAACAGAGTCTTAGCCTTATGAACAAAACCTAACTTTGCATACCCATCAATCATAGTAGCCCAAGTAACTACATCTCTTCTCGGCATCACATGAAATAAATCTTTAGCATCCTCCATTCTTCCATGTTTTACATATCCATCGATCAATGAGTTCCAAGAAATCAAGTCCTTCTCGGGCATTTCCGCAAACAGCTTTGATGCTATGTTGACTCCATCTGCCGTCTGAGCATACCCACTTATCATAGAGTTCCAAGATATCAAATTCTTCATCTCCCTTGGCATCAAATTGAACAATTCACGCGCGGATTCAATCAATCCACATTTGACATACCCATCAATCATGGAATTATAAGAAACTGAGTCTCTCTGAGGCATTCTATCAAATATCTGGCGGGCAAATCCTAAACAACCACATTTCAGATATAACCCAATCAGACAATTCTGCAGAAACAAATCCGACCAAATTCCAGTCTTTATCAAAAACCCATGAATCTGCATTCCTCCCTTTACAAACCCTAACCTAGAACATGCTTTAAGAACAAGGGACAGCGAGAATTTGTCCACAGAAACACCATTCTCGAGCATCAAACAGAACCAGAGCAGAGCTCGTCTCGGATCGACTCCATGAGAATGTGATTTAACCACCACATTCCATAAAAATGGATCTTTAACCTCTCCGGGCACAAATGAAGATACGTGATGTTCTTGGAAGATAAAACGCGCGAATTCGGCGAGATATGGGCGTCGAGAAGCTGCAAAGGCGAGAACTATTTTCGTAGTGAGATTAGAGTTTTTGATGAGTCCCGTCGTAATCAATCGGGCATGGATTTTTCCCACATCATCGGAATTTCTGCAGCTTCCGATGAGTTGAATGGTGTGTGAAATCGAACTCCGAGAATGCGCGAAGACAAGCATCACTGTTACCTTCTTCTGTTGGATATAACTGGATTGGGTTTATGATCGCTTTAACGGCTGTGTAGTTTCCGTTAAACGTCATCGTTTAATATTGATCACAAGCGGGCTCTCAAGTGCAGGCCTAATAATCCTAGCCCAAGCCCATAATGTGTCAATAACGTTCAGGTATCATCATGAACTTGGTCTGATAAACTCGGTTTATAATATAAAGTTATTAGAATATTGGCTGCGAAGAAAATTCCACCAGTAAAGTAAATGATATTAACCCTAAACAATAACAATCAACCAACAGATTCAGCAGGAATAAATTTCAAAACAAACAATTACCAGTTCTCCACAATTTTTAGCTTATAAATTCTTTGTATATTACTATATATATATATATATATATATATCTTGTAGATTCATTCGTTCATATATAGACTATGCAGCTAGAAATATCGCAATGATTAAATCTTTGTTTATTGCAACGAGTAACAACTATCCGATCTAATAAATAACTATATACAATAGCTGTAATGCGTTTTGTATAAAATGTCGATCTAACCCGATATTTTATGCCCAAATAGTCGTGCAACATTTATTAAATGATATGTTAATAGAGAGATTAGTCATAAGAAATAGAATAGAGTTAGACAAACGTTCGAATTTAAGCATATTCTTCTACGCAATTAAACTAAGGTCTTAAAGTTTAAGTTGATTATGTCCACCAACGGATCTATACGGAATAATATATGTATAGAAAAATAGAAAATTGATAGTGATAAAAGGATATTGATAAGCAAGTAGTTGATAAGCATTGACTTCCTCATAAGTCGTAGTCAGGATGGAGTGGTACGATATGTCGTACATTTATCTCCTTTATCAAATTGTTTTATTTGCAAATATAATATGGTTTTAATCCAAAGTTGCGATTTAAATATCGTACATTTTTAATATAAAACGAAAGCGCAAATTTGGCGTTTACTCAATAGTTAATCTAATTAAAATTAATGTCAACTTTGTGTGGGTAAAACAATCATGTCAACTTGAGGATTTTAATTAGTTAAGAGTGTTCGTACTCTGCTAGTTATTTGGTTGTTCCTACTACTTCAGGAGCCATGGTACAGGCATGTCTCCACCAAAACAGTACATTAAGCTTAATATTCGGTTTAATAAGTTATTATAGTAATGCAAATTGAGTTTCATAACATGCGCAAGTACACTTACGAGATCAAGATTATGAAACATATGTGCTAATTATAAGGTTAAGATGAAAATTGAAGAGGTTTCAATTAACAAAGTGATTGGAAGACTAAGAAAGGCATATCCGTATTGATTGGCGGATTTAAATTAAGAATCAACTGGGAATATTTGTGCATTCGTTCATATTTTTTGGACCTTGGGTAGGACAGAGACAAATTTTCTACTATAATTTTGTTTTCTTCTTTTTCGTAATTTGGTAATCCGGATGGAAATCCAACTAATTTAGAAATGAACAAATGTGTTGAAAACAAACAACTGGACTGAAACTAAAAATCAATTGGCGTAAAAACATCAAAATTGTTCCTATCAAATTCAAACCCAAAAGAAAAACGACTATACGCTTTGCCTCTAATCGACTGTTATCCAGCCACCAGCCGCTGGGTTTTAGAAAGCTATTTTCATCTACAACTTGAATGTTTATTCAAAAATACTAAAATCATACGTATACACATTTTATATTTACCGGTTGTACGACAATTAATACCTTCACTATATGTGTAATTTAAATAGACATCTTTGTCGCATATCGCTTAACTTATAAAGGTACGTGCACAATAAACCAAACTAGGCGGCGATAAATTACGATTATATGTGTTTGGTATCTTGTGTATATAACCTTTTACTATGTATTCGTTGGTTGGCACGACGAAAGCGAGTGTCAAAGAAAAAGATATATGAATCGTCATTAAGTTGAAATAATAAAAAAAAAAAGCTCCCAATAAGAGATTGAAAATTAACGAAGAAAATAAAATCAAAGATCGAAGCTGAGCTGACCATCTCATGTAACTATTTCAAGTTGTCTCACTAAGTCCACAATGTCAGCAATCAAAAGTTGTCCTTTGATTCTACCCTATTCACGAAAATGAAATAAGTACGCCAAAAAATACAATATATATATATATGTGTATATATGTATTTAAGAAAACCAACGATTGCATACAATAGTTTTATAATTCAATTTAGTCTATGCAAAATAAAAACATTAGCAAAAAAACATTTATATAACTGTGTGAAGATATATTAGTTTTAATTTGGTAATAATCCAATAATTAGTGATAACTTTTTCTTTTTTTTTGTTAAAGGGTTTTCTTAATTAATCATAACGTACTCTAGAAGACATACATATCCGCAAGCGAATACTACATAGTACATATATACATAATTGAAAATGACATCATAAATGTCTTTATTAGTGATAGTCTGATAGATGAATGGTTTTCGGTGATACATAGATATTGGTTTATGTTTTTTTTTTTTTGTCAAGGAAATAGGTTAACAATTTTACATAGGTTGGCAAAAGAATGGGATGACGAAAATGACGACATATATTCTCATTTTTTTATAATAGAATAAAAATAGATTTATTGATTGACGAAATTACCAGTAACAGCTTTGAAAAAAAAGAAAAGATAAAAGAATGGTGAGGATAAAAAGCGAGTAATAAATGGGTGCAGTGAGACCAATTGACACGTTGTTATTTAGTGTAAGCAAATGTCAACGCTTCGTCCGCCCATTTATATAACCTAACCACTTCTTCTTCATAGATCATAAAATTCCATTTCATTTTCACTATGAAGCTTGTCTGGTCGCCGGAAACGGCTTCTGACGCCTATATCGACACTGTTAGATCGGTATGTGAATTTTCTGATTATATATGTGTGTGTATATATATGCTTATGATAATTATTTAATTGTGCATGTGTATATATATATATATGTTTAGTGTAAGAGCTACAAGGAATCAGGAGTAGCGGAATTTTTATCAGCTACGGCGGCTGGATGGAACGCAAGGCTAATCGTTGAGACATGGTCACGCGGCGATCCAATCGCGACTAGCGTCGGACTCGCAGTTGCTGCAACTCACACGTGCGGAAGACACGTGTGTATAGTACCTGACGAGCCATCTAAGTTGGAGTACGTGTCAGCCATGAGAGGAGTTGTTACGATGGAGGCGACGGAGGTTGTGGTGGTCAGAGAATCCGTTGAGAACGCGGTGGAGGAGTTTCCCGGCGTTGATTTCATGGTGGTGGACTCGAAGCGGCGAGAGTTTGTTAGAACGCTGAGGTTTGCGAAGCTGAGCAACAAGGGTGCCGTTTTGGTGTGTAAAAACGCCACGCAGAGAGCGATCTCTGGGTTCAAATGGCACGATGTATTAAAAGGAGGGACACGTGTGGTGAGATCCGTGTTTTTACCGGTTGGTAGAGGCTTAGATATCGTACACGTGGGAGCTACTGGTGGCTACCAACGTGCTGACTCGAGGAGGATTCCTAGCCGTTGGATTAGACATGTGGATCATCTATCGGGAGAGGAACATTTATTCAGACGCTAAAATGGATATTTCCTCTTTTACCCTTTTGCGCCACTTTCATTTTGCAAGTCAAATGATGTATATACGTTACAAAACTTGAATAATTTTCCGCAATCAAAAAGTCTGCATCGTGAATGTAAAATTACTGAGATCACAACTTCAAACATTATCTGATTACACATAAAAGATTGATACGTGCTTTTCCTATAGAAGTTTTCTAATGATTCATTCAATGTTGATTCGAACAACCTTCTTAGCTCCAGAGGTGCTTGGACCACTCTGACTTTTGTCTGTTCGGCGACGAGTTTGGTCTATAGATGGAAGAAGCCACCCTCCAAAACTATGATCAAAGCCTGCAACATTGTACAGAGAACAAAACAGGATTGAAACTCGATTCTGAATTTGAGACCAAAGATTAGTTTTTGATATGAAGAGTTTGCTAACCAGTGTAATCATGCTTGGCAAGAGATGAATTGCCTTTCCATGCTTCTTCAAAGTTACTTAGTTCGTCTGAAACCAAAAAAAAGAAGAAAGATACTTTTAGAATCTTGCCATTTTCTTTAAAAGAGCTTAACTTAACCGATTAGGCTATGTAGTTTCTGCATACCTTCATCGAGGTTGTGAAGAGTCTGTGTCGACTCTACGCCACCACTCGAGCTAAGCTTCCTAGTAACCGTATGACCCTGAATACACCAAACCAACAGACTCAAACTCAGATACATCTAAAATTTAACCTTGGTGGAACCAAGAAGTGACAAAGCAAAAAACATCAACATCAATAGTCTAATCACCTTATCATTGATTCCTCTGGAGATCCTATGAGTGGCTTCACCCGTAGTCTTATCAGCTTCTTTGCTTTCCTCCACCACCATCTAGAAAGAGAATCAGATTAGTACATGCAGTACTTCCGTTAATAGAAAGAATCGAAAAAGAGAAACAAAACATACTCCATCACTGCCTTTTCTTATGGTCCTACTGGATGTATAGTAAGCACCATCTATGCCACCATATGTAACCTTAGAGATGTGATGTCTGAATGTGTTAGCTCGAGGCCGTGTTGCCTCTCTTCGATTGAAATCACTCCTTTGATTCACATTCTGAATCTTCCTCTCAGCTAAAACAACCAAGCAAATCACACATACACATAAGCCCTACCTACTTAGATACAATCCATAAACAAAGTTAACTCTACTGACTAGTGGTAATTACCATCAGAATCATCTTGAGGGTGCTCAACAGATGGCTGATTCTTTGAACTAGCATGTTCTTCTTCATCACTCCTAATATCTTTCTTTTCTTCCACTTCTTCATCAGATGGTAACTCTTCAATTGTTAACCCTCTTCCACCATTATTATTACTAAAGAAAGCATCTGAACTAAAGGTGTTTGGTTCGAGCAAATCCTCAAATGGTCGAGAGAAGAAAGGATCATCAAAACGATCTCTTCCTCTAAATCCTCCAAAACCATTTCCAAATCTACCACCAAATGGATCCCCCATTTTCCCAAGAGATTCTTCCTTTTATCTCTGCAGACTGTTTGTATAAAATTTAGTAACAAGTTAGGCACTAGACATGAATCTCAGAACTCTTCTATGTGCCCATCAATCAAATTTTGAAAATTCATTAAACAAATCTCTATGAGCAACCTAAATAGAATACAACTTTCACCAAAACTCTAATAGGAGATCTTCTAATAGAGTATAATCGAAGAATTGGAACAAGATCTAAGAAAAGAGAGTACCTTCGAGAGGATACGAGAAGAGCCCTGAAATTCCAGAGACAAGAGTAGCGTTAATTCAAAACATCACTCTGTTTATTATATAACCTCATTTTTATCAGAAAATAACGGGACGTTTGAGATTTAGACACGTGTCGTTTACACCATAACCTAGAAACTTCTTCATCATTCTTCATACTCGTGGATTTTATTCATTTTACCGCAAAAATCCAATGGCAAGCATTGAAACCAGGGTTTAACAAAAGGAATACACTTTTTAAGAAAAAATCGGTAACCTAAACGGAAAGATTCTTCTCAAACGTGAGACTAGATCTACATTTAGTAATAAACATCATATTCATATGCGAATTACAAAATATCATCTGGTCGTTTGATTTGCCCTTGGTCTCAGCATTTTCTTCTATCCGTGGGAAGAAACGACACCGTGTTACCGAGAAGCAATTCATTTTTCTCAAGTTAGAATTGGTTTTCTCCTCCAAAGTCAGTTCCTGGTCTTTTTTTTCTCTGTCTCTGTCGTCTCTAAGGTATTGTTACAGGTAAAGAAACCATCTTTCTTCAGAAATCTTGGGAATCAAAGTCGGGTTTTGAAGGGTATTCGAGTCCTTGAAGTTCCGGCATTCGTCTTAAATCTTCCTCTGAGTATGCTGGAATCAACCAGTATCTTTTATCCATCCCAAATACCTAAACATAAAACCCCAAACAGAGATTAAAACCTGAGAGAGAAAGAATACTAAGTCCAACAATTGTTGTCAAATGAAAGTCTATACACTTACTTGCTCAAAGTTTTTCTTTCGGCCGAGGTCATATGGCCATTTCAGACTTGTTTTCTTCTCATATGCCTGTTCATAAAGCCAATACACCAAATAAATCTTAGCCATGTGGTGCACCAAACTGTTACAGGCTAGAGAAGAAAAAGGAAAAGAACATACATACCTCTATAGTTGTGGTATTGGCAGCCACGAGCGAAACGTGCATAATTAAGAAACCCATAACACTTAAAGCAAATGCCAGGTTTAAAACTGCGGTAATGATTATGAAACGTTATGAGATGAATGGAACCAAGAGATCAATTAAACATAATAAAACCGGGAATTGGAAACGTACCAAATGCAAGAAAAGTAGTAGCAAGGGTGCCTGGGGTTCCAGGTATATCTTCGTCGCTAAAGAAGGCTATGAAATGTGGCATGAGAAGTAAAGTCACAAGAGTTGTTTCCAAAAAGGTGTAAAGCTGCATTTGAAACCATTTTAACATACAAGACTTAGTTTTGACACAAAGAGTGAGAATGTCTCACTTGGTGGCATAAACATACATGAATCATGAGTGCATCCTATCTATAAGCTATAACCAAAAAACACTCTAATTTTGGTAAGAAACATAAAAGGAAACTCTTTAGGCACAATTTAACTTTAAGCAGGACAGAGATCACAACAGGAAAGGGAAATTGACTAATAGATCAAAGTAGACTTACCAAGAAAAGAAGAAAATACTTATAATTAAGTGCCCCGACACAGTTAACAACCCAAACACAATGGTGGTCCATTTTCAACACACATCGACCACCTGGATTTCATATAAACACAATCAGCTTCCTCATTCTCTCCTTCAACAAATGCTATAAAATACAGAGTATGTGTGTGACTGAGAGATCTTACAAACAGAACAATGATGGCAACGAGGAGGCTTAGGTTGATTGCATTTTCTACAAAACCGAGTTCTTTGGTTTGAAGAATCAGGCTGTAGCCCGCCAAACTCCAAACTATTTAACGGATCAGACTCGCCACGTTGTTCCTCGTCTGAAGCTGACCTCCAAGTAGGAGGCACAACACCAGGATCAGTAAACACAACAGAGAAGTAGCTCCACAAAAGCATTGCCAACTGCATCAATAATATAACATACCATTATCACTTCTCAGCAATCAAACACTAAAATTACTTAAAACCCAACAAAGAAACCGAAAATAATTCCTCAAAGGACGAAGCTTTTTGTTGTATTAACAATGAAATCAAGTGGATAAAGGGCCAAAGGGGTTTACCAAAAAATGAAAAAGGATTATAATAGCAAGAGCAACAAGAGAATATAGCCCTCCATCGGATAGTGCCGGTCCGTAATTGGTCCAAACGACGGCGTAATAGGTGACACCAACAACCCCCAAGACCAGAAGGATCATGATCGATCCGAGTCCACGAAGAGCCGTACAGAATTTGAAGACGTTCCACGCCATTGTAGTGCCAGATCTATGCATAGTCAATCACGATCGCTTGAAAAATCTAGTCTTTCAGGTTTCTGGATCAGTTTCTTGCTTAACGGAAACAGAGCAGAGAAATATAGGGGAAAGACTTTTCTTGGGAAATTGAATTCGAACGAGTAATCTAAGATTCTAGGGTTGTGATTGAAAAGGGTTTAATGTTAGTGAGAAATCCCAGATGCAGAACTCATCAACGAGCCTGGCGAATTGGAAATTTTGTACTCCAAGATTTTTTTTTCTTTTCTTAATCTTACCCTTTGGGAGGTAATTAGAAATTTCGGATGTATATAATACAATAGAATCTCTATAAATTAATATTCGATAAATTAATAAACAATATATATTAATAAAATTTATTGATTTTAAGTTAGACCGGGGTAAAAATGAACAAAATTCGATAAAATAATAAGATGATAATTTTTTTAATCTCTATGTAAATATATGATTCCATTGATAATATAAATTAATAATTATGTAAATATATATATATATAAAGATAATATAATTTTGTTTTTATAAATTTATGTAAAACTCATAAATAACTTTTCTTATATAAAAAAATATTATATTGTATTTTATACTATATTATTGTTATAATATAAATAAATGTTTTATAAAATAAAAAAACTTTTCTATAAATTTTTAAATTATAAATATGTATAATTTTTATTTCAATAGTCGTATACACGTTTAAATATAAAAATTAAAGTTATTAATCATAAATGTAAATTTATGTTAATTGTTTATATAAGTGAATTCATATATAATCTTTGTTATTTATTATCAAAATAATTTAGTTTTTTTTTAAATTTTAAAATTTTAAGTCTAAAATTATTAAAATTGATAACATTCAATACATTAATTTTATTTAGGTCAAAAAAAATTAATTTATTTATTTTTAATTTTTGACAAAAAATCTCAATAAATTAATAAATATTATTTTATAATGTAAATTAATATTTATTAATTTATCTATAAATTAATATCACTATAAATTAATAAAATATTATGGTTCCAACATTATTAATTTATAGAGGTTTTACTGTAGTATTAGTTAGAGATAGAGACAAAAGTAAACTAATTTTCACGACCCTAAAGTGGCATATAATTTACAATTATGAATTATCCAATTGATTAGCCTTTAATTATATGCTTGTTTGTTTCTGATGTATTTGGTTAGAATAATATTTACTACTGTAGGTGGTTTAACAAAAAATTGTTGATTTGTAAATAAAGTTTAATTGCATTGCAGAACATCAAACCACAGAGGTACATACATGTTATTTTCAGCCTATCAAAGTCCTGCAATATGGCTTTTGTGGATGCAAAAGTATTTTGCATGATTACGTTGTGTTATCAATATAATAGATAATAGAAAATTACTATGTAAGTAAACATGATGATTCGATCTTACAACCATCCTTTTGCTCTTGTCTTTATTTTTCTCTTATCGTAGATTTTAGGTGTATCAATTCTATGAATGATATGATCGATTTTATGACCAAAAATAAAAAGAGATAAAAATGATTCTATTATTTATTGGTGACTTTTTAAAAATTTGTTCTTATCTTTTATTTTCCCTTATCACAGATTCACATATTAGTATGACTAGTATTGTAAAACACTTTACCATTGGATTTAATAAAAAAAATTCTAATCTTCTAACTATTTAGTTCAAAATTAATTCTTTTAGAGACCTACATGTTACCATCAAATCAGCCTTTTTGTTATATAACTTGCCACCAATGCTTGGATTTCTACCGAACCACCTACTTTTTCACCAAAGTGGATAGGTTGTGAGTACCTTTGACTATGATTAAACTTGCATCATAATACTTTTTGTTTATTTGTAATGTTAATTTGCATCACAAGTTAGATATGTAAATCTGTTTACATGCAAATTACTTTTAATTTCAATGAAATAGTGATGCAAACGATCATTTTATATGAGAGGTACTATGATTATGAGTTATATGGCTCTAGAACTTATGACTGTTATTTCGTTTTTCTGGTGTTAGATGACCATTTGCATGAAATTTATGAAGTAGTTAAAGACTATGAAAGAGGTTTTGAGGAGAAACTTACTTCTGTAACTACTAGATACATAGGTGTTCTTGAAGAAGTTCATAAATTGCACAATCAAATTGAAGACCTCAAAGGTAATAAATATGAGGGATATAGTTTCAAATAACAATGCATAATGTTACAACCACTAAGCTTAATACACATCCAACAAATAAGTGTGAAGGATGGAAAAGTTCGAAAGTCATTCACTTTCAAGAGTGTTCCCCCTTCAAAAGTATTTTTCTTGTCTTTCTTAATATTACTATCAAAAATGATGTCATCTTGGAAATAATGATTAAGATGTGTATATGTGTTGCTGACGATGTTTCTCTTACAACTTTCAATTTGTAGAGGATATGCTTGTAGACACTAAACCGATGTTTCTCTTATAACTTTCAATTTATAGAGGATATGCTTGTGGACACTAAACCTCTTTATCTAGTCTGTCGTAGATGGTTATAATGTTTATGACTCTACTCATTATAATCGATCAAATTATATTTAATTTGTTTTCATGATTATTAATTTTAAAATCAATAATGCATGAGTAAATTTTAGTTATATATTGAATTATAATTTTGACATCATTTTAAAAAACTTATATACATAAATTATAATATTTACTTATCTCAAATATAATCATGCGAATAATATATTTTCCTGAAAAAAAAAAGATATTATTATTTGTTAATATATATTTCGACAATGTCTACGCATAAAATAACATATGTATGATAATTGACTTTAAATTACTTGTAATATATCAAAGAACAAAGATTTTACATAATTAAGAAGCATTCTAACAATTGACTAAAGTAAATATTAGGAAAGTAATGCAAATCTGACTTAAGAGTTCTTTACGTGGATACATTTGTACAAACGATGTACTTGGCATTTGGGATGATTATCAAATTTGATATCCGGGTTAAATTGCTTGATAGTACAGTATTTACGTTCGCCAAATATGAAGTAAAACATCACACTTCAAATCGCATTTGTACAAGTTAAATATCAGGTAGAAAGAAAGCAATTCAATTAGCCCGTCTAGCTCAGTTGGTAGAGCGCAAGGCTCTTAACCTTGTGGTCGTGGGTTCGAGCCCCACGGTGGGCGTATTTGTTTCGATGTTAGATTTTTTAAAATCTTTTAAAAGCTTTCTTGGGTTAATAAATGAAGAAAATTATACGAAGTAAAACATTTTACATTTACTTTCGTGAAGAAGTAAGAACATGTTACAAAACGGAGATAGGCAAATTAAAAAATAATATTTTCAATTCATATACAAATTTTAATCCAAAATTCCCAGAAGAATTTAGAGAAAGCCCCTCGCTTCGCAGCTTCTTATAGCTTCAGTGAATATTTCCTCAGCTCCATACTTAAATTCAAACCCTGCACTTCCCAGCTTCTTTGACGACAAACTCATCCTCTTCTCAACTTTATAATTCTTCAAACTTTACGTACCCACAGAATAAAAATTAAAAATCAAAGCCTTGGAGAAACGAATAAAATAAGTACACATGAAATTATACTTTAAACGAAAATTAATTACTTACTCAATTGAAGGTAGCTGAAACTTAGGAAATTTCGTAGACAAAAACTCAAAGACCTCATCGATCTTCATCTCCACCGACGAACATATATATCTCCCTTTCGCTATTGGCTTTTCTAATAGAAATATCATCGCCCTTGCCACGTCGTCAATGTGCACCATATTGTAAGTATCGAATAAATACTTCTCCTTGTAATTTCCTTCATACAAAAAATAAGGTAAATCCTTAAAGTGAACAGTGATTATTAGTTTACTAAAAACAATTTTTCTGAAGCATGTTTACACGTATTTTAACCCCCCATAAAAAAAGACTACTCAATTTAATTAAGATTAGTTTTTTTTTTTGTATATTGGTTAAAAATTTTAAGTTTGCCATTTTTTATAAAAAATATGTAGACTAATCCCCGAAGTTTAAACAAAATTTAAGTTGGAAGATTAGAGTTGTAATAATTTAATCACTAAAGACCATGAATTGGCTATGTAACTGACTCTACTTGATAAATAAAATTTTATAGTATTGGGTTTAAGTATTTTTTTAGATACCGATATAACATATGTGTAATAAAACAAAAAATTATATTTATCAAGCTTCTAATTTGTAGCATTGTTGTGAGCTTTAGATTAAATAATTATGGAGAAAATAAAATAAAATTGATTAGATATAAGAATCAAATACCAAAGAGCATGGCGAGAGAGATGAAGACTGAGGAAGGCAACGACGGAGATATAAAAGGTCCGACGACGAGAGGGATAACGAGCGTCACAACCTCCAATCCATTCTTACTACCGAACTCAAGCGCAACCGTCTCCGCCGCCATTTTCGAGACGACGTAAGAGCTACTAACTCTCTTCTCCTTCTGATTCCGAAACACCTCCACGCTGCTCCAAACGCTCTCGTCCACTTCTCCTCCGCCGCCGCCGTCGCATCCACCGCTGTAGAAAACGGTTACAGCGCTTGACGTGTAGAAAAAGCGTTTCACGGTTTTAGCGTCCAAACACGACTTTAGTATCCCCATGAGACCTTGTACGGTGCGTTTCGTAACGGTCTCTTCGTTTTCGTTGCTGTTCGGGTCCATTGGATGTGCCACGTGAAAAACCGCTTTGCATCCTTCGATCGCCGGTCTAAAGCTCTCCGGTTCGTTGAGATCGGCGGTGAATATTTTAAGTCTCTCCGATGCAAATGGGAGTTCGGTTAGGTAGCTTATATCTTTCTTATTCCCTTCTGTATTAGCCATAACACACAATAAATAAACAAACTATTAAGTCCATTTATGTCATATGGTTATTAGTTATTGATCGTATAATAGACAGTTGACTTTCTATAGAAAACGTATGGAACATGGCATAGCTATGGAGCTTCAAGATCCTACAAAACTGACAGATAATTCCAGCCAAGTACAATAAATTTTTCACATCTATTAAATACATTAAAAATAGATTTAATTGACGATCCAAAAATCAACTTTAAATGTAATATATCTATACAGATATATATAGTTATAAACTATAATCTATCTTTCTTTTTGAGTAAAAAAAAAACAATTTGTTATACTCGCATTTAGTGAATTAGTAATGATAGTTGAAAGAGATCTCGAAGCTAATTCGAAATTAAAGAAAGCAGATTCGAACCTGGGTCGGTTCGAACAGTGGCTCGAACGAAGTAGCCACGTTGAAGAAGACGCATGATGAGCCAAGAAGCAACGAAACCAGTCCCTCCCGTTACACAAACCAACCCCGTTCCGTCTAACAAAGACGGCACCGTTTCATCAGCCAGCTTTCTTTGTCCTCCTCCGCTGTCATCTTCTTCTTCGTCTTTTCCCATATCTCTCTCTATCTCTCTCTTCTGGTCTTGTGGGAACCTCTCTAAAGGGTTCTTAAATAACGGAACCTACGTCATTTACTCTATCACACCTATCCGCGTGACATGTTCCCCGTTTTGCCCTCTGCTCTCTTTATTACAATTCTATTTTATTATATTTTTATATATCCGTTATATCAAATCCTACATTTTACAGATCATTTATATAAATATTTCACATTCTGTGTCCGTTTATTACAAACATTGTTATTGGATTCCGTTATTTTCATTCTTTCATCCTCTATGTACAAATGAGTTTCTTTCTTTTTTTATCTAGTATAGTTTTGGCTTCTAGTGGTGCGAATGCATTAATTACTATATTATGCATGTTCTAGGCATAGGTTAAGGGATATTATTTGGATTATGAATATATATAACTAAAAGAATGCAAAAATAAAACGCGTGAATGAGATGGAATGGAATAGAAAGTGTAGGCGTGGCACATGATCCTGCAACTATCTTATTTGTGTGTCTCCACAAGGCTACCGGTTTTTTCGGGACGTTGCTTTGTTGGTGTTGCGAGCTCTCTTCCTCATTTAACATATACTAATTGATTTAATTAACCTTTTCAATCAGCCATTCATTTTTAACTTTTTTTTTTATCATTTTATTAAAGTGTAGCTAATCAAGTAAATTCCAATATCGGTAGTTGCTACTGTTCGAAATCCTAAATTTGCTTTCCATTTACCACTATGAATTTTCATTTGAGCTATGTTGCAAACAATAAAGTGAGTTTTATCTAACAAACTTAGTTACGTTTAAAAGTGACATGAGTGTGTATTATTGATTCTGTATGACTAATTAGTTATGAGTTCAACTTCCAACAACCACAACAAAAAGTAACAATTGAAAGAAAAAGCCAGGAAAACTCTAATCAATTATATGTGATTTGATAGTTTTCGTTTTTTCGCCTGTGTAGCAAAAATAAAGAAGCAGAGGAGAAGACTTTGTATTTATTGTAATCCGTAAAATACTTATCCGAAACAGTGTTTTAATGTTCCTTTAACTTTCCAAGGATCTGGATAAAAATGTGGTATTACGTTTAGTTTTTTCGAAAATACTAATATTTAACGTTTATTTAATCGATATCGTGACTTAACTAACTTTGATCTAAGCATAGAAAAGATGTCCGGGTTTTAGATTCGAAATTCCACGTTTAACAATAAAGCATAAATAATTTCTGTAGAAACAATATATTTCTTGTGGACATTGATGATTTGAGGCTTCAATATTTAAATAAACGTTAAATATTCCATTGATATTTAAGTTTGACAAAAATAAAACAAAACACCCTATATGACTATACAACAGTAGCAATAGTATAGTGTTAGGGGGATCGATGATCTCTACGTGCCTAAGTCTAGATGATAGATAGCTATGCTAAAAAGTTATAAGTATACTACAAATTCAAGTTAAATCGATTACAGCTACATGAGACAAGAAAGAAGTTCGATTACAGCTACCTAAATATATATACAAACATATTTACTTTATTAGTGAATGCGCTTTACGCATGACAATTTTTTAAAGTTCTAAATAATTTTTTTTGGGTTTGGTTCACAAGTCACAAAATTCTAAATAATGTTCTTTGGGTTTGGTACACAATTCACATCACGCTTATATGGTCCATATAATTTTCCCCTTAAATGATATTTAAAAGAAACAAAACTATATTAATCGCTTAATTATTTGCCAACAAAAAAAGGACTATTAATGACCTTATAATACAGACAATTTTAGTTTCGATTATCTAACCAATAACAACTTTTTTTTAACTGATTAATTTACAAAATGAATATTGTTTTAAGTTTCTACATGTATCAAACGAGTAAAATGTATTGATACAATATTGTTCAATATCTAAAATTCTATAAATATTCTAATTATTAAAATTCTCTTAAGAACACAAAATTCAGCTTTTTTTTTTTGTTTGATAATATATTATGTATTATGGAACTAACTAAGTTGGACGTTTTGTGGGAAGATGGACGTTTTGGCTTACATTTTTTCGGATAGTGAAACTCCAAGTACGAGTCATATAGTTGCTACCAAGAGCCAGAGAAAATGAGGTCTTTATGCACATACTATATATGTAAATCGTGACGTTTTCATGAGATCAGTGGATTTATGTCAAACACAACAAGTTTTTTTTGAATACCCTTTAACAAAAAAACAGAAAAAGTATGTTTCCCTATTTGTTATGGTTAATATATTAATTCACTTATGCTATGATCAAGGAGAAAGGGAGAGAAAGTTCTTTGTGTTTCTTGTGTATTATAAGGTTTCCCCCCTCCACTTAGTCTAGAAGCTCTTCTGAAAGCAGAGCAGCACTCACTTTGCTTAATTTCTTCACTATCCAAGGTTTATGTTTCTTCTTCGCAATTGAATCTGGTTCACATACCAAATGAAGATAACTGATATATCCAAATTGAGATCAATGCATCGATCCTGTGAATTGAGTACGGCATGGTGCCAACTTCGTCTTCCCTCTGGTTTTATCGTTTGGCAGAGAAGAAATTTTCTCGGGCCTGTATTGCATATTGGGCTTCGTTATTTCGTGGCCCATCAGAATCTGTTTCGGTGAGATGAAACTGTACCGTTTTTGAAAAGCTTCCTGCTGAACTGGAGGTTTTGCTTTGATACTTTACAAATGCAAATAGCTGTGAAAGAGAGGAATTGTTTCCTGAAGAGATAACATGATTTCCGGTTACTCTAGGGGATGATAGGTTCCCGAACATAGATTCTGTTTCTGCGTTACTCATTCTTTTCCTTTTTCCTCGTTATGATTCTACCTCAGTTTCATTATAAGTTAGAACATATTATACATATTCATACTCGATAAGCATTTCATGGAGCTACTTGTCTTCCTTTTTATTGTTTTTTCTTATTACGATTTTGCTCTGTTACCATGATCTGCTGTTTTGTTGAAGAAACAATGTAACCAAATTGAAATCTTAATAGGATAGTAGTACATAATTAGCTATATATCTCTCTTAGGAATCGGGCTTATTGGAAAAGTATTGATCTTCATCGGATTTAATGGTCAACTATTGGGAACAAAGACTCATTACTTTTTCCTAGAGTACTATTCTTCATTGGGCTATAATACATCAGTCTGACTTGTAGTTTGACCTAACCGAAAGTGCAAGCCGGTAAATACCTGGAGACAAACTGCATCGTTAGTTCTTGGAATTCCCCATCCTCAATTCCAGCTTGAGCTACATGTTCTTCTTCCCACACAACATCCATGTTACTTGCATCCATCGGATATTCATCGTTACGCGCCAGATCGAAAGCCGACTGCTGCATTTGTTGAGGAAAACGTTGAAACATTGAAAGACGAGCTTGAACATGAGCAAGCTCTGCTTGTAGATTCATCACCTACATAAAACCACACACTGAGTCTTGCTTGCAAGTTTCTATAGATATATAATCACTTGTGTTTTAAAAGATGTTTTAATGAAGGACCTGGTGTTGCAGAAAGAAGAGATGGCCAACAGAGCCATAGACAGGATCACGAAGCCTTGCTAAGGCTTCGTAACAGAGCGTGACGACTGCATCAAGCCGCTTATGCAAAGGCAATCTCAGTAACATCTTAGAGGCATTGCTAGCTCCAAACACTTTGTGAACAGCTGCAAACCTCGCAGTGCCTTGCTCTGAATCGAAATAAGGAGCGAAAACGCACCCTTTCACACACTTTCTCCTCAAGAACTTGCACGCCCCGCACGGTCCTTCTCCTCCTCCTCCTCCTCTTCCACCGCCGTTCAAGTTTCCGGTCATCATTTTCAAGAAAAGAGAGAGAGAAAGAGATTGATTTGTTTATTCACATCAGGCCAAGTCGATGAACTAATTCCAACATTTATATAAATAAATGAAAAAGTGTTTGGGTTTTGACTGTTGATGTAAGTTTGTGTATACTATTGAATGATCGGCCGCTTATTTATTCAATTCATATCTTTTTTATTTATTGGTCTTTACGTGAATACTACTCATGTATATAATTCTAATTTATCTTTGTATGAACAATTAATATGGGTTCCAAAATTCGATGTTATAAATGATCTTCTGCTAACGTTTTCTAGATATTTAATTAAAGCCTAGCAAAGACAATTATTCACAAGATTATGTACTCAACTATAAATATATCTTATAAAGATATATACGCAACGATGAAGATGGATGTCAAAGTTTGCACACAACGTGTGATCGATTCATATTAATTAGCTCAAATGTACATAACCCTAAAACTCTAATTTTCTTTTTTCTTTTCAAAAATCACGTACATATATTCTAGCCCTAGCGGCCCCTCCCCATGCACATTTCTTTTCATGCTTTCACATCTTGTCACCTCTCTCTCTCTCTCTCCTACGTACGTTTATATATGTATAAGCATACGCACGGATTTGAGTCTATACATGTATAGATATCCCCACATGAACTCATAGACATTGAAAATGTAGTAAGGAAAGATCTTGAAATGTCTGATTCCGACCATAACCCTATATAACAGCAAATCATCACGAGGGTTGGTTTAGATAGACCGGACTGAGACAAACGTACGTAGCGATGCACAATTGACACTGAAACACACACAAACACAAAAACCATATAAGTATCAATAAGTTATAGCATTTGTAAGTAAGTAAGACAAGACAGCTTAATAATATCTCTCCTCCACTATGACAATCACGGTCACGATCACAGTCAAAGTGATTAGTATACGTGCAGAGAGATTTGAAAACCCAATCTACCGACCTTCTTTATTGCCTCTTCTTCCTTTTTGTTTCTGTTCCACCCGACATATCGTAACTCACTCTCAGCCAGACTTCTCTTTTTAGTGTTTGTTTATTTTTATTATGAAATGTCAATATTATCTAAGAACGTATAAAAGAAAACTCTTTTAAAAGATTAATTTATAATGTTATTTATGTTAGTAATTTAACCATTTATGGTAGCTCAATAAATTTGCAAAACCTCCATATAAACCTGTTCTACATTTGAACTAAACCAAACTATCCGAGAAAAGTTCCAAATTTTCCACAAAAAATAATTTGGGAAGGTCTAATTTTGAATCATTAAGTTATAATTATTTTTTTGAACATAATTAGATAGTTTTGTAAATTCTTAACAGCAGTTGAGAAGGGTAATTGAGCTTTCCAAATATGTTTTTTGTTCCTTGTAAAAAAGAAATTCTAAAAACCCTTGGTGTGTGTAATGTAAATTCCATTTTCTATTAAGCACGGAGAAAAAAAAGGAATTGTAAAACAAAACAGTGAAAAGCACGCGCTTGTATGCGGCACACGGAAACAAATTATTTCTCGAAGAATCTTCAGTCAAAGAGGCGAACGGAATCGACGGTTGCGATCGAAGGAGAAACCGCTTGTATATTGCTTTTCATATCACAACAGAAAACAACCCACGTCGTAAGATCAAACACGTGGCATGAGTCGTATATATATATATATATCTTCTATGACTTCACTGTCACACGGACCTAAGCATTCATTCACTTACGACTTACCTCACCATCCCTTCTCTAATAGTGAGCCTATAACAACCCCTTCTCTATTGCATCTAGCTATGGTCTAACATTTGTAATGCTTTGATCACAATAGTATTTATGTTTCTTAGAATCTCACTGGTTACTCGTACTATGACAAAATAGTTGTATAATCTACGATTCTACTGATCATTATTAATTACCAACCAAACAATTTTGCAAACCCACTTCTATATAGAACACTTCAAACAACATTAGTCGTATATAGATTTTGATGTGGTTTGAAGTACTCTATATAGTTATTAACAAACAAACAAAAAAGTTTTCTACATGTATATTTAAGTGATCTGAAGCTCACGGCTCTTCTATTTGGACTCAAGAACATTTCTAACAATATATACTTTAAACTAATTGGTTTTGCAGATTCTCGATTATTGAATTCAACGTAAACAAGAATAATATAATCTCCAGTATTCAATATATATATACACTTCTTAAGCTTGATTTTAATTAAAAGTAAGTAGGAAACGAGAGCATTGGAGAAGAGGAATCGCGCCGTTCGGTTTCTTGTCTGCTAATCCATGAGTCTTTCTACTCTATCTTACATCATTAGCCTCCCCAAAGCTTCTTATTTCGAACTTGCACCATTTCCTCTCTTTTTTTAAAAATACACTATATACTTTAATTATTTGTTTGATCATTAATTAGTACAATTTACCTAATATTCAAATGATCTCTTTAAAATTTTCTGTTGCGCATGCTTTTATTTTTATATATTATCTTTTATTTTTTTGTTAGTTATTACTTATTTTTATACACTCATTATAAAGGCCCTTAAATTTTGATGATGTAATTCGATCGGAAAACATATTGAGGAATTTTCAGATTTGACCAAAATATATTGTCGAATTTAAACAATGCGACCAGAACTATAGATTGAAACTGTCTTACGTCTGAAATACAATCATTGTCTGAAAATTATCCGACCAGGGGATAATTATTATATCAAACAGAATAAATTTTTATTTCAAAATTTTAAGAGAAAAAACAAACAATGAATTGAGTATAGATGAAGTCTTTCCAGTTAGCCATTTATTATTTCCATCAAATGGACTTAAAATGAACTCATATGTATGCGTGTGCGTGTGTTTATGTGTTTGTGGTTATATAAACAAGTTACAAGAATTTTGGGATTGTGTTTATATAATTTATAATTTAGCTAAACATATATAAAATTTAAATTATATATAATTAAAGGCGAGATTTCTACTTTTAAGGAATAATTTGTCAGTTTATGAAACATGGAGACAAACCACTCATCGACTAAGTCGTTGGGCCTTAATTACTCAACATATAACCATGGAAGCTTTAACAATTCGTTCCGAATAAAATCGATTTTCAATTAGCATTAGCTAGATTTTCAGTTCCTGACTTATTCTAAGTGATAAACATGTTTTTGAGTCAAAGTTTCCTTGTGACACATTTTTGGGTGAACCGAAATCGACAACTAAGTAGCCCGATACATATTTTTATGACAAATTCTTACAGATAAAACTGGCTCAATTCATCCAAATTTCCAAATTAAGTAGTTATATCGCAGATAATAATAATAATTAATTAATATTAATATTATTATTATTGTCTTAATTTGCACCTTTTCATGAACCCACAAAAAAAAAAAAAAAAAAAAAAAAACACTTTATAGTTGCCACTGGTTAGTGACCAACCGGTTCAAATTACCCTAGCTAGATTTTGTTGATCGTTTGTTACAAATATTAAGCATCATTATTCATTAAATAAATATTAGAAGTACACTTGTAACATCAGCTCCCACTTAAACTCTTAAATCAATTGCTTTGCCTTGATTTTAGGCGACACCACATGATATTCTAATATTATTTTTGAGTAGATATTGACCGGTGAATTTTAGAGTTCAAATAAATAATAGAGTATCAGGATCAACCCACAACATGAATAAATGAGTTAAATAACGCATGTGTGTATATACATATTAATTATTACATTGTAAAATAATTAAGATATATAATCCACATTTTTCTTACCAAATTCGATGAGCATGTTATGATAAGCGAACAAGGGGACTGCACGAGTGGGAGAGAAGGTTTCATCAACAAGAGAAACAAAAGCGAATTCATCAAGTTTAATATATACTATGGTTAACTATAAAACGAGCTTTTATATAGATAATGAGCTATAAAGAAACAACCTAAGAGGCAATACAGATAGTAAATTAAATTAACTTTATGTTTGCTCGAAAACATTAATTATACTCTTTTTGTACATCCCCAAGATTTGAGGTACCGTGTCACTTCCACCTCCTACACTATCTCATTTATAATTTATTACGCTATTTTATAACTCGACTATGTTATGACTAATCAATCATTAAAAAATAATATAATTTTTTTTGTTTGTTAAAAATAATAATATAATATATTATAGAAATAATTTCTTTTGACTCATGCATTCATTCCCAAAACAAATTTTGTGGTCGACCATATTTTGAAGGTGGTTATATATACACTGATTTTTAGTTTTTTTTTTCTCCTTCACAATCACACGTTTAGTGGGTTGATATCATCACCACTCACCAGTTCAAATTATTTTAGTTTTTGTTAAAGAATCATCAGTTAAAATTAATGATGTTGCATATCAAAAACTAGCTAAAATCTAAAAAACTGAATAAAATTTTTAGATTAAACTCTCAAGTTCAAGAGATTTTATTTTTATTTTTGATAAATAATATTTTAATAAATAATGAATTAATCAAATATTCGTCATTGATTATTATCATTTCATCATGGACATATTTTAAAATTATCGTCGTCCTTCATTTTAAAATATTCGTCGTTGATTATGTATATGTATTTTATTCTATTTTATTTTTTAATTACAAAAATCTTAATTTTTTATTTAAACAAAAACACAAACTTCATTTTTAACGTTTAAAATGAATTATACACAACCCTTTGAAAAAAAAAACAAGTATGAATATATATACACAGTAAATAAATATATACGCGTGGAGGAGACATTGAAGATTATGAAGAAGCGTTACTAACTTTCTAAGGGAACGGCGCGTAGGACCCACGTGATGAATGACGTCACTCATTTCTTTGATTTTTTCACTCGCGAGGCAGTTACAATCATGATTGCCATGTGTACTGCTATTATTGGTAAACCCCAAGAGATACATTTTGACTCCCGGTTCATTAGGTTTACTCGGATCTCGCCTCTAAACGGCTAAACCGAAATCAAATCCATCAAAATTGTATTTTACCTTCGTTAACGGTAATTGTCGATGGGAAACGAGAACTACTACTAAATAAATAAAAATTGGAAAGAAAAAAAACCTTAGTACTAAATATGGGAATGAATGCTTTAAGATAGTTAATGTTCTTTTCATAAATTTGGAAAAATAAGTTGGCGATCGAGTCATTCTCTAGTATAAGTATTGACTATTTCAATTAATTGATGAAAAATGTTTAATATTTAACTAAAAAAGTATTTGATCAGTATTGTATTTTTGATCCGATAATACAAATTCTGGAAAATCGAATCGTTGCAAAATGACTAATTAAGAACTGGCATCTTTAAGACTTAACCTCCTCACAGCTTAAATTGAAAACACTATTTTAACAAATTTGTGAGAAAATGCACTATTTTAACTTCACTATGGTTACAATTCGTAAACAGTTGAATTTCTTAATTAGTCATTTTTATTTCCTGAAGGATATAAAAATATATTTTATTCATTCATATTGTATGTAATTACATTAAAAACAAAAACAAAACTAGAGTCTTGAGATATATATCTTCAAAATTTACAATTCACATGTAAATTCACAGCAATAAAGAGAAAGCAAGAACTTTATTTTTCTTGGAAAATAAAATTATATCACGAGATGTTCCAAGGGAGATAGACAATCAAACGATTTTGCCCTTTCTATTTCTCTTTCGATTTATAAATAATATAAGTATGTAAGAAAAGGTTGTGAGAAAGAATAGTAGAAGAGGGTTATCGCATGTTTGCTTCACGCAAACAACTAAATGTGAGAGAGAAAGAGAAAAAAAGAGAGATAGTTTTTTTTTTTGTTAGCTTTGTCGTCGCGTGGCTTTAAAGACTTTCTTCTCTATACTCTCCTCTTACCAAACCCTAGTTCTCCTCTCTTCGTTCCCTTTTCTCAAATCTTCCTCTCTTCTTCAAACAATATCAAAGATAATCTCCATAATTTTTTCCCAACAAATCAAAAACCCTAAAAAAATTAAAGAGAGAGACAGGGAGAGAGAGCAACAACTCGTTAATTGTGGGGGTGGTCATGAGTGGAGGGGGAAACACAATCACCGCCGTGGGAGGTGGAGGTGGTGGAGGAAGTAGCGGTGGAGGAGGAAGTAGTAGCGGTGGTGGTGGTGGGCCATGTGGTGCTTGTAAGTTTCTAAGGAGAAAGTGTGTGCCGGGATGTATATTTGCACCCTACTTTGACTCCGAGCAAGGCTCCGCTTATTTTGCGGCGGTGCATAAAGTGTTTGGAGCCAG
This sequence comes from Cardamine occulta, assembly GCA_028015245.1. NCBI lineage: Eukaryota > Viridiplantae > Streptophyta > Magnoliopsida > Brassicales > Brassicaceae > Cardamine > Cardamine occulta. Next base: position 17,948,413 of record CM051377.1, read on the forward strand.
TAACGTCTCGAAGCTTCTTTTACACATACCGGTTCATCGACGGTCCGATGCAGTTGTAACCATTTGCTATGAAGCTCAGGCTCGGATAAGGGACCCTATCTATGGTTGTGTCGCTCACATCTTTGCTCTTCAGCAACAGGTAATTAATTAACCTTTTTAAAAGGATTACTATTAAAATGCGTTGGAAATCACTATATGTGAAACATACTATTAAACTAACCACAAGTTATTTTGATGACAGTTACGTTTTTTTCTTTTCTTTTCCAAAGTAGCAAACTTCGGTTTCGTTTGGGGGATAATAATATATAATTTTAAAAATCATTTAAATTCGGTTGAAATATGAACAATTTTTTTGAGTGTATGAAATGAAATCTCTGAGTATTTCGAGACTTTGTCACTTTCTTGAACTTTCTTCGTTTTGTAATCTTCCACTTTGAGTATAAAAGGAAAAAAAAGGCATGGTTGTCTGGTTAATTCCTAATGAAATCTTTTAAAATAATGTATTATGCAATTATATAAAAATGATACGGTCGTGACAAGTCCCATTGCAAAAATATGGAGTTTTTTTGCTGGTTTTGGGGAATTGGTCGGGGTACAACTTTCTGTGTTAAAACGTATATATAGCAATATTTTTTTATTTTCCACTATAAATCGTTTTCTTTCTTGTGTGAAAAAATAATAGTTTTGTTAATTTCTTCGGATTTAATTTAGTGTCCTTAACTTCGTGCCATATTCCATAGAATAAGGGGATGAATATATATGATGCGTGTAATTTGAAGTTTTCATTTTTTACGTTAATATACGTACATAAATTATGGCTTAGCAACCTTTAGTCCTTAACAATCGAACATGCATTAATTCCATTTCTGATTGATAAAGTTAATCAAGGTGAATAAAAAGGCAATTAATTAAACTTTTAGATAAGTAATAACAACATGAAACCAGAAAATCTCAAGTAACACGTAGTAATTATTTTTAGGATAATTAAACTATCACGTTAAGCGTATAAAAACTAAAAATTAACCGTATGTGTTGGTAATAAATTGCAAGCCATTAATCGCATCCTCACGTAATTCCCGGAAAGTTACATGTTTAGCCCTTAAACCTAGATATATTATACATTTCTTATTAATTTCTAACTCGTAAAATGTATACATAGGTGGTGAATCTACAGGCAGAAGTGTCTTACTTACAAGCTCATTTGGCATCACTAGAGCTACCTCAACCGCAAACGCGGCCACCGCCTCTACCACAACCGCAACCGCTCTTTTTCACTCCTCCTCCGCCTCTTTCCATAACCGATTTACCTGCATCAGTCTCACCTTTACCTTCAACCTACGATCTAGCCTCCATCTTTGATCAAACGACGTTGTCTTCGGCGTTTGCCACGCAACAACGAAGATTCGTTGATCCACGTCACCAATACGGTGTATTATCGTCGTCTTCTTCCGCCGCCGTGGGACTCGGTGGTGGAAACAGTGACCTTCAAGCATTAGCACATGAGCTTCTTCATAGACAAGGATCTCCTCCGCCGGCAGCCACCGACGACTCGCCTTCTCGGTCTAGATGAGTTGGCTTTGATCCATATATCTCCCTTTTGTTATTAGGAAAATTAAATTACTACTCAATAAGGATTTAATTTTCTTGGAATATTATGAGGACTAATGATTATAATTTTTCTAACAATTACATTCTATTAATACTATATTTTTCCTTCTTTTTCCCCTGTGAGTCACCTATAAATTAAGTTTAAACATATTATATATACTTATACACTACATTTATTAATCAGTTGTCGTATATTATATCTTCATATTTTTTTACCTCGGGCATTTTCTCGCAAGGCCTTTCGACTTTCGTTACCATTGGCCTTATCGTTTTAATTTGAAACCCCCAAAATTGTTAGGATTATATGGTGGCTGAATGTTTTTTTTTTAATCTAATGGTGGCTGACCAGATCAATACGTTTTTTTACCCAAAACATTCAAAATTTAATATTTGTTTGATACATATAGTATACAAGAATATTTAATCTTATTAAATCGTATTTGATCTGAACCAAACCAATCCAAGAATCGACTCAAATTTTATAGTTTGGTCTCAGAAAACATATTTATTTATTTTTCTATATATACATATATATATATAACATTATAAATTGAAAAAGAAAGAAAAATCGAAACGTTTGTCACATATTTGTTCATATTTTTAACTAAAACCATACAAATCAGTCCATACAAGCTTTTATTTAATTTTTGTTGCATGTATACTTAAACCCCAAAAATAATTAAAATTTTAAAATTAGATGAGAATTAAACACGTACAATTAATTAAAAGAAAAAAAAATAATTCGAAAATGTAAATTTGGTTTTGATTCAGACGTTTCTCTTTTTAAGTTACACCGATTTTTTTTATGGATCAGTAAGTCTGGTTGATTTTTAGGATTTGAATTATACTAAATAAATCTTACGTTAAGTTAAAAAGTTCATGGATCAGTTTTGTTATTAGTTTCTTACTCGTCCTACATGTTATTGGGCCTGGGCCTAGACTTACGTTTAAATTTTCTCTGGATCCAGACTGATGATTATCCTCGTGGTTCTCTTCTCGCAACCTTTTTCTTTTACTTCACTGATGGTGAAGAATTCAGTTAGTACTTAGTACGGCATTAAACCGAATAGTTTTGATCCCACGTCAGTTCATTTAATGATTTGGTAGAGTTGCTGGGTTCATCAATCAATATGTATAATTAATTAGGCTCATCTATAAAATAAATAAAATTTTGATTTATGTTATTTTAAAGTGTATTCTTACAGAATTATCATTTGGTATATAAGATTGTGCCATATGATGGTCGTGACGGACCTGATGGTTATTTAAAACAAAAGAAATACTAGGAACGAAAAAATCATCGACTAATCGTTGAAGACGTATGTTGCCTTTCTTTGTGAATGGAATGTCATCAGGTGACATATAAGTGAAAATCTCAACTTAAATATATACCGGTTAATGGTGTTTTAATGTTTAAAACTAATGTTTTAGTACATATCCATGACGGGAAAATTTATGTAATTATATAAAGACGCTCGTGTACGTGAGATTCGTTAATCAATTTATATGAATAAATAATTTAGCCAGAGAAAAGGTGTAATGTTTTCTGTACATATAAATATGTGACATTGGGGAAGCTAGTTAATATTTAACTTCGTCTCTTTATTTTTGTTTTTAATTTCGTTATCGAACTCCCTTTTTATTTTTCTATTTTGTCTCATGCACAGTATTTAATTTTAAGCTACATCAAACGCAATCATTTTGTTGCATATATATTACCGAATTAATTCTTATAAGATTATAATAACAAAGCTTGCACTTCCTTACATGTCGGAGGTCCCTCCTGTGAATTATTTTTATCTATAAATAGAGACCAAATTTATAACTATAAAATGTACTTGTACTTTTATCTCCACATTTATCTTCATATTTGCAAAAGTTGAATTCTGTTATATATTCTAGGTGCAGTAAGTATTAATTTTCTCATTTTTCCAATTTAATTTCAGTTTTTACAATCGACGCCCCACAACATATACAAAAATTAAAAATAAGTTGATTAGTATTGTAGTTACATTTAATTAAATAGTCTAATTAAATACGTCGTGCTTTGATGCTTAAGTTGATGTTAAGAGAATCGTTGACATTTTGGAACCAAGTTCTCGAGGCATATGTTCGTTGTAAAAGAAGATAAAGATAACTAATAATTCTAAAATAAATCGCTGTCAATCACATGACAACCTCGGCCTTGGCCCATTCTTTTAAATGCATTTTTTCCTCTCAATACAGTTTTTGTTGGGGGTTTTTGAATCGCATAATAAGAATAGTAAATCAATTATGTTGATTTTAGTGGTTAAAATTTTACGTTGATGGAAATTAAAAGGGAAGTTTCCAATAGAGTTAAGTCTTAAGAATATATGAAAATTTTTACGCTGATGGAAATTAAAAGGGAAGTTTCCAATAGTGTTAAGTCTTAAGAGGATATGAAAAGGTGTGCAAAGATTTAAAGGAACGATGTTAAGGTGATGACATACTGCAACTTGATAGATTAGGTATTGTATAATACTATGGGTTAGAAAATGACATTTAATAATATCTTTTGATAAATAATTAAATAGATGACTAAACTTAAAAAAAAAAATTAAATAGATGACTAGGTCGTTTGTCTCTTCAGCACTAAGCAATAAAGAAATTGTTGTCTATTGTGACTTTAATATTCGAAAACTTCCGTCGTTATATGTCCTTAAGCAAGAGTGGGTGGTTTTTTTTTTTTTTTTTTTTTTTGATAATTGGTTGTTCAAGAGTGGGGTTTCCTACAAATTATATATAAATAACAACGTCATATATCCACAAAAAAAATTGTATGTATAAAAATTCCGTGGATTTACGTAACAGATTAAAAAGTTATTGGGTGCCAAAAATGCATCGAGGTATGTTTTATTTTTGTCTAAATTATCACGACCGTTCTTATCTCTCACGTTAATCAAACTTAAATGACAAACCAGTAGCTTTCATATTCGTTTGTATGAAATTTATATCTTCCATATTCTGCGAATTTGATTTATAGAAACCTAGGCGATAAAAATCAAAAGTATTGAATTAGTATTTTGTTTAATATATATTTATGTTGTCTCAATTTAACTAAAATTGAAAACACAGTCGATAGTACTCCCTCTATTTTATTTTATAAGAATTTTTAATTAAAAGCGTGCATATTAATAAATATAATTTTATTTACAAAAATATTATTTAATGTTTTATTTTAAATCAATTCAACCAATCAAAATTTAAGTTTTGCATTAAAACTTGTAAAACATCTAATAAAATAAAACAACAAATTAAAATATTTTATAAAATGGAACGGAGAAAGTATTAGTTATATATGTCGTTTATGCTCAATTACATCCTAAATGGATTACTAAATGGATTAAATTCGATTTTATAGTGAAAACAAAATGATTTTCATCGTCATTTAGTAAAAATTAATTATCTTTAGATGAAGATAAGAAAGAGGAAATCCAAGTAAAGATATGAACATTAATGAGCATATGCAATTCACTGAGCTAAGAGATTATACACACAAGTCCAAATATCTAGTTATTCTCAAATTTCTCGATATCTACAAAAAAATGGTTACATAACATGTTAATTAGGCTTTAGTGGGTAATGATCCAAGTGTATTAATGGTTGCAGATTTTTGTTTTTAAAAAGTAATGTTTTAAATATCTGAACATGGGTTTCAGAAGCCATATGGTATCTCCTAATTGGATTTCAAGTGAAGACAAAAAATGCGAGATGCGAGTGGTTAGTCCGATGTTCACCCACCCGGACCGGATCAGGTCGGGTCGGGTGTCAGCGGGATCCGCGGGGGATGGGTGGGAAAGGGATGAATCACGCCCACACGTCCTGGTTTCAGATTCAACCTACATCTCTCTCTTCTTCCCATGCGGTCAACATACATTACACGCTCTCTCTTCCTAATTACTTATTACACGAGCAATATACGAATTTGTATTTCATATTCAAGTGTACGAGCTATTGAGCTTGCCGAAACAAAGAGGATTTATCCGTAGATTACATATGTTCATGAACGTTGTTATAAATAAATATGTATAACATTATCGACCAACGTAAAAACTATCCATATGTCAAGTATAGCGCATATATATATATATATATTGATATGTATGTATATATACATTCAGGATTTTCCTCAAGTTTGTTCCCCAATCATCATATATAGCTATCTATAATTTCTTGTTTTTATCATATTGACTGAATACCGTTTTATTTTAATATATATGATGTATATAATATGGAATCAAGAAGAAAACAAAAGCAAAGGACCTTTTGGTAGACATTATGAAACCTGTAAGAGATGTGTTTAGTATTATTTATGTATACATAATTTAATGTATGGACGCCGAATTATAAATACATAATTAATCAGACACAACCAATGAAGATTATAATTTATAATCTTTCAAACTTTCAACTAATGTCTAATTGTCCGACGTTTAACAAGCTTCAAACTTTCAGTATCCAACATTAAATTAGTACTATCTGGTTATGGAATTAAAATTGATTAAACCTTTATCCACTTTATTAAGCATGGTAAAGAATCATAATCGAATCCAGAGCTGTCTTTATTATGTAACAGCGATTCTAAATTTTATTTTATTTTATTTTTTTGTATATAGAATTATAATTCTTTCTAATCACACATCAAATATTTGTTAATTATTGAGAAAAATAAAGTCGAAAACAAGAAAGTAATGAGAACTGGCACTGTCAAACACTTTTTGAGATGTCTTGTCCGGAGAATGTAACATTGGTGGGGTGAAGAATGAGTCGAGAACTGAAGCTTACATATTTTGGGAAATTTGACAATTTTGACATATTTAAGGTATTATTATTCAAGCAGTGAATTTTTTTAGTGAAAATCAGCCGTTGGTGACCTAAAATATTCCCCATCGTGACGTGAAAGCCACCCTTCCGATCTTCAGAATAGAGTCAATGTTTTTAAGTTACTTACATTAAATGAATATTTCACGCGTGTCAGCGGCTGCACGTGCGAGCGTGAGCTGGTTCTCGCTGGCTTGTCTTCTTACGTGAAGGCATCGCAACCGACGGGGACAAACATCCAACGGCGTCTGACGCGCCTGTTACCTTCTCTTTCCTCCACTTCCTGTCTCTTTAGTTTTTCCCTAAGCTTTGCGAATTACGAGCTTGAATCTGCCTCATCGACCCAACAACATACATAATTAATCTCTTCGGCAACCTCTGAATATTACTATAGTATAATACTAGTAGCAGCTAGTAACTTGCTTTATGCTAAAAAAGCCACACAAAATAAAGGAATCTGATAAAAATAAAGGAATTTAAGTTAGTTTTTCTTGAACTGTCTAGTTCGTAATTTTCAAACTAGTGGAACAATTTGACGATTTCATAAGTTCTGCGGAGTGTAAACATTAAATTCTCAAGTAATTTTTCTCGTTTAATCATTTCATCGTTCTATTTTACTAATATATTTCCATTTTCTAATATTTTTACTATTTTGTAGTGTTGGCCGATCGGAACCATTAAAATATATCTTGGTGCTATTATGATTAAAAATATCGTATAATAGTATACTCGGTGAAAAATAAAAGAAAATTTTGATTATCAAAAGAGACTTAACTACACATACATGATTGAATTATAGATAAAATATTTTCTAACTGATTTTGACTTAGCATCGTTACTTCGTCGAATAACGATTGGTTAAATCGTGGAATAACATAGAGACAATTGTTCAACTTTATTGAGTAAAATAACAGCATCAATTTCTCATAAAAATAATTGAACACACACTATATATATATACATATACAATTAGGTGGTTCCCCTAGACTTTAAGTGAAATATTTAAAACAGTTTCTGTCATTATCCAATCACAATAAAGTATATTCCTCACATTTTCAGCTCCTTTTTTCCATCTTAGTTATTTGTCACTAACATTCATGCACCTTAATTAATCTTAACGTACATATATATGCGGACACATGTATATTTAAAAAGATGTTTTGTTGAAAGAAACGATTATATATATGCGACGACAAAAAAACAATTACATAGTATATTTTTTTCTTGCTCATAACTCTAGCGAATCATCCATATGTGCAAAGGAGTCTGATTCCTTGGTGCTTATTTTAACATCTCTTATCAAGACAGATCAAAACTTAGTTCTCCACTACATATATACGTATCGTTTTTATTTTATTTGTATAAAATGATGTTTAAAAGGAAACCAAAGTATATGTGAATGTGTTAGGCTTATTCTAGATTATATATCTTTTATTTTTGATAAAGTCTAGATTATAAATTTCTCCGCTGCTTTATAAGTTATGATTATAAATGACCTTATGTAAAGGAATTTTTTTATTTTAATGTTTTAGTGTTCTACCGTTACATCGAGAAACATAAAATTATTGAAAAAAAACTCGTGAATGTTGGCTAAAAAAAAGACTCGTGAATTGATAAAATGTAATAAAAGACCGTACATTAAGGCATGTACGAGCTACAAAATCATGCATATATGCATCAGTTTCATCATCAGCTTCGTTTAAAAAAGAACTAATATCATTTTTAGATTCAATATAGATTATAGACTCGTGCGCTTCAATTTGTGTGTCCATTATGATGTTTGATATAATCCCACGCATCCATGGGGACTATCTAGTAAACCTAATCCAAAAAATTTCACGATTTGTTTTGATTATAACCCTTTTAATTATATTTTGAATTAAAGGACGACAAACACAACTCAAAATAATTTTGACACAAAGAGAAATATTAAAAATAAGGTAGACCGTAGACCCCACAAAGTGACACTGTAAGTAGGACCCACACACCGCCCATGCGGCACGCTGTCTATCTAAACCAAAACTAAACCCATCTTCCCATCTCAATTACTCTCTTAACCTTAACCTCCTCTCAGACCTAACCCTAAACCCATCTCTCTCCTCTCTTCTCCTTCTTACAAGCTTCATCTTCATGTATTACTAGTTCAGCTCCAGTTGCCATTCATTTACATGTATATGCATGACTTTGTGTCTCCCTTCTTTTAATTTCCCTTCTTCAGATTTTAAAGCCTTTCTTCCTTCAATTAATTGAATTGAACTGTTGTATATCCTCAAGCTAAGCTACTGGTTTTGATTTGAGCGGATGAGAAGAGGAGATTAATCAATTAGGGTTTTCAATTCTGTTACTGTTTTTCTTTTTTCAAATCAAGAAATGGATCAGGTCTCACGCTCTCTTCCTCCACCTTTTCTCTCAAGAGATCTCCATCTTCACCCACACCATCAGTTTCAACATCAGCAGCAGCAGCAGCAGAATCATGGCCACGAAATAGACCAGCACCGAATCGGCGGGCTAAAACGTGACCGAGACGTTGAGATCGATCCCAACGAGCACTCTTCAGCCGGGAAAGACACTCCCGGCTCTGGCGGAGAAAGCGGCGGAGGAGGAGGAGGAGGAGGAGATAATCATATCACGAGAAGGCCACGTGGCAGACCAGCAGGATCCAAGAACAAACCAAAACCACCAATCATCATCACTCGAGACAGCGCAAATGCTCTCAAATCTCATGTCATGGAAGTAGCAAACGGGTGTGACGTCATGGAAAGCGTCACCGTATTCGCTCGCCGTCGCCAACGTGGCATCTGCGTTTTGAGCGGAAACGGCGCCGTTACCAACGTTACCATAAGACAACCAGCTTCAGTACCTGGCGGTGGCTCATCAGTCGTTAACTTACACGGACGTTTCGAGATTCTTTCTCTCTCGGGATCTTTCCTTCCTCCTCCGGCTCCACCGGCTGCGTCCGGTCTAACGATTTACTTAGCCGGTGGTCAAGGTCAGGTCGTTGGAGGAAGCGTGGTGGGTCCACTAATGGCTTCAGGACCTGTAGTTATTATGGCTGCTTCGTTTGGGAACGCAGCGTATGAGAGGTTGCCGTTGGAAGAAGATGATCAAGAAGAGCAAACGGCTGGAGCAGTTGCTAATAATATCGATGGAAACGCAACGTTGGGTGGTGGGACGCAAACGCAAACGCAGAACCACACGCAGCAGCAGCAACAACAGTTGATGCAAGATCCGACGTCGTTTATACAAGGCTTGCCTCCTAATCTTATGAATTCTGTTCAATTGCCAGCTGATGCTTATTGGGGAACTCCTCGACCATCTTTCTAATCGTGAAAAAAACGTTAGATACGTCGTCGTTTTAATTTATAATCTCTCTTCTGTCAAATTTAAATTTTCTTTTCTTTGTGTTTCTAAAGTTAAATGTAGCCTTTGACGAAGATTCGTCTTGGAATGAATCGAAGATAACCGATTTGGTCTTCGAATTTATCCATCTTTTAGGTTTGAGAGGAGTTTTGTGTTTGCGTTGACTAGGAGATTATAAATTGTTGATTTCGAGTTATTATTTTTCATGTGTTGGCGATAATTAGTTTTGCGTATTTTGTTAAATCATAGTGCATAAGCTATGATTTCAATGAAATGTTGTGACTTTCAACAAGTAGACACCAATAGAAGGTTAAACAGGTTACTAACAATTCCAAATTGTCATTTTATTCCGTATTTTTTTTTCTTGTAAATGGTCAAATGATTTTTTTTTCTTTTTCAGTCCGCTACTAGTTGATCAATCTCCCACACCCATTTTCAAAATTCACATTGTTTGTGCTTTCTATTGTTTTCCTGTTTACGGATATAACAACGGTTGTTTTTATTTAATTTTAACGGCTATAGATATTTTATAATATGACGTTAGAAGATAAATAAGAAAAAAGCAAAGGAGATAAAAGATTGTTCCGAGGTTGGTAAGAAGATGGTGAGGCAAGAGGCATAATGACAAGAACGAGACTTGGGAACAAGGTGATTGCATCTGGCAGATATATACTTACATTTACATATTTACACGAAAATTCTCATAATATCCAAATATCAAAATCCAAAGTATTTTTCATAATCTAATATGATGATTCCATTGATAACTCACTTGATCATTGCTTATACTATTAAACATGGAGTATATGATTGACATATATTTGTGTGCGTAGGGTTTTGTAAATGAGAGATAGAAAACAATTAAAGAGGAAGAGAAGAGCATTGGGCGATGCACCGACGCACGTGCGTTTCTGCGAGAAGAAAAGTTCCTTTACGAGGCGATGAGTGAAAGTGAGAAGAAAGAGAGTTCCTTACTTCCAAAGCCACCTCCCTCCCACTTTGCCCATCACTCATTCCTTCTCTCTTTTTTTTACGTTTACACCACAATCCACCTTTTTTTTATAACCTATGATCGATCGGTCACTTTTGTTGTCCTAACGATTGTCAATCACAGGGATGATCCAAGTAGACGATAATAATTTTAAAAGTTAATCTTGCACAAATATTCGTTACATGGTTGATTACCATTTGAGTGTTTTGATAGATACAACAATTTTTCTTAGGTATTTTTTGTCATTCAACAATGCATTATCCAAATTTGAATTTGGATGGTGACACATCAACGATATGTAACCACTTAGGTTATATGTATTTTTTTTTTTGGTGGTTCTTTTTGGCACAAACAACAAAATAATTTCACACCGGTTATTAAAATGGTAACAGTTTGCAAATATAAAATACAACATACTATAACTTAGTATTTTGTGCTGATATTGTTATTATTTATGTAATTGTTGGAATTCAAACTGATTCCATACATGCTATTTAAATTTTGAAATTTTCACATTTGTCGGCATTATGAGTGATTAGACATATTGTATAGATTCTATGACTTTTTATTTCAATGATTACACTATGTATTGAAACCCAACATAAATATACAATCCAATATAATTGAAACGGATCTACCTACAATTCTACGTGTGTTTAGAGATATATATCTTTATTAAAGTTTATACATATATCAATATGCTGTTCGGAATCTTAATTGAATACCCAATACTTATTGTTATCCACAAATCTTGGTCGACGGTAGTAGCCTTAATCTGGATAGTGATCCTAACTGACTGTCTTTTTTTTTTAATAATTAATCTTAGCTTAAATTTGGTAAAATAGGTTAATCTTTTTTTTATATCCACCAAACAATATCAACTATAACAAATTAAAAAAAAAAAAAAAAAAAAAAAAAAAAAAAAAATATATATATATATATATATATCAACTAGAACCAAAGAAATCCGTTTTAGTGTTTTCTTTTTTTTTTTTTTTTTGAGTCGGAAAGTTGATTGAACTCATAAGTCATAAACACTGATTCGGGCTTCCAGATTTTAGATTGGGCCTAAGTTATTGAGAGTGCTCTCCGTTTTGTCACAATCTGTCGAATATTGGGCCTATAATGGGCTATTAAGGGAGAGTTCTTTCGATTCCAGAATCTAAAGTATACAGTATTACACAATTTTACACGTTAACCCCAAAAAAAAACCCAACAGACACAGCTAATATTTTAGTTGGTTTTAAAAAAATTATACTATATGACTCTATGAGCAGCCACGGTGGACCGTTTTGAATACGAACGTGCATTGCATGAATTATATAAATATGCGAAAAGCCCTTAATAATCATATATAGTGTTATTTTGAACTAAAAAAAAGTATTGGAGAAAAAACCAAAATTGATCTTTGTGCTTATCAATCAATATCCACGTGGCAAAATCTCAGGAGATCGAGAGAGAGACAAAACCCTAAGCCTAAGGCGGCTTTGTATTATAATAATCCTCCGTCCATCTCTCCCCGCCACCTCCTTACAAATACCATTGTTCTTATCGGAATCTTTCGTCATTATACTCAGCCACCATAACCAAAGCCCTATCGTTTCAATTCTCCGCTCAACGATTGTCGCTTCGATTATTATCTAAAGCACTCACAGTATTAGTAGATTCTGATTACCAACCAGCTTGGTGACTTTTAAAATTAGGGTCGTGGATTTGAGAATTCGGTTCTGTTTCAAAGATGGCTGCTTTAGAAGGTTATGGCTTGTGTTCAATGGACTCTGCTTTACAATTCCCCTGCCCAAGACGATTCGATGGCTACAAGAGGTTCCTTCTCTTCTCTTCATGTATATGTCTATCTATGCTGATTCAATACATTTGAAGATAGCATTGATTGTTTTTGGTATTGGCTTTTGAAAACTTTATTACTTCCTCTGGCTGATTTTTTTGTAAAGACATGAAATTCATGATTCCTGTTCTTTTCTATGACATTAAGACCTCTTCTTCTGCTTATTGATTCTGCTTTTGATGTGCTCATATCACAGAAGGAGCTCTAAATGGGTCTCTCCAAAAGCAGCTGTTGTTCCTAATTTCCATCTCCCAATGCGTAGCTTGGAGGTTAAAAACAGGTCTGTGTGGTTTTAGATAGACAAGACAATTATATGTCAATGATTGTAGAATCTCGTACATTACTCTATAAGTTTATTCCATACACCTGGACTTATGTTTGGTTTTGTGCTTGGCAGGACAAACACAGACGACATAAAGTCTCTGCGGGTGATCACAGCTATTAAAACACCGTATTTACCTGATGGAAGATTCGACCTTGAATCCTATGATGACTTAGTGAACATTCAGATTCAAAACGGTGCTGAAGGTGTCATTGTTGGTGGTACTACTGGTGAAGGACAATTGATGAGTTGGGACGAACACATTATGCTTATAGGCCATACTGTTAACTGTTTTGGGGGAAGTATCAAAGTCATTGGAAACACTGGAAGCAATTCTACTAGAGAAGCTATCCACGCGACTGAACAAGGATTCGCGGTTGGAATGCACGCAGCTCTTCATATAAACCCTTACTATGGGAAAACTTCTATTGAGGGTCTAATCGCACATTTTCAGTCCGTTCTTCATATGGGACCGACGATTATATACAATGTGCCAGGTCGAACAGGGCAGGATATACCGCCTCGTGCCATCTTCAAACTTTCTCAGAACCCTAATTTAGCTGGAGTGAAGGAATGTGTTGGGAACAAGAGGGTTGAAGAGTACACTGGTAATGGGATTGTTGTGTGGAGTGGGAATGATGATGAGTGTCATGATTCGAGGTGGGATTATGGAGCAACTGGAGTTATATCGGTTACCAGTAATTTAGTTCCGGGGTTGATGAGGAAATTGATGTTTGAAGGTAGGAATTCGTCGTTGAACTCAAAGCTTCTACCTTTAATGGCTTGGCTATTCCATGAGCCAAACCCGATTGGAATTAATACTGCTTTGGCTCAGCTTGGAGTTTCGAGACCGGTTTTTAGGTTACCGTATGTACCATTGCCTCTTTCTAAGAGGCTTGAGTTTGTGAAACTGGTGAAGGAGATTGGACGAGAGCATTTTGTGGGTGAGAAAGATGTTCAGGCTCTTGATGATGATGATTTTATCCTTATCGGTCGATATTAGCAATACTTTTTTTTCTTCGAATTTTTGTTTCTATGTTTGGTGTTAATGAGGAAGAGATTGTTCTATCCTTTGGTTTTATGTAGCTAATGAATGAAACCCATTTGAAGGATTTCATTATATTTTCTTGTCTTGTTTTGGTCTCTCATAGTTATGCATTGCTTATAATCTCTGTTTTAAGGTTGTCTGAGAGGAGGAAGAGACTTTGGGAAAGAAACGGTACGCATGTCTGATTCTATTGTTTGGAACAGCACGCTTGTTTGGTTCTTTTGTTTGAAATGGCGGGCATGTTTGGTTGTATTCTTTGAAACGGCATGGCTTTGCTATCTTGGAACGGTCACGGCATCGCCATGTGAAAATCATTAATTTTGTTGGATACTCAAAATCCAAAATTTAATATTACGGTGATTTTCTACGTCGTTGGGGGTACCACGTCACGTGAGATGTTCGTGCCAGCTATATAATTTTCTCGTCAATTGAGATTAAAAAGAAATTATTCAAATTTTGTAATTGGTAAAACAATACCATAGGTCCATAGGAAAATAGAAAGAAAAAAAGACTTTGAATAAGAAAGTAGATTAAACATTAACAAAAGAACTCAGATACAGAGATTACATGAGAGATGGAACTAAAAAGAACATAAAAATTAGATGTATACCCAGTAATAATAACTAAACCCTTGACTGTAAAACCCACTTAGATAAAAAGACACTAAAATAACCAAAATTTTCTGGGTTTTTTTAAAGCCCTTAGATCTTATATATTATCATTAATTCACTAAAGAAGAAGAATATGATCATAGTGATTGGTGATGGTAAGGTTTTGTTTATGGAAGAGAGGAGGGCTTTTTGATCTGAAGCAGAGAGAAGAGAGCTTTGTTTTCTTGGTGAAGAAGAAGAGCTTTCTTCTTAAGTTTTTCGTTTTCTTGTATGATGTTTTGATTCTCCATGTAAAGCTTTAAATTGATCATCTCCATCTCTTTTTCTTCCCGCCACATCCTTCTCCTCCTGAAATAGACAATACAAAAAACTAATTATAGTGATTTCGAACGTAACTATACAGAATGGATTATGATCTCCTAGAGAGTGTATGAGATTGATCACCTGGAGAGACGAGGAATACGAACGTGGCTTTGTGTTTTGAGGTACAAAACTAATCTCGTAGGTGAGTCTGAAAATGGTTGTGAAGAACTAAAACACATCTTGAAAGGTTGATGAATAGAGAAAGAGAGAGAGAAGAAGAAGTGAGATGTGTTTGATTAGTGGGAGAGATATTGAGGCGTTATATAGACGAAGAAGGTTTGTTGTTATTAGTTTGTGACTGCATTATTCTTCAGGGAGAGGAGAGAGAAAGAGTCTCCTTTAGAAGGTAATGATGGCAAAAGAAGAATCATGATTACAAAGGGACAGGGAAAAATGTGATGAGGGAGAAGATGAAGGTGAAGAAGTGCAAGTCTAAAAAAAAAAGGAAAAAAAAAGTCTCTATCTCTCTATGTATATATATATCTATATTTTTATTTTATTTTTGACTGATTGATTAGTGAAATGTGTACTATTTAGAAGAATTTAGGAGGTTTCCCTAAAAAGCTCAAGTCACCGTTAACAAGTACACACGACAAAACAAACTAGTATTCACTTTCGGTTTAACTTATAATAGTTTTTGTTTGTCAACTCAATTACATGGTGATAGTGGCATGAAGCTTAAATCTAGGTGACAGTTAGTCAAAACTGCGTAACATTTGGCTATTGACATCAACAACTATGCTTTTACAATACAATAATATATTTAAACATAGAAACCAAATATATGATCATACACAATCTTTTTAAGATATAAATGAAATTTATGGATCTTTGACACCGTTAGTTGTAACTCAAATTCTGAAATCAAGCTTGTTTACTCTTATCTTTTGTTCAACCAAATGTGTTCATACATTACGTTTACCGTTACGCAGTTACAATAAGTCAATAACAATAAAATGGTTTTCTTTTGTTAACGACAGAAAAAGAAAAAATTAAAAGTCGTTTTATATCGTCTATATATGTGAGTATAACCGCTGTTTGTTTTTATGAGACTAATCTTAAATTTACTACATAAAAAGGATAGGATTTATTATTTGTTATTTTACAATTGTCTAGAGAGCTTATCAAGTGATTTGGCTGATTTATTTGACTGCCAAAAAGTCAAATCATGATTATTTGGGAGCCAAAGAAGTCAAAAAGGTTATGGTACGTCAAAACCTTGATGTTCCTCACAAGTACAAGTGTTTCAATTACTTAACTTTTTTAATCATTAAGTCTCTGTCTTTTTTCCTTTGTGTTTTCTGTTTAATATGACTTTTATATGAAACCTTATCCCGATTTTGCCCTTTCTCACAAAAAGAAAAAAGAAGATTACGTATCCGAGCATCCAAAGTAGAGAGTGTAAATCCAGAATTTTCAACTCGTTGTAGTTAGATTAATCATTCCGTTAAATACACAGCAAGACTTAAGTTCAAAAGTTGATTTAATTAACTTATATATATATCCGTTTGTGTCGTCGTTCCCCGTCCAATTGTTTCCTCTACATGTTGGCTGTGGAATCTTTAGATTCTTAACTAATAAGCACTCTGTTTTTATCTTTTCTTATAGAATTCTTTTTGCTTGGGTAAAGAAAATTACGTGTGTAGTTTGAATTTTCATTTATAATTTATAAATATATATACTTTCGAAAAATTAAATATTAGTATTGTTCTTTCATAAATATTTTAGTAAGATATTTTGACAAGAAAACATAACAAACTAAAATTGACCAGAAAAAAAAGAAGAAGACGACATTAGTTAAAATAATTAAAACCCTTGTTTTATACGATCAAAAGCATTTATGTTAGAATTCTTAGATGGAAGCTTGGACTAGTCCATGAAATCTACAACCGCCATATAAAAATGGTAGTGGCTAACAAACGTTATATAACTGGTTTAAAACCTCGAATCACCAGATTGTAATTCTTAGTGTACACTAATTTTAATAAAATCTACATATAATGATAATAATTGACCTATTATCTCTGTAAAGAGCTTTACAACACATAATGTTAAGCTTTCCTTAGCTCGTCTAATCTACATTAGAGTATCTAATCCAAATGGGGGTACTTTTGTAGTCAAAACCTAAACAAATCATGTTAATACCTAAATTTAAATTAAACTCATATGGTTTGGGGGAAATAGCGAAATAAGGGAAAAAGTAACAAGAGGGAATCATGGCTCGTGATGGGTCACGTGAGGTAGCGAGCTTGGGTTTAGAAGAATGGTTCTAAAACGTCGAAGGAAGAGTAAAAAGTGTGAAATGGATACTACCGAATCGGGTGCAGTGACTTTTAGCATATACACATACATATATATGTATATATTTATTTATGTAATAGTAGTGGAAAAAGTCATGAAACACTTGAGTATGAGTAGAAGCAAAAGCCAAAACACATTTAATTTGGAAAACGAAACCACCGATTTGGCTTCTTCTTCCCACAATCATCATACCCATTTGCCATAATAACCCCATTCCCCACTCGATGACGATGGATTCATTACCATCATCATCAGCCACCATCATTTGCATAATGAATATTGAGGGCTATGTTTTCTCTGTAATGCTCAAACCCAAATTCCACATGCAAATGCCCAATCCCCTTTCTTCTTCCTATAGCCCAATCAATACCTCCATATTCTCCAAACTATATTTTACCTTTTGCCAACCTCTCCTAACTATATTTTACCATATTAAATTTCTCTAAAACCCAGCAAGGAGGAGAAAAAAGAGAGGAGAACACACTAAGTAAAACATAGTTTCATGTGAAAACAAAGCTAAATTTCATAACCATTCAATTAAAGTATCAAGCTACTTCTTGACAAAAAAAGAAAGAAAGAAAAACTACTCATTACATGTATTGATGATATATATGGAAAAAAAGGAAATAATTTTAGAATAAATTGATGAGGGCAAGGACTAGGACCACTATAAACTCTACTCATTTCGTGTATTGATATTTTCATAGAAACCAAAACGCAAAGACAAACAAGTAATAAGAGTCATCAATGGAATTGGAGGAGATAGTCAACACCGAAATGAAACCCCATCCACGCTTCTCTCTAGAAAAGTGTTCAAAACTTGATATAATTTTGTTATACTCTATTATTATATCTACTCTTATTTATAGCCATCCTTTTGAGTATCCAATAGACAACAATGGATCTTCTCGGAAAAATTTTTTACCACTAAAGCTAAAGAAATAATAGAGCATAACATGCCAAGATATTTACTAGAGTTTGGACTCTGGAGGATAAGCTCTGCAATGGTTACTGCTACTATTAATGATGAAATTGTTGTAAAAAGAGCTTCTTTTCGTCCTCTCACCATCAAAATCTCTCCTTTAATTTCAGATTTATCCATTGATGATTCCTCTGACCAACTCTGTCCGCTGTCTATTTTAGCCCTCTCCTTTCCCCTTTCATTCTATCTTTGCTATCATTGCATTATATTATGGAGATACTTTTTCACTGAAATAGACATCTTAAACTTTCCAATTTTTTAATCACTTCGTTTAGCTTCACATTCTACGTAAATTACAACCTTACCATTTGCCATGCGCTATCTACAACTGACTTCAAATGTACAACAAGTAAACGGAAAAATGAGCCAGGTGTGTAGGGAAATAAAACAAGGATGGATTTGGGAACAGTGTAAGTTCATGAACATGTTAGCGACTAGCGAGAATAAGATCTTGAAAACGGAATCTTGCTAAGTAGCTTTATCATCGTCTTCGTCCATTGTGTCCACTTGTTTTGGATTCCCGTCAGCTTCATGGCTTTCTTCTGTATCGGGATCCGAAGAGTGTGACCTGTTGTCATCATTCATATCAGAACCGTCTGTATCAGAGTCTGAGACAGGACTGGGTTTTTCCTTATCATGATCATCATCTGTATCAGAACAACTCTCTGTTTCAGATTCTGAACCAGTACCATGTTTTTTTTCCCCCATCGTCTGATCAATGATCCCCATTGTCTCGTCAACAACTCCATGCTCAGCATCATCCTTGCTTCTAGTGTCCAGGTTCTCAGGAATTGTCGGTTTAGTTTGACTTTCGTCTACCTGAGTAGCAGAATCGTGTACTATGGTCACTTCCTTGATTCTTTGAGTCTGACTCTCTTCATCCTCTCTACTTCTTTCGGTTTCGTTTTCTCCATGTACAGAGGGAGCTGTGCTATGAGCCCAACTCCCAGCAACTTCAGAAGCTAGAAGATCTGACGTTCTTATAGTGCCTAATCCCTCTGTGTCTTGGGTATCCCTTCGATCGTTCAAGGGGTTCCTTAACAAGAGAACAGCTCCATCATTCTGAACACTTTCAAGTACCTGAGTTTCACAATCTATTTGCATTGCATCACCAGCTAAAATGATTGACTTCCTCAGATGATCATTTCTCTCATAATCATTTCCTGGACTTTGAGTTTCATTAACTTGCTCTGTTCCTACAGGGTCTGTTCCCGTAGTGGGTGCAGTACCAACACCTTCTATATCTGAGCCAAAGCCACCTTTCGTGACTTTCTCAGAGCTCGTATATTCTGCTTCTTGGGTGTTTTGGCCTTCCTGACTCATGATTTCACAATCATGCTTCTGAGTAGCATCTGCATCTTCACAGGACGTATCAAAAACTTCATTTCTGTTAGACCTTTGCCCTGAAGTGGATGAGCTTGCCCTGGCAGCACGATATGCACGGAAAGTTGCTCTTCCATCTTCCTCAGTATTAGCTCTGCTGGGAATTCTGCTTATTGGATTAAGATCAATATCTAGTGATGTATTGTCACAATTGTCCTCATCTTCTAGAGTTCTCTGCATGGTCTTGAGCTGTTCCTGCTGCTTTGCAAACAGAGCCGAGATCTCCTCAGTCGTGGAATAAAATGCCCGCATCTGAGTTTCACTGCATGAAGATTTCATGTGTCAATTAACTGAGACCCAATTAACTGAGACCTATCAAACTTGCATGCCAATGCATCTTAATGGTTTAAGGCAACACAGTCAACAAGAAACTACCTCCCAACCAGGAAATCTAGATAGCAAAAGAACTGTAGAGAAGCACTAAACAAGTATGTACACGAGAACAAAGAAAAACGTGCATGTGTTTAGTTTTCACCATTGATGTTTGAAAATGCTAACATAAAGTAGGTTACCCAAACAATCCTATACAGTAGAAATAGCAGTCTAATAGCATGCATGCAAATGTTCTTACCGGAGCATGATTCTTTCCCTTGCACCACGGTGTCTCTGCCTTTCTACGTCAAGGTCTCGAACAGCAGCACTTATCTCTAGTTCTAAGGCAGATACTTTTGCCCATGCTTCTTCTCGGGCTGCCTGCTAACATAACATAGAAAGTCTCAGCTTAAACCTTTAGTTTAATGGAGAAAAAAACTTATTATCATATCTGTAGCAAATTAGAGGCAGGAAACAGAAGCATGTCACTAATGTAAAACTAAAAGTAAAGTGGGACACAAAATCTGTTTCCATGCTTACCTTTTCACTCTCCAAATCCTTTTGCAGTCTTTGTATTTCAAGTTCAAGTTCTTCCATTTTCTGTTCCAAATAAAAGTTTTTGCAAGAATTCCACTAGTTAGTACAGAAAGAAAAGAGAGAACCATGAAAAACAAGAGGGAAATTGCATTCAGGTCAGATACTTTTTGTGCATTAGCAGAAGCAAGCTGCTCCTCGGAAACTTGAGCTTCTAGCTGACGGTTTTTTTTGTCAGAATAGACCAGCTTCTGCCTCGTATCTTCCTATAAAACACCAACAAATTTCTCAAATGACAACAAAACAAAAAGTAAAATAAAGGAGCTAATTATCTATGTAGAATAAATCACAAGAAGATACCAATTTTGACATCAAAGTTTCTAATTGCGCAGACCTTTCTTTCTCTGACTCCTGAAATATTTGTCAAGTAAACTGTCTTATTCAAAGGCCATAATAATGGGGAAGAGTTAATTCATACACAGCTAAGTCTTTTCATACCTTCATTTTGTTGATTACTTCTTGTTGTTCCCTCTCGTGTCTCATTGCAGCATCAGAAAATCTTTTCAATTCTTCCTGACCTTCAATTTGGCATCTATGTACTGCAGCTTTTAGCTCAGTCAGCGCAGTTTCTCTTTCCTCTCTTCTTTGATTTCTCTCTTCATCCAACCCTGTCTTCAGTTCAGCTATAGATGATTTTTGACTGAAAGCAATATGTAAATTTCTTAGGGTTACATATTTGCAATGCTCAGGCTATCCTAAGAATGGCAATTAACAAGGGAAAGTAATCCATTTACCTTTGAATGATTTCGTTTGCTTCGCTGTGAGATTGCAAAGAAGCGCTTACTCTCTCACTAAGTTCCTCCATGGAATGCTTTTGTTCGGCTGATACTTTGGTGACCTCCGACAGTTCCTTCTGCTTAGTATCTAATAGATCACGCAGCTCAATCAGTTCATTTTGAAATGATTTTTCAATGGATTCTTTAATCTGTTTTATTTCCTGCAAATGCAAAGGTATATCAGTAAAGATATTGTAATAATCCACCAATCACTCAAACATGAGTATTGTTGTTTTTTAATCTTCAACAACAGCACTTAGCATAACAAAACCACCACCCGCCACAACAAACATTCAAAGACAAACTCAACATACACTTTCATGATGCTCCACAACTGCGCGGGACTCACTACGCAGAGTGTCAATGGTAAGCACTTGTGCTTCTAATTGCTTCCTCAGTTCCTGCATACAACATTGATTTGTTGACAAAAAAGTTGAGTTAGAATGACAGCAAGGTTGATACAACCACTTGCATCTACTAACACCATAACAGCACCAAATCCGGGATGAACATACTGTGTTTGAACGCTGGAGGCTCTTAAAATCATCAAGAGATATTGGACCGTCGGGACCACCAATGCCTATGCCCTTTGGCCTCTTAATTTCACAAGTAACTTCCTCTTCACATTACCAAAAACACAGATCAGAAGTGACAAAACACATGCTATATAATGGTGAAAGTAGCGCCCTAAGACGTGCTAGGTACCTGCTTTTCTTTTTCTGTTCACGCAGGAAAGTGCAGTATTATTTCCAAGTACTTCACGGTATACAAATGCAAAGGACTTATCTGAAAAAGAAATGCAGCCGTCATGAGTTAACATGTTAACTGATCCGTCAAAATGGGTATAAAACCGGAAACATTATAGTAACCCAGTAAACAAAAATCTGTCAAACCATTTAGCCCTAAAACCCATGATAAAAAGTGAGATACGAATTCACAATGCTGAGGTAGAAAACTTATATTACCATGTTCTGGAGGAGCAGCAAACGATATGATGTCACCGTGCTGAACTCTGGCTTCAGGACCGTTCTTTTTTAACCTCTCCCAGTTGAGAAATGTACCATTGGTGCTGAATCAAAGAACATCGCATACATGTTAAAACTGCAAAGAAAATAAATCACACAACTAAAACAGGAGAGAGTTTCACTAACCTAATGTCATCCAAGAAGACAGATGCATCACAGCCATCACCACCAGTTATCTGCTTACGGTAGATCTTACAATGGTTCCCGCTTACTGCATTTGATTCTATCTGATAACTGGCGTGACACGGCAACCGCCCGAAGCAATGTTCATCAGAAGTCAAAAGTATATTTATGCCCTAAAATTCATTGATCAGGAATCAAATTAAAGTTTGGACGAGTATCACATTACATTACTCTAGGGTTCCAATATGTCAAACAAGTAGGAAACTGAGAGATTAAGGTATTCAGAGAGATAAATGAACCTGCCGGCGTTTGCGAGCATTGCTTGAAATTGCGGTGAGCACTCCCCAGACGTTCGAATCGTAGTTCTGTAACGGCTGAGAAGCGATGTTAGCAGCGACGGATAAGATGAAATCCTTGGAGTTGAGCGACGGAGATGGAGAAGCGTCTTTTTGGTTAGTGATTCGCGATGCAGCTACCGCTTTAATGTCCTGACTTGTTTGGGATGCAATTTTTCTCTCATCTTGTTCAGCTGCCGTAGACGCCATTAACGCTCCGATTGTAGAAGGTGAGAAAAATGGCGGGGATTTTGAAACCCTAACTGTCTAATAATATTCAGTGAGTGAAGAAGCCGTGAAGGGGTTTTGTGTTGTCACGAATCTGCACTCAGCTTCTCGAGGAAGACTGATATTTAAACGCTCTGTCGTTCGTTAAATGGAAATTAAAACTGAATGTCGTTTTATAGAGTAGAGAATGATAGGGTTTGTGTTCTCGGAATAGAGAAACGGCTCATCGTTCAAAGAAGTGTCGGTATCAAGAGATGAAAAAAATCGGGCTTTGTTCTCTTAATTAATGTAACTGGGCCACCTCTCCCGACCCTCAAGATTGTAGACCCATTCATTGGTTTATTTGATTTGTACATGTGGAAAACGGCATCGTTTGTTATATGTTATAAACCCTCAAATCTGGAATATTCTCATCTTCTCATTTATCATAACAAAAGATTAATAATTAAATTAAGTAAAGTCTAAAAGTGGAAACTTTGCTTTGTTCGTTGCTTCGCGGGTAAAACTAAAACCTGGCGTTGCCGGCGAAGGCATATTAGGTATCATTTGCTTTCTAAACAAAGTTTAAAAAGAAAAAAAAGTCTGAATACTAAAACAAGAAATTGGGCCCAGGGGATTACCAACTATAATTTAAAAGTTTGAAAGCATCTTTAAATCAAACACTATACGAGAGAGTACATCTAATTCGAAACCTTTAGTTTGCTGAATTTTTGTTGGTCCAAAGTTTATTTTAATATAAATACTTTATCCAAATATGGGAAAAGAAGTTAAATAATTGAAAACTTAGATCTCTCAACAGGAATACTATCAGATCGTCACTGAAAGCAATAATGAAAATGTGATAAACAAAATATTTAAAATCTCACTCTCTAATCCCAGGTTTAATTAAACTCAACAAACATAAACCACAAAAATAGAAGAAAATAAAATTTAAAAAGAAAATAAAAAAAAATGAACAAAGGGAGGGGCAGCCTGCGTAATTACGAGAAGGTTTCAACAGCAGAGAGAAACAGAAACGACTACGGCGGCGATCGTGACCAATGCAGTAAACAACGACGGTGTGCTGACGGCAACCGCCGCGTTAGCTGACTTGCTGTTCGCTGAACCAATCGGTGAGTCTGAAGGAGCACTGTCCGGTGACTCGTCCGTCGGTGGAGCCGGCGGTGAAGCTGCGGTGGGTGAAGGTGCTTCCGCCGGAGATGGTGTCGGTGCGATACCTGGCGCGGGAGCTGGTGCCGGAGATGGAGATTTTCCGAATAGCTCAGTAGGGAGGAGGACATTATCCACCGTGAATATCACAACCGGAGTCGCGTCGAGCACAGTGTCGGCTAGTCTCGACGGAGCAACGCCGGTATGGAGAATAACTTCGTCGCCGGAGGTTGAGGTTGTTAGATCGAATTTACCGGCGCCATTAGTGGCTAACGTGGAGATATTGTTTTTGTTAGTCTTCAATGAGCCTTTAGGTTTGTACTCAGCGAGGGCGTGATACTCTAGAAGCGAGACCACCTCAGCTTGCGTGAGCTTCGTCAGATCTGGTACACCTTCAGCTTTAAAAGCTTCATCGGACGGTGCAAAAACCGTTAAACCTTTTTCGACGGCGGATTCGTAAGTCTTGAGAACTCCACTGGAAACAAGCAAATTAGCAGAGGTTTTGCAACCGGCTTTCTCAAGCAATCCGGTTATGTTAGAGACGCCGGCGGAAGGAGCAGCGGTTAATATTCCCGGCGCGATGATCGGAGCATCGATCTCGAGAATCGAGATGTTGTAAGGGATTTGCTTAACGGATTTAGTGTAAGAGGAATCGAGCTTGGAACCTGAAGCGGCGGAGCCAAATCCAACTTTACCTCCTTTGAGATCGGTGATGTTGACGAATCCTAGGTTTCCGGGAGCGTTTCCGGTGGTTTGGTAAAGTGTGGTGGAGAGAGTTGTACCTTTAGAGATCTTGTGGAGTTTGAGAGGATCGTAGTAATCGAGGAGTACGAGAAGGCTTAGAGCGCTTTTAATGACGGAGAGTGGATGTTTTCCGGCGAGAGCAGACATTGCGCCATTGTTAAGGACGAGAACTGTTATCGTCGTGCGGCTGTTGATTTCGTCGGCGAGCTTCGTCTGAGAAAGGTAGCTGTTGAAGGAAGAGTAATCCGGAGAATCAGCGAGGATTTGAGTGATGTTGTGGCCACGTACGGTGGAAGCGACGGCGAGGAGAGCAAAAGTGAAGGCGAGGAGTGAGAAGGTCTGTGACGCCGCCATGACAAGACTGATGAGTTTCAGTGTAAGTGTGGAACAGAGGAAGTGTAGAAGACAAGGGTGAGGGATGAAGTTAAAAGACGAAGATATGATTGTTAACCACGGTTAGATGTTTACCATGGTTAGGTTAAAATATAGACTAGGGTTAGTTTTCCTTTTTGAATGTGTGTTGTTTATAAGTGAGTTGGGTTGGATTGGGGCCATGTGCTTTTTCGGACATAGCTGGAAGAAGAAAGAGGCCATTTCCATTTAATTGTCTTGTTGCTTCATTTACCAATATCTGATTTGGGCTTCTTTATTTACATCTGGTAATTTTTTTAAGTGAAAGCCGAATAGATAGATTCTCATTTTTTCCTATGCTAAATCAAGTTTTTATTGATTGATTGTGCTGAGTTTTTTAGTGGTGCTATCATTTTTGTTATCTGGAATGATGTTTTAAACTTTTATATACCAAAAATAGTTTGTGGATTTGTGGAGTGACCATTAGAATGTGTATCTTAGTCATTAATGATTCAAACCTAACTTTTGTATTGTTGAAACAAATGTAGAGCTTACAACCTGTAGTCGAATGGTTTTGTATTGATGTCATTGATGTGCTACCATCGAAATCAATTCCATATAGTGCTATATGTTTTTGTTATAGTTAATTATGAACAGAAACATATACGTCTTCGCATCAGAGTTACAATGGTTTCTCCAAAACGAGAATCGAACTCAGGATTTTAGGAACACACGATCTTGGTTAAATCGAACTCAGGATTATTATTATTATTATTTTTTTTTTGTGTGCCGACGTACATGTATTAAATATATATCGAATTATCCACAATCCGGTGAGGACCAATATTGAATCACTAGCTTCCCATTATACGATTTTTTTAGCTGTAAAAATATTACTTTCCAGGTATGGACAATATAAAAAAGTCACTAGTGAGATTATATATGATACTACTAAGCATTACATCAAACTTTTTTAAATTATAATATAAATAATAAGGTATTTTGCTTTGTTTATTTTCTTACCTACTAAAAACAATATAGATTTTATAATTACAAATGTGACAAAAATGGAAAAGCATCAGGGGGAAATATAATGTATTATAGGCCGAATAGAACCAACAAAAACTGAAGGATGTGATAATTAAAGCAAAAAAAAAAAAGAGTAGAGCCCAACTTAATGGAGTAATAATGGGCCTTTCATAATAAGATGGGCCCATGGAGGAAGAGAAAGTGGAGAAGCAGGACAGAAGTCTCTGTGGCATTGTTTAAAGAGGGAAACTCAGCTTTCTTTTGTCCGAAAAGTATTCAAATAAGGCTGAAAATCGCTGACGCAATTGTCAGAACCTGACAACTGCCTTTAAATCTCTTCACACTAACCTCTTCCTTTCCTCTGTTTTTTCTTTTACTGTTTCTCTCTCCCGTAAACAGTGACGAACAGAGTAACAGATTTTTAGTATCTGTTTGATTTGTTTGTGTTAAAGCTTTTCTTTTTGGGAGGTGGGTTTTTGCTAGTTTCAAAAGCTGTCTTTTCTTTTGTTTTTTGGAATTTAGAAAAGCTTCCTTAAGAGAAAAACACAGTTTAAAAACTTTTTTTGTTTTTGTTATGAAGATGCAGAGCCCTAAAATGGAGGAAGAGGAAGAGGAGAAGAGGAGGAAGAAGTGGCCGTGGATGAAGGCGGCGCAATTACTAGAGTTTCAGATGCAAACTTTGGTGTATAGATATATAGAGGCTGGTCTTCGTGTGCCTCATCATCTTGTGGTGCCTATTTGGAACAGTCTTGCTCTATCTTCTTCCTCCAATTACAACTATCAATCTTCTTCTCGTAAGTAATTTTTGGAATTCGAATGTGCTTGTCAAGAATTGTTTGCATCATTTATGAGTAGGGGATAAAACAAAAACCACAATTTAGAAGATTTTACATACACAACACCATAACAACCCTTGGACCATAGAATCTAGGGTTTTTTTTTTTTTTTTTTTTTTTTTTGTCCTTTGTTATTTTGGGGGTATTTGTTGTGGAAAAGCTTGATGGGTTATGCTTATTTAATATCTTGAAACATGTGTGTTGGTTCCTTGGGTTTTGAGTTGGAGGAGTTAAAAGATTCACATACACAACAGTCTGTGAATCTAGTAGAGTTTATGTTCTGTTTTAACACTTGACTGATTCTTGTCTGAATTTGATTTGGTGGTTATTGGGGATTGAGTTGCAGACCATATGGATACGGTGGAGCGTGAACCTACAAGGTGCAGGAGAACAGATGGGAAGAAATGGCGGTGTAGCAACACAGTCCTTCCGTTTGAGAAGTACTGTGAACGGCACATGCATAGAGGCCGTAAACGTTCAAGAAAGCTTGTGGAATCTTCTTATGAGGCTGCTTCGTCGTCTGGTTCATCAACCAAACACGACAACATTTGTGGTTTGGACAGTAATAATAACGAGAGCCAGAATGTTATTCATGGGTCAATGTCAGTTTCTAGTAATGCTCAGGTAGTAACAGTTGCCTCATTCGCTAGTGCCACTGCCTGCGATGATGTCACTCGTCCGTTGTTAGTGATCTCTGAGTCCACAAACAAAAATGTAAGACACGGCGATAAGAGCAGAAGGAACATGGAGATGAGCTACGATGATATCGTCAATCAAAGAGAGTCGAGTATGTGTGTTCGAGTTGCTCCTCTTCGAGGTAATACTATGATATCAGATTCACAACTGGGTATATTTATCTAAAGATTTCCTTTCTTTCTTCTCCATTCCGTGGATTGACCAGGCTCCATTGTTTCATTACCAGGTGATGAGAGCGTACCTTCTGTTCAAAAGTTCTTCCCAGAGGTATCTGATATTTCTGCAGAAGCTGCAAATTCCTCACGCAACAGGAAGAATGATATAATTGCAAGAGGCAGAGAATGGAAGAATCTGAATGTTAATGGTGGCTTGTTGTTTCCTGGTATTCACTTTTCTCCAGACACTGTTCTTCAAGGTAATACCTTTTAAACCTCGGCTCACCGTCATTTTGAAATAACCTTTTTGGTTTCATATATCTTGCTTCTTCGTTGTAGATCGTGGTGGGTTTCGTTTACACAGAGTTGAAACAGACAATGATGAATCAGGAAGGTGCCGAAGAACAGATGGGAAGAAGTGGAGATGCAGCAAAGATGCTTTGTCTGGTCAGAAATATTGCGATAAGCACATGCATAGAGGTATCAAGAAGAAGCATCCACTGGATACTAACTCGCATGAGAATGCCGGAATTAGCCCGTTAACTGTGAAAACAGCTGCAAGATCTGTGTCTTGCAAAGATGGAGATGACCAGAAGCTCTCTGTTTCAGTCATGGGAATTCCATTGTCTCGAGTTTCTGATGAGAAGAGCACAAGTAGTTGCAGTACCGACACTACCATTACTGACACAGCTTTAAGGGGTGAAGAAGACAATGAAGAGGACTTGTTGTCATTGTGTTCATCAGGTGTTTAGAAAGCATAGAAAATGTTGTTGAGGTTCTAATGTTTTTGATGTTTTTAGTTTCTATCTATGGATCTTTCTGAATAATTTGTGTTAGATGAAGTCAAATCACAGAAAAATATCGAGACGAATTTTAGATAAGGTTATATAGTGCTGAAATGAGAGAATATATCACACAGAATGTGTGTTTCTCTGAAATTCTAAGACTTTCTTCCCAATAGTCATAACATTAGATTACAAAGAAGCTACTTGTCCTGAGGTTGGGAGGATAGCATTTAATTGAGGCACACACCTTTAGGATCTGCGTTCTTGACAATCCACGGGTGCTGCATGATCTTCTCAATAGAGAGTCGTTTCGAGGGATCCTTAACAAGAAGCTGCAAAAGTTTTTCAATAAGTAAATGTTAAAGCTCGATAACTAGTCAAGCGAGAGAGTAGTAGTTGTGGGATATGCATTAGCTTGAGTTTACCTGACTGATAAGGTTTCTGGCTTCTGCTGAAACATTTGGCGTAGAAGGAAAACTCAGATCGATCTTCAGAATTCTGCAAATTTTCAAAATAACAAAAGTCATCACGAGTAGATGTTGAAGTTTCTTCTGTCAATAAGTCTGGTCTTCTCTTACCTCTTGAATGTATCTTTTTGACTCTCGGCTTCGAATGGAGGGTTACCATAGAGAAACTCATAACACAGTATACCTAGAGTCCAGTTATCAACGGCATAATCGTGATCTCTGTTTTCTACCATCTCAGGTGCTAAGTAATCTAAGGTTCCACACATTGTTTTCCTCTTGTTACTTGACTGAACTGACCACCCAAAGTCAGCAATTTTCAACCTCCCCTGCATGTATATGACAACACAAACGATTAAAATCCTGATTTTTTTTCGATCAGCACAATATAATCAAACCATACCTCATGATCGAGCAACAAGTTTTCAGGTTTGATGTCTCTGTGAATCACACATTTTCCATGACAATAGGCTAGTGCCTGACTGAGACTTGCAATGTACTGAAAAATCCAGTAAATCATTCCATCAACTTCAACCCAAGAAAGCACAGCGTATGAGAAGCATACATAACCATAACAACAAAATGATGATCTCAGGACTCACAGTAGCCGCTTGTTTTTCGGTAAGATGACCATTCTTTTTGAGCAGACCATAGAGCTCACCACCATGAGCATACTCGAGAATCAAGAAAATTCGCTCATCGTCATCGAACCAACCATAGAGACGTAAGATATTCGGGTGACTTAGACTTGTTTGGATCTCCATTTCTCTCCTAAGCTGATGATGAATTTTATACTTCTCAATCTGCTCCTTGAATAGCACCTTCAACGCCACTATGAACTTACTCTATAACCCCAAATTAAACAAAATTAGGTTTCCATGACAGTAAAGCTCAAATTGATAGAAATCTCTAAAAACTCAAGAGGACATTTCAACATGATCGAAATGAAATCGTAATACCTTGGCTTCTCGAGCGAGATAGACTCTGCCAAATTTGCCTTTCCCTAAAGGTCTCCCGATCTCGAAATCTGCAAGGGACCATTGCTTCACAGAACCGCTAGCGTCAGAATCTGTCGATTTCTTACTCATTTTTTTTCGATCACCGTACTGTTAACGAGTCGACGACGGCGAGAGAGCAATAGCCAAAGCCTGACCTTTCGATCCGAGAAAGAGAGCGGAGAAGCAAAATTTAAAATTTGAACTCAAAGTTCATTCAATACGCAGCGTTTCGTAATTCGATTTTTCACTGATCAGTTATCATATTCAACTGACGATTATACCCTCCACGCTCTCTCTAAATTTCGATACTTCATTTTTTTTGCCCTCCACAATCACATTGCCCCTCTTTAGTATTGAATCTTCTTCATCTTTGAAGAGTAAACATTTTGATTGTTTTTAGCTTTACAACATATAACTATCACAAATTTACAACAGAAACAAACAACCGAAAGAAGAAATTCAATTGGAGCCAAACTCTGAGTTCCAACGTTCAAGCTCTTCCCATTTGCTTTTACTCAAGCTCGGTCTGATCACTGCCATCGATTTCCGAAAATCATCATATTGTAGCGGTCTCACCTGTAACATTAGACATGTATTGATCAAACCTTTTAAACTCAAAGAGACTTCCAAAACTTATTTGAGAAACTAAGATTTCAAAGAGTTTATTATGGTTTAATACTTTATTTGCTTGGATGGTAAGAATATCTGCACCGAGTTCTCTGATTGGCATCATTGCAGCTTCTTCACACAATGCTTGGAGATCGCTTCCTGAGTATCCTGTTACATAAGCAAGCTTATTTGTTACTAGACTCAAAACAGCACATATGCCTGGTGGTAATAACTAATCTGTGTCTCTTATACAAAAGCTTGCCTTCGGTCTCTCTGACAATTTTATCAATGTCACCACCAGACAAAGAGTGAGGCTGGCACTTCAATTTAGTTTTGAAAAGTAGTTTTCTGACGTTAGAATCCGGCAATGGTACATATATTCTCTTCACCTAACAAAGTGAAAATATCAAACCATACAATAAGATACAATTCCTTGATACTGGTGGACATGAAAATCCTGATGACGATATTGTTCTTACCAATCTCCTAAGTACTGCATCATCCAACTCCTGTGGCTTGTTAGTAGCTCCTGCAAAACATTATATCCACGTAAATTTATAGGGCAAGGAAAAACAGAATATTTGTAAACTGATACTCAGAGATGTTCTCCGCAACTCGAGCACATTGATATATATCTCAGAAATTCTGGTTAAACAGAGTGAAGATTGGGTTTGATGTGGACCGAATTAGTAGGAATCATACCAATGACAATCACCAAATCATCAGGATTGGAGGTCACACCATCAAACTGGATAAGGAATTCTGATTTCAACCTTCTGCTTGCTTCATTCTCACTGATCGACCTTGTAGACATTATACTATCTATCTGATAACCAGAACAAACATATTCAGATCTCCAAGTGACAATATGTTTATCAGTACATCACGAAATCGATCTTGTTATAGAAAAAAACAAGCACAATTAATTCCGCTGGCTGCATCTTGCTAAGGGCGCAGTTTTTCAAGAGCACTTTGGTCAAATACAACATATATATGTATTTTCTAGAACTCTGCTAAGAGCAGGGCAGGCGTTCTGCTTAGCTAACACATAAGACATGAAAGGGAAAAAGTACATACTTCATCCATAAATATCACAGACGGTTGTCTGGATATTGCAACTTGAAACAGCGTTTTAACTAGCTTTTCAGCCTCTCCCACCTGAGTCAATACAGTAAAGTTAGTTTGTCTATATGAATTGGAAAGTAAATTGAACAAGCCTTGTTACAAAGAGAGTACAGAACAAGAATAAGGACACACCCATTTTGACGTCAAAGAAGATGCCGAGACGTTGAAGAATGTTGCCTGTGACTCAGAAGCGACTGCCTTGGCAAGCATTGTTTTTCCATTGCCAGGTGGCCCAAAGAGAAGCAGACCTAACAAAGAATAAATTTTACCAACGACCACATTCAAGAAGATCAAGAAGAAACCAAGCTTGCAAATTCTACCTCTCGCTGGTCTTCGGAGACCAGTGAACAAATCTCTTCGTTTTGCTGGTAAAATAACCATCTCCAGTAAAGCTTGTTTAGCTCCATCAAGTCCAGCTGCAATAATTCAGTATAAGTATATTTCCACAAAGACAAAACAAGAAGAATAACAGTGGCACTCACCGACATCATCCCATTTCACAGATGGACTTCTATCCACAATTGTTGTGTTAATCATCTCTACTAACTTATCATCGTATACATTTCCCGATTCTTTAACAGGTTTTGGGCTTGCAGCAGCATCTTTAGGATTCCTTGCCACTGCAATGCCACCTCTGGGAACTGGAGTCTTTTGTGATGAACCTCTTCTATACCTTGACGCTGTAGAGGAAACTGAAGCTGAAGAAGGAGATGCTACAGTTCTCTGAATGATCAAAAGATTCAAACAATACATTAAATGATCAAAAGAGGATTGAAGTATACAATTAATACATTAAATGTGAAAAACATCACATTTTCATTCCAACATTTAAGAACAAAAAGAAGCAAGACAAAATACCTTATTCTCAGACATTCCAACACCTAAATATATGAACACCATTGATACCAGAAACAAGCAAAAACAAAAAAGCATTAATTGTAATTCTAAACACCAAAAATTTCAATACATCCAATATGAAAAAGGTCAAAATTGAATTGATCACCTGTACGCTTACCCAAAGCTTGCAATCTTTCAGATACTTGATTTTGCCACTTTGAAATCTTCTCTCGGTACGATCTCACTTTCTCCTTTTCACTAACATATAAATCAACAAAACCATCAAACTTAAACTCTGACTAAAACCTAAATAAGAACCAAAGCTGAAAGATCAATACTTGGAACTAATATACGAAGGAGAAGGCGTAGAACTAGCTTCATTCATGATCCGCTGAGAATTTCTATAATGAAGAAGAGCATCATCATGTAAACCCCACTCTTCTGCTCTAACACCTTTAGCAATTTCCTCTTTCGCCAAATCGAAGTAGCCTTTAAGCTTATACGCAATTCGTTCATTAGAAACCGGAACTCCATCGATACCGTTCATGGAGCCAGAAGAAGTTGATGATACGCTAAGATCGTGCTTTGATTCTTCGTTATGATTGTGTTCTTCGGTGAAGATCGAGCTAAACGAATCAATTACACTTCTGAGGAAACTCATATCTAAAAGGAAAAAAAAAAAAAATTCGATCGAATGATGAACAACGCAAAACGTCTATAACCCTCTAAGTAGGGAAGAGGGTTTGAATTCGCTTCAAAAGGCCAACACATTTATGATGGGCCTAATTTGTAGGCCTATTTAACTATTATTATTTATTTTAAAATTTTAGATCTTCTTCGTGTATACCTATAAAAAATTTCTCTCGGTCTTTAGCGATTGTCGTGTCGTTACAAAGCTACCGTTGACCAAAGAGAGAAAAGGGATGGAGATTTTGAAGAGCATAGTTATTACAGTAGTAACCACTATCTTCATAGTTTTGTCTTTCACAATCTATCTCACGATCAGAATCTTCACCGGGAAATCTAGAAACGATAAGAGATATGCTCCCGTACACGCCACGGTCTTCGATCTTTTGTTCCACAGCGACAAATTATACGATTACGAGACAGAGATCGCGAGGAAAAAGCCAACTTATAGGTTCTTGAGTCCAGGACAGAGCGAGATATTAACTGCAGATCCTAGGAACGTGGAGTATATTCTCAAGACAAGATTTGATGACTATAGTAAAGGACGCAGCAGTAGAGAGAATCTTGCAGATCTGTTAGGACATGGGATCTTTGCTGTTGATGGAGAGAAATGGAAACAACAGAGGAAGCTTGCGAGTTTTGAGTTCTCTACTAGAGTCTTGAGAGATTTTAGCTGCTCTGTTTTTAGGAGAAATGCATGTAAGCTTGTTAGTTTTGTCACAGAGTTTGCTCTCTCTGGAAAGTCTTTTGATGCTCAAGTAAGTTTGTTCCGAAACAAAAACCAGACTCATTATTACTAAATTTGGAAACTCAAAAAGTATACTTTTGTACTGTTTTGTTTTTTTTGTAGGATGTGTTGATGAGATGTACGTTGGACTCGATCTTTAAAGTTGGGTTTGGTGTGGAGTTGCAATGTTTGGATGGGTTTAGCAAAGAAGGGGAAGAGTTTATGGAGGCTTTTGATGAAGGTAACGTTGCAACTAGTTCCAGATACATCGATCCGCTTTGGAAGCTGAAATGGTTTCTCAACATTGGATCACAATATAAACTCAAGAAGAGTATAGCTACTATAGACAAGTTTGTCTATAGTCTCATTACCACTAAAAGGAAAGAGCTTGCTAAGAAACAGGACACTGTAAGTTCTCTTAAGTTTATCCTCTTTGAGATTGCGTTTACCGTTTTTAAACCTTTTCGAAAAATGTTTTGCTTGTCCTTAGGCTGTTGTTAGAGAGGACATCTTATCGAGATTTCTTTTGGAGAGTGAGAAAGATCCGGAGACAATGAATGATAAGTACCTGAGGGATATAATTCTGAATTTCATGATTGCTGGTAAGGACACAACCGCTACATCTCTCTCTTGGTTCTTGTACATTCTCTGCAGAAACCCACTTGTTCAGGAGAAAATCGTACAAGAAATCAGAGATGTGACATCAAGTCACGAGAAAACAACCGATGTAAATGGTTTTGTTGAAAGTATAAATGAAGAGGCTCTTGATCAGATGCAGTATCTCCATGCAGCCTTGTCTGAGACCTTGAGGCTTTACCCTCCTGTGCCTGTGGTAAACTAAACAGTCCTTAATTCTTGTGATTGAACATTTTAAGAGCTAAAGGGAACGAAATAATGGGTATTTAAGATTTTTTTTCTTAACTTTCTTGGTCTTTCCTAAGGACATGAGGTGTGCAGAAAATGATGACATTCTTCCAGATGGACATAGAGTGAACAAAGGGGATAATATCTACTACATAGCCTATGCAATGGGTAGGATGACTTATATCTGGGGCCAAGATGCTGAAGAATTCAAGCCAGAGAGATGGCTTAAGGACGGCGTGTTCCAACCCGAATCACCGTTCAAATTCATAAGCTTTCATGTTTGTACATTCTCTAGTTAAGAGTAAGGCATTGTTTTCTAGTACCTGAGATGTTCCTTTTCTTTGGCTATGTATGTAGGCTGGTCCAAGAATCTGTCTTGGCAAGGATTTCGCATACCGGCAAATGAAGATAGTATCAATGGCACTTCTTCACTTCTTTCGCTTCAAAATGGCTAATGAGAAGAGCAATGTGCATTACAAGAGAATGCTTACACTACATGTCAAAGGAGGACTCCATCTCTGTGCAATCCGGAGGACAAGCGCATGATTTTACCAGACTTTATATTGCCTAACAACACAGTGCGTGAAAGTTTAGCCAAGCCTCCATGAGTTTTGGTCAAAGATACTCAAGAAAGATGGAAATAGACACCATAAGTTTTCCTTTTATAGATCTTTGGATGACAACTATCATATTTTTTCAAGTAACAGATTAGAATCCGAACAACATAAACAATAATGTATAATTTTACCGCTAGCTATTACAAAAAAGAGTTCATGGTTCATCTTATTGCATGGCCATGGTAGGAATCTCAAAACCTGGTCTTGAAGTCCATCCCTTGCGAGATCTGTAAGCTTCAATGGCCTCTAATCGCTGCCTCTCCTTTGAAGCAGTCATGGTAGACTTTCTTACCTGCCAAATAAACATACAACCATTTGAACCAAAAACAGAAAGCTATTTTTCTGAGATTTTCCAACAGTTAGAAATTATACCTTTGGAACAACAGCCAACTTAGGTGGAGCTTGCACGACGTCGCCAAATCTGATCTGTTCACGCTTAGGGAAGTTTTCTCGGAGTGTATCTTCAGTCTTTCCTTGATTCTTTTTTTGTTTCTTGGCCTCCCAATACCTGAAATTTCAATCTAGTCATTAAACTCAAGCTTATAAAGGATTGATCATTAAGAGATCAAAACTCATAAGCTTACTTCTTCTTGCGTTCTTTTCTTTTTGAGCGACCATCCAACTCTGAAAGTTGGTTTTCGAAACGAAGGTCTGTCATTTGATTTCTCTTCCTCTTTTTCTTCTTCTTTTCATCTACCTTGTTCAGCAGTATATCATCTCCATCATTCTCTTGATCAGACGAGGTTGTGTAGCCCTCAGCTTTATTTTCCTCAACCGCCTTTGCTTCCGACTTTATTTTACTCTCATGCTTCACATTCTAATCATATAATCACGATAACGAGAAAACACCATTATTAAGTCTAATTTGAAATTGAAGCACATTCTAAATTGCAGCACGATAACGAGAAAACACCACTACAGCAGAAAAATCAAATTGCATAGCATCTCTTCACTTGATTCAGTCTAATTTGAAATTCCCTAAATTACAAAAAGGATTAAAACGCAATATACCTTAGTAGCATCTACTCCAGCTTTCGTTTTCTTTTCTTTCTTCTCTACAGATTGTTTAGTCGAATCTGAAGGAAGAGAATATACAGTCACAGAGAGAAATTACAACACACACACAAAGTCGTAAGTCTCTCTAGTATTGAAGAAAATAGAAGATACCTTGTGGAGAAGGTGAGGTGTAATTCATGAGAATACGGAGTTTGGAAGGAAGAGCATCTTGCTTCGAACGATCAGGTGGCGGCGGTAGTCTCGCCGGTCCGCCGTGAGCAGCTAGATAGTTTTTCTCTCTCCTCTTCTTTCCTTTCCCTCCCATCTTTGTTTCTTTCTCTATCAATTTTAGAGGCAGCCCTACTTGTTTTATTAAGCTGCTGCCGAAACTCGCCGGAGGAGACAAAGGTGGGCCTAGGCCCATATGTTTCGCCCAATAATATCTCAAACAAAACTATACAACCCAATCCACTAGATATATTCCATTTTTATTAACAGTCGAAGAGAATTAAAAGAACATACATAATTACAGTTTTTATTTTATTTTTTATTTCCTATGCATAGTTAAAACTTAAATGTCTGAAGTAACTCCGAAACATAGAGAAATCTATGAAGTTTTGGCCTGTATTTCAAAATAAATAATGGCAAGTACATGAAATTATGATATTACGAGAAAACAATTGCTCTGAATAAATGTATATATATATTAAAATCATCAGTAAAACGCCATTACTCAACACTCAACAGACATAAAAAGCACAAAAAGTAAAAATCTACATAGAGAACCAAAAAACAAACTCAATAGGGAGAGAAAAAGGAAGCTTTGGTGTATAAGTAATTTTCAACAAACCTTTGATCTATAAACCATCTCCACAAAAACTATGGAGCCACGAAATCAGAACAAAAAATGACACGGGACAAGATGAAACGGAATCACTTTACTCAAACTAACCATACTTACATATGTTACAGACGACCAAACATGTCTACATTTGATATTATGATTTCTCTGGCTTGGTACTTCTCCTCGGACTTCCGAGTATTCAAACCTGAGATCTTTCCGGCAGTTTTTTCTTGCCCTGAGTTTCCGCCATTTTGTTTGTATAAACGAGGTTTGATTCTACTCTATCATTCCCATCCAAGCTTCAGCATCTGATCCACCACCTTTAAGCTTAACTGCAAGGATTTATGAACTTCTTTTTGTCAAAAACTATGTACAATGATACAAACTTTGTATCTTGATAAGGATTCTGATTTTTATGAGACTTGCTAGTAAATCATAGCAATTGATGAATTTAAACCTACACTCTCAAAATGGTAATAAAAAATGAACTTACAGCCGGATCAGTGAAGATTATCAACTGTTTATCTTCCGTGGAAACCAAGAGGTTTGTGTTGTCAACGTTCAGAGCCAGTGCGGTTATATCCTGGCCTTGAGCAAGCTTTAGAACATGAAATACCTACAAGACAAGGATTTCAGGTTCTTTAGCCCAGAAATATAAGTGCCAATGAATTAGTTTATCTCTTCATGCAGTTCTGTTAATACCTGTAATGTGTATAAGTTGAGGAAGCAAATTGAAGGAGATGGAACATCCAGTCTGTCAATTTTTTTGCCATCTTTTGATGTATCGTTACTACTTGAAAAATCAGAGCTGGAACATGAGTTCATCCCAATCAAGGCATTTTGACCATCCATGGATATTTCCATGCAACTTATGCTACAAGAGAAAGGAAGTTTTGCTTTGGCGACCAGAACTCCGTTAATGGTGAACACGCTAATAGAACCTTCCGAACGACTCCATGCCATTATAACCCCATCAGATGAAATGCAAAGAGAATCAGCCGTCACACCAACTAATCGTCTGATCAGCCGTCCTTTTCTAATGGAATGCAATAGAACGTCTGCGGACTCGGATGAAGAAACAACGACTCCTTGATCTGAGCTGACACAACAACAAACTATTTCTCTTCGGTGGCCACGGAGCACTTGTATCGGCCCTTCAAACCGACACATTTTGCCTTTGTTTGCCAATGTGTTGGCCTGATTCGTGTTGCTTGTGGAGGAAGACGCTCCGGAGCCAGTTGATGGGTCAGACACGCTTGTTCGAGAAGTAAATGCCTTGTGAATTCTCCACAGCAAAACAGTACTGTCCCGTGAACCAGTCACAAGGAAGTTGTTGTCTGGAGACAGAGCCAGACATGTAACAGAGGCACAGTGCCCAAACGCTGTTTCCAGAGTTTTTGCTCCATCAGATGAGACTAGCTTGATACTATTATCCGCATGTCCACCTATAATCACAAACACATGAATTCCATAAATACATTACCAACAAACTTCGGACCGTATAGTTGCTTGCTTATTTACCTGTGATGATTTCCCCGTCGCTTGTAATAGCAACAACGGACGAACTTCTGATTCCTGATGAGGCAAATGCCTGTGCCTGGGGATATTGCCAATCACCAGTTCCAGAACTAGCTGGGCCCTTGAACATGCGCATCAACGATCCACTAGTTGAAGTTGCTGTTGACTTCCCGTGATGGAAGAGGAAAGGAGTACCTTGGCCATCAGGGGTGTTTGGTTGCCACTTGTGCTGTGCAACTCGAGCTGCTGGCACGTTCATGTCCACAATCACAACACTATCTGAAGATGCCTGAATGGCTGACGCCGGTAAGTTGCAGCGTTCCGGAGCTTGAACAGCATACGGTTTTATCTCTTTCGGATTTCGGAAAATGGTCTGACAAAAATTAAAGTAACTGTCATGTTCAAGTGGTAAATTTAGCATGAAGGAATATAATACGTGAGATATTTTCTTGGTCTTAGTTATCCCAAGAACACTGTATAGTAGACCTCTAAAATAAAACCTTATTTATTTTGATAAAAGCTATTCAGGAACCTATTGACCTTCAATAGTTTCACCCTAAGAGAAATGATAATCTTTAAAAGAGGTGTTAATTAAGAGTGCAACTGCAAAACCAAATTTCAATTACCTGCATATGTAGGACATCTTTCAGCGGCATCCTCTTCATGTGAGGAACAGTCAATAGCTGGGATGGTGTTTGACCAAAATAAGCTATCTGGTCTTGTGTAGCACGCTGGTGTACCTTCATCAAACATTCACAGGCAAGTCATGTCAACATGTTAATACTAAAACTGAGCTAATCCAGCAGTGTAGAAAAGTTGCCTTACCGGATCCGTGATCTTATCAATATCAACAGTTCCTTCGTAGGTAATGTAGAAGAATACGTTATTTGCCATTATAGCTTCTTTGCCACGTTGCTTATACCTAATGAATAAGTTAATTAAAAGTAGAAAAAACAATTTAGTGGCTTAAAAATAAACTTTGTTGTGATTATTTTGCTGGACACCAAGTAAAAGGAGGGAATTAAGTTATGGAAAATGTGCTGACAATATATTATTAGTTCAAGTGAGAGAACCCTGTAAAAATTTTCAAAAAAAAAAAAAAGAGGTGAGAGAACCTACCCAAATATGAGATCAATCCATTCATGCAAATGTGCGGATACATGCTCGCTCTCAAGAGCCCTTCGTTGCTTGTGTACAAAATCCACTGGGCTTTTGGCCCAAGGAGGAAGTTTTACAGCATCTGCTAGATAAAAAACCGCATCAGATAACAAAAATTTCACCATGCTAGGCATAAATTTTAGTTATGACAAGGAAGAGAACCAAAATACCAAGCTTTTCTCCCAACTGTGTTGTACCAAAGTCAATCGA
This sequence comes from Cardamine occulta, assembly GCA_028015245.1. Taxonomy (NCBI): domain Eukaryota; kingdom Viridiplantae; phylum Streptophyta; class Magnoliopsida; order Brassicales; family Brassicaceae; genus Cardamine; species Cardamine occulta. Next base: position 17,988,862 of record CM051377.1, read on the forward strand.
ATTTTCGTTGGTCAGCACCTCAGGGAGGTAAAACAACTCTGGAACCTGTAAAGCAAAATTTAGTGGAAAAATAAGGGTAGGCCTTCTATTTCTTTCTTTATCAAACAAATAAAATAAATAAATAAGGGTAGGCTCTTGAATTGCTGAGGAAGAGGCGAATAAATGAATCCATTCCATGCTTTAGGAAACCAATATACATACGTACCAACTCTTTCACATCACTCATGTCTTCTAGAACTCCGTTCCAAGTGCCTGGAATGTCTGAAAACATGCGGTCTGCATGATCAAACTTTCCACCTTGAAGTTGTATTGACAGGGTTGTGAAAGGTTCAACTCTGGCCAGATAATACAACACCTGCGAACATGAAATAAATGATATAACATGAAACAAATGATCAAATATCGAAAAGTGTACAAACTCCATTCAGTTGCATCAAAATAGTATCTATTGTCTTTTGTCCACAATTCAGAGGAACACAAAGTTTAAACCAGGAATGGCAGTAATTGTTGGAGGATACTATAGAGAAGAGAAATTACTGCTCCAGCACTTGAGTAATGTGAGCCATAATGGAATTTGGGAATGACTGGATCTTCAAAGCTAGAGTATCGCTCTTGAAATTTGTTGAGCCGCTCCGGGTTCAAGGCACCAATTGGCTGAAACATATACAAACCCCCATCACAACAAGATTCTCTAAGTTTATGAACCATCATATGCATGTTAAGAAGGTAAAATTGGAAACAAACTGCAAAGGATACTACCTTGGAAAGATCTCTGAAGGTAGATGGATTTGAAAGGTCCAGACTTTCTGAACTGTTATCAGAAATAATCCACGGAAAAACAGGATACTGCAGAGAATAAGATATATCTATCAGGGAAGAAACAATATTGCCAAGTTCACCATAAAATGCTAAAGAGCACAAGATCTACCTGAGTAATGTCATTGTAACTACGGCCAGCCAACGTGTTAAGCTGCATTAAGTATTCAAAATTGCTGATCTGCAGATATTATCCCGATGGGGATCTTTCTGTATCAGATGTTATTCTTGAATAAGAATAAACAAATTGCATGAAAAAGTGTGAACGTGCAGTTTATTGGTACCTCCCATCTAGCCCAGCGCTCCATTAACTGAGTTCTTCTCAAAAGCTGTTCCGGCCTCTAAAATGATAACAATATATGAAAGTTTTCAGCACGGAACAGAAAGTGACTCAGCCTAGTAATATGCATTATTAATCCTCCATTGAAGAATAATTTGGACCAAGAGTAATTCAAAAGCTAAATGAAAGAAGATAGTAAGGCAAAAACAGAGACCTGAGTTGCCAGGTAAATATTGTTTAAGTGAGGAGGCCTTGCTTGAACGATAGCTCGATATGCATTTCTTCTTCCCTCGGTATTCTATGGTGTTAAAGAAAATTGGGAAAAGTAATTGGTTACAACATGCAGAGACCTGAGATTCCAAGGTCGGAAAGATAAACATATCATACATAGAGAGGGTTTTAGATGCAGATACCCCAAAATCAAAGAAGAAGTTTGAACGGTCAACCATAAAGAGTTCAAGTGCGCTCCTTCTCAAGAGATATCTGAAAAAGAAATAAACAAAGAGATAGATCACCAATCAAATTTCAAACTAGGTGTAAAATTTCATTTCCGTCCGCCAGGGAGTGCATTTAACAACAATAGGTATAAACTATAAACCATTCCAGATTTTCTTTTATATGAAATTTCATATCTTTGTTAGAGAAACATTAAATTTCTAAAAATACATTATCAAAAATAATAAAATGTAGTAGATAGGAGTACATGAGCTACACAGAATTTTGATGATGAAACTTTACCTCCGGCTATAAATCTGATGAAGAGAAGACATTGGCCAACTACGATCCTTTTCTTGGTCACCTGATTGGGACCCATCTGAATGATCGGTCAAATTCTGGCTTTCTCTGTTGTCACCAATAAAATTTATTCTTCGTGTTGTAATCTGAGAAGACACAGCAGTTATGATCAGCAACCAGAAATCATACAAGAAAGCATATTAGGAATTAAGAGCCAATTTCAGGTTTCTACAATGTCTGCATGCCAAATTTATTGACTTCACTAGATCTAACTAATCTAGTTGGTTATTATCTAATTATTCTCTCTTTTTGTGTTAGCTACTTGTTGAAAATTCAAACGTTCAGGTTGGTCGAACATACTTGAAAGGTTCCTTTCACAACCCTTAGTGGCCGGACCATAGCCGTGGGAAACTCAAGAAGGATCCTTTCATCAAGTTCACTGGGAACAAAGCCAGGTGCTACTACTGAAGAATCTCGGGCCATTTCAAGGTTGTTTGAAGGTCGAGGATCATTAGTTCCTACTGAAACTCTGGATGCATGCTCATGTGACCCAGATATCCTCTCTTCATTTTCCCTTCTATGTTCTTCAGCATTGCCTTTGATATCAAGATGATCACCCTCTCCATGTTCATCATCTTCATACGCTATTTCCATTGATATTACTTCAGCAGCAAGAACAGGAGGATTTGATGGAGACTTGCTACCACTATCACTTTTCGTGTCTGTCTGATCATCATAGTTTGCTGCTGCCCCGAGATGATCAGTCCCAGAATAATTCCTCCTTATACACTGTCTCATCCTCGAAAAACTTTCCATAGAATCAAGTTTCCAGAAAACCTGCATGTTAAATGATATCACATTACTGAGAAACTTCTCAACATGTTCTAAATTCAAAAAAAAAAAAACATAAAATGCTTACGCGTTCAGGACTGCATATCCCATCTCCAAAAGGCCCAAAAAAACATCTCATCTCTGCCAAATATCGAATTAGTTTGCGCCAACCACGGCTTCCCAAGCATAGGCGATTTGCTGCGATGATATCATCTTGCATACGCCTATCAATCTGATGAGAAGTTGAGCCAAATAGTGAGGGTCAGAATATGCACCCTTCAAAAGAAAATAAATCGTGACTTAGGCAGAAAACAAACCTCTGATCTTTGCATGTTACGTGCTAAAGCAAAACTTGCAACAAGCACAGCAATAAATTTGTAGGACAAAGCATTAAAATCTTTTCCATATACTGATTTTGTATCCACTGGTTGAAGACATTCCATCCACGCCACACCCATAGCTTCAGAACTGTTCCATCTCTGTAAACGCTCCATGTCACTTATATTCCTCCGTTGCGCAGATGTAGCCATTGCAACAGCACTCAGACCTCTTCCTGAACCAATCTTTGCATTCCGTTCAAGATCTCGTGCAGCTGCCAAAGCTGCCGCTTTTGCAGCTGCTTTATCTCTAGGTCGAGGTGGTGCATTGTTGTTTGGAGCCTCCAGCGGTTTCTGGAAGCTTGAAAAGGTCTGAAGTTTGGCATTCTTCCGCTCAAGCAATGAAGAGTCTCGCCTAAGATGTGAAGGTGTAGGAGGTGGCGGTGCTTCCCAACCAGCTGCCCCTGCAGCTATCATCGCCAGAGCCATTGCAGCAGGTGGTGATGCAAAAGCAGCAGCCCATTCTGGAGTAATCATAGAAAGAGCACCCTAAAGAGACACATTTGGGTAGCTCAATTTAACAACTCGAGCAACAAAAATACAGAACCTAACAAAAACTTCAGGTAACTATAAGCAACTTTTTAAGGGAATGTAAACAGCTTTCTACTACCTCAACGGGAAGCGCATCAGCAGCCAAGGCACGATCATCAACGACAAGGGGATTCATACCATCAGCAGTGGCAAGTTCATGAATGCCAGCCAAAAGTGGTCGCCATCTCCGGAGGACTGCAACAAATGGTGGTAAAATAGCCTCTATGTACTGTTTACGAAGTGCTCTTCTGTCTCTGCTGATAGCATGCCATACCTACACAGATTTGTGCTAGAATCAAATAGTGAAGAAAGAAAAAATTAAAAGAAAACCCACAAGGACAGCATTAGAAGTAAAATAGGGGAAGATGATAGCTTTCCCAATAGCAGCATGAAGATTTGACACTAGAACATCATTAAGCATGCCAATCTGATTTAGAGAAGAACTAACCTCAGAATAGAGAACACATGCAGTAACCAGTACTCTCTGCCTCTTTGAATCGGATATAGGCATATTTAGGATTGGAGAGAGCACACTGTAAGAGAAAAAAAAAAAAAAGAAGAAAAGAAGTCAAACTTCTCCTTATCAACAGCAGAACCAGGCAAAATATCCATTGTGGAACTAAGAATCAAACGTTTAATACCACGTTTTTAAATTCTGTGACAATTATCCTATAGAAAATACTATATGGCATGTAGTCATCATCTTCCGTGACCCAAAGCAAATTGCAGACACAATTGAACTCAAGAGCATTATTTTGTGTCGGCACCATATTACCGGGGTGCAAAAATGCTGACACAATATTTAAGCAGATGGATATCTAATTGGCCATGAAGGGAGAAACAAAATATGTCATTGGGTATACCTCCACAATAAAGCTGATCGGGATTGTCGCATAGACATCTGAGAACCGCTATCTAATGTAATTGAATTCCCTGAGCGTTCAGAACTTAGATTTCTCATCAACATATTATCTTCGCCATAGTCTTCTTCCCTCATAGATAGAAGCACCATACGAAGCATGCAAAAGAAAGGTTGATCACTGTCCAGCAACTGGTAGAGGGCTGTCATCCCTCCCATCCCAGTACCAGATCCTCCACCTATTCCAAGGCCACATCCGAGTCCAGACTCATCTAGCAGCAAAGCTTGAAGCATGGATACAGATTTTTTAACCAAAGGAAGTTCAATCCAGTTTCCATGAGCATCTTTTTCTAAAGTAGATTTCCAAGAGTCTGAACCACTGCCACCACCACCAAAAGAACTAGTTTTAGAGGGAAGGCCAACACCATACCACAATCGACTCCTGTACTTCCAACCCTCAGCCAAATCCATGGCACAGCTGCCATATGAAACAAAAGCACATGAAACAGATTCATAGGGCTCAGCTGCAGCGGCAGCAGTAAGGCGCTCCATTGCGACAGCAGAAATCTGTCCACTTGCATCAGCCATTGAAGCGAGTATCTGTATGAAAAAAGTAAAATAACTTGAGTATCGTAAGAAAATATGATGCAAAGTCCAATTCAGAGAAATTAGGCGTTTGAGAATTTTCTCCACTTACATCTAAAGGTACCTTCCCTGTGTCACTTGACAGTGAAGCGCGACTGCTAGAAATCTCTGATGATTCTCCAATCGTTGTTAGTGTGCTTGTACGATTTTTAAGAGGGGAAACAAGAGAAAGAGGAGATGGAGAAGCATCAACTGCATTTGTTGCACGATTTTGTTTGCTTTGTAACCGCAAATGATCTTCGACAAGCATCAAAATCACGATTGCATTTTCCACCAGAAAAACAGAAAGCTGAGCAGCATTTTCTGCTCCTGCCTTTGCATCTTTTGGTGCTAGACCCTCTGCAGCAACACCAGCAGCTGCTGCAGCAATAACTTGAGTCTGTTGAGGGGAAAAAGATTGTGTAGATATAAATCTAGTTCCATCCCAGTAGAATAAGATGGGCGAACAAACACACATCCTTATAAGAATAAAATGAGAGCACCAAAAAATCTTAACAGCATGGTTTTCACAAGCAAACTCCCTGTAATGTTATCTAGATTGTGTATTTGTAAAAACAAATTCTAAAATTTCCATTAAATAACTCACTGAAAAGGATATTTCCAGGAAAGGAAGGAGTTGGCTACATATAGAACTATGGAAGGCATAAAGAATCTTAATTTGTTTTTCATAAGATAAAAAAAAACACAAACTGCAAGGAAAACGGAGTTACCTGAGCCTGGAGTTCTCTGGCAGCAAAGTCTAGCAATCCACCAAAAAGTCTTCTTTTGAAAATTGGTAATGACTCCTCACGCCTTCAAAGATTAGAAGATCAAAAAAATTGATAGGAATCTGGCATACTTCGCAAGGCATATGGGATGAGACACTAGGGTGAAATAAGATCAGCTAGAGATATGACTCAAAACTACCATACCAATCTTCAGAAAACCAAAAATAGATTAACGTACAAAAGGCTTGAAAAGGTGAGAAATTACCATAGGCAAGTGCCTTATTTTTACAAGGCAGGCACGCCTCTGGGTGTAATCCAATAGACTGTTCAAACAAAAAATTACCTTCCAACCATCCTTCTGGCGCATTGAATGTTCCAACATTATGATCAAGAAGTTGTGAATCAGATCTTCTACCTCAGAAGAACCTGCTGAAGCAGACTGCTTCCCTGCATCCTTCTGTGTACACACAATAGTCAGCAAAATTGGCAGAGCTGTTGGCATTTTCTTCTACAACTTACCAGCTAAAATGTTGATTATTATCTTTAAGAGTTGCACGCATAAGTCGGCTCAGTTACAATACAACAATCATGGATGAGTACCTCATAATTCGAGATCAATATCTCCAAGATCCACTCAGGCCACTCTTCCATTGTTGTCAGACTGTTCCTATTTTCCGGATGACTGCAAGCCAAAAAAAGAAGATCCTGACAAAAAGAAAGAGCGAGTTCAGAATGTACATCGAACGTAGAAGACAATGGACAAGTGAATACTTTTTGAAACAGTCCACACTCCGAAGTTTTATTAGTTTTCATGACAACTGTTTGGAAACAAAAAAATGCTCATAATGTTTCCTAGTAGATTGACATTATACTAACCCAGGGTTAAGAATATCTAAAGCACTTTTATAAGGAAATTATGACATATACCTGAAGAGCTCTGCTTTGTAGAGCCATAGACGCAGACGGTAGAGACCGCAGGAGGACTAACAAAAGTTGGGAATGTTCAAAGCGGTGACCTGAATCATAAAAGTTGAGGCCATCTTCTGTTGATGAAGCATTAATCTGCAAGAAAGCACCCATGATCGCAATTAGTTTAACCTCACACCAAAATCTTAAAGAGTAATCGATATACACCAAATATATTGCTGACATATGAACATGAACCGCACATCACAATAGCTGTAGAAAATCAGGATATTCAAAATATGGTATCGGAGTGCATTTCAGAGAGCCGGATTTGAAACCAATTTTCATCAAGTTTCGCACCTTTGTAACAAAAAACAAACAAGTACAAGGTTTGAAGCGAAAAGAACCATGCCAACACTTTTTTATATATAAGAAACGCTATATGCTCCCTCTTCTTTCCCCCAAGTCATACCAAGTAGTACCATGGCAATCAGAAAAGAAACCCTCTCTACTTTTCAATCAATTTGCTCATAAGAAAATCAAACAAAATGGGATATCAAGAACATGCCATACCGAGGCCCCAAGCAAAGTTGTATAGACATTGTCAGTCATCAGCCTATTTGGAGCAGCTTGAAATGCTTTCAGCAAAGCAAATAAAAGCAATGCGACTTTATCAACAAACATTGTTCCACCATTTTCATGGATCCCACTACCCAGAATGTTACTTGTCACATCAGAACGGCCACCCAAATCAAATGTTAGGTGCCCACTAGAAATTAAAGCACCAATCAGTCTGATGATCCCAACCACAACAGCATCGCTATTGTCAACATTGTACACATTATTTCTTGCACTATCAGCGCTTATCGAAAGACTTATACCGCCAATTTCAGAAACAGACAATATTCTCTCAGAATTTACGGAATTGGAGATCACAACCGGTTCATTATCACAAACAGCAGCTGCGAATCCTTGCTCCTTTTCTTGTCGAACTGACCGTTGTTCATTCAGAGACTCTACATTATCACCCTCAACAGAATTTACATCAGGACCAGGAGGGTCAGAGCCAAGCTCATTATTGTGTGGATCGGTATCCAAACCAGACCCGTTGTACTGACTCTTTTCACTTTGATCAGTTGATGAACTTGTTCCACTCTTACCCATAGCTAAAACATTATCCTCACCAGTTTTAGCTTCTCTCTGCAACAGAACAAGAAGTGTTTCTATCCCACCGGATGTTATAAATACCTCTGCAAACATCTGAGCTCTTGTAGCATTTGGCTGTACAACCAACCTATACATAAGGTGTAACACTCTCGCAACCTAAATATAAGAAACAGGTTAAACAGTGTTAGACAGAGCGTATTTGTCAATTAATTTGGTCATTGCCATTCTTTTCTAACTACCAACTCAAACGATTGAGATCTGGTAGATCATTCTCTCTCAAAAAGTCCCACGTTTCACCATGCAAAACCATTATAAGATGGTTTACCAGAGTTCAAGTATACATATTCTGACTACTGTCAACGGAACTATTTTGTTAGTGAAAATGCAAGCAAACTGCAAAAGAAGCTAAGATGCTGAGACTGGACTGCATAACTAAAAAATTGGTGACATTGAATATGCAATTAACCTAAACTATTAGAAGTGAAATGCACGTGATAATCAGAAAAAGAACATGTCCATCCAAGACAAACGGTATTGAAATCGGGAGTAACAAAAATTAGAAAAAGAAACTTATGGTTAGCCACTAGATTATTTTACCCAAGGTAGAAATTTTTTGCTTCCCCATTTTGGTTGGCTAATGGTGTGATAATTGAAAAAAGAAACAAAAAACACGAAGGAAACGTGTTACCTGATTTGGCTGTGGACTGTCAATTATGAAACCAAGTAATCGACGGAGGTCATCAGCAGCTAACGAAGGAGATGCTGCTCCCATTAGAAGTTCAATAATCACCAGAAGTTCATCAATCAGAGCATTGAGTTCCCCCATTTGACGCGTATTACCATCAAGAGGAAAAGTGGTCTCAGAATCCTTCTCAGAAATCATCCAATAGCATCTTCGACAGCCATCCAGAAGCAGCTGAATAGCTTCGGCATTCCTCATAGCTGTTGCTTCAGTGAAAACCATATCTTGAAGGGATGACAATAGCTTCTTTTGGAGTCCATAATTGCACAGGCTCCATATTTTCAAATCTAATAGAAGTGTACGAAAGAGCTGCCCCTTAAGAACGTGATTGATCTTCTGAGATTGGCAAAGCGAAACAATGGCAGCAACTAATTCCTCTTCTCCTACTCCGTCATGCTTCCTATCAAGGGATGCAATTGATTGTAGAAGATAACTCAGAATTCTAGCCAGAATCTCAGGTCCCTGAGTACGACACAACTCTTCATTGTTCCCAGGATGTTGAATAGCAACTGAGATAATTCTAAATACAGGTGCAGCAAGAGTAACTGTGGACAAAGACAATGGAAGATTTCCAAGACATGGCTCCAGGCTATTTTTATGCACATTGCTTACGGTCAAAGGAAGCAGGGACATGGGTCCTCCATAAGCTAGGGCCCAGAAGGACTCCACTGGCTTCATTCTCGTTGCAACATGGACTTGTCCAAGGACCTCAGCTGGTCGCCTTAGAGTGCCTTAACCAAGAAAAGAAACAAAGCAAAGAAAAAAGATTTTTTTCAAACTACCGCAAAAATTGGAAATGAGTGTTCCCCATCTCCTAGAATAAATAACATTTGTATGATCATGGAGAAGAAACAAAATGACGGAAGAATTTCATGAAGGGAAAAGAAAATCATTGACAGAGAAGAAAGAGCAAATCAAAGTAGATAACAATCAACATGAGAATCTGATCACACATAATAAAGCATATCAAAATAATTCTTGGGAATTGAACGGTTTCAGTTTTAAAGAGCATTTGATCTTAAATTGTTAGAAAAAGAGAGTATAAATATAGGCACCTGCTGCTCCAGAAAGTGAAGCATCTGGGCAAAACCGCCCACTTAGCAGACAAGGGTGGTAAAGCAAGTGGGTAAATCCTCCAATATCTGCATCCAAATTACTACTTTCTTCTGCCCTATTACGTAAATAGTCATTTGTAGCTAACCAAGGAAGGCCTGCCCCATTGCCAAAACAAGGCAAAACATCCCCACCTCTAGAAGCCAATCGCGCCATTCTTTCAGAACCAATCGGTTCTTTAAATATATAAACTGGTCCCATCTCTGCAAACAAAGGACATTGACGACGGCGACGTTGTAGACCAGCCATAGTAGGAGGAGGATTTGTGCCAATGCAACAGAAAGAGAGGGGCTTGGATATACGAGGAAAATCAAAAGGACGACTTTCATACAAGGATCCATCAATATATAGCCGTAATTCACTCTCCGCTTTCCCCAGAAGGCCCTGCTTGCAGCTATGCTCGAGGCCAATAAAATACCAACATTGAGGCTTAAATGCATGAGTAAAATGCAGCGACGACTTTCTTCCTTTCCCACTACCACTCTCAACCACTAGAAATTGAGCATGAAAATATGCTTCTATTCCCTGATTATCAGCGGACAAAAAGCTGAACAAACGTGGCATATGAGCAGTACCCTCACCAGCGAGCGCACTTGCAGCCGCTGCAGCTGACATTGCGGATGTTTTCCCTGACTTGGCTGCTGCAGCAGCAGCAATTGCAGCTGCCGCAGTTGCAGCATTTAACGTGTCGGCAAATGATTCGATATAGATCCATGTTGCAAATGCATAGCCATTGGCAAAGGGCCAACGACTTTCTCCGGGACCAAGTAAGCCAGAGCTTTCACCATCAAATTCAAAAGTACAAGCAGGTCCCCTTGATTCCTTTCCATTCATTGCCTTCTCCAAAGCAAGCATCAACGGACTTGACCACGCTGTTGTTAGCGTTTTTTTTATAACCTGAAGCCACCTGTGTAAATCATCGACACTAAGGGAGTGTCCAGCTAAATGTTGAATGCATAGTAGCAGAGCAGCAGTATTCCATTTCATATCAACATCCTTGGAAATTATCTCTTCCAATGATCGCAACAAAACACCTAATAACCCTGCCGTCGAACACATAGCTCTGTTTCTCGTGCATGACCGTAAAATAACAAGCAATCCCCGAACCATGCGAGTCCTCGGGGACATAAAATTAACGCTATCACCTCCACCAGAAAGCCAAGGAATAAGCTCACCAGAAACAATCGCAGCACGGGAGTTTAACATAACACTAGGAGGGTTGCTATCTTCATCCTCTTCAAAACTTTCAACTCCACCCATGGTAGCAATAAGTGAATCAATAACAAGGAATGCAGTGGCCTCTGCCTCCTCTCCAGAGCCAAAACTCTCATTACCGCTGACAACATTCTTTAGTTTTTCTAAGCTTTCAGGCTTCCCCATGATGGCTGAATCCACTAGATGCAGTAGCTCTGGAGAAACATTTGGAACTGTAGCCTTTGGCTTGGGCTTCTGCGGGGAATGAACCGGGGAATATCCAGGTTCTGGATGGTGGAAAGAATCCAGGCTAGTTTCAGACAGTGACTGCTGCATGGAATAAGCTGCCTCCCTCTCTGGCCCGGGGCTAGAAAGTCGGTCAGTTTGCACATCATCCATGGGCATCAAATCATACATCTCCTGAGTCCCAGATAAGTGATAAGTAACTCCTTCGGTGCCACCAAATGAAGACCTCCCATGATCAGAATTTGAAGTGCTTCCAGGTTCCTTAAGTTCACCCTGTGAATTATTTACAGCCTTTTCCTGATCTCCCAGAGAAACTTGTTCAAAATCATCATCCTTGAAGACTCTATCAGATGAACTGATCCCTTGTAAAGCTGCATCATCCTTAGCAATAAAACCAGAATCCCCTGTATCAAATGCCTCTATCCTATTCTGCGCAGAATTAACTATATCAAGCTTATCAGTAACATCAGGATGATGATCAGAAGCTTCTGTGAGCTTTCTTTCATCATCTTCTTCCATTTTATCAACTTACTGAGAGTACAGTCATTCACAGCGTTTTCTCACCCTTCACCTGTTAAACATCCAAATTAAGTATAATTTAGCTTGTGAGACAGATGCATCGACACTGATAGAAACCATAAATGATATACTCACTTGGATCTACTAAAGTAACATATACAGCATGAAAAAACAAATATCTGTGAAAATCACAGAACCACAGTCCCGTTAACAATTATCTGCTCAAGGCAACAGCAAACATTTAATAAGAGATTTCTATCCTCGGATATATCACGTATGCAGATCTTAAAGAGGATCGATTAGGAAGATTTCGAAATTCATGAATCTCATCGAGAACTCTGAAAGGATAAAATGCTCACAGAAATCAATGCCAAAAGAGAATACGCACGGATCGGACCAGAGAGATGTTCGGATATTAATGAAAGCGAATCGGAAGCAACTGAGATAGTCCAACAAATCTGGACGGATTCTCTATCCTCCGCCGGCGCAACGAGCTCCTGGTAGAAACGGAGAATGCAAAAGATTCAGACGATGACGAAAGAGCGGCGACGATCGGAGAAAGACTAGCGAAGGGAGGCGACTTGGGCGCGCGGGAGAGAGAGAGAGAGAAGGAAGAGAGAGATTGTGGATTTTAGTACTGATTTAGAACTTAGCGCAGATAAAAGTCAATTAAACACTAAAATTTACATATTTTTCCATTCAGTATTTAATTTTCATGTAACACAAATTTATTTCTTTTTTATATGATATAAATCATCCGGTACATGTCTTTACATTTTAGTCTCAGACAAGCATTATTACTTATTAGAGTGATAAAAAGATCTTATTTTTAACCTAAACATAAATCATAATAATATTTGCTTCGGTTGAAACCATTGGTGTGGTGGTTTCACTTACACACCAAATAACAAATCCTCTGCTCTTTAAAAAAGAAACCATCATAAAATCATCTTTCAAGTTTCAAACTCAGCTCATCTCATAAACCATGAATTGATTTTGGACTAAGTAATTTATGGGCCTTAATGTCACAAAACGGTAAGTTAGGGCATCTCTAACGGAGACCCCTATACACGGGGTCTTCTTTTTTAAAAAAAAAAATTTTTATATAAATTAATTTTTTTTATTGTCGCAACGAATCACGTTGTGACACGTGGCATTTTTAAGATCCAGCAAAAATACTTAAAAACACTGAGAACACGATGGGTCCCACATGGAAAGACATGTCCAATGGACATGGTCATGGGTTTTAACTTATATTAAGCTACAGATATAACGCAGGTCCGATATCAATATGGATACCTTGACTTCTTCAAGACTTCAACCCTAGCCACCTCATGAGATAAATCTTCTTTTATTTTAATAAAACCACAGGATCATTATTAATAATTGTGTAGTTTGAGAACTTTTAAACAAACAGAAAGAAAGTATTACAATGGCTAATGAATGGCACGTTTCTTGACAGGAACGGCATGTAACGGGTTGGTCTTGTGTAATGTGATACCGAAGGTCTCGTCCATATCCAAGTTCTCAGAAACGACGCCGTTTGGGAGCTTCCAGTCAAAGGAATAAAGAAGAGAGGCAAGCATGAGAGGCACTGTCTTCAACGCCAAAGGCATCCCCGGGCACATTCTCCGTCCAGATCCGAACGGTGTAAGCTCATAATCTCTGCCTTTCACATCAATCTCTTTCCCTAAAAACCTCTCTGGCTCAAACCGAGTTGGATTCTCCCACACATTCGGGTCTTGTCCTATGGCCCACACGTTCACCAACACCTGAGCATCTTTAGAGACCATGAATCCAAGAACCTCCACGTCCGTTTCCGCTTTTCGCGGGAGGAGAAGAGGAACAACTGGGTGCAAACGGAATGTTTCTTTCACAATCGCTTGTAAATACGGCATTTCTGAGATATCAGACTCTTGAACCACGCCGTTTTGGCCTATCACACGATCGATCTCGGCCTGAGCTTTTGCCATTGTTTTAGGGTTTTTAAGTAACTCAGCCATTGCCCATTCTACGGTACAAGAGTTTGTATCCGTGCCTGCTACAAACATATCCTGAAATATAATCACATATCAGTGAGGTTGAAATTTCGAAACGCTATAAAAAGATTCATGCGATTCCATCTCAAAACTTTAATAAACAGATACATAACACAGAGATTGTAAAAGCACTGAATATATGTCTTTATACACGAATCATATTTTGATATTTCTGTCTTAAGATTTGTTGAAATATTAGGACTAATCTTAAAACTAATGAAAAAAAACTTGATTATTCCATAATCTTATAAATCTGCAAGCAGGTAGGACTTACCAGGAGAAGGTGTTCAATATCGTTATGGTCAATTTCTGCTTCATCTCCTTCCGCGAGGACAAGAAGGGAATCTAAGAAATCGATGTTCGAAACATCTTTAAAGTTATTCCCCAATGATTTTTCCGCTACTTTAGCGCCTATGAACCCACGGAAGACCCTAAACAGCCTCTCCGTGCAGACCTTCATAGTCTTTCTATTACCTAGCAGATCAAGAAACTCTAGAAATGGAAAAAATTCAGCAGCGTCTGGTTTCCCGGCAGCTTCCATGGCACCAACCACCGCGTCCTGAAATCCATTGGATTTTTTCGAATCGTAGCTACCGAGATCAACCGAAAACAGAATGTTCGATATGATATTAACAGCTGTGATGAAAGTTGCACGAGAAATATCAACAGCTTCTTTTCTCTCGCTGCTTTCGCTCATGAAGTTCACAAGCTCTTGCATCTTCTTCATCCTCAGACCTTTAGTGGCTTCAATACGTTGCTGGGAGAACAGGTGAGTCACGGACAGTTTTCTCAACAACCTGACAAAACATACCAGTGATCCGTTACTGTCTGAGGTCGTCGTTGTTGCGTTTGTTTTTACTTTTTATGTTTATGGTTAATTGTTATGTTTAAAACACAAGATTTTGGTATGACCAATCATTTGAAAACTGTAAAGGCAAACTCAACGGAAGCAAAAAAAAGTAGGTTTGCGTTTGCAATTTTCATCTAGTAGTTAATGTGTTCAGTGTTCACATAGGCCATAGCAAATATAATATACTCCATTAACACCAATACAACTAGAAACAATCTAGTCGTTAATTTTATGTTTATATATATTATCTATCACTAGAAGATAATAATCATTGTATTCTTTTAAAAAATATAAACAAATATTTTAACTGTTGAAAGAAAGTTTTTGCATGTGTAACAATCAAATATCTAAATATATAGTAGCAAATGAAAAATCCTAGTTATACCTCCAATGAGCCGAGGACGAAGGAAGCCAGGCTACGGAAACCTCGTGCTGACTGATGGACCGTATCGAGTTAGAGGGCCTACGGCTAGACAAATTTTGGTCATGTGTTCTTAGAACTTCTCTCGCAGCTTCTGATGAAGTTACGACCACTGTGTTTAAAATTCCAAACTTAAGACTCATGATTGGTCCGTATGTTTTTGAGAGGTCGGCAAATGAGCGGTGTGGGTTTTTACCGACAAGGTGAATATTTCCGATGATGGGCAGCCGCGGAGGTCCCGGAGGAGTCGCGATGGCCTGAAGAGATCTTCGTCTGGACCTCGTGGTGGAGAAGGTAAAGAAACATGACAAGATAAAACAAAATAAGAAGAAGAGATCTTGTCCTGAGATGGTGTCCATCTTTTTTCTCAAGTGTTAATTATTTTCCTTGAAGTGAATGAACTATATCAAAGCTTCAAAAGCCATTTAAATATATCAATGTAGAAAGCAAATAGTCCAAAAAGATTGAACACTGCTTATCGTTAAAGTCCGTCGTATGGGTGATGGTCTAAATTGATACAAGAAGAAATAGGCGCCACTTTTCACATAATCCCAAACAATCAAGTTGGAGTTTGTAGACAGATGACCAATACAAGGAATACATATACGTGGATGAGGCATTGTCAGTGCCGTCTTAGACCACCTCCAATGGAGTTCTTAGAAGAAGGGTTCTTAAAAATTTATAATGACATATAATAGATAAATATTAAAGAAGTTCTTACAAAAAGAAAGATGGGTTCTTAAATAAGAATTTTTAGATATCAGTTCTAAAAATTAACACACAAATATGTGGAGTTTTAAGAAAGAGGTTCTAAAAATTTTTAGAACCCTTATTTGAGAACTTCCTCCATTAAAGCTGCTCTTAGTATATGGGCCGAAGTACAACGGATCGGGATCCAAAAGTAATGGGCCTCAAAAGTATTTTTAGCATATATTTTTTTCAACCACATATTTTATAGAATTTGAATTTGGAATAATAACATCATATTATAAATTTGACTACATATATTTACCAAAAAGAGTCTAATTTATTGGGGAAAATCAAACAAAAATAAAATTAAAAAATTGTCAAACTAAAAAAAAATAATAATAATATTTAGCCGGCTTTAGTCGTCATATATCCGTGAATGAGTGATTATAACTCCAATCAAGGTCGTCCACTTGTAGTTGGTTCAAGGATCTAGATGCAAATTGCACTCATTTTGACTTTAATGGGTCTGAGTTTGATTTCATGACTTGCGAATAATATTACTCTCGGTCTCGGGACTAATCGGTGCTGGCCTCGAAGTTCGGTGACGGGATTTACCCGATTGACTCCACCAGAGAATTTTGCTACCACATAGCATTTTGAGCATGTCCTCTTTCTTTCTTTTGGGGCTTCCAATCTTTTGTTTCTCTTTAGCCCATCTTTGTTTATTTGTTCGTTACCCCCAGTTACATCCTCTTCTTCTTTTTTTTTTTTTTTTTTTTGAAATTTCACTTACATCTTTTGTTGAATTAACGTATTTTTCAAAAAGAATTATATGACTACAAGTTTTGTATTTCGTTTGTTTTTAAATTATGATAAATCTTCTGATTTAGTATGATTTTTGTCCAGTTTACAGCCTCAAATAAATTAGATATTCAATATATATATGGGGTATTAATATATTCTTCTTATCATGCATGTTATACATATAATACACAATTACACATGCATCTATTTACATATCATTTATTTGTTTAATATATTTTACATATCATGGTTTTCAAATAACAACCAAGTATTCTAATAATAGTGTTCTGGAAGCCATGGTGATGGTTACACTTAACAAATCCTCATTTCTTATTCCCCCCTTTTAACATAACCATTGATTGATTTTAAGACTGCATGGTGGTGGAACCGATGTATGTACGTTTTCTAATTTATATATTAGTTGAGATTTTGATTTTCGGATAAGCTCCACGTTAACGAACGAAAAATATAATCAATCTACGAAAAAAAAACTAAAATTAAAATTAATAGTTTGACACGTTTCAGAATTCAATCGATTAGTCAACATATATACGGAAAATTCTGAGTCTTTCATATAAATCGAATTCTTGTGAGACGTGTTCGGTGTTCATAATCCATCAATCGCTTTAGTGGGTATGAATTCTTATCGCTTGGCAATTTTGAACAAAAATCAAAATAAATCCGTAGACATCTGATCAAATTTGAACGATATAGAGAAAGTTAGCATGAACTCTACGACGTCTACGTAAAGATTGTTGAAACTACAAATTTTTTCCTTAAATTTATAAATAAATAAATATATATATATATTTTTTTTTCCTTAGAATTATATATTTATACACACGTTATGTATCTTCCAGATACAGCATGTAATTCCAAAAGCTTCTCCATGCTTTTACCAAGAACTTTTTATCGTGTAAAAAGATTAAGCATTTATTGATATAGGAAAATTCATAGGCATTTATGCCAGACCCAATTTCAATATCCATTACATTGACTTCTGCAACCTATCGCTACCTCATGAAAAGAAATCTTCAAACTTAAACAACCGAGAACAAACAGAAATGGCACATAAACTTAAACTTCAACAACCGCATTTAATTTGTGATGATCTTCTTTATTCTAAGTCACATGATCATTAATTATAGGGTTTGATTTATTTTAAACAAACAGAAAGAAAGTATTACAATGGCTAATGAATGGCACGTCTCTTGACAGGAACGGCATGTAACGGGTTGGTCTTGTGTAATGTGATACCGAAGGTCTCGTCCATATCCAAATTCTCAGAAACGACGCCGTTTGGGAGCTTCCAGTCAAAGGAATAAAGAAGAGAGGCAAGCATGAGAGGCACTGTCTTCAACGCCAAAGGCAACCCCGGACACATTCTCCGTCCGGCTCCGAACGGTGTAAGCTCATAATCTCTGCCTTTCACATCAATCTCTTTACCCAAAAACCTCTCTGGCTCGAACCGAGTTGGATTCACCCACACATTCGGGTCTTGACCTATGGCCCACACGTTCACCAACACCTGAGCGTCTTTAGGGACCATGAATCCAAGAACCTCCACGTCCGTTTCCGCTTTTCTCGGGAGGAGAAGAGGAACAACTGGGTGCAAACGGAATGTTTCTTTCACAATCGCTTGTAAATACGGCATTTCTGAGATATCGGACTCTTGAACCACACCGTTTTGGCCTATCACACGATCGATCTCGGACTGAGCTTTTGCCATCGTTTTAGGGTTTCTAAGTAACTCTGCCATTGCCCATTCTACGGTACAAGAATTTGTATCCGTGCCTGCTACAAACATATCCTGACATATAATCACACATATCAGTGACGTTGAAGACATTTCGAAACTCTATAAAAAGATTCATGCGATTCCATCTCAAAAGTTTAATAAACAGAATATATAGCATTTTCCGTCTTAAGATTTGTTGAAATATTAGGATTAATGAAATTTCATCTTAAAACTAATGGACAAAAAATTGATTATTCCACAATCTTATAAATCTTGATAATCTGCAAGCTGGTAGGACTTACCAAGAGAAGGTGCTCAATATCGTTATTGTCAAGCTTTGCTTCATCTCCTTCGGCAAGGACGAGAAGCGAATCTAAAAAGTCGATGTTCGAAACATCTTTGGAGTTACTCGGCAATGATTTCCCCGCTATTTTAGCATCCATGAACCCACGGAAAACCGTAAACAACTTTTCCGTGCAAATTTTCATAGCCTTTCTATTACCTTGCAGATCAAGAAACCCTAGAAATGGAAAAAATTCGGCAGCGTCTGGTTTCCCTGCAGTTTCCATAGCACAATTTACCGCATCCTGAAATCCATTGGATTTATTCGAGTCGTAGCTACCTAGATCGACCGAAAACAGAATGTTCGATATGATATTGACAACTGTGATGAAAGATGCACGAGAAATATCAACAGCTTCTTCTCTCTCGCTGCTTCCATTCATGAAGTTCACAAGCTCTTTCACCTTCTTCATCCGCAGAGCTTTAGTGGCTTCGATACGTTGAGGGGAGAAAATTTGAGTCCCCGACACTTTTCTCAACAACCTGAGAAAATATAACAATTATCCGTTATTAATTGTTAATTTGAGGTCTTTGTTTGCGTATGCTTTTACTTTTATGTTTAAGGTTAATTATTATATTTTAAACACAATATTTTGGTATGACCAATAATTTTAAATTGTAAAGTCAAACTCAATGGACACAAATGAATTAGGTTTGAGTTTACAATTTCCATCTAGTAATCATTGTGTTCGCATAACAAATACAACTAGAAACACTAGCTATAGTCTTGAATTTGTGTTTGTTATCTATCACTAGGAGATCATTATTATTGTACTGTTTTTTTTTTTAATTGTTATTAAAAGAACAAATTTTTGCATGTAGCAATCGAATCTTTAAGTCGTAGTAAATGAAAAATCTTAGAAAAATGAAAATCGGTATTAGTTATACCTCCAGTGGGCTGAGCAAGAAGGAAGCCAGGCTACGGAAACCTCGTGGTGATTGAAGGAGCGTATCGAGTTACTTGACTTACGGCCAGACAAGATTTGATCGTGTGTTCTTAGTACTTCTCTTGCAGCTAGGGGTGAAGCTATGACCACTGAGTTTAAACATCCAAGCTTAAGACTCATGATTGGTCCATAAGTTTTTGAGAGGGCGGCAAATGAGCGGTGCGGGTTTCTACCGACTTGGTGAATGTTTCCGATGATCGGTAATCGTGGAGGTCCAGGAGGTAGCCTGGCGGCTCGGAAAGAGCTCCAGCGGAATCTTGCGGTGGTTAAGATATATAAACATGATGAGATAAAACAAAAGAGCAAGAACAAAGCTTTTTCTGAGACGATTTCCATCTGTGTTTTTCGCTAGACAACTATGCAAATGATCTAAATCTATCATGTATATTTATAGTGTCGGAACAATAATGATAATGATAATAATAAATTATATTTTTATTATTTTATCGAGACACTAATTCATGATTAAATTAATATATCTTAGTGAGAGTAGTCATAAAATCTATTAGGGCATCCGATAAGGAGACTCCTACGCACGGGATCTTCCCGATTTTTTTTTTTTTAAATAATTAAAAAATTAATTTTTTATTGTCGCGACCAATCACGTCGCGACATGTGGCGTTTTTTGAAAGATTCAGTATCTTGCGGAAGACACAGAAGATACTGAAAACAAAATGATAGATTTCACACGGAAAAACTCCCAAAAAAATGACCGATGAGGATGACCTTAACGTCCAATCGTTTCCTTTAAAATTTTTTAAATATATGAGTCGAAACAATTTTGATCAAGATAAGTTAATGTTTATATACCATAATCTTAAGACTTAAAAAAATTCGTTCGAATGTTCTAATATTAAAATTTTAAAATAAATACACTTATGAAAATGAAATTGGTAATTTAAAATTATGCTTAATGGTCTTAAATATCGCTAAATAAAGTCAATAGCCTATTGGACCTCTTGGATAAAAATAAAATAATACATGTGATCTTAAATTCAAATTTTGATAGAATTTTTAGTTATTATGTATTCTTATTATTGATGATGAAGTTGAAAACAATATTAAGCTACTTAAATATGAGAAAAAAACCCAGAAATATTTAATATAATAAAAAATAAGTTAAGATGAACTCATGTGCTAATCAATTTTAAGACAAAAATAAAAGAAAAAATACATTGGTAATTTTCTTTTATATATACATTTGTGAGCTTATATAATTATAACTTATTATATTAATGATTCACATATTTATATAGAGATTTCTGAAAAACATGATCTTCTTTTTGTCAAATTTTTACTGATGATCCAAATCAGAATCAAAAATATTATTATTTCACAATAATTATCAGTTTATCAAATATGAACTTAAATATTGTTTACTCTATCTATTTTTACAGTTCGCAAAAATTGTGTATATATTTATTTAGGTATATAGAGTATTTACATTTAATCACAAAAACTTGTAAAAAAATGATGTGAATTAAATATTTTTGGAAGATTTTTATTTATTAAAAAAACATAACATTTTCCATAACATGTTATTTTTATTCAATATGATAATTTTATATGGAGATCTAATTTATTAAATAAATATTAAAATTTAGGATATCACTTTGTTGAGGCGACATGTAATAAACTAAACTTTCACATAAAAGTAAGATGTTATAGAAAAAAGTTATCTCATAGTAGTCAAATGGAAAACAAACTAAAAATAATAACAAAAACTCTATATAGTTAATTACTATTTTTGCCAAGTCATACGTTGGACCGCGTTTTATAAAAGTCATACTTCGTTATATTATATTTAAACTATGGAGCAAAAAGGTCGTAATTAACCATATACTAGAAACGGTCGCTATGAAATGGTAGATGATTGACTATAATTAAGAAATGAAAGCATATGTTGAATGTTTTGGTTTTCATTATGTTGAATTTTTGGTTTTCGTGTTGAGTTTTACAACGAGAAAGGTGTAACCAGTCCGGGCCCAAAAAAATTAAATGCTCTAGGACCCACCCCACTTGAACTGGGCCTGGATGTAACCGGTCGCTATAAAACAATAAATTGTTTTGACTATTGACTATTGACTATTGAGCATATATGTACAAAGATATATGAGACTCCAAACCCACGTTACGCTTAAAAGTATTAGCAAATATTAATTAAGAATAAATGTTATGATCCTTAGTTCAAAGAAATTACTATGAACTTAGACCGAAACTTTTTGGTTATCAAAAATATATTCTAATAGTCAGAGTCCCAGAGATCATTTAGTTAACATCTTTCATGTTTGGGAGATGGGCCAGCATAACGGATACAGTGGATGGGCCTAATGTAAGATAGCAACGAAGCATCTTTGAACAACGCCGTTTTCGGAGATGTCGGTGAGATGAATGGAGAAGAAAATAAAGCTCAATGGCATCGTGCAATAAGAGAAAGTATTCCTCAGCAAAAAAATTCGTCCGACACCAATGATTTCTGCGTGGACATTTGAATCCATCCGAACCAAATTAATAAAAATGAAAACCGTAAAATGAATGTACATTATAAAGTTATAATAATATATATATCTGCAAGCCGAACTAAATTCAACCAATCTAAACCGGACCAACCCCCAGAACAAAATTTATTTTAATATACTTAATAACTATAAATAATCTATCCATTTTCTTCTGGTATTTTAATTTGAATTGTATTTCAAATATTTGAACAACCCAAATTTTCTCTAACCCAAAGGAACAAAATTTTGGTTAAATATAATTTTCTAACCAACCAAACAAAAAAAAAATGGAAGTTTCAACTGAAATGGAAACACTGGCGTACATTGTTTACTTCCAAAAGTCAAACATTTTGTTTAGCGTTTCGTATCAAACGCTTTGGGAACTGGAATGAGTCCCCGGATTAATGATAAGTAATTAGATGGTTTTTGAATTTTTAAACAAAGAGAAGAAAAAAGATACAGTGGTTAATTTCTGGCACGTTTTTTGACGGGAACGGCATATAATGTATTGGTCTTATGTAGTGTGATACCAAAGGTCTCGTCCATGTCTAAGTCCTCAGAAACGACGCCGTTGGGAAGCTTCCAGTCAAAGGAATAAAGAAGAGAAGCAAGCATAAGAGACACAGTCTTCACAGCCAAAGGCAATCCCGGACAAATTCTCCGCCCAGCCCCAAACGGTGTAAGCTCATAATCTCTACCTTTTACATCAGTCTCTTTCCCTATAAACCTCTCTGGCTCGAACCAGGTTGGATTCTCCCATACACTCGGGTCTCGTCCTATGGCCCATACGTTCACTAAAACCTGAGTATCTTTAGGCACCATGAACCCAAGAACCTCCACATCGGATTCCGCATTTCGCGGGACGAGTAGCGGAGCAGCCGCATGTAACCGGAAAGTTTCCTTCACAACCGCTTGTAAATATGGCAATTCTGAGATATCAGACTCTTGTACGACACCGTTTTGGCCTATCACGCGATCCATCTCGGCCTGAGCTTTTGCCATCGTTTTAGGATTACTAAGTAACTCTGCCATTGCCCACTCTACGGTACTAGAGTTTGTATCCGTGCCTGCTGTAAACATGTCCTGACATATTGTCACATATCTGTGAGGTTGAAATTTCGAAACGCTATATAAAGATTCATACGATTCCATCTCAAGCCTTTAATAAATAGAATATATAACACATAAAACGTTGCAAAAAACTTTGAAAATGTCTTTATATGATCCAATCATATTATTTGCTATTTTCCTTCTTAAGTTTGGTGGAATGTTAGTATTAATGAAATTTCATTTCAAAAGTAATGGACAGAAAATTGATTATTCTATTATCTTATAATTCTTAATTATCTACGAGCGGGTATGACTTACCAAGAGAAGGTGTTCAATAGCGTTCTTGTCGAGCTCTGCTTCATCTTCTTGGTTGAGGACGAGAAGCGAATCCAGGAAGTCGCTGCTCGAAACATCTACAGAGTTAGTCTGCATTGATCTTTCCGCTATTTTAGCATCCATGAACCCACGGAAAATCCTAAACAACCTCTCTGTGCAACCCTTCATAGCCTTTCTATTGCCTTGCAGATCAAGAAACCCTAGAAATGGGAAGTAGTTAGCAGCGTCTGGTTTCCCTGCAGCTTCCATAGCACTAATCACTGTGTTCTGAAATTCACTGGGGTTTTTTGAGTCATAGCTACCGAGATCGGCCGAAAACAGAGTGTTCGATATGATATTAAGAACTGTGGTGAAAGATGCACGAGAAATATCAACTGCTTCTTCTCTCTCGCTGCTTTCATTCATGAAGCTTACAAGCTCTTGCACCTTCTTCATCCGCAGAGCTTTAGTGGCTTCCGTACGCTGCGGTGAGAACATGAGACTCACAGACAGTTTTCTCAACATCCTGAAAGAAAACATTACAGCCATCCATTACTCTATTATGGGTCTTTCTTGTGTTCGCTTTAATGTTCGTGGGTTAACAATCCCTAGCTTAATTATTGGAAATTTGGAACACATCAAGACAACATTCTCAAGTACGCACGACCAAAATTTTATTTTTTCTTATTTTCCTTTTCTCAAAATCTATGTGGTTCACATCTGGTATTCTTTTCTTTAAGGCCAGTTTTGTATTTGTATCCAAAACAGTTGAATTGATAAGAAACCGGTGTTAAAAAAAAATTAGGCTAATTATTATGTTTGCGCATAAAAAATACAAGATTTCAGTATAAATAATAATCTGGAAATTGTAAAATTAAACACGAAATGGAAAAGGAAACAAAAATTAAGTTTGACTTTATAAATTTTTTATACATCTACTTATTATTGTATTTATATAGAATTATAAATAAAAGACTTGACCAAGCAAACACAAACGTACGCAAATACAACTATAATAACTATTTCTTACTTTTAAAATGTAAATAATTTATTTTTTAACTGCTAAAGGCTAAGGCAAGTATTTGATCTTAACCAAAAAAATAACAAGTATGTGCATTTGATGGAAAGATTCGAAACAATCGGGTAGAAAGTCTTGTAAACAAAAAATAAAACACATATATATAGAAAATAGAAAATCGTTGTTAATTATACCTCCAACGAGCCGACGACGGAGGAATCCAGATGAGGAAACTTCGTCGTGACCAAAGCACCGTATCGAGTCATTGGACTTACGGCCAGACAAGATTTGATCGTATGTTCTTAGAACCTCTCTTGTCAGCTTCTGGTGAGGTTATGACCACTGAGTTTAAACATCCAAGCTTAAGACTCATGATTGGTCCATAAATTTTTGCGAGGTCGGCGAATGAGCGGTGCGGGTTTTTACCAACTTGGTGAATGTTTCCGATGAACGGTAATCGTGGAGGTCCAGGAGGCAGCATGGCGACTGGGCCAGAACTCCGTCGGGATCTTGCGGTGGTGAAGATAAGGAAACATGATAAGATAAAGCAAAAGAGGAGGAACAGAGCTTTTCCTAAGATGATGTCCATCTGTGTGTTTCTCAAGTAATAGAATGCTATGCAAAATTATCTAAGTATATCATACTATATACATGTACTTTTATAGTTGACAAAAGCCGAGTGATGGATCTTACTTTTATACTATGTTTTTCAAGGGTTCCATTTCGTTGCAAAAAGTCAAAGAACCGGTTTTCAGTTAAACAGTCGCTATTGCTGCTGGTAAGCCAAGTTTGTACTCAAACGATAAGACATGAAAGCCCTGATATATTGAGTTTTCTTTTTAAAGGTTGAAAGTGTAAACAGTCGCTGTGAAATCGTAAATGTTCTGAGCTTATATTATTGTAACCATCACAATAATTTGCTTGATGAAAAGAAAATTGTCTATTCATCGTATTCGTATGACTCGTATCCAATTAGAACCGGCTATGTTGTATGGACATTGATCTTAAATTCTTAAAAAAACTGAGCTAAAGAGATTCCTTAAGTTTTAGCGGCCCCTAAAATGTATTAAATAGTCAAGGTTGTTGTCCAAGCTTGTCCCGAAAAAAATAAAAAATCATTTGCGACCGACGACCGACCACAATAGACAGTTACGTAAAGGCCAAACAATCGTTTGTGAAATCGAATATGTTTTGAGGCAAAGTACGAAAGCCTATACATTTGTAAACTCGCATTTGTTGTATAATGACAAAAACAATTATTTTTTATTGTTTATATTTGTATCGAATAAAAAAAATACAAGCCGGAAAAACAAAATGCGTCTCTGTAAATTGAGAGTTTTGACTCGTCATTTTTTAGCCAATTACTTAAATGGCAAAATTTAGGAGAAACATTAGTAAATGATAATCAAGCAAAAAAAGCATCAGCCAATGACAAAAATAACATTTCACTATTCCACATTTCCACTCATCTGCATCGGTTTTCCGAAACATTCTCGTTTCCTTACAAGCTTAAAGCGAGGCCCAATATCGATATGGAGACGTTTGACTTCTTCAAGGCTTACCCAACTCAAAGAGAAAAAACAAAAACTCTACAACAAAAAGAGGTCTTTATTCGATTTCTTATAAAGTTATTAATTCTTTGGTTTTGAAAATTATGAAAACATACACAACAATGATTAATTAGTGGTGCGTTTCTTGACGGGAACAGCATGTAACGGATTTGTTTTATGCAATGTAAGACCAAAGGTCTCGTCCATATCCAAATCCTCAGGAGCGACGCCGTTTGGAAGCTTCCAGTCAAAGGAATAGAGAAGAGAAGCAAGCATAAGAGGCACTGTCTTCATAGCCAAAGGCAATCCTGGGCAAATCCTACGTCCGGCTCCAAACGGTGTAAGCTCATAATCTCTACCTTTCACATCAGTCTCTTTCCCTATAAACCTCTCTGGCTCGAACCGGGTTGGATTCTCCCACACACTCGGGTCTCGTCCTATGGCCCACACGTTCACCAAAACCTGAGTATCTTTAGGCACCATGAACCCAAGAACCTCCACGTCAGCTTCCGCCTTTCGTGGGATGAGAAGCGGAACGGTCGGATGTAAACGGAAAGTTTCTTTCACAACTGCTTGTAAATACGGCAATTTTAAGATATCAGATTCTTCCACGATACCGCTTTGGCCTATCACATGATCGATCTCGGCCTGAGCTTTCGCCATCGTTTTAGGGTTTTTAAGTAACTCTGCCATTGCCCACTCTACGGTACTAGAGCTTGTATCCGTGCCTGCTGTAAACATATCCTGATATATAATCACATATTGGTAAGCTCGACGATTCGAATTCGTTTATTAAAATTCATGCGATCTATATATTCCATCTCAAAACTTCCAAAAGTAGAATATCTGGCACATTATATAAACATATTTTTGACATTTGTTTGAATATTAATATTAAAGAATTGTTTTTGTTATCCCAATGCTAATTGACAAAATTTGATTATTCCATATCTTAAAAATCATGATTATTTGCAATAAGGTAAGACGTACCAAGAGAATGTGATCAATATCGTTGTTGTCGAGCTCTGCTTCATCTCCTTCGGTGAAGACAAGAAGCGAATCCAAGAAATCGCGATTTGAAACATCTTTGGAGTTATTCCCCAATGATTTTTCCGCCTTTTTAGCATCCACGAACCCACGAAAAACCCCAAACAACCTTTCCGTGGAAACCTTCATAGCCTTCCTATTACCTTGCAGATCAAGAAACCACAGAAATGGAAAGTAGTTAGCAGCATCTGGTTTCCCGGCAGCGTCCAGTGAACTAATCACCGATTCCTGAAACCCATCAATAGATTTTTCCGAGTCGTAGCTACCAAGATCGACGGAAAACAGAATGTTCGATAGAATATTAAGAGCTGTGTTGAAGGATGCACGAGAAATATCAATAGCTTCTCCTCTATCGCTGCTTTCACTTATGAAGCTCACAAGTTCCTTCACCTTATTCACCGTCAAGGCTTTCGTGGCTTCGAAACGCTGCGGCAAGAAGAGCTGAGTCGCCAACAGTTTTCTCAACAACCTTGAAACAAAACATACAACGATCCATTACTGTTTTATGGTCTTTAGTTTCAACTAGTAAACACAGACACAAACAAGAAATATGATTTCTAATTTGTGTTGATAATTTACAACTAAAGTTATTAGGAGTATCATTGACAGGAACATCTGTATCTAAATCGTCTATATCTATCCTCTATTCCCAACACCTATCCCCTGCTTATCAGTTTGATCATTTAGATCTGGCTCCGTGGTTCCTGACTTCTTAATCATCTTATCAGATCCACACTGTTTCTAAAGACTAGTCTCTGCTTTGAGGCTTGAATATGTCTTATCAACGTTTTACTCTTCTTCACAAAGGCCAGAGGTACATCAAGCCTATCAAATTCGGTTACCTCGAAGTTGTAAAACGTTGTCATTTTGATTTTCGCTTTTTAACAAAAACAATACTGTCTAGTAGCAAATTTTGTGGAAAAACAAAAAGGTAGAAAAATAGAAAATAGATATTAATAATACCTCCAACGAGTCGAGGACGAAGGAAGCCAGGCGGCAGAAAACTCGTGGTGACGGATTGATCGTATTGAGTTAGTGGGCTTACGGCCAGACAAGATTTGGTCGTGTGTTCTTAGAACCTCTCTTGCAGCTTCAGGTGAAGTCATGACCACGGTGTTTAAATTTCCAAGCTTAAGACTCATGATTGGTCCATAAGTTTTTGAGAGGTCGGCGAATGAGCGATGTGGATTTTTTCCGACTAGGTGAATATTTCCGATGATTGGTAACCGTGGAGGTCCTGGAGGCAGCGCGGTGGCCCCGGAAGAGCTCCGTCGAGATCCTATGGTGGTGAAGATAAGAAAACATGATAAGATGAAGGAAAAGAGGAGAAAGAGAGCTTGTCCTGAGATTATTTCCATGTGTGTTGATAGAAACCACACAAAATTATCCAAATATATCACATATATATATATATAATTATATTTGTAGTAGTAAAATCAATATTTTCTTTGTTAAGGTCCATTTACTTTGTTTTGGTGACTCGCCATATGATAAATGCATGCAGTGGTCGGTTCCGAATCTCGTATATAATCAATGCAAGCAGTGGTCGGTTCCGAATCTCCTACCAGTGGGCTCTACTTTGTCAAAAGAAGTCAAACAGTCCAATTATATATATATATATATATATATCTATATTTATATCTATATGTCAAAATATGTATATAAAATCATATTTATACAACAAAATATCACAATCTAACCAACCAACTATTTTTGTATTTAGTCTGAACTCTTTTTTAATCAACAAAACCGATATTTCTCAAACGTAGCGTAGCAAATTATTTTATTTTTCTTAAATGATAAATATTAAATTATTTTACCAAATGAAACACATTTTTTTACATGAGTTTTGGCCTAAGTAATAGTTTATCAGACCCAAAATAGATTTTTTTTTTTTTTTTTTAAAGTCTGAACGTCTCTTTACTCGTAAGTGAACCACTGATTGAGGAAGCTGCTGAATTCCCATTTCCTCCGAGCAAAGCAATGTAGCGCGGATGCAGCGATCAATAGTTTTTGGTTTTAATTTAATAACATTCTTCTTTACCTAACAAATTTTAAAAAATTGAATAGTTTAGCCAAACCTAAAACTGAAATGGCAACCCTACAAAATTCTACGCTCATTGAATAAAAGCGTGAAAATCCAATAGCCATTAATCTATAGTTTCCTCTTAATAATTCTGTCATTTTTATGTTCATCAACATACATTTTTCCTTTGGTTTACTACTCTTGAAAATACCAAATTATAGTCTAAAAGCCTGAAAATACAAAAAACAGACCCTGTTAAAAAAAAATTATCCAAATCATAGGGTAATTATTCATATGGTTTTGGATGTATTCAAACTAAACACAATTATTATTAATTTATGGCCCGTTTCTTGATAGGCACGGCATGTAACGGGTTTGTCTTGTGCAATGTGAGACCAAAGGTCTCGTCCATATCCAAGTCCTCAGAAACGGCACCGTTTGGAAGCTTCCAGTCAAAAGAATAGAGAAGAGAAGCAAGCATGAGAGGCACTATCTTCACAGCCAAAGGCATTCCCGGACAAATTCTACGTCCGGCCCCGAACGTAGAATTTTTGAGAGGTCTGTGAATGAGCGGTGTGGGTTCTTTCCAACTAGATGAATGTTTCCGATGATGGGTAACCGCGGAGTTCCCGGAAGTGACGCGGATACTTGACGAGGGCTCCGTCGGGATTTTGCGGTGGTGAAGATAAGATAACATGATAAGATAAAGCAAAGGAGGAGAAACAGAGGTTGTCCTGAAATGATGTCCATTTTTGTTTCTAAAGTGATAGAATAGAAAACAACAAAACAATAATCTATCTCTATAAATTAATATTCTATAAATTAATAACTTTTTTAAATTAATAAATTGTTTCGGTCCGAGTTGGACAATGTCCAAATTTGTGTGGACCGACGTGTATCGTACAATTTGTTATAAATGAAATTCGTGAAGCAACACGTTTTAGATGTGTATTGCTTTCCAATAATAGCATTATTGTTTCACTAATAAATGAGCAAACGTTTCTATTTTTGATAGAGGTTGAAATATTGGCTTTATTAAATTCATTAATTATTTGGTTTGTGAGAGTATATTCGTGCTTAAAAAGAAGACTATAAATATATTACATTTATATTTATTTGTAAAAAACCCTTTAGTCTATTACGCTTATATTATCATTGTGATATACATGAGTTATTAAATTAAATTTAGAAATCAGAGAAAGTTTTTAAACCAGCAATGAGTCAGCTTACAAATATGGTTGAGAGAGACTATATATGAGTATGATTATAGTGTTCAGAGGTAGAACCCACTCTTGCTTCTACTAATATAAATTAACAAAGAAAATAGAGAAAATATGTGTTAAGTTTTGTTACCGTTGGGAACATAGCCGTTGAAACGGTAACTTTTAAAAGAAATTCAACGGTTGAGTAGAGAGAGCTTCGACGGTTTGGCGCATGAGATACATGGCGAAGAAATGATTGTACAACGATACATTTTTGAGATGCATGGAGAGTTATAAAATGAGGAATGGTTTGAACCACTAGAGATAAAATGAAGAAGGTCTTACAGGAAGATAATAATGAATAATAACGTGGAACATTACTAAGACGATATTGTAGGTTTCTTGATTGGTATGGCACAGAGAGGTCTGGCCTTGTGTAAGGTAAGACCGAAGACCTCACTCATGTCCATGTTTTCAGGGACGACACCATTTTGAAGCTTCCAATCAAAGGAATATAGAAGAGAGGCAAGCACCATAGGCAATGTCTTAAGAGCCATCGAGATCCCAGGACACATCCTTCGTCCCGATCCAAACGGTATCAGCTCGAAATTTTTGCCTTTTAGATCCGTTTCTCGTAACAAGAACCTCTCTGGCTCAAACTTCATTGGATTTTCCCACACGCTCGAGTCTCGTCCTATCGCCCACACGTTCACCAAAACCTAATCTCAGAAATAAAATAAGGGAATTTTAAAACAAATCGAACCAAATCAAAAAGGTTATTTATCTTATCGATTCTACTTATATATCAAAGCAAACAACCCAAATTCAAACGAAATAATTTATTTCTTTTTCTCCTTTTTTACATAATTATTTGAATAGTGTTGATATCGAGTTTAATACTTATCTTAAACCCGATCTAAATCGAGAGTGACTCATCATAAGACCCAATCAAATCAGCCCATCACAATTTAAACCGATCTCGGAAGATTTAATCGAGCTAACCGGGTTCAAAGACTTAAACCGGTAAGGGAAGCGAAATCATGAAGAAAAAGGAAAAATCCATTAAGAAGGTCCAAACTGCCTTAATGCCGACTCAAGATCCCTATAAATAGAGAAGCTCTTCAAACATTCAGATCATCCAGAAATCTCGGAAACATTTAGTCTTATTTTCTTTTTTTAAGTTTCGAAACCCTAATTCATTTTGTACCCCTAAATCAAACGAAACTTATCAATAAAAGAACCGACTTTAAACCCTAATTGAATTTTAAGGTTCAATAAATAGACTTTTGTTTTTACAACTTTATTTTCTGTGAAAACTAAACCCAAATCGTACTAAATCAAAATACGCTTCCATACAGCTATGACTTCGTTAACGTGTATCTCAAGTTACTAAAAGGTAATGAATGTTCGCATAATAAAAGAAAACAAGTATGAAACAAACCTGGGTGTTCTCTGGAACGAGAAAACCGAAGATTTGGACATCGGATTCTGATTTTCGAGGGATCAAAGGAGCTGGAGGATGCAAACGAAGAGTCTCTTTCACAATTGCTTGCAAGTAAGGCAGCCTCGGGATATCAGATTCTTGAACGGCGCCGTTTTCACCGATCACTTGCCCTAATTCACTCTGAGCGTTGACCATCTTCTCCGGGTTACGGAATAACTCCGTCATCGCCCACTCCATTGTGCTAGAGTTTGTGTCCGTGCCCGCAACAAAGACATCCTGTCACAAAAATAAAGGTAAGAATCCACGATACTGCTCGAAAAAACAATTCATATGTGTTTTTGCATAACTTACGAGAAGCAAATGTGTGATATCATTCATGGTGAATTCTGATTCGTTTTGCTGATTAACATCCAGAAGAGAGTCTAGCATATCAATACTCGAAGCCTCTTTTGGCTCTGTCCCTATCTGAGACAATCTTTTGGCTAACCGAGCATCGATGAATTCTTGGAAAACCCTAAACAATCGCTCTATGCAGAGCGCCGCTTCTTTTCGAGTACCTTGTAAATCGAGAAACCTCATAGACCGAAAATAGTCTCCTATGTTGGGTTTACCGGAGATCTCCATCAGGCGAACCACCGTTTCGTGAAATTCGTAAGACGACGAGTTAGAGTCATATGTCGCCAAATCCACAGAAAACAGAGCATTTGAGATGATATTGAAAGATGTGACGAAGAAAGCACGAGCCAGGTCAATAGGTTCTCCTCTCTCGCAATATTGGTTGACAAAGCTCACAAGTTCCTCCACCTTTCTCATCCTTAAAGTTTGAATAGCGTCTAGGTTTTGCGGCGATAACAAATTTTTCACTATCGTTTTCCTCAAAAACCTGAAGATGTATACAAAACAGAACTTCAACAGAGTTTTAAACTTTAAAATTCTGTTAAATCCGAGTTTCGCTACAGGTTTTCCGGTTTAGAAAGTAAATATCCAAATTAAAAATTAATTCAAATATAGATCGATCGGTATGGTCTTCAATTCGGTTTAGTTTCACGTTTAAATTTTCATTTTTTTGATATAAAATCATATTTTAACCAAATGATTTCAAACACAAAGAAAGGTAACGAAATATTATTCTTAGATAGAGTTAGTACCTCCAACGAGCCGTAGGAGGAATCCAGACTATGGAATGTTTATGGTGATCAAAGGCTCGGATCGGGTCGTTAAAGGTTCGAGCGGACAAAACATGGTCGTGTGCTCTAAGTGCCTCTTTAGCTGCTTCTGGCGAAGATATAATCACTGCGGTTAACCTTCCAAGCTTCAAACTCATTATAGGTCCGTACGTTTTCGAAAAGGCAGCGAGTGAACGGTGAGGACAGACTCCGAGTTGGAATATGTTTCCGACCAGAGGGAGTCTCGGAGGACCCGGTGGAAGCGTGGTGCTGCTGCTGCCAGAGCTCCTCCGTGTAAAGAAGAAGAAGAAGAAGAAGAATGATAAGAGAAAATAGAGGGGCAGAGGCATGGTCGGAACTAATGAGAAGTCCATTGCACGACCGTTTTTTCTTTCTCTTTTCTGGTTCTCTCCTCCTTGCTTTATGAAATTGGAGAATGGCTACAAAAATATAACTCTATCAAGCATTTTTTATGTTCATATTATTTTAGCTCTTACAATTAATTTCTTAAAAAATATATATTAAAGATAATATCTAATATGGAGAAGCAAGTTCATAAAAACTGTAACGGACTGTCGGACTCACGTACATCGACCCGGAATTAGTTGCCTGGCGTAATATTAATTTTGTTGTTGCTTATAAGTTATGACAAAAAAAAATTTTGTCAAGCACAATTATGGAAAGTTGGAAACTTAACTACTTACCTAAATTACTAGCATACGTAAAAAAATCTGTGGTTCGAATTAATTCTTAATTTTAAAATTTTTAATGAATATACTAGATTAGTGGCTTGTCTTATTGTCGTTGGCTCCAAGCCTCCAACCATTACAGTTTTCAGTTCACTGCTATAATTATTGCAGGTGCTGCCATTAGATTCGTTGCAAATTAGGATGAGATTACTGTTTATCTATGGAGAAAAAAATAGTTTGGCATTTATCACACTAATTACTATTTGGCAGCTTAACCATGTGTTTAGGTGTACGTTACTCTCTTTATCTAGTGTTATATTTATTTGTTCCGTTGTTAGGTTAAGCTGCTGAATCTGGTTTGCCTTTTAAATGTGTCTCTTAATATTTGCTAATTAATGAGACAACTCAAAGTGCTTCGTTCGGTATACTGTGTAATGGAAAATTCATCTCTGTTTCGTCTGGTTTGTAGTTGATATGAAACTCTTATGTTCACTAAGCAGATAAGATCAAAGAAAATTCGTGGTTACACTTAGCAAATAGGTTTTGATATCGTTTCCAGCCTTCCAATAAATTCTTAAACTTTTCTTCATTTCGTGTGATTAATTTCTCTAGTGATAGAATAGAAATATAAAACTAAGATGGAGAGTTTACTTTGCTGTTGGTAACTTGGTACTGAAGCTTGGATCATCATGGAACATAAATTTTCTAGGTGTAGAAAAACGGAAACATGCACAACTTTTTATTTATGTAACGGTGGTGGAAAGTTGGGGACCACGGTCACGGGTCCCCCGACAAGTGTTGGCTATTACGTTCCGGCTAGTAAACAGTAGTATTTAGTGATTATTATTTATTTTGTTGTCTTAAAAGTTACTCTCTCCATTCTATTTTATTAGATGTTTTGGTTAAAATATGACATATTAAAAAACTAAATTTTCTTTTAGAACAAAATAGAACAAAAAAAAGGCTAAAATTTATAACAGAGGGAGTATGTTAGTCATTGCATCTACTTCTTCTTCTTCTCGAATCTCCATTTTTAAAAAATATATTAAAAGTACATCTGAATCTGCTTTAACCTGCAAAAGGCTTTGTGTTTGTCGCTTTTATTGTTTTGTTTTCATCTTTTCCATAGATTCCCTAGGTCATAAATTGAAAAATTAAATTTACCAAGGTCAAACCCCTACTTACAACTTTTACCCCTTCTTTATTAGCCCAAAAAAAACAACTTTTCTATTACAAGTTAGAACAGACAAAATAACAAATCACCCACTTCGACTGATTTCAAATATCAAGTGGATTAAGGATTGTTTCTCATTTCAATAGTTCTCTAATGATAGCATTAGCTTTGACTTTTTACTTCTTCTTTTTTCCCCTCAAATAAGAGATGGTGCCAGCGAGTGAAATGACTTTGAACGTTGGTGAAATGATCCCCACTGTTTTGTTTTGTACCAGCGAGCGTTACTCGTGCGTGTATTTTGGTCCAAAATCTTACAATTTGGGTAATGTAAACCCAAAAGTTCAAAACAAACGACACAAAACCACATACGAAAAATCTAATAAGAGTCCGACCAAAGCGATAAAGGGCGAAATGATCATTTGAAAAGGTCAAAATCCCATCACCCAAAAAAGTGACCTGAATAATGCCTCCATTCGCTGACGTTACCAACGACGTACGCATATAAAACGAAACAAATACTTTTAGAAAAATTTAATATTACCTATTAACGGTTGCCAAAAAAAATTTAAACCAGAAAATTCAGTATATTGATATAAAACCGGGGGTCTAACTAAATTATCAACCATCTAGGCGATTAACTAGAGGTATAGTTGAACAAGTTTTATAGACAATTAATCAAACATCTTACTAAATTAATCAACTATCTCATTGCCTAATATTATAACATAATTGACAAATAATACAAGCACATGGCTAGCCCATCGAACATATCCTGATTAATCAGACGTCTAGTTGTTGTTTAACCACTGGTCTAGCTAATTGATTAACCGAGTATAGAGCAAAACCGAAGAAATCTATCACTGGTTAGCTCCAACTACACTCACATGACACGCGCGTGTGTGTATACACGCGCATCTTAAAGGCGAGTAAGGTTGACTTCACCGTCGCTTCCCAAATTAAATCTCGTGGGTCCTACAGTGGAAGGTTTCAAAACTAAAAAACCCGAAATCCCTCGTGAATCTCACCTCACGCGCCTTTAGGAATCCGCGTGTCCATTACGCTCCGCCATTAAAATCTCACGACTCGGTGACTATTTTCATCGGTCTCCACTAACTGACGAAAGCAATAATATCGGCTCACATGACTGTCACATTTAACAGTCACCATACCCCATTTATTCTCCGACACGTCACCATAACCAATACCACTCTCCTGTCACACAAGCATCTCTCTCTGTTATCCTCATTTTTTATAAATAAACAAAACAATTAAGTCATTCTCTGAATTTAATTTTTTTTATTAAATTTTGTCAGTTGGAACTTATCATCTCACCTTCTTCTTCTTCTATGGAAACTCCAGATTAAATGAGACTTCTTTAACTTCTATAATTTACAAAAATGCCATCTCTTCAGCCGGATATTCCGCCGCCGTCGACGACAATGGTTAGCGACAGCCATCACCGTTTCCAAACTCTTCCACTTATCTTAGCTGGTTCCCTGACCTTAACCGGAGTTCTACTCATTCTTTTCACTATACTTCTATACCGGAAACTCTACCGAAACCGTACGGCTCCTTCAGATCTTATCTCCAAGTCTCCTCAACACTACCACTGTCGACGCTTCTCTTACTCTCAGCTCCGGCGCGCTACCAACTCTTTCGCCGAGTCGACTCAGCTCGGTCACGGCGGATTCGGCTCGGTTTACAAAGCTGATTTCCCGACTGGCGGTGATTCCCTCGCCGTAAAAGTCATGGATAGCTCCGCTGGTTCTTTACAAGGCGAGCGTGAGTTTCACAACGAGCTTTCTCTCGCTTCTCACCTAATCGGCTCACCTCATGTCGTCTCTCTTCTAGGATTCTCCTCTGATCGTCGTGGTCGGAGGCTTATCCTCGTCTACGAGCTCATGGCTAATCGTAGTTTACAAGACGCGCTTTTGGATCGGAAATGCGAGGAGCTTATGGATTGGAACAAAAGATTTGAGATTGCGACGGATATAGCAAAGGGGATCGAGTTTCTTCACCACTGTTGTGATCCAATCATAATCCATGGAGATATCAAGCCTAGTAATATCCTTCTTGACTCTGATTTCAAAGCCAAAATTGGAGATTTTGGTCTCGCGAGGGTAAAGTCTGAGGATTTAGTCAGTGGTAACGATACTAGGATTCTGATTGAGGAAGAAGATAAGGGAAAAGATGTTGTTGAAGATAATGGGTCGATTCTTGAAGAGACTGAAAGCGTTATTACTGTGTTTGAAGAAGGTAATGTTGTTAATCTCTCGCCGGAGAATTGTGGAATTAGTGTCGTAACAGAGACGGTGGCGTCTCCAGGGACGACACCGGGACTTTCGCCGGAGAATTGTGCAATTAGCGTCTTAACGGTGGAGGCTGGAGCATCTCCGGAGCCGAGATCGATACCGTCGCCGGAGAATTGTGCAATCAGCGTCTTGACGGCAGAGGCGGGAGCTTCTCCGGGAGCGGCATCGGAATTATCGCCGGGGAGTAGTAAGCTTAAAGTGGGTTCGAAGAGAGATTGGTGGTGGAAACAGGACAACAATGGTGGAAGCAGAGGAGGGATGGAATCAGGGAGTGTGAAGGATTACGTGATGGAATGGATTGGGAGTGAGATTAAGAAAGAGAGACCAAACAACAACAAGGAATGGATCAACAATGGTGATGATTCATCATCAGTCTCTAAGAAGAAGAAGAAAGAGAAGAAGAGAAAGCCTAGAGAGTGGTGGAAGGAAGAGTTTTGTGAAGAGCTTACTAGAAAGAAGAGGAAAAAGAAGAAGAAGAAGAAAAGAGGGATAAGCTCAATCTCAAGCATTGAGTCTTGGTTTCATAGAGACGATGATGCTTCCTCTGTTCATGACCATAATCTTAACCCTACAAAGAGAAAGAAGAGGAATAGTATAGATTGGTGGGTAGATGGGTTAAGCGGGGACCTGAAATCAGTCATGGGTAAAAAGAGCAGTCAAGATTCTGGTTTGTGGTGTGATGTGAATGTTCAGAAGAGTGGTGGAGTCAGTAGCACACCGAGTATGAGAGGTACGGTGTGTTACATTGCACCAGAATGTGGCGGTGGAGGTGTCTTGTCTGAGAAATGTGATGTCTATAGTTTTGGAGTTCTACTTTTGGTTCTTGTCTCGGGGAGACGGCCATTGCAGGTGACTGCATCGCCAATGTCGGAGTTTGAGAGGGCTAATTTGATATCATGGGCTAAGCAATTGGCTTGCAATGGTAAATTATTGGAGTTAGTTGATAAATCTATACATTCTTTGGAGAAAGATCAAGCGGTTCTTTGTATTACTATTGCATTGCTTTGTCTGCAAAGATCTCCGGTTAAGAGACCGACAATGAAGGAGATTGTTCAGATGCTTTCGGGTGCCTCTGAGCCGCCGCATTTGCCACTTGAGTTCTCGCCCTCGCCGCCTATGGGTTTTCCGTTTAAGTCAAGGAAGAAAGCACGGTGAAGTTTGGGTTTGGTTTTGAGCTCAGCCATCAAGTGTAGATTTGTCCGGTTCAAAACTCAAAATCATTTGGGAGTTGTAGAACTGTTTGATTCCTTAAGATTAGATTTTTGCAAATATTTATGAAGTTTTAGTTGCTTAACATTTTAATTCCAATTGACATTCAAGAAGATGCTAATGATTAGAGTTTTATTGCCTTTTTATTTGTTGAAATCTATGCACAAAACTATATGGGCCCATGTTTAAAAATGTTTGCCATCGTTGTCTCCCGCTATATGAAAAAGGGTATGGGCAAATTTTACTTTTTTTTTTCTTTTGTATCGTTTTAACAATTTGCATGGAATTTGTATTTAATACTTCACATTTAAAGGTTATGACTTAGGGAGACAGAATTTACTTGTGCAAATGTTCCCATGGTTCAAATTCAAAAATCGAAATGCATTCGTCTTAAAATTCTCATAAGGATTACAGTTTTAAAACCAAACAATCAGATCTTTGAGTCAAACAAAGCACTTGAGCTATACATGGGACAACATAAGAATACGAGTTCATTTGATATGGGAAAATGGGGTTGTTATGTTGTTAATGCACATTAACTTCTGGGTCGATTCTTATGGTACACAATTATATTAGCCGTTATATTAGGTTTTCTTCAAAAGTACAGTCTAAATCTAAACCACTATTAATGGAGATATATTTGCAAATTCAACACGATTCTTTAGGCAAATCCAACTACAACTTTGAATGAAAAGTCTGTCTTTAATGAGAACGTTGATCTTTTCAACCTCTCAAATCCTAAATTTCCCAATCCCTTCTTCTTCATAATCACACATTTTAAGCACACTGACACATATCTCTCTCTGTCTGAAGCATCCATGGAAGCTCCTCCCCCTTCAAGCGATCCATTCAAGTTCCTCAACATTACACTAAACTCAGATGGGTCTCTCACCAGACACCGTGATTTCCCCAAATTGCTCCCGACGGAGCAATCCAAAGACATCCCACTAAACCAAAACAACAACACCTTCATCCGAATCTTCAAGCCCCGGAATATTCCACCGGAATCCAAACTCCCAATCCTCGTCTACTTCCACGGCGGCGGATTTATCCTCTACAGCGCGTCCTCCGCTCCATTCCATGAATCCTGCACCAAAATGGCCGATCGTCTTCAAACCATAATCCTCTCCGTCGAATACCGTATAGCTCCCGAACACCGTCTCCCGGCGGCGTACGAAGACGCCGTCGAAGCAGTCTTATGGCTCCGTGATCAAGCTCGCGGCGCAATCAACGGTGGTGATTGCGAGGCGTGGTTGAAAGACGGGGTCGATTTCTCGAAATGCTTCGTAATGGGTTCGAGCTCCGGAGGAAATATTGTCTACAACGTAGCGTTGCGTGTCGTGGACACAGATCTCTCTCCTGTTAAGATCCAAGGGCTGATAATGAACCAAGCTTTCTTCGGTGGAGTTGAGCCGTCGGATTCTGAGTCACGGCTTAAAGACGATAGGATCTGTCCGTTAACAGCGACTCACTTGCTATGGTCGCTTTGTTTACCCAACGGTGTAGATCGAGACCACGTGTACAGCAATCCTCTTAAGAGTAGTGGACCCCAGGAGAAAGATAAGATGGGACGTTTTCCGTCGACTCTTATTAACGGTTACGGTGGGGATCCGTTAGTAGATCGACAGAGACACGTGGCGGAGATGTTGAAGTCACGTGGAGTGCACGTGGAGACGAGGTTTGACAAAGATGGGTTTCATGCTTGTGAGTTGTTTGATGGGAACAAAGCTAAGGCTTTATACGAAACCGTTGAGGCCTTTATGAAGAGCTGTTCATCAACTGGCCCATCGTCCAACATGTAGTAGTCCGATCTATTTATGTTTTATGATCTAGCTAATAATTAATAGTTCCTGCAATTATTGTGTAATTTGTTTTTTATGTTTTAATTCGAGTATAAGTGAGTGAAGTTCTCAATTCTGTATTTCAGTTTATGATATATGTAGCCAAATGGCACAATATATTGCATATTTTATTTGCGTTTATTCAAATATGTATACCCGATAAATAATAATAGTAGACGTGTAGACGTATCTAATCTATCTACTATTTTTACAATGTTCAAAAAGATGTTGGTTAACACCTAAATAACCTATAATCATCCATTCATCATCGTTTGATCTAACATTTCATATTACGATTTACACCGACAAACTGATACATCTTGATAACTAAACTTACTAGTAGCATACTATGGTTAGCAATTTACATATTAATTTTTTTAGTATAGCGTTAAGAACATTGTTAAATGTGCAATTTAATCATAATCTCACCATGCAGCAAAAAAAAAAAAAAAAAAAAAAAAACCCATAGATATTAGATTGTAAGAAATTTGAAATTTTGGCAGTTTAAATTGAAACAATTCTTTGACCAAAACAAATCTTTTTATGTATACATTGAAGTGCTAATAATTCAATCTAAGTTAGCTCTTGGAGGTATGTTAGTCGTTCAGATGTATAATATGATTCCTCATTTAGACAAAATATCAATTCTTAAATTAGTCAATATCGTTAAACTTGGCAAAATCATGGCCACAATTAATCCGTGCATTCATCCCGATCACAACTTAAAACTCCATTAAACATAAAAACAAAAAGAAAAGAAAAAATCCAAACTTTTCTTCTTAATCAAAATTTACCTTTCGTTAAAGTTCTCCTAATCACGCAAATTAAAAATTAAACCATGTCACGTGAGTCTCATGCCGCATTTGATCCATACAAACACCTGAACATCACAATTAAGC
The DNA here is from genome assembly GCA_028015245.1 of Cardamine occulta. Taxonomy (NCBI): domain Eukaryota; kingdom Viridiplantae; phylum Streptophyta; class Magnoliopsida; order Brassicales; family Brassicaceae; genus Cardamine; species Cardamine occulta. The sequence goes on from CM051377.1 coordinate 18,029,801, forward strand.
CCGACGGCTCTTGCACGCGCCACTTCGTCTTTCCGACAGTTAATTCGAACCCAGACCCATCTCCCGGAAAGCTCGCCGCTTCCAAAGACGTCACCATTAACCATGAGACCGGCGTGATCGTACGGATTTTCCGACCAACAAATCTCCCTTCCAACGATAACGCCGTCGCTCGTCTCCCAATCATCATCCACTTACATGCCTCCGGTTGGGTCCTTTACCCAGCCAGTTCCGTCGCGAATCACCGTGGTTGCTCTCAAATGACGAGCGAGTTAACGGTAATTATCGTCTCCGTTCATTACCGTTTAGCTCCTGAACATAGACTCCCAGCTCAATACGACGACGCATTAGACGCTCTGTTATGGGTCAAACAACAAGCCGTTGATCCAACTAACGGCGAGCCTTGGCTTCGAGACTACGCCGATTTCTCACGGTGTTACATCTGCGGATCGAGTAACGGCGCAAACATCGCTTTCCAAATGGCACTCAAATCGTTAGACCACGATTTAACGCCGTTAAAAATCGACGGATGCATATTTTACCAACCGTTTTTCGGCGGTAAAACGAGGAAGAAATCGGAGCTCAGGAATTTCGCCGATCCGGTAATGCCGGTGCCGGCGATTGACGCCTTGTGGGAGCTATCATTGCCGATAGGTGTTGACCGGGATCACAGGTACTGTAATCCTTTGGGTTATTTGCCGCAAAAGGAGAAAGTGGGACGGCTTGGACGGTGTTTGGTGATCGGTTACAGCGGAGACACGATTGTGGATTGGCAACAAGATTTCTTGAATTTGTTGGTTACGGCTGGAGTTAGGGTTGAAGCTAGGTTTGACGACGCCGGTTTCCATGGAATCGAGCTTGTTGATCCACGTCGAGCCGTCGTTCTTCTTAATATGATCAGAGACTTCATTAATTAATTATTCTTTTTAAGTTTTCATCTAATCAAATCTATTTTTCTCATATAACTATGTTTTTTTGTTTGGATGAACTTGTAACTCCTTAATGTGTTGGTTTCTACTTCTATCAATTGTAAAAAAAAGGTGGTGTTATCAACTGTAAAATTTAATACATCAAGGATTGACATATTTAAATATACTTATGCAAATAAAAAAAGACCGAAAATTTACCAATAGCACAATTACTACATGAAATCATAATTTTCTTCACTCATTCAAATTTTCATATGATTTTCAAACGCACTAAATATTTGAATTCCCTTTATTATTACAGTTTTATCATTTGAAATATATATTAATTCATTTAAACAAACTGCAGACTCAATCTTTTTTTCATGGGAGTACAATTTTTTTAAATCATAGTAATACTTAAACCTAGTTCACTTTTAAGTCCAACTTGTGATCAGGTTTAAAAAGTCCAAAGATCGAACGGTCAGGATATTATGTGTTGGCTTTTATCGTCCATATATAAAAATCACACACACAAGATCCGTTAAACCTTGAAGAGATCGATCGGGTCCATTCAACATTGAAAGATCTTCGGCTTCCCAAAGTGTTTCACTTTCGCTCAAAACTCGTCTCTTTCTCTCCTCCATGGCGGACGGTGGGGCTGACTCTCCAGCTCCACCATCAGGAAACGGCGGAGAATATCTGCTGTCTCTTTTGCACAGAAGACCTTACCAGCATAACAACAATCCTTCGCCGTCACCAGGTCCTCAGCATCAGTCATTCGCTCTTGATCCAGCCATTGCAGCCGTTGGCCCCACCGTGAATCCCTTTCCTCCGTCGAATTGGCCGTCCAACGGTCGTGATCGACCGGGTAATCATAATCCTCCTTGGCCACTCCCCTTTTCACCTCCTAATCTTTCGCCCAATTTGTTAGGGTTTTCTCAATTTCCGCTTAACCCTTTTACTGCGAACCAATTCGACGGTAATCAAAGAGTATCTGCGGAAGATGCTTACAGATTAGGGTTCCCTGGAACAGAAAATTCGTCAATTCAGTCGATGGTACAGCAGCAGCAGCAGCCGACGCCGCCGCAGAAGCTTGTTTTTGGTTCTTTCTCAGGAGATGCTACTCAAAGCCTTAATGGGCTACTTAATGGGAACTTGAAGTATGATTCTAAACACCAAGAACAGCATATGAGGAATTCTAACACGGATCCAAACTTGTCTCATCATCGGAATCAAGATTTACATGAACACAGAGGAGGCTATAGTGGTAGAGGAAACTGGGGTCCTATTGGCAATAACGGCAGGGGTTTAAAGTCTACTCCAGCTCCTCCTCCTGGATTTTCGAGTAACCAACGAGGAAGTAAGGATGATGATAGTTTCCAGAGGAATCATGATAAAGCAATGGAGGAGCAGCATTCTAATTTATGGGAGAAAAGTGTTAACTTAAATGCTGAGGCTGATAGATTAAGGGGACTATCTATCCAGAACCAGGGCAGGTTCAATCTTAGTCAACAGATTAATCATCCTGGACCACCTATGGGTACAAGTCTACATTCTGTATCAGCAGCTGATGCTCAGGATTCCTTTTCGATGTTGAACAAGGAAGCTCGTGGTGGAGGTGAGTATAAAGAGGAATTGGGGCAGTTCAGTAAGGGGAAAAAGGAAGGCAATGGGGAGTCTGGCCCTGGTGATGACGATATTGAAGATTTTGGAGAAGATATTGTTGAGTCTTTATTGCTTGAAGATGAACCTGACGATAAGGATGCCAAAGATGGGAAGAAGAATAGCAGGACTTCTCGTGAGAAGGTAAGTTTCAGTTTATGAGTAAAGCTTCGATGATGGTGTTTAGCTTGTTTAATTTATTCCCGAACTAGAAAGGATGATTTTTTAGGTTGGAAAGATTTTTTAAGTCGGGGTTCTGTTTTCAGGAATCTAGAATGGACAATCGGGGTCAGTGGCTGCTTGGCCAAAGGTTAAGAATGGTTAAAAGGTATATGGCGTGCCGAAATGACATCCACAGGTATGATGCTCCTTTCGTTGCAGTGTACAAGTCCCTAATTCCTGCAGAAGAGGAGCTGGAGAAGCAGAAACAACTAATGGCACAGCTAGAGAATCTAGTTGCCAAAGAATGGCCTCATGCAAAGTTGTATCTATACGGGTCATGTGCTAACTCTTTTGGCTTTCCAAAGAGCGACATCGATGTTTGCCTTGCAATCGAAGATGATGGTATCAACAAATCTGAGATATTGTTAAAGCTGGCAGATATATTGGAATCAAATAACCTTCAAAATGTGCAGGTAAAATAAATACTTCTTATCTATATAAGCATGTTGATTAGGCTCTACTTGATATGCATTTTTGACTAGAAATCATGTTTTTTTTGTGTAGGCACTAACACGAGCTAGGGTTCCAATAGTTAAACTTATGGATCCAGTTACTGGGATATCTTGTGATATCTGCATCAACAATGTGTTGGCTGTTGTGAACACAAAGCTCCTACGAGATTATGCGCGGATAGATGTGCGTTTAAGGCAGTTGGCTTTCATTGTGAAACACTGGGCAAAGTCAAGAAAGGTTAATGAAACTTATCAAGGAACACTTTCCAGCTACGCGTAAGTTTTCCTCCATGCTTATGAAATGAAGTGACTTTCGATTGCACAAAGCAATCAAAAGTCTTTTCTAATATATATGATACTTTTGCAGGTATGTTTTGATGTGCATCCATTTCTTGCAGCTGCGTAGGCCGCCAATTCTTCCTTGCTTACAGGTGTGTATTATATTAATAGTACCCTCCTTATGTTATATATTGAATATCTTCTTTTATTGAAACTATTACTTGGTGCAGGAAATGGAGCCGACATACTCGGTTCTGGTTGATACTATCCGATGTGCATACTTTGATAATGTTGATAGACTCGGTAACTTCGGATCAAGTAACAGGGAGACCATAGCTGAGCTGGTGTGGGGATTCTTCAACTACTGGGCATACGCTCACAATTATGCGAATACTGTTGTATCAGTACGCACTGGTTCTATACTTGGGTAAATAAAAAACTAAAAATTCTACTGTGTAACATTTGTGAAGCAATCTCAGAAAATGAAACATGAATGTGTGTGTGTGTTGCAGGAAGCGAGAGAAGGACTGGACGAGAAGGGTGGGGAATGATAGGCACTTGATATGCATAGAGGATCCGTTTGAGACGAGCCATGATCTGGGTCGGGTCGTGGATAAGTTTAGTATCCGAGTGTTGAGGGAAGAGTTCGAACGAGCTGCCAAGATTATGCATCATGATCCTAACCCATGTGCCAAGCTTTTCGAACCATATATTCCTGGAGATAATAATAATGGACAAGGCCACAACTAAACTCTATTAAAATGAATCGGATTCGTTTGGCTTGGCTTGTATATATTTATGGGTAGAAGATTCACTCTCCTTTTATTTGTTTTGGATTTTTGCTTGTGTCCCAACAAGAAAAAACAAAAAGGTCCTAATTTTGTTGAGTTTTATATGATGTTGATGGGTGGATTAAAAACCTGTTCTTGTATTGTGGCCAGAAAAAAAAAAGTTGAGATAAATTTTTGAACAAGAATGAAATAATTTCGAAATAATGTTTATTAGTAACATTAGCGTTAAACGAGGGAGGAGACCCCGCGGGCCGAGCAACGATGTCGACGAGCTCTTCCAACGATAATTTGCCACGTGTACTCATCGTGAAACGTCCCTACGCCATGACTGTGTTCGGCGACAGATTCGTTGCCTCCAGCAAGTTCGAGATCCTCAAAGCCTTTGACTCTCCGCTTCCTCTTCCCGAATTCTTAGCCGATCACTCTCACTCCGTCTCCGCCATTATAGCACCTATAGCTGCTCCCGTCACTGCCGATCTGATTCGCCTCCTCCCTCATCTTCGCTTGGTTGTTACTACCAGCACCGGCGTTGACCACGTTGACCTAATTGAGTGTCGTCGTCGAGGCATCTCCGTCGCCAACGCCGGCTCAAGCTTTGCCGAAGACGTCGCAGATACTGCCGTCGGTTTACTGATCGACGTTTTCCGGCGTGTTTCCGCCGCCAATCGGTTCGTTAAGCAAGGCCATTGGCCACTCAAAGGGGATTATCCCCTCGGTTCCAAGGTTTGAACCTTAAATTGATTTTATATACAATTAATCAATTGTTAATGATTCTCCGAATTTGTTAATTTTGTGGATTTAATTTATAGTTGGGGAGAAAACGAATCGGAATCGTAGGACTAGGAGGCATTGGCACGAAGGTAGCTACAAGGCTTGAAGCCTTTGGTTGCCAAATTTCATACAACTCAAGAAGCCAAAAACCATATGTTCCATATCATTATTACATGGATATACAAGAGATGGCAGCTAATAGTGACGCACTCGTGATCTGTTGTGGATTGAACGAGAAGACATTGCATTTGATCAATAGAGATGTTCTTGCTGCTTTAGGAAAGCAAGGAGTGATCGTTAATGTGGCTCGTGGGGCTATAATCGATGAAGAAGAAATGGTGAGATGCTTGAGAGAAGGTGAGATTGGTGGTGCTGGTTTAGATGTTTTTGAAGATGAGCCAAATGTTCCCAAGGAGCTTTTTGAATTGGATAATGTTGCTTTGTCTCCACATTGTGCTTTTATGTCATTGGAAGGTCTTGAAGAACTTGGGAAAACTTTGGTCGGCAATATTGAAGCTTTCTTCTCCAATAAACCTCTTTTAACTCCTGTTCTTTGATCGGTGATTTAGTATAATTTATTTCTTGAAGCTGAGAAACCTTGGTAATTTGAGTTTCTGTACTTGTTGTCTTTTGTGGTTTGCTCAATATCATCAGCTTCAATATGGATGTACCAATTTGGATCTCCATTGAAACAATAAGTACAAAAACTAATGTAATATTGAAACGCAAATCCTAGAGAAATATTTGTATTTTCTGCAAAATACGAACCACATATATACATCATCAAAGAAGAAAAATCAAATAAATATTCCGTTTGTTTCTTCTGCAGTCTTTTAGTGTTGGAGTCTTTGGCAAATTTTATAAAGTTAGCGCTTCTAGTTGATTTTGGGTCGTTCATTTGTTTGTTATTTTTGCATGGCGTTCTGTTGGTTTTTAAAGCTTTGTATTTTACAATTTAGCAAATGTTTATCTTTTTGGCGATTGGTGTACTATTTCCCAATCGGCAATATTTTACGTCTTTGGCACATGTGTTCATCGGCAATTTTTTTTAGCAATCGTTTACTCGGTGTTTCTAGCGATCTATTAGTTAGAGTTGGATTACTCATTTTATGTGTTTTGTTTGGTCATTTTTATGTGTTTCGTCTCCTGGTTCGAATTTATTATTTTGTGGTCATTTGGTGTTTTTCGTCTACCGATAGATTAGTCATTTTGTGTCGGCTTGATCATTTTTTATGTGTTTCCTCTAGCGATCAAAAGTCATTTAAGTGTTTCGGCATTAGTTATCAATTAGTCATTTATGTGTTTCGACTTAGTTTCATTATGTGTTTTGACTACCGATTGTTTGGTTTGGCATTAGTTATTTTATGTCGGCTTAGTTATTTTTTATGTGTTTCGTTAATCGATTAGTCATTAGCGGATTAAGTGTTAGCGTCGGAGTTACTGAGTTCGGTACCTCTCAGCACACATGCAGCCTATACAACCTTTACATGCATCTATGCAGCCTACACATACATCTATACATTCACAACCTATACATGCAGCCTAGACATACATCTACACATTCACAACCTCTACACGATCTACACATTCACAACCTATATATCTATGCAGCCTACACATACATAATACATCTACAACATTAACAACCTATACAACTACACATTCACAACCAATACATACATATACGTCTCTGCACACACTACTAACTGTCATACAAAGGCTGGCCAAGCGTCTCACTACACAGCAGTCCCAAAGCTTTGTTTCCTTCACTCTCTGCAAAATTAATCAAAATCAATTTTCACTACCCATTCGTTCTATGCTTTTCATAAAAATTAAAAAACCATTCTACATTTTTTAGACATAACATATATTTCAGGACACATAAATAATTTTTTTTATCTCATATCAAGATACAGCAAGAAGACACCAAGATGCCAAGATATATGAATACACAGAACATATATAGCTAAAAATCAGTTTATTAAACACACATATAGCTAAAATCATTTTACTAGACTCACATCATTTAAGTCAAGACAGCAAGATATATAACATGTATTTAAAACAGAGCATGTGGAATGTTTGTTGAACTCCATATAATTGTTTGAAAGATGACGAACATGAAGATTAATAGAAACTAACAAGAATCTTCTTTTTTTGATAAAATTTGGAACTAACAAGAATCTTTCAATGGTAAAAATAACCTTAGAACATATTATTTTACCTTGTAAGAGGATGATGCTTTTATGTTGTTTTCTCAGCTAATGAGAAACATGGATAAGTGTGAGTGAGAACTCAAGTGGAAATATAGAAGTACGAGAATATAAAAAGTGTGTATTCAACATTTGTAAACAATAGTCTCAGTTAAGAGGAAATGAGAGTACTTATAGAGTCATTATCTGAATTCTTTTTCAATAAAAAAAAATTATTAAATTTAAACGTTCGAATATTTTGTTACCGTTTCACAACGTCCATATTTTCTTACTGTCAAGTCTAATCAAGAAAATTGTAAACGCACTAAAGAATTATTTGATTCATTTTTGTAATATATTTTTTTATTATACTTTTGTGTTTGAAAATGCATCGAGGATTATATTGTCTTCAACTGCTTTATATCACTCTTCTATAATTGTCACACTTGATGATTTATGTTATCTAAAACTCCTCCTGTTGTACGTCTAATACGAGTTTCAATTCTATTGATAAAAATGTATATCGGTTATTTTCTTCTTCTTTTTCGTTATTTAGGACACAAAAACAGTTAACAAAAAAAGTAGGCTATCTTTTACTACATTAGACACTAGCACAGACCAAATCCAAAAATACAGAAGATGTTTAAACGAAGTTTGAAATGGTACAACCATGAATTTGTTCTTCCATTCCCACTTAACGAAAATCAGAAACCTCCTAGTAAATTGCCACATCCAGATAATCTCCAATCTGTAAAAAAGATTGATAAAATTGAAGTTATTACCTGGGCAAAAGATTTAAATAATATAAGTTTACCATATCATCCAAAAAGATGATCTTCTGTGTATTATTATAACTTACCTCGAACCCAAGGTCGGAAAGCGTTTTACTGTCGTCTGGTTGTTTTCGGTTAGGATAAGACATGGTCTGCCCAACCTTTATCAGTTAACAAAAACAACCACAAGATCAGTCTTTTCTCATAGGTTCTTGAATTCATAATCAAACAAAAGATTGAATCTCAAAGCAACCATTCAATCAAACTAATACATTGTGTTAGTGACTAGCTATATAATATGATGATAGCTCCAGCTTCAAAAATCATAAGCATGAGATGATGAGCAGTCGATGCTTATGATTTGAGCATGCTCCATAGTATAACAAAAGACATGCTCAAGATATTATAGAAACATCAAACATTGTAGCTAAATGTACGACAAAGAAGTGTGGCAGAAAACACAGAAACTCTAGAATGAATCAATGATCATGGCTATGGTTATATCGTATCTGATCAAGATTGTGAGAAGAAAAGTAATCTAACCTCTCTGACAATAAAGCGACCATTCTTGTCTGGATAAACAAAAGCAAAAGATAGTCTTGCGTTCCTTCTCCTAGCTGCTACAGAAACTTCTTTCACCTAAAATATATATAAAACGTGATTTTACTTTGTGCTTATGAAATCTACCATATCTCAAACAACACACACACTATTAAGTTATCAAAGTAAGCTGCTTTATTGTTTTCTAGAGCATCCCCAATCTAAATCTTAAAGGCACATACCAAATCAGTTAACTCGCGAAGATTAGCATCTTTCCATGTGTAAATTTGAACTTCATCCTTTGGTTCTTTGCCTCTCACAGCATAATCTTCCCTACTATGATGTCCACCAGTCTGCACAAAAAACCCCCCAAATTAATCCTAATTTTGTAGTCTAATAATCAAAGGGAACAAGCAAGCGATCTCTAATTCGTACCTTGGTGAAAACACGAAGAAGCAGGGGACATGTCTGCAATTCGAAGGTTGGAGATAAAGGAATTAGTAAGTGCAAAAATCAAAACCCTAGAAAAATTAGAAGATGATTCAGCGGATGTGAATTGAACACAAACCTTTTCGCGATCGACAGGTTCAGCTTTAGGGCGAGGAGGTTGGTTAACGCCTCTAGGAGGTGGCGGCAATGGCCTCCCACCACCTTGTCTTCTCGCTGTTTCAGCCATCTCTCTCTCTCTCTCTCTCTCCAAATCTCTCCGACGAAGAAGGTAATGGCACCGAGACTGATCGGACTGCTTGAGGCCCACATTTATCTACCCCAATGGGCCTTTCCTGCATTATATTGGGCCGTACTCTCTTATATATTTCATCGTCAATGGCCCTTTAACAGGATTTATTTATATTGATTTTCTTAAATAGATTTAATTGGACAAAAAGGACTCACTGGACCAACATTGGCATTTTCAAAATTTTAACTAAAAATAAAGATATATGTAATTATTTATACACAAAATGTTTCTCTCTTTTTTTCTTTCTGTTCTTTGACATTTCACCGTTAAATAACTATTTTTGAAACACACATATGAATATCTACTCAAAATATCAACAAAAACAAGGAGAAAATATAGCAATCTATATTCATTGCATAATGACTTCAAGTGCCCTACTTGGATCCCACTAAAAAAAAAACTTTTTTTTTCTGTTACTTGCCTATTCCTTTTGCTTCCTTCTTGTTATAGTAAAATGGTAAAAGAAATTCGAAAGAAGAAAAAGTATGAAAAGAACAAAATGGGGTCATTGAATGTTTTGATTTGTCAAGAATACCACATTCAGACGATAAGGCCCAATGACCCCACACCTCACATGAAGCTGCAGTGCCATTTCCAAATGAGTTAGAGGATATTAATTTTAACAAAGAGAAATTGGTGAGGAAATTAAAAAAGGAAAAATAAAAAGGAAACATTACTATAAAGTGTAAAGTATGAAATTATGAAGACTACCCGACCTTCTTTGCTTCCCTTTCCGTATTTGGCATGCCCCTAACCACCACCACAACCCCTTCTTTCACATCTTTTTAAATTAACAAATAAATTTTTACAGTTTTTAATAGCTGTAAATATTATATATGTTTCATTTACATGACTTGCTTTTTAAAAGAAATACTAAATAGTAGAGTACTATAGTTTTGTCCATCATCTTCTATGAAACTCGTACGACTTTCTTTTTTTCTTGGATTGGACACAACGAGAAAGGTTTGGTCAGTATCCGCTCTCGTTTAAAATTTTTCTTTTTATGTATATAGTTCACTAATTTTATTTTTTTACAAATGTAGTCCACATTAAAACGCTCTGTTAATTTGCATATTTTATTTTATGATTCAATATATACTCTCAATAGAAATAACTTATCATTTTCTTTGATGTTCCATGCATTAGTTAACTGTGATGATTGTTTTCTTTGTTTGTAAACTTTATATGTTGTTCCTCTACCAATAGGCTATAACTAAACGTTGGTCGAATGATTACATTTATAACTAAACGATCACACGATCCATTGATTTCAAGTTCTTCTGCCTGATTTGATTAGATTTTAATAGTATTAGTTGTTAACCTCACACGAAGGAAAATGATCATTTCTCTAATATTTTAGCATTTATGCATGTGGAGATAATGAGGTTTGAATTTTTCTTTTTTTCTTTTTTTCATATTAGACTACAAGACACTGACATATGTCTGACTAACAGATAAAAAAAGGTGAGGCCCACAATACAAAGGAGAGAATGCGTTACGTATGATTCATGTGACGAGTCCATGATTCGATATCTTTTTCTTCCGCTCCATCTTATTAGCCGATAATCTGACGCTTTTTTTTTTTAATTGAAGCAGCAAAGAATAGTTAAAGGTTAAAAAAGAAAAGAAAAGAAAAAAATAGTTGCGGGTGAAGTGGTAATAAAAATAAGCTGTCAACTATTTAACTTGTAAGTTAGTAACCCCAAATTGAATTATTTCCCGTTTTGATGAAAATGTTGGGAAAACGTGAAAATATCAAAACCATACATGTAGCATAAGTGGAAAAAAATACCAACTTTTTTTTTTGTTAAAGAACCTTGTTATAGAATTAGCAAATAAAAATATTCATTAAGCTATTAGCAAATAAAAAATAAATAAAATCTTGCATTGGAATTAACTACACATGCACATGAAAAGTATTTCATTTTTCAAATTATTTCCAGGGTAAAGTTCAAAAATGTGGGTTTCGTTTAAATGACTTTTTGAACCTAATATCTTACTATTTTTAACCAACTGTGTGAGAGCTTCAAAATACAATGATGAATTTCCTTCCCCTTCTTTGACCAATTAAAATTTCCAAAATGAGTAAAAAACTAATCAGCATTAATTTCACACGTAAATTATCTTCGTTCGATTTTGGGTTAAATAGACATTTTAACCAAATATATTGAATCACGCTTATTCAATTAAGATATATAAATTTTTTATGTGTATAATAGATCAAAGCTTCTCGCATTAGAAACCCAATTTTATTTGTTTAATATAACAATATAGTAATCATTCAAAAAAGAAAAATACAATTAGTAATCATGGACACGAGCCACATGAACATTTCAAATATTGAATTACTTGGAATTTGGAATATCCAGCTCTAGAAAGCAACAAAAAAAATCGAGTATTTAAATAGGAAAAATAATATAAATTTTTAATGGTCCGACTGTTACAAGCAAATTTCTATTTTTAGATATCTAGCTAGAACAACAAGGACAAAGTTATCATTTTGTTCTATCAAATACTGACGCAATTTATTTTTATTTTTACACACTAAAAAATCTCATTAGTTGTTATCGAATACTAAGGACCGTCGAAAAAACAAGTTTATAATGAATTAAGAAAGATATTTTGTTATTCACCGTATTAACCTAACAATAAGAATAGAAATTTAAAAAGGTTTACTTATAAAAAGAAACACATTATCGTGTGCGATACTATATTCCTTTGATCTAACTTTACAGAGCCACCAATTCTTGAGAAGAAGAAGAAATCAAAATCAAGAAAAAGAGAGAGAAAGATGGGAAGAGGGAGAGTGGAGATGAAGAGGATAGAGAACAAGATCAATAGACAAGTGACCTTCTCAAAAAGAAGAAACGGTTTGCTGAAGAAAGCTTATGAGCTCTCTGTTCTCTGTGATGCTGAAGTTGCTCTCATCATCTTCTCAAGCCGTGGCAAGCTCTACGAGTTCGGTAGTGTTGGGTATATCTTTACTCCTTGGAACCATCTTTTCAGCTTTTTGTATTCAATAAAGTTAGGTTTTTAATGAAAATTGAACAATAGGATTCTTCTATTACTGGTTTTTACTGTACGATTCAAGAGTCTAATCATGCTTCTGTCTTGAGGGTATTCTTAAGGGTTGTGTCTTTTATCCTAAGGTAATTAGGGTTCATCGCTATTTCATCTAGCTTTTGGATCCTAATTAATGGGTCCGTCCGTACGTTCTACTTTGTTATTTGATTCTTTAATCTTAAAGATGTCAGATTGCAAATGGGTTTTCTTTTCTTTTTTTTTTCTAAATTCCAAACTAGGGTTTTTTTTAGACTTGCGTGTAAGATCTAGCTAGAGTTCTTCGTCATAGAAAGAATCTTTATACATAATTGAGTCAATTATCTCTCGTTTTAAATATTTATTTTTATTTTTATTGAATTTGTAGAATTGCAAGAACAATCGAACGGTATCATCGTTGTTACAACTGTTCTCTGGGCAATAATAATAAACCTGAAGAGTCTACACAGGCAAGTGTGTACATATATATATATATATTATATATGTACTTTGATTATGTTTCTGAACATGATTATAACTCTTTTTCTGAACATACATTTCACTATATAATCAATATTATGGTGCAGAATTGGTGTCAGGAGGTGACAAAGCTCAAATCCAAATACGAATCTCTTGTTCGCACTAATAGGTCTAGTAACAGTTTTCTAAAATCTTGAAATTTCATAGTGATTAACATCCTCCGTTATGTGCATTGCAAATCTCATATATTGTTATGTGTGTTGATTGCTAATTATTTAGGAATTTGCTTGGAGAAGATCTTGGAGAGATGAGTGTGAAGGAACTGCAAGCACTCGAGAGGCAGCTCGAAGCTGCTCTTACTGCGACTCGACAGCGCAAGGTGGCATGATCTAGACTGGTCTTGTTTCATTAAGAAAGAACCTTATATATGTTTAACATAAAAAATCATCACTAATCATTCAACTAATATATATGCAGACACAAGTTACGATGGAAGAAATGGAAGATCTTAGGAAAAAGGCAAGCTATATATAAATGTTACCTACCAAATTGATACACATGATAAATATATATATGCATATCAATCAATCTACTTTTGCAATGGCAGGAGAGGCAACTAGGAGACATAAACAAACAACTCAAGATTAAGGTTTCAAAACTATAATTTTTTTGCAAATATGTATATATATAATTTTCATAGAATTATGATTTGGTTTTTAATTTGAAACTAAATTTTCAATAGTTTGAGACTGAAGGCCATGCTCTCAAAACGTTTCAAGACTTATGGGCAAACTCGGCGGCATCGGTGGCCGTTGATCCTAACAATTCTGAATTTCGGGTTGAGTCTTCTCATCCTAGTTCAATGGATTGCAACACCGAACCCTTTTTACAAATAGGGTAATTTTTGTTATATTTTATTTTGCAAATTAAATGGATATATAAAAAATTAGATTGATTATAAGAATAGTTTGGTATTTGGGTTAGGTTTCAACAGCATTACTATGTGCAAGGTGAAGGGTCATCGGTATCAAAGAGCAATGTGGCATGTGAGACCAATTTCGTCCAAGGTTGGGTTCTTTGATTCTCTGTTGACTAGACCACCATGTCACAGTCAGGTCAATTTCAGCTCTACAAGTCGTTTTTCAATTTTCAATTTAGATTTCCATTTTTTTTTTTTTTTTTTTGTCTTTTAAGAAACTTCTGCACTAGGACATTGTCATTTAATATCTAGCTCGTGTGAATCTATTCGCATTTATGGGGTCTTTAGACATTTCTCCTCTCTTATTACTTGATCTATACCATTTTTTGGGTTTACTTATTTTGACACGAACTAAATTTATAACTTTCAACCTATATAAATCGTAAACATAAATGACATGATAAACATAACGAACAAAAAATTGTTTCCAACAAACAGACAATATGCATAAAAAAAAATCTGTGTATATATGATAAACTTCATCAGATGAAGTATGAATTTCAACAATTAATAAAATAAATATATTTATTTGGCATTAGAAAAAAAGTCTCAAACATATATTTTACCTGACTGCTGAATATGAACGAATAAACAAATCACAACGTTGAATCCGATGGATTCAGCTCAGCGAATCAACGATGTTAGTAATAATGAACTTAGGAAAAAAATGGGTGATTAATGAAATTAACTGACAATCTTAGACAATAAGGTAGCGTGTAACTAAAGAAGATAAACGAATAGTAAAATGCCACGTGGTCTTCTAAAGAATAAAGAGCAATGATGTAATGGGACCCATAGTTCTGTTACTTGATTTGACTTTCGGAAGCGTTCCTCTTGGCAAGGCAAAGCCTCACTGTGATCTGTCTTTTCCAAAAACTCTTATTGGATTTTTACCAACTAAAGTTTTAATTTCCTTTAATATTCCCCACTATAGTTTACTACCGTATAATGGGCTGTTATCAAAAAGTAAGCCCTTTTATAAATGGGCCATTACAAAATAAATTAATGGGCCTAAATCTATGTTAAAAGGCACATGATATTTATAAAAAGAATATATAAACACTGTTGTGGTGACCGCAGATATAATTATAAACACTGTTGTGGTGTGTCAATGTTTCTCTGATGTTTTTTTTGGTTTTAATGTTTCTCTGATGTTTAAGCAAATAAACGAGAAAATTAATTCTCAGAAGAGAATTTACTGGCTAAGTTTCAAGTGTTGATCGAATAAGGTATAAGACAATTAGTACATACAATTTAGTGACTCAGGGCTGGTGTTTAGAGATGATTTTACGATTCGTTCGGTGTCGTATATGGCTGAACTTAAGATGAGCTTTAGTCAATCGCTCATCAATTCTGCTGATATCAGAATATGCTTACGGAAAATTAATTTTAAGATCGAAAAGCCACCAACCTAATTAGAATCTAACATCATATCTTTTAAAAGGAGCTAAAACAGTACTTTCCTCGTAGTGTCATTAGTTTTTTTTTTATCAGTTTGGGATCTTCTGGTCTCGACTTGAGAGCTCTCTATTTTCAGTCATTCAGTTTTGGAACTTTGACTTAAGTACTTGAAGATGTTGTACTTCAACCAATAAGTTATTTATAGATATTCCTGATTTCGATGGTAAAAAGGCTAAATTAATACATGAAACTTAAACCATAAATCCATAATCATGATTAGATTCTAGAGAGGCAATGTAAGAACATATAGATACATCACACAAGCAGTTCAGTTTTAGTAGAACATCATAAAAGAAGTGGCTGAGATAGAGTAAAAGAAAAAAAAAGACAACAAACAGAAGCAGATTTTAGAGTTTTGTTACTTGTCCTTATACACTCTCACTGCCAAACCTGTTTTTACTTCAGTTTTTTTTTTTTTAATTTCTTGTTTGTGAGTGGATCACTTTCTTGAAGAACAAGGTAACCCAATGAACAATTGCGTCTCTACTTCGGAACTCGGGCTACTCTCTTCATCACCTCTTCCACTTTCTTGATTCTTATTCGACCAAACTTCAGTTTCATGAGATCCCCACTGCAATCAAATAAATCATTACACAAAATTAATAGATGCAAAGAAAATATATAGAACGATACATTAATGATCAAGAAGAACTAGTAAGGACTCTCCTGACCTAATAACCCCAAAAAAAACCAAACTTTCTTATCTTAAACGAATAACAAAAAACGAATGTGCAACCCTAACTTGAGACCCATACGAATATATTATACCTTTTCAGAGAGCTTCTCGTTTTCTGCAACTAGAGCTTTCTCCTGCAAAAGTTTTTTTTATTCCAAATGTAAAAGCAAGCACAAGATGATTACTATTCGTTGGAATATTCCACCATTTGAATATATACGTATATAAAAACTACTTTACCTTTTGCTTAAGCTGCTCAATTTGTTCCTTAAACACTTGAGTCTAATAGAGATGAATAAGTTAGAATCATGAGTGGCTTTAACTACAAGATGATTCGAAGAGTAATAAAGTGTAACTATAACATATATATGACCTTTCTTGCTCGAATACATTTGACACTTTTCTGAAGCTGTTGCTCAATCTGTTGCAGCTCCTCGATTGAGCATGTTCCTATGCCTTCTCCCAAGAGTTTACTGATAATAAAACAAAAGGGTTTATGATCAAACTCTTAATCCATATTATATGTTATGCAAGTGAATAATGTGTTTGTATGTATCACAAACCGTTTAGAAGCTTCGAGTTGTTCAATTTTCTTCATCATGTTTGCTGCTTCAAATTTCAAATGCTGTTGGTTATATCACAAAATGTTATTGCATGTAGATATCTTAGTAAATATGTGACATTGAAATACTAATACGTGACTCCTTCATGTGACCTTAAAGGCTATATACATATAGTGATTATTTTCCTTAATCCTCTTTGATTTTAAATTAAAAGTATATTTTAGCAAAGAATTGATATACAGAGATCATAAATATTATTAACCTGCATATTTTCTTCAGAAACCGGTTTGCTGCTGACTCGATCCTTAGTATGCCTCAGATAACGATCTATGGTATCTTGCATACTGTCAAAAACACCAGAATATGAAAGTAAATCATCAGATTTTAAGTTTACCTAATCGGTGTTTTCAAAACATCAAAAAACATTTCTTATTGAAGTAATCACAAGACTTAAGGACATATAACTTGGAAAGTCCTGTACTTTTTTGGTTTTCCTTTTCCCCAATTTTAGAAAACCAAAAACATGTGAGCTCTTTGCTTATATATTTAGTAGGTTCGAGAGAAAGAAGGTACTTTTCCAAATGGACAAATTGTCTGAAACATCTGATCAAAAGCTGTCTTTTTTCTATTTACAGAAGTAATGATCATCAAAAGTAAGTTTGGTTTCCCTTTCCCTTCTACCTAACAGTAGTACAAGATAATCTCCTTTATCATTCTCAAAACAATCTACATTTGGGTTCTGGCTTGACTTTCTATGCCAAAATCAGAAACAAAATTTTCAAACCAATTGCACTAAATTAGGAATGGGCATGAAATGAAGCATGAGTGATTTATCTATTAGGATTTGATGAAACTACTTCCTAATCATCACTTAGAACGCCAAACCTATTTCGCTTAAAGTTAATTTAACCACATTGTTTCAAACAAAAAGAATACTAATTGAAACATAAATCTAATTAAACCCAAGAAAGAGGAATTAAATTAGTGTCCCATTAAATTAAGACAAAACGCAAACAGTTGTACGTATGTGTGTGATCATGATCTCTAATGAGATATAAGAAGATCAAATATATAACAAGTGCAAATTGCTTGCCTGAGAATTCTTTGGTACTTTTTATTTATAACTTTTACCATACTAACTTGAGAAACTAAATGAGACTATACATCTCAGACGATTAAACAAGAAGATATATAAGTGAAAAAAAAAAACAAATAAGGATGATGTACTTGATTCTACTTTTATAATAGCCCTAATGTTGTAGAAACCAAGAAACTCATTTAACACCCTCTTAGAAGCAAACGTCAAAGAGATGTGATTCCACAAACAGCCAACGAATTAATCCATATATAAAACAAGAGTACATAAAAAAAATTAAGATAATAACTGAGAGATTAATGACATCATTATTTAAAAAACGTACTTGGAGCTGGCGAATTCATAAAGTTTTCCCTTAGGAGAGAAGATGATAAGAGAAACTTCAGCATCACAAAGCACTGAGAGCTCAAAGGCTTTCTTCAACAAACCATTCCTTCGTTTAGAGAAAGTCACTTGTCTGCTTGTTGCATTCTCTATTCGCTTCATCTGAGTTTTCCCCCTCACCATGTCTTACTCTTTTGTTTAATTATTAACCTTTCACACACAAAAAAATGAAATTATTTTCTTAACTGCAGAAAACGGGAGATCAATGGTGCAACCACCTCAATAACAAGATTAGTCATATACATAGAACAACCCATTTTAAACACATAAAGAGGTGACCGAAATAAAACTTTTTTTTTTAATTTTTTGGGAGGAGACTGATGAAGTCAACGAAAGATGAAGATGATTAAGTACCCAAAAAGCGAAACAATCTAAAAGTATGAATCTTTTATAGCTGATTTATAAGTTTGTGAGATGGATTGCTTCAAAATGGATGAAAGATTCATTAGATTCAAATCGAACAATATGAAAACAAACCCATCTAAGGTTTTAGATCAATCAGATTACAAATTAAGCAAAAAAAAAAAAAAAAAAGAGGAAAGATCATGGCGAGAGATCTTACCGATATGGCTTAAAGGGTTTATTGAAAAACCTAACCAAGAAGCTTGTGGAGAGATTAACACAGAAGAGGAAACTAAGAAGCAAGATTGTGTATATAGAGAGAAATATAATTAAGAGACTATAGAAGCAATAATGGAGGGCGATGAGAAGAAGAAGAAGAAGAAGAAGAAGAAGATCACACTTGATTCTCTGAGAAAGGAAGAACCTTTTTATGGAAGTAGCAAAAGAAGTAGCTTTCCTCGTTTCATCTATTTGTGTGTAATAAAGGAAACAAAAGACAACAGACACTCTCTTCCTCTATCTCTCTCTCTCTGCTTTCTTCTTAAAAAGATCCTCTTCTCGTTGTAGTTATGGTAATGGTGTGGAACAATTTTTTTCTTGTTTTCTTTTATTTCTTTGAGAAAGAATCAAAAATATTAAAATAATAGAAAAAAAGGAGGAGCAAATAGAGTCATATGTGTCGAAAATATGATGGTCGCTTGAAACCTCATCCTTTACTTATTTTGGAAAAAAGCCTTAAGGAAGACCAAAAATTGCAAATTTTGATACATATGGAAGTATTTACACACACATCTTTTTCCCTTCATAAATATCTACATGGATTCAATTGGCTGTCTAATTATTTATATATATCTTTTTTTTCTATAGAAAAATCTTTTGATTTAAAGTGTGGACACAAATACTCTCTTGTACCCTGTTGCCCCCACATATGTAATTGATCTGAAAATAAGGATATTCAACTCCATATACTTTTGTATTTACTCAATGGTAAATTTGGATAAATTGATAACATATTTTATTTTACAGTTCAATATGTTAGTGCACCGATACAAAAACTGGTTTCATATCTAGCAAATTTTTGTTAACAATATGATATAATTTCAAGTCTTTAGTCCATATATAGTCTCTAATTTCTAAGTTTAGTTACTTAACATTCTGTCATTGATTTAATTAATATTTAATGTTTTTTCCATTTCAACGAATAAATTCATTCAATAGAGGAAAAAAACACTTTTTGTGCGAATATATAGTCGAACGTAAAACTGTTTATTTTGTTTTCCATTTATTTGTGAAATTATGTTTTATTGTTTTTAGTTACGTAACATAATCTTTTATACAGCTCTATATGAATGATTATCTATTTGCAATTTTGAAATCGCGACTGTGTAGTTGGTATTTTGATTCACAAAATTACATTACAAAATACAATTTCCCCATCATCTAAATTACCACCAATCAAATATCTAGAGTTGAAAGACAGTGAGCCAATGGCGTTGATGAGTAGCGACGTGTCTAAAGAAGCTTTTGCCAATTTTAGTCCCATGAATAATATTTTTATATACTGGATTAAAGAAAACGTAACTTAGAAATGCAATAACAATTCAGCTTATCGAACGTCTTGTCTAGCTAGTGGCACCAAAATAATATCCATTTTTGGGAAAGAAAATGGTTAATCGAAGTCTAATGATTTATATCTATATAGGGAGGACCACTCAAAAAGTATTAATTTCGGAAAATGAACATCTTCGCTGGTGACTCTATATATTAACCAACTTATATATTAAAGATCACCGACAGGCCAGTAAATATTTGTGAATATATGCGAGATTTATTGTCTCTATCTTTATACTCCATTTTTGTGTTGGTATTAGCTTACACATGTGTATCCCGGTTTATTTATTTTTTATTCATATTATACGAAATTAAACCGTCCAAACCGGAGTTGTGTTTACAATGAATAAAAAATGGTTTACAAAAACCCAGTTGAATAAGAGCTACATCGACGAAGAAGAGTTCTATCGATCCGGTGCAAGAGTTGTCTTCTTCCTCTCGCTGTGGTAATCCGGTCTGAAGTTCATAGTTAGAAGCATTATCTTTCATTATCAAGGAATAAAAAACATTTTCGTTAATTACTAGTAAATATGAACACTTCTAATTGGTTGAGATAAATCGACACAACTTCCAATTGGTTGAGACAAATTCAGAACACTTACCTTGTGATTTCAGTTATGGTTATGAATGTTTTAAACGGAAAAAAAAACGAAAATTTGATTTTTAATATGACCCTTAAAATAGTTTAAATTTCGGTTGACGATCACTCAGTTAAAATAAAAAAAATATATCATCATCAAATATGTTGTTTTCTAGTATACAATCAGAACTTGAAACATTTATATATATATATATATATATATAAAAACTTGAAACTTTGTGAAAATCTGGCATGCGTTTAGTCTCAAGATTCTCTATTGCAATTACACTTCAAAAACAAGTGTATATAACATACGCGTTTCATAACGATTTGCATTTGAGTTTTAGAAAATTATGACTAGTGACCTGCAGAAAGGTGATATGGAAATTTCATAAGCTTTACCGATCACAACTTCATGCAAAATCATAATTTGTATTTAATTATTACACGATTTTGCAAATTAAGACAAAAAATATGTGTATTAAATCAAATTTCTATGATTCTATTTTGTACATTTATTTATTATGATGTAGTCATTCGCTTTAACAAAAAAAAATGATGTAGTCATTATTGTTATTGATCAATTGGAGCCAAAAAAAAAAGAAGTTGTTTGTGCAATTAATATTGGGTTGAAGAATAAGAATTAGTATAAAAATAAAATAAAAGGAGCGTACAATATTAGAAATACATCAACATCGTCCGTACAGTAACGTTCAAAGGTTAGCCAATGATAATGCGAAAACGCACCTTCTACTTTTTTTTCTCATCAATCGAAAAATCCCAAAACAACAATATATTTATTATTGATTAATACTAAAGATAAATCGTGCTCCACACTTTGGTTCTGATGGGGCCCTCCAAAAATTGCATATCTCCAAATAATAAATTCTACAATGTTCAACTACATGGTCCTACTTTCTTACTATTTTAACCTCTTTACTTCCTCTTTTAGGTTAACTCTATTTTTCGTTCCTTTATATTCATTTTCTTTATATGTGTATATACTTTATTTGGGTGTTAAAAATCAAGATATTTATAATGTTGATAGAATCAATAGTTATATATTTGTAAATTTGTGAACTCACCTCAAGAAAAGGACAGATTCATCTGTAGTCCACAAAACCTACTCCTTTTGTTTTCTACTGTTTCTAACAATTTTATAATTCTTGTTTGGTTTCTTAGGTTCGGTTGAAGTTTGAAGTTTCTTAAAGTTCCGTAGCCATGCATTTTTCGGCATTGCCATGCATCACAACAGCAGTAATTTGTAATTTTAGTTAATCCCAATAAAATCAGTGTTCTTTGCGAATTTTTCTAGGCGTAAGGGTAGCTGAAAAAAGAATCACTTGGACAGTCTAGCCAATAAAAATAAAGCAGTTTATGTGTACACTATACTACAAATGAATGTACAAAAGAGAAATAACAAACGTGTATGCCATTTTTGTTACCATAATATATGCAGTACTCATTGATGTTACTTACATTACCTAGATTGTTAGAAAAGTCGAACTAGTTCGTAAATTTCCTTATAACAATTTTAAAATATAAAATTTAATTGAAAATATAAAAATATGATGATGTAAAACTAATTTTTGGGGATGCTTGGGAATCTTAAGCATGGCAGTTTTTTTTTATAATATATATATATATATATATATAATCTTAAGCATGGTAGTTGATAAATGATGAATATACTAAAGAATTAGCTTTTTATCCACCAAACAAAAACAAATTACGAAATAGAAAAATCATTATATCAGAGTTGCTCAACTTTCTGTAAACGCGTGATTTGTGGGAATTATATGTCAATCGGCTCAATACGTTTGCACATGTATTAATTAGCATTTAATTGGAATCCACTTATATCTCTGTCCAATAATAATCTAGCTAAGCATACTATAAATTTATATAAATCAAACACCTAAAATACAATATTTGATTAGTCAAGGATAGAAGTAGAAGAACCTTATTTGCTTACTTTATTTATGTATGATTAATAACTGTGATTAAAATTAAAAATGTCGGATAATGAGGGTAAATAAAAATTAAGTTAATTGGAGACTGTGAAGGAGATTTGGCCATTGGGGAGAGAGTTGGCACTTGCCAGTGGAGGTACCGACACATGTCGGGCACATGGGTCCAGTGGTGGGGACCACAGAGCGTGCAGTGCACCGCCCTATGCTCTTTCATCCGACGGTCCTTATTTCATTTCCAGATTGTCGTATGCCTTTTTTAATCCTTTCATTCTCTATAAACTATGCTTGCGTCAGCTGGCCTTTTTTTTTTACTTCTTACACTACTCAAAAGTATATAAAATAATCGGATTTATAAAATTAAACTAATGACTTTTTAAGAGTTTGGGGTAAAAGAATTAAATAATAAATATCCACTCATACTCGTACAATCGAAATTTGGATAATACACAGTACATATGTGACCCCCCCAAAAATGACCCAAAAAGGCAAGAAATACAGAAATGTTTGCTCAGAAGTAGAGGAGCTAAACACCATAGCGTTTTTTGGGGTAGAAAACGGCACGCAGTTATAGTCCAAAACTCATTGGATGGATCTATGGATGGGATAGGCCAAAAACTTAGCGGGCCCTTTCTTTTTACTCACTAGCTGAAAAATATATAAGAAGAAGACACAACAAAGATATAATAATAATACCCTCAGAGACAAGATTAGATCATCGCAAATCTTAGCCAGGTTTTTTTGTCCTCTGCATTTATGTCGAAGCAGCGTCATGCGCAAAGATGGCTATGAGAAGAGGGTTTTTTCTCAAGCAGGACAAGAAGTCGTTCTTGTTGATTCTTTCATCTTTGTCGTCGTCTAGCAAATGATACATTCCTTGAATCTGAAGCATGAGATAAACCTAACCATTAGGCTATATATCTTTCTCAAGTTAAGAGATTTTGGACTTTGATTCCGATGGATGGATCATGGATGAATCTATTTACACTTACCTCGAACTTGTTCAAGTTTGGGATTATGTTTTTAAGAGCGTCTCCAAGCTGAGCCAAAGATATGCAAGAGTAATTCATAAGAACCCCGAAGCAAATATGAGAAAGTGGTAAAGAGTTCAAAGAGAATTGAATCTACTTCTAGAATTGTGATAAAGCCATCTCCATCTTTGTCGCAATAGGAAAAGGCTAAGTCGCATTTTTGTTGAAAAAGCGGCTGTGTCGATACATGAGCCGAGGCAAACAAGAACTGCAGACCAATCAGCAGCAGAAGAAGCAAGCCAGGTTTATTAGTGATTATACTAAAGAGTTTCTACGAAGGCTTTTTTTTTTCTCCCCATGAAGATGATTGAATCATAGCTAAATCCTCAAATTACCTGTTTGAAAGTGATTGATCCGGCCTTCTCCACATCGATGAACCCAAATATCTACACAAGTATGCTTGTATAAGTAACTTTCTCAAGGCATAAACAACGATAAAGGATGATTAGAGCACAACCATACTGATACACAAGGTGGTAAGGAAATCATTTATTATCTATATCATAACTGACCCCTGTAGAAATAGTGCAAGACTTCAGTCTAAAAACCCGAAGAAAGTTATGTAGCCTAACACGTCCACTGCAAAAAGGATAAAATTCTTGAGGTTGTGGGGAAATCTGATATTTTCAAGCATTGGAACGCCAAAGGATGAAGTATCTGAGACAAAAGTCATTACCTCGAGTCCGGATTCATGGAAACAAATGTATCCAAATATCGCACTGCCTCTAGGCTGCCTACATGGAATAGCTGGAAGGAACAAAGACATGGAAACAAAAATCACAATGGGAGATGAAAAATAGGGCATTCAATGAACATATATACAGGATACTATCAAAATAATGAGGGTTGACATATTTATCCACAGTTTCATGTACCCTACAAAATCATAATGAAAGATATAGGTCTCCTCAATGTAAATGAGAAGCAACAAACTTATGGTTCTAGATGATAAACTCACCGAATCTACCCTCGCCATTTCAACCATGTAATTTGAGGGATTCTCCTGAAACAAAACATTTGAGATAAAATAAATGAACTGCTTTTTGACATGGGAAGGTATTTTCAAGCTTCCATGGACAAGAATACATGATTTGTGGCTCAGAGTAATTCTGAAGAAAATATGAGACATAGATAAGAAAGAACATGGGAAGCTATTAAAGAGAGCAAAACCACTCATGAGCTACACATACCAGCTTTAACTCAGAGGCTCTGTTGAGTAGCATCAAATCCCCATAAGAATGGGATGTTTGGACAACATTCAAAGATGTGGCAATTTCATGACTGGTCTGTATTCATAAGTACACACCATGAAGACTACTTTTCACAATAAAATAAGCAATAAATGTAAAATAATAATCTCCATTTTATACTTTTCTGCACCAACACACACCTTCTGCGAAAGACGCACAGCGTTCTGTTTTTGATTGTCACTTGGATATATTACTGGAAGGTATTCAACCTGTTTAAGTATCCGCATAAGTGAAATTCTAAAACACAGAGAAAAACCAGACAATCAATCAACTAAGCTTACGCGATATGCAAATTGCCTACCTCCATGAAATTGTGAAACTGGGTGAACATTCTGAACATGAGCATCAACAAAGAAATATTCCCCCTGAAAGTTTCATAAACATCAGCAACAGCAGTCTTATAGAGTGCGCAAAACAAAATACAGACTTGAAACTGGTCTTACCAGGATTGATCAAAATGTACATGGGGATACCGGACTACTACAGGTTGAATTGGATAACCAGGGATGAAAGCACCGAGTTGGAAGGAAATAAGAACTTTCCCATTAGTCGTGGTTCCTTCCGGGAATAACAGCAGACGAGGGAATCTATCGCAGGAAGCTTTTCTCTGTATTTACATTCCTTGAAAGCACATTCCGTATCAAATACAAAAAACCATTTGAATCCTTTTCAACCACAAATAGTTCACAAGTCATGAAAATGGTGTGTGAACCAATCTCTTTGATAGAATAACTCAATTTCAAAAATACTACAGACATCAAACACACACATGCCACTGAAACTCTATACCTTTATTTCATGCACGGCGTTCTTTCTTGATTGCTGTGAGAATCTATTAACATATATCACCTACAAAGTTCAAAAAATAAAAAATGAATCTAGAAACTAAACAAGAGCATCTTTAAAACCGATGAAAATCCGGTAAAGAATTATAATTTGTAGCTGCTTACCTGCATTGCCCTGATAATAGTTCCAACGAATGGAAGTGAATCATGTGACTCCGATGCAACAATGGTTGGTGATAATTCATAGAAGTAGAAGATTGGTTCAATATAAGAAACATGGTTTGATACAACGATTGGAGCAATCTCTCTCCGAGCAGGCTTCCCTTTCCTTCGTATCCACTGATAACTACAGGATCAAAGAAGCTTATAAACATTGCAAAGTCTACACCTTTGGAACCATTCTGTCAAATCTACGAACTAAAAACACAAACTTGGGAAATTTGAGAGAGAGAGCAAAAACTAACCCAAAAGAGAAGAGGATACATCTAGTACAGATCCGAGTAATCCACATGATTCTACATCTCCATTGAGGCATAGGGTTTTGTTTATCTTTCCAACCAGCAAGTGCCAATTTTGTAGCTAAGTAACCAATAGCTAAGCTAGCTCCAAATAGAACAAGTCTAACCAAAGCAATTGGAAGACAAATCACGATCTTAATCGCTTCGTACAATCCGCTAACTCCAGGTGTATCGTTCCTAAATGGATCCACCGTCGTTGGACCTAGAACCGGAGGCTCGGACTCGCTGAGAAACCCGTAAGGATGATTACTCTGATTAAATTCAAAACCACGTGAAACACGATGGTCTTGATTATCACCAAGGTTGGGTTTTGCAAATCCTGAGTCGTCGTCGTCATCGATTGAGATAACAACCTCTGGTTGATCGGATGATTGATGGTGGATCAACGGAGATGCCAAATCAGGATCCACCATTCTCGGTGTTCTGTAAAAAAACACAGAGAAGAGGAGAGAAAGAGAGACAGAGCGGGAGAGATTGGTACACGCTTGTGGTGGAATGTTATTTGTTTTCTTTCTAATATCCTTTTTTTTTTGCTTTTTTCAAAAATAATTAGTTAACCCAATAATTAATTATTATTATTCTTTAACAATTCAAATAAAAGATGTTTTTGTTATGTTAGAAATCTGTGGAATTCGTGTTATATCTTAAAGCTAATTAAATTAACGAACAAGTGTTCATATCGCAGCTGTAGTTTATGGAACAAATTACAAGGGGCCACGATAGAGTTTTCGTCAACGCATACACATACTTTATGATTGCACATGGATTCAGCATGGACTTGTCCATTATAACATATCTCAACTGGAAAGTGGAAAAACGTATATTATTTTAAAAACAACAATCGGAAAATAAACTATATTGTTTTTTTTTTATGGCAACCTTTAATATACTAGGGTTATTTTTTTCTGATATAATACGATTTATTTCCATTCAGAACATATCATCCAAAATAGTTAGAACTTTTTGAAAAGAATTCAAAGTTTACTATGAAAAATTTCAGATATTTAAATGTATCCATTTCAAAACATATACTCCCATTTCTATTCATTAGTTTTACTGTTTTGTAAAATAGGTATTTATTTCATGTGAAACAAATAATATTACATATTTCTTACGTTTAATGAAGATTTTCTAAATTTAGTTCGGACATGGATGTTTTGTTGCTATTGTTGTCATCCAGATTTTTCAAAATGTTTAAGCCCCGTCCAACCTTAATTGACATATTTGGTCGAGTCCACATACCCATCCTAATACAATATCAATCAAATAAATGTTACTAGATTAATAACTTGTGTAGGCGTTCGGCTGCAATATTTTTTTAATTATAAATTTCTGTTTTTTGTGTTAATTAAATTATAAATTTTGTTTGAATATCAGATAAGAGTGTAATTATAGTATAGTGATTAATTTAAGTTATATAAGTGTTTTAGATAGTTTTCATCTTCCTAAATCAAAAATAATTTTCATCACTATGAAATATTAAATAGAAATTAAGGATATGCGAAGGCATCTGGGATAAAATAGTTAAAAACATTATAATTCTTGATAATTCGTGCGGGTTTCCGAAAGTAATGTTTTATTTTTATTTATTTATTATTATATTATAATTTTTTTTATTAATGTGTAGTATATGCATTATTTTGAAAACTGGACCAGCCGGTCGGACCGGTTCAACTGAGAATCGGCCATGTAGCAAAATCCAGATTTGAATAAACTGACAAAAATTAGTAAAATTGGTGATCTTGTTCAATACTAAAACCCGGTTCACAAAAATTAAATCATAATTCTAATTAATTAGATACTTTGAATTAAAATTTAAACCATAATTTATAGTTATTTTTTACTTTTCAATTTTAATTCTATTTTCTAATTTTAATAGAAAACATTATTTTATTTTTATTTAAATTAATTATAAATTTTGATGCCTACGATTTTTATCTTGTTTTCTTATATAAATTATTATTTTACGTTAAATTTTAGAGAAAAAATCATATTTGAGTTCTTGTTGTTTATTTTTTATAAGTTCAAATGATTAATCTATTGTTTCATTATTTTTTATTTTGTTGAGAAAATACAATAATAATTGTTTTCAATTAAATTTCAGGTTTCTTAAAGTTTAATGTTAGAATGTGTATATATATATAATTAAAATATAAATATTCAAAACCCTTGTTCGACCGGTTGAACCGGTTCGACCAGTCATTCAGTAATGATGGCGAATCGGTATTCGGTTCAGTTTTTAAAACATTGAGTATATGTGAATCCAATACGGAGATTAATATATTTTAGTTACAAAATAATGGTACTGGAAGTTGAAAAAAATTATTTATAAAATTATATGATTTTTATGAAGAGTTAAATAAACAATTGTTATTTTAATTTAATAATATATATATTACAAACTATAAAATAAATATACAATATAGTACTATTTTAAAAAAGTGCAAGAAAAATAATTGTGAAAAGCATCAACCAATTATTTAACTAAAAAGCAAGGCGTAAGAGAAAAGATTTGTGAAAAAAGAAAGAATTGAAGATATGAGATCCGATTTTGTTTGTCAATGCTAAAAAGGATCCGCGTTTTTTTTGACCGGGACGGTATTTCTATTGGCTTGGATCTTTATTATTCAAGAGATAATTGTACTAAATTGCCCTTCTTTTTTTTATAGATTTTTTTAAAACATATTATAAAAATAGCATAAGCCGTAAATAGTAAAATGGCTTAAATGGTTTATCCAAAATGTTCCCCTTCTTCTCGATTAATAATAGCATAGATTATCATCGACTTTAAACGTGGGTGTCAAAAGACAATACGCTAAGCCTTTTGGGTTGTTCAGTGTAAAGTAAACTGGGCCCGCTAAGTATTTTGGACCTAAATGTTATGTAAGAATTGCCACTTATTAGTTGTATTTTCTTTGGGCTTAACTGTTTGATGTCAGGACGACAAGAAAGCCTAGTTTTTTATTTTAAAAAATAACGAACATTTCTAAACCTACTGGTATTGGTAAAGTGAAATAAGAGGTCCACTTAAATAAAGGAAGAGAGCGGCATGTCAAGTCCACGTGGACTCCTAGAGCCAACTCTTCTGGACTTTTTCCCCATCCACCAAGTTGGTTTGGTTTGGGCCTCCAATAATTCATTTCCTTTGCCCTGTGTTTTAGTTTTTTTTTTCTTCTTAATTACTTTCACAGTATTTGAAATATATAAACGGTGAGAATCATGATTCATGGGTTAAAAACCACACTTCATATCAGACATTAAAAAATTATCTTATGGTAAATCGTGTCTGCCGTTGAGACGTGACCAAAAGAAAATATCTACCATTGAAACAACGAAATAGAATCAACGGTTAGGACAAGATGATAGAATGAACGGTAAAGATTTGATGGACAGAAGAAATAGGGCCCACGCCAGCCTGTTCTTTTTCTCCTAGCCTTAAACTGGTGGTGACCAACTCGCGCGTCCTTGAGTGGGAAAGTTTCAGTCTTTTAGGCCCCACGAAACGACGCCGTATAATTGGTACAATCAAGAAACTAGGCCCCGCCAATGAAAATTTATCATACACGGACGACACTTTATAAAAATCAAAAGGAATAATAAAAAAGTATTTTTAACACTTCTCAAAAAGATAGAAACGTGGAAGAACTGGCTCATTGGTTAAACCTTTACAAATTTTTATACTGGGTTTGGGGTTCAAACACCAGAGAATGTAGTTTCTTTGATTGTTTAGAGAATTATCTAGTATAAAGTAATGCTAAGACAATTTTAGGAAAACAACAATAGAAATAGATAAATAATTATTTTCTTACAGATTAAAATCAAACATCAATATCACAATTGTAGTTGGGTGGACCTGACTTGGATTATTAGAGAGCTTGAATTAATCTTTTGTGATTACGAAACCAAAACCAAAGTCCGAAAAGTCAAGACAAAGTGGTGAGCCCCACCAAAACGAAACGTTTCGAATTATGCTTAAAGGGGTCCCATCGACACGGACCACGTAGCCCTACCAACTGGGGCCCACACCCAACCTGGCTGCCTCGGAAGCTATGCGTAAGGTGGGAGCTGTGTGGCCCCTCCTCCAACCCGCGAGAGCCCCTTTGTTTTCGTTCTGGTGCGTGTTGACCCACCAATTTATATGGACCCCACATTTGCCTAAAATCTAGGCCCACTTAACACGTGCGCGCCTTTACTCCTTCTTTCCCTCCTCACGTGCTCACGTGCCTTTTTCCTCCGGTGATCAGTAACTAATACGCCGTCGTTTCATTTCTTTGTTCAGTGGTTCGATGACCGTGTTGTGGTAGTCATGAACTGATGAAGCTCTTGTTTCTCGTAAATCTCTAGCGAGAGGTCTCTCAGCATATGCGTCGTTGAAGTAGAAGAACCGCCGGTTGTTATACCGGAGCTTGAGCTCGGAGCCATAACCGACGTCATCCTCGATGAATTAGAGCCAGTAACGTTTGAAACTGATAAAACGCCGCTGCTGGGAACAACTTGAAATAGAGGTGGTCTAGCCATCGAAGAAGCCTGCTGAACGGCGGAGACATAAGACGACGGCAAAGCGGCGGCTGGGAAAGCTAATATCTGAGGCTGATTCGACGGACCAGCGGCGTGTGGAACCATGAAGAAAGCACCGACAGTCGGAATCACTGCGTTAGATGGAATCGCCCACATCGGAATCATTCCTTGCGGCAGAGTTTGTTGAGCCGCCGGAGCTTGCATAGGCTGGATTGTCGTCGTGGAAATGGGAGCTAAACCGGAGGAAGCTGAAACGGCGTCGTTTATGTCTATATACTCACTGTTAGAAGGTCGTTTACGTTTCTTCTTCATCGGATTTTCCCCCAAATCAGAATCAGCGTTAGAGGTGGTTGGGATTTTTAGGGTTCCGTTGACAGACATAGCGATGGCGGGAACAGTTCCCGTACCCGTGACAGCTATAATCGCCGGCTCGGCGTTCTCCAACAACCACCGAATCGTCTCGCCATCGGATTTGTGACCTAGCTCTCGAGTCAACTGAAAAATCCTAGCTGCACACGTGGCAGGCATCCGTATCCTCCTCCCTCTTCCTTCAACTTTGGTATGACGGTCTTTAGTGGACGCTCTCTTCAATGGCGGTCCCATCGATGACGGCGGAGCTAGAGACGTTGAAATCGAGGGAACCTGCTGCAACACTACATCTAACGACGGCTCCGCCTTGGGCTCGAGACTCACGGTGGGATTTACTTCGAAAGGCTTAGAATTTTCCACGTTTCTGATGCCGTTGATGATGTTGAGATCAACGGCTGTTAGGTTTTCATCTTTTCCTCTGTTAACTTCTTCTTGTTTCTGAATCGTCGCCATTAAAATAATTCTGAAAGAAAACGGACGGTGGAGATGACGACGAAAGATATAAAAGCGAACGAAACAGAGATGCGGATACTCTGGAAACGAATCGTTTTAACGGCGTTACACGTCGAGAGAGATAGTAAGTGTGACCTGTCTATATATATAGCAAGAAGACAGTGAGAATACTGACGCCTTTTGATATGATGCCGGAAAATCAACGGTTCTTGATTTGTTAGATCAGCTTTTTAGAGCCATTAGGATTATGCCACGTTGATCGATCCCGTTCCTTTGTTCTATCGTCTACCGTGGGACCATCTGTACAGTGGGGTCCAGTAATACTTTATTTCTTTTTTCATAGAAGTATTTACTGTTTAGTAAATTTTTGTTTTTTCTTACCTAAGCGAAGGCTTTATCGAGTTTTATAAACAAAGGACAAACAATTAGGAGCTTTGTTTCAACGTATTGCGCAATGCAAGATTTCTCTTAAAAATAAATAAAGTGTTAGAAAGTTCAATTTGATATAAATGTTACAAAGTTTAACTTTTCAGTTCCTAACCAAGACCAAACTACATCAAACCAATATATTTGATTTAAACTAATCTTTGTTACTATTGAAACCAAAAAGAAGAGCGAAATCCGAACTATAAAATTATAAGTTCCCTTGCTGGTCATAAATTTTTCCATTCCCTAATTTTTAAGCTAAGTTGATAATAACCGTTGAAAAATTTAATTGGGTAGGAAATAAACATATCTTTTTAGAAAAAGCTATAACCCCATACTTGGGGTTGGACCCCATTCATGTAGGTCACAAGGCTGCGCCACCAAAAAGCTAATTAGTGTCTAGGGAATAATCCTTTCCTGGATTCCAAAATCTTATCGTCCTTGGACTAAAACCTATCACAAACATATATATGCACACACACGTACTTGTACATGGACAATGTTCAATCCGGATATTAAAACAGATCCAGTATATAACCGAACCAGAAAATCAGATAAAAATAAATAGTTTAATCCTCAGTTCGGTATAATTGGTTCACTTTTGTATTTCTAAAATTTTTAAAACTAGAACCGAATAGCATAACAAGAAATATTCATACAGATTCTATTTAGGGTATTTTCTTTTCATTTTATTTTGCACAAATGGGAGATAACATAAAGAAATAGCTAATTTAGTTATTTGTTAGTTTTTGTAACGAAAAAAAACAGAGCTAGCACAGTAACCAGATCGAACCGATGCAAACTAACATAATTTTGAATTATACTTGCACTATTTAAACCCGAAACGGGGTTTGAACAACTAGCTTTACATATGACCAGAAAGAGGGGCCTACCACAAGAAAAGAAAGGCTACGAAGCGAAAACGAGTGATAGTGGGCCTGAGCTGGACCCTACTATCCAGTGCCGGTCACACCACACATTGTTGAGGGCAAGGCCCAACTATTGGACCCCACCAGTCTTTCTACTCTCAAAATATTGGCGGTGACGTGGCCTAGAGATTAAACAAACAAACGGATCGGATCAGATAGTAAACCCGACTCGGTAACCCCTAAACGTAAACCGGTTAAGCCGCTAATCTTTAGACTTTAGGCTTAAACTCAGTGGGTTCCACATTACTGCAGTAGCAGATTCGGGCCCACCACCGAGGGATAATTTTGTAGTTTTGGCAGCACACCAACTTTTGCCTACCAACGATGGCACATCATCACGTCAGCATAAATAATTAATGTTGATCGGTTTTAATTATTCCGTTGTTTTTACTAAACAACACGAATGAAAACGTTGATGCTTGTATTTTTATTGTATTGGTCCGTTCTTTAGACATCATCTCATCGGATACATGTGTCTGTGATTATGTCCTAACTGCAATAAACGCAATTTCTTACAAAGCGTGAAACATTCCCTACGCCTTCGAAGATCTAAAAAGCATTTCAACAATGGCGATACTGCAGAAGATTATAGGTAACGGTTAACCTCACGATCCCGATATGTAAGCGTACCGCGACTGAGCTCCCTCCAAAAGTTCCACAATTTTCTCTGCAATTTCCACCAGAGAACAAATGGTAGTCAGTAAATGCAAGAAAGCACACGAGAAATCAGCGATCTTGTGAATGAAATGAACTCTTGAAGTTAATAAACCTGTGAGGAATCCGATCAATGGAACTGGTTCCAGTGTCTTTTGAGAACTTTCCAGCTTTTGCCTGCAATCGCCACACAAGCATATCAGTTTATTATTAACCGAGATAGCATAAAACTATAAGCCTAAACCCAGTCTTATAACAACCTAAGCTAAACATACCAAAAACACAACATAAGAGCCCAAAGCTTTCCTTTTTATCCATATCAGAGCAAACCATTATTGAAACCAAACCAAAATCTTAACTTCCCTTAGGTCCTAAACTTAAAAGCAAAGGATTAGACACCCCTAGGCCTAGCTAAGGGAATGTGACTCGGGACACTCACCTTGTGTACTTGGTAAAGAATGGATCTCTCATGAGGTACAATGCCCATAGCAGCTTCCGTCTCCTAAGCTGAATCAGAAACAAGAAATATCAGTAAAACCACTTCAACACTAAAACATTCATGTAAGTGAGGTCCAGGAAATCTCTAACCTCATCCCTTTCAGGTCCCGAGAAATGGATTTGCTTGCTCTTCTCTCCCCACCACTTTGAATTTGAAAGAATAACCATTCCCAGCGTGTCCACGGAAAGCGATATAGCCCAAGGTATCCAAGATCGGATTCCATATTTTCTGATGAAAAGAACGTAAATGAGCGGTCTAGTTATGTAAAGAACCTCTCCCATCACAAATAACACTCCAGTAACACCCTTCTCAGATAATAGCTCGGAGAGCGTTTTTCGCCTCTCCTTGATCATTGGAGGCTCTATAATTGCTTGCTGATGCTGAATCCTTCGAGACCAGCCCAAGGTAGAAGATGTTGTAGTTGTTATTGTTCTTGCATTCTGACCAAATGAACTTAAAGCTGACATCGCCCGTCCTTCCAAGTTCCATGGATTATGATGATTTTGGTTTCCAAAATTATAAGGTCCGTGATTCCTATCAGAATTACCAGCTCTATTTTGCAACTCGGATTGGTTAGAATCTTTGTCATCATTAGGTGTTTCCCCTCCTTGAAGAAGCATCTTATACCCGCAATTCCGAAACAAGGCTAGCCTAATGAGAGCCCTGAAAATTCAAAATTTTGGATATCAAAATGCCGCCTAAGTATGTTGTACAGAAATAAGTGATCAGAAATAAAACAAGCTTACTTCATAGCTTCAGTGACAATAATGAAGTTCCATTTTTTGTCTCCATAGAAGTGTTCAGCCGCCACTTCCACAACAGTTTCCAAGTCCTTAAGGATGGCGATGAGTAGCGGATAAGAAAGGGATGGATCAGTCCCGGAAGATTCAACATGACCACGAGGTGTTGGAGCATTTTCAATTATGTGTTCATTTATAGTTGTGAATATGCCCAAAAAAGCCGTTACTACAAAGAAAGATTACCAAACTTTAATCACACTAACGGATTCAAAAGCACAAGAGAGGAATATTCTTTAAAGTTGAAAGATTCTGATGAATTCATTAAAGACTTAAGACACTAAAAGTGAAGAAGAATGCGACTTGAGAACCGATAAATTGAGTATAGAACAGTGTGCCATTCCAACAAGAGAATTCTAGAAGCTAAAACAGGGATAAAAGAAATAGTTTTTCGAAGAAATAATAAGAATGAAAGCAGTAAAATGTTACCAAAGTATCACAAAACCTGCTTCGGGTCCAATCTCTGAAGCAGAAAACTTCTCAGGAAGTAGCCATGTCAATCCCTGAAACAAAATAAGCATACTCAATAATATACTGAGATCAACTAACGAATTCCACAAGTACAAAACCTCTCAAGGTTCCAACTTTTATTAAAGCCAATAGAGAAATGCTTCGATCTCAAATTGGAGTGTATATAACATCACTACTCTCCCAAGCAAAATTCAAAAGATGAAACTTTGGAATTGACACAAAGGAGAAAACAAAAAGAAACCCTAATCGAAACATAAATTAGAGAGATTAAGGAGAAGTGTGATCAGTCTTACGTTGGCAAGAGATCCTAAGGAATGTACATGATCTCTATTTCTCCAAACCCATTTCTTATAAGCTTCCATGGAGCTTCAGAAAGAGAAACAAAACAGAATTTCTAATTCACAGAAGAAATTGGGAAACAAGAAAATTCCATTCACGTTAAATCTCTGATTCTCTGTTCTTCATTTCTTGCTTGCAATTTTGCCGGTCGCTGGGGATGTAATTGAGGCACCCATCTATTTTCTACTGAGAAAAACGACTCAATCTTATCCGTTGATATGTTACAGCTCGATAAACCAACGGTTGCGATTCGATGAGTCCTTTATCAGATGTGCGTAGCACAGAATCATTCATTGGGAAAAGTAATAGGCCTTATCTGGTCATATTCAAGGCCCAATTGAAGAGCCCAATATCGTAAAACAGAGAACGACGTCGTTATCAAGACTAAACGTACCGCAACAAGTATGGAGCATATTATTTTACTTGATCGAAGACGAAAACCCTAAAAGAGCTGGGTTTTGAATTTGATTCCTGCAAACATCAACGACGATGCAATTGACTCTTGAATTCGGGTGCGATTATCACTTTCTCAGTAAATTTAATATGTTTGATGCTTGGATCAATGATTCTCTCTGTTCGTAATTGGCATTTTTATTTGCTTCACTTCAGCTCTGATTTTGGGTTCATAGCTTTACATATAGTTATTGGATCATCAAATATGGATGATTTGGTGTTTTGTTATATAGCTTCTATATAATGCTCAAGTTGAAGAAGTTGAACGATTGAATATTTTGATTTGATCTGTAGGGGTGGGTTAGAGCTGCTTTGTGATTCTGAAAAGATCCATAAAGTAAACGTCGATTTGCCCAATGGAGCTGATGATGTAAGCTTGCATTCTTAAGTTTTGGGTCATAATGATTAAATAAAGTTTACCTTTTTTTCTACTCACTCCCTTTTTTTGAATTCCTGGATTAGTTTACAATGAAGCATTTGCTTTCATGGGTTCGTACAAATCTGATCAAAGAGAGGCCTGAGATGTTCATGAAAGGAGATACTGTGTAAGAGTACTTGTCTTCTTCTTTATCAGCTCAATGAAAGTTAATGTTTATTGATAGAGAGATTGATATTTGTTTTGCAGGAGGCCTGGAGTTCTTGTGCTAGTGAATGACTGTGATTGGGAGCTAAGTGGTCAGCTCGATACAACCATCGAAGAAAAAGATGTTATAGTTTTCATTTCGACTTTGCACGGTGGATAAACACCAGACCACTGAGGAGATCATTGTCTCTATCTAGAGAACTTTTGTGTAGGATTTGTAACAGGTTCTGATACTATGTTTGTTGTAATAACTTCAACTACGATATGATCAATTTAATATCAGACCTTCGGAGGAAAACAGACCAAAGAAGTTGGATATAACATAAATATTTCATTATAGTGATCCTTTAGAGTTTTTGAGGAAAACAGTAGATAATCATGTGGTTAAATTGCTACATATAACTAGAACATGATATATAATCTATCGGTTTAGTCGATCTTTGACACTCTTTGCTCAAATTGGTTGCCAAGGAGGCTTTCCCTTTTTGCTGCAAACTTCAGCAGCCAATAAGCTTAATCGAAAAACAGAGATCAAGAAACCAACATAGACACCATTGCAGCTGCAGAGTCAGGTCCATCGTTGTTAACACTCGGTATGATAACTTCAGGCGACACTTTTTGCACAAACTCTTTTAGCTCCGTGAAGCTGCTATGCTCACTGTAAGGAACCTCGTACCTGAAAGATACATAAAGATTCTCCAGCTCATGATTTTGAGCTCAGTGCCAATGGATTTGAAGACTGCAAATTTTACCTTATTATTGTACCCTGTTGTAACCTTCTTCCTGGAGACTTCTTTTTGGTCTTGCCAGATGTCCAGCCAGTAGGAGAGAATGCAACGATAAGGCTGTAACGGTTCTGCAACGATAAACCAGAAAATTCACCTAAGAACTCATCTTGTAAAAAGAAAAAAAGAAACAGTTTTCTGGTTTTTCTTTGAAACTGACACTGAATGTATGTGTTTCTTACCGTGTATCGGTTAGCTATATGCTTCAGCCGTTTGAAACTGGCAAGCGTCCACAGGGGCACAACGTGAATATGGCTCTCCTCTTCCTTCACTGTAAACCACTGCATATCTTCCTTAGAGAATCCCAAGCATTCGAGTAGTTTTAGTTTTGAAGGATTGATGTAAATCTTTTCACGTAACACACGTGCAAGTTCCAAGAATAGCCTCTCCTTTCCTTTTCAAATAAGAAGCGATGAAAGAATTTAGATCTCAACATGATACATCGACTCAGACTAAGAAGAGAGACATATTACCGATGGTGTAACTTCCTATTAAGAAAAGTGTCTTGGGATTAAAGGCCTCCGCTTGAATAGCTTCAACAACAAACTGTATTACCGCCTCTTGCTTTGGAAAGTCATACTGCAACAAATGATGGCATTTGTATCAAGGCAATCATACAAATCGAATGGATGTTAATTGAAAAACTTGAGTTTTCTTGAAGCTACCAAGTAATGATGTATGACTAACCTGGGGGTTACAGTAGGTAGTATCAATAATAAGAGAGCTGATCTGCGAACCCATCAACCAGTTTGACATCTCTTCACTATAGCGGAAATCACCTGTATGTAGAACAGCCTATCCATATCAACAGAGTCCATGGAAAATTATTTAGTAAATGTAAAGTTAAACATACACTGATGAATAAACGTTAGAAATGTCTAATTTAAGAACGCACCTTACCATTGGCAGGTTCAAAGAGTAGCATGAGGGATCCCGGGCAGTGGTTTGCATCATAGCATGTCACATCAATGCCCGCTATATTAACCTTCTGGCCGAGGTGCAGGACTTCCAGTTTCTCCCAAGGGATCCCAATCTTCATATTCACCAACTTTGCGGTAACTAAGGAACAGTATATCTTCCCATGACTAAATGATTTTGTCAGACCTTGATAATCTGTAAATGAGGATCCAGAGACTTTCAGCATTGATTCCATGATATGCATGCATTTTTCTGTGTAGTACAAATTTATAATTACGCAAACAGCAGAGTACTTACGATCCAGATGAAAATGTGTAAGAAACCAATGGCAACAATCGCGTGTGAGGTACTTGAATGCGTCCTGCATACATTTTAAACCAAAAAGTAACCAAAGAGATATATTCAGCACTCAGCAGGAAGTTTGAAGTCTAAAACCATGGCCTGGCTTGTTATGAAGGATTACCACTCTAAAAGATGTCCCCGGAATGCAGTTCCAATGTGGGATGACTTTAGATTTTCCACTGTTTCCATTTCTTCTCACAGCACGTCTACAGCCTGAATCTGATGGAATCTTTTCCGCAACAGGTTTTTTAGGGGACTTCCGCATTTTTGTACCCTCATTAGCCTGACCAGGGAAAAATTCTGTAATCAACTTGTTTGCTGTTGGTTTTTTGGGCTCACTTGCCTTACTAATAGTTGACTTGTCCCTCTGTCTCTCTGTAACAAGGCTACTTGTACAAAGAGAGTGTGCCTGCACTTGAGCTGAAGATGCACCGGCTTCTCTAAGTCCACTAAGTGCATTCACAATCTTCTTTCTAGGACCAAGTGACGTGATACCTATGCTCAGGAGATCCTGGTGAATTATAACATATTATCAATTCTCAATCGTGTTCCTCTGTGAAAACAAATATGCTATGTACTTATGTACTTATATAAGAGCTATGACTAATTGTGAAAAAAAAAATTGATTGTAGTTTCCTCAGTTTGATGAAGATACTTATAAGAGCTGTGACTGATTGTGATAAAGCTTTCGTTCCACAAAAAGTATGGTATTCTGTTACCTCCTCAGTGAGTGACTGAAGGGTATCCCAGTCGATCTCTTCACGAATAAAAACATCTTCATATTTAGCTAAACCTAGACTCCTAAGCCATTTAAGCACTGGAGACAGGTCGATGATTAGCTCAGGAAGGTGAACTGGATCATCAACAGATTCTTCAGTAAAAGAAGACGAATTCTCGCATTTCCTCAGGCAGTCCTAGAATCAAATTGACAACTCAGCAGTCAATGAATGGCGTAATGCTAACAAGAAGTTTCGCCAAAACACAGCAAAATCTCTGAGAGAGTTAAAATTGAAGATCAAACAAAGTTAGAAGCTTACTTGCTGAGGAGCCTGATTATGTGACTTGTCAAGACAACAATTGCTGTGAACTTGCCTCTGGTCTTCACTCAAAGCTGAAATATCCATAGAACAAAGTGGGCATTGAATCGAATCATCCTTGCCTAAACTACACTCTCCACTGTTACTCTCAGGCTCAGAGCAAAGCTTTATCAACATGTCAAGCTCAGAGTCGGACTCAACAAACCCTTGTTCATCCTCACGGATTCCACCATCAAACCCGAGACGAATTCTCGACTTCAATAACCTAGCTTCCATGGAATTGCACAAATAACCTTCACAATTAGCCATAAAACAGTCATCCTTGAGCTCTTTATTGATCAAAACTTGGTCGTCTTCCTCGAGAGAACAAATAGGAGCAGTGAAATCTCCAGCAGAGCAATCAACACTCGATGGGATACAATCTAAGCTACAGTCTGGAGTAGAAGACGAACAGAAAAGGTCCGCACTCAGCGCAGACTTGCCAGATGGTTGGAAGCTAGATTCAAGAGGCGGAGGCGGGGCCACATTCTCCTTTCCGGGATTACGGCTGAGTCTGGGCTTTTTGTTGGGAGGGCGGTGAGAGATGTTAGCGTTGGTTGGTAGAAGGGGTTTTCGAATCGAAAGCTGAGTAGAAGGAGGGATCTGGAAGTCGTCATCGTCATCTTCGACGGTGTTCGACATAGGAAAGAAAGAGCGACTTCGTTTGAGTGTTACCACAGTACAGAAGACGACGACGTTCCGGCTTCAAAGGTCAGAGATAGAGATTAGTCGCGGTAAAAATAGATTGTGACAGTAGGAGTCAATTATTGAGCCCAATAGACATAATGGACCGGAGCTAATACTTTCAGTCCAAATGATAAAAGGTAAAAGAAGATTTGAAATTGGGCTTAGCTCGGTTAAACTGTAGTGTGTTATTTATAAGGCGCTAGGGTTTACAGCTTCCAAGATCATTTGTCGGCTATTCTTCTCTCTGAGGCTTATTGTTGCAGTATCTCCAGAAAGCTAACGAAGATGGTTAGTTCTTGATCTTCAACCTCGTTTCGAATCTCTTGTTTAGAACGTTAGACGGCTTTTACTTGTCTGATAATTTTTTCTATGTTAGATAATGAACTTGTTCTGGAAAATCCCAGGTCCTTCAAAACGATATTGATCTGCTTAACCCACCTGCTGAGCTTGAGAAGAGAAAGCACAAGCTCAAGCGTCTTGTGCAATCTCCCAATTCATTTTTCATGGTGAGAAATTTCTTTATGTTCTGAATCTTCTCATGTATTGTGTTTTGACTTTGGTTGTCATTATTTTATAAATAACTCTTTGTTTGGTGCTCTTTGATGTTGTATGGTTGATGTAGGATGTCAAGTGTCAAGGCTGCTTTAACATGTAAGTTTTTTTTATCTGAATCTGTCCATGATTTGGTTATGAATGAATGAAATAACCAAGTGATGAATGTTGCAGTACAACGGTTTTCAGCCACTCACAGACGGTTGTGGTGTGCGGAAACTGCCAGACTGTGCTGTGCCAACCCACAGGAGGAAAGGCGCATCTCCAAGAAGGTTGCTCTTTTAGGAGAAAGAGTGATTGAAGAAGATGACTCCACTCACTAGGCCTCCTCATCTTTTCCTTCTTCGTTTATTATGAATTTCGCTCTAGTTTCTTCTCTGTATCAGACTTGATTTTTAAACACGGATTTGGAGTTAATTTTTCCGGCCTTTATATATCTTTTCTATGCTGAATTATATTTACTTATCGATCTACGAATTATGGAATTCTTTTAAGGAATTTGATATAAGGAAAAGAACTTTACTTAACTCATATATATACAACAGTTAACAATCAGTGTAAATATAAAATCAAATATTCTTTTGTCGACCAAAAAAGAACTGGTCGAACGAAGATGTCTAGGTTCTGCTACCACCTAAGCTCCATACACGCAACTTCCCACTCGTCTCCACTGAATAACAATCCTTCAGGACCAATTGTAAATGTGCTGATCGTATGCCTTGAGAACATCTTCCCTCTTTCTTCAAACCTGTGTACGTCCAACAAAAAGATGATTCAGATTTTATTAGATCAAATTACAAACTACCGAGGCTCTCCAATTATTCACTTACAATGGTAGATCATATATCCCAACTGTTCCGTTTTGGTAAGAGCAGAATATAATTGGCTTAGCCTCTGCGTCATGTAATCCACAAAGAGCATGCACACTCTGTTTCAAACCAGAAAAACATACAGAATGCTATTTCTTAAAAACCAAGTCTTCTTCATCTTGTTATTGTTATAGAGAAAGGCCAAAGTATTATTACAACTTACTTCTTCTTGTCTGCGTGTATGGATAACTTTCAAGTTGCTACTTTCCGAAGAGCCCCAGACTTTTATGGTCCCATCCAATGAAGACGATATCAAATATTGGTCCCAACATAAGAGCGACGTAATAGTGTCACTATGCTGCCTCAATGTCATCACACATTGCAGTGTGTCAAGATCCCACCCCTGGAAATTACAGTGAACAGTGTTGATTGGAATAATTCTATAACATGTCATGTTTTCATAAGTAAAAGATTAAATCAAATGGAACCAGCCACTTGCCTTTATTGTTTTATCAACAGAACCAGAGTATAGCCTCTGACCTCCAACAATGAAACACTTCACTTCACCACTATGTCCCTCAAGAGATACGAGGTATTTGAAAGGATCAGACTCGGTGTCAGAAGCTTTCCAGACTGATATACTACCAGACTACAATGCCAATAAGAGCAAAAGGAACACACTTTAGATCCAAATGCAATAACGAGGAAGCAAAGAACTGACAAAGGTAGAGAGAGAGAGAGAGATAGCACGTTAAAAAGGCTTACACTTGCCCCAGCAAAAAACATCCCGTTTCCAACAGCCATTGCATTCACCTGACCTCCTACCACACCGTTAAGTTGCAAATCTTTACAGGTCTGAACATTAAAGGCCTGCATGATTTGTATAGCATAAATTTGAGACCAGTGCCAAGACAAAACCCACGAATTACAAAGAATGGTATTCAGAAAACAGAAAAATGTCCTGAGCTCAGAGATGCACTAGACTAACCTTTACAGCATTTGGCAAGCCAAGGAAAACCCATGGGCCTTCATTGATTAGAGACCCAGCTTCTGCCTTGAGGTTGATCTCATGTACACACCGACCAGTATGGCAGTCCCATATTCTCAATGCACCATCGCTACTGGCTGAATAGAGTTTATCTGAACCCTCAGGGAGGGCGATCCCCTTTAGATCCTAAGGACAAGAAAATTTACATTTGAACATTTGCTTTTCTATTTAACCAACAGTCAAGAGGAAACCCCAATGCATACGATGGTAAAAATACTAAAGAAACAGAGGATAAAAGATGCATAAAAACAATATGGAAAGTACCTTCTTGTGTCCTTCAAGAGTAGCGACCATGGCCAAGCCAGGGAAAGAACACCAAGAGTGTAAGAACTGGCATTCCTCACCCTTCTTGCAGTTTCCAGCTTTCCAATACTTGCATACACATTCCCTAGACTTGGGACTGCCGCTATCTCCTGATCTCCAAACTCTGGAGCCTGAAATAGACGAGCTCCTTCCTTGGCTGGTTTGACAAACGATTTCCTGTGCCTGAAACTGGAGAATTCATTGACCCATAGGCGTCATTCTTCCTTGGCTGGTTTGACACACGATATCCAGTGCTTGGAACTGGTGAGTTCATCGACCCGTAGGAGTCATTCTTCCTTGGCCTGTTGCCTTCTGTTGCTTGAAACTCTTTTGAGGTCCAAACCAAATTCCTAGATCCATTGTATGGACCTTTCTTCACTCTTTTGTGATAAGGGACACTAGATCTTCTTGGAACTATATCTACAGCGAAATCTTGTTGTCTATCCACTCGGAAGTTCCTTCCTTGTGAGTATCTCCTTGGCGCTTTAAAATTCATACTATGCATGAAGAAATATACAAATTTTAGAATCACAGAGTCGAGTAATGTTGCTTCATTCATGATGATCCAAATGGCATCTCAGGAGACTAAGGATGAAAAGCACCAACTCCACATAAAGAACCTAAAGTAACTAATAACGGAAGGATTCCTTCAATTCGAGACAAGGCATTGACGATCTTCCGAGAATCCAATCAGAGTAGGAAAATCATCACAACCGTGCGTTTATACATATAAAACACTAGATACAACAATAACAACAAAAAGCCATAGAAGAGAAGAGATCCCTAGCTCCAACATATGTGTGTATATAGCATGAAAACGTGAATCCATCATCATTGTTTGTGAAACCCAA
Source organism: Cardamine occulta (assembly GCA_028015245.1). Lineage (NCBI taxonomy): Eukaryota > Viridiplantae > Streptophyta > Magnoliopsida > Brassicales > Brassicaceae > Cardamine > Cardamine occulta. The sequence goes on from CM051377.1 coordinate 18,073,754, forward strand.
GCTTCCAGGGAATCCACGCGAATAGGATGACGGATACCAAGAAGAAGCCGAAACCCTAACTGAAAGCACGAAGACATCATAATCGTGGAGATGCGAAGCCGAAGAAGAAGCAAACCTGAAACGCTGGATCTAGATCTTCAATTAGGATAAGCGCAAACTTTCCAATTCGAGGATTTCAATTGAGATCAATCGGAGACGGGATCGATTAGCGAATCGGAAACCCAGAAATCCAGAGAGAAAGATGAAAAAGAGGAAATAATCCATTTGATCCTTGCCGGGGCAAACGTATTTAAAGATTACGAAATAAAAGGAAAATCCTCGTTGAATATTGGGCTTCAAACTAACATCCATTAATATCGGGCTTCACACTTGGGTCTTTTTTTAATTAATTGAAATGTGAAAATCATGGTGAAATGGGAGTAGTGGATTTATGAAGGATGTGAGATAGAGCTTAGTGATAATAATTTCGATCGTGTTGATTTTATGTTCAAAATGATTAAAAATTGGCTGATAATTAGCTCATAAAGAGTGACACTAATGATAAAAAAAATTAATTAATCACAAAAGCCAACGCTCTCAACAATCAGCAGATAACTACGTGCCGTTTCGTGCACGTTAGCAAGGCCCACAAGCCTCACGCTCCTCGGTCCCCTCGACACTTTCTCCTTTCTGGGCCTCAAAAGTCGATGATTAATCCAATGGCATTTTCGTGAATATAACGAACACATAAGGGCTAACTAATCGACTTTACTACTTTAGCACACGTGACGCTCCCGAGACGACCAGAGACAAGTCAACGTCAGCAAAAACTGAGCCATTTCAAATTTCAATCAAATCCCAGCCGTTCGATTAGGTTTCTCAAGATGAAACTAGAACCGTTTGATCAGCAAATTTTGAAAATTCTCGCGATACGATAAAAATCGTGCGTTACGGCTCTGACGGAACAAATCTAAAGCTGACTAAACCACTCTGACACAGCTCCTTCTGTTTGGAAAAAGAGTCTCTCTCTATTGTTTTGAGTCAATTTCGAAATTCAAAGTTCTGAAACTTATTCGTTAGACAGTTTGTTTTGTTCGGATTTGTTCGGACAGCAAAGGCCAGAAGCTGAAGCATAGATCGGTAATTTTTTTTCTTTTTGGCTTTAGATAGTTTAGTCTCAAAGATGTTCTGGGTTTCAATTTTTCTTGGCAAAAGTTTTAAAAAGCTTTATTCTTTTTCTTGCAGTAAAGACAATTTGTGGATTTGTCACCAAACTTGTGTGTAGTGTTAGTGGAGTTTGGTTCGAACTCTTATGAAGTTTTTAAGCATACGATTTGTTGAAAGAGACTCACATCTTCTCTTTAAAACAAAGTCTCTCTTCTCCCTTTATTGCTTTTCCTCTAAACTAGCTTAAACCTTCAATCTTTGGTTTTGCTCTGTGTTTGAAGCTCCATCAGTCTTGTTCTTCAGAAGGATATTATTGTCTTTTTCTTTCATCTTCTTTGAGCCTTTCATTTAAATAAATAGATGTAATAGATGCTGATTGTGATGATTCTTCTATTTATTTTATTTATTACCTTATCATTAGCTTTTCTAGCCATTAATGTTCACACCGACGAAGAAAAGGAAATTGGAAAATGACTTGTAAATTTTTTTGTCTGGTAGGGCTTTGTTCTCCAGCAAATACCAAAAGCTTTTCTGTGATAATTTTCAAGATCCCCAAAAACTCTTTTGATGGCTTCTTCCTTTTTGTTTTAAAATCCGTGTCCTTATTTATAACAAATCTACCAACTTGTTGATCACTCATTCAACTACTCCCTTCATTACTTTTAGTTCCCCACCTTTTATTTTTTCATTACAAAACTTAAAGATCAAGGCATATTAGATCATTTCTCGTTTCTGGGTTTCGTGTTTTTGTTTCTGTAAATCGCTAAGTTTTTGTTTATTTTTTCCTTCTTTTGTGCAATTCAGTGAAACAGAGTTGAAGGATTGTGTGTAATCATGGTGGAGGAGAAACCTGGGAACGAAACTCTGGTTGATCCAACAGTTGAAGATTTGTTATTACAGGCACAAGAGCTTGTACCGATTGCTTTGTCCAAAGCAAGAACAGTGAAAGGTTTCTCAAGCAGATGGAGAGTGATAATTTCAAGATTAGAGAAGATTCCGTCATGTTTATCAGATTTGTCTAGCCATCCTTGCTTCTCTAAACACACTCTCTGCAAAGAGCAACTTCAAGCTGTCTTAGAAACTTTGAAAGAAGCCATCGAGCTTGTGAACGTATGCGTAAACGAGAAGCAAGAAGGGAAATTGAAAATGCAGAGTGATCTCGATTCTCTATCTGCTAAAATCGATCTTAGCTTAAAAGATTGTGGATTGCTAATGAAAACAGGCGTTCTCGGAGAAGTTACACAACCTTTATCTTCTTCAATTCAAGACTTGGAAACGTTCAGCGTTATAGAATTGCTTGCTCGCCTTCAGATAGGTCATTTGGAGTCTAAACGCAAAGCACTTGAGCAGCTTGTAGAGGTAATGAAAGAAGATGAAAAAGCGGTTATAACAGCTTTACGTCGAACCAATGTTGCATCTTTGGTGCAGCTTTTGACGGCTACTTCGACTAGCGTAAGGGAAAACGCAGTGACTGTGATCTGCTCACTAGCGGAATCAGGCGGATGTGAAAATTGGCTTATCTCTGAGAACGCATTGCCTCCATTGATAAGGCTGCTAGAATCTGGAAGTCGTGTTGCTAAAGAGAAAGCTGTTATATCATTGCAGAGAATGTCGATTTCATCAGAGACATCGCGTTCGATTGTTGGTCACGGTGGAGTTAGTCCACTGATTGAGATTTGCAAAACAGGGGACTCTGTTTCTCAATCCGCTTCTGCTTGTACTTTGAAGAACATTTCTGCTGTGCCTGAGGTAAGACAGAATCTAGCAGAAGAAGGAATCATTAAAGTGATGATTAACACACTTAACTGTGGAATTCTGTTGGGATCTAAAGAATACGCAGCTGAATGTCTTCAGAATCTCACTTCGAGCAATGAAGCTCTTCGAAGATCGGTTATATCAGAGGATGGGATTCAAACTCTGCTCGCTTATTTAGACGGACCTCTTCCTCAAGAATCAGGAGTTGCAGCAATTAGGAATCTTGTTGGCTCTGTTTCTGTTGAGACTTACTTCAAGATAATCCCAAGTTTAGTCCATGTTCTGAAATCAGGATCAATTGGAGCTCAACAAGCGGCTGCATCAACTATTTGCAGGATTGCTACATCGAATGAGACGAAGAGAATGATCGGTGAATCGGGTTGTATCCCTTTATTGATAAGAATGTTGGAGGCGAAAGCAAGTGGAGCTAGAGAGGTTGCTGCTCAAGCTATAGCAAGTCTTGTGACGGTTCCAAGGAATTGTAGAGAAGTGAAGAGAGATGAGAAGAGTGTGACGAGTCTTGTGATGTTGCTTGAGCCGAGTCCGAGTAATTCGGCCAAGAAGTATGCGGTTTCGGGTTTGGCAGCTTTGTGTTCGAGCAGGAAGTGTAAGAAGCTAATGGTCTCCCATGGAGCTGTTGGTTATCTGAAGAAATTGTCGGAGTTGGAGGTTCCTGGTTCAAAGAAGCTTCTTGAAAGAATTGAGAAAGGGAAATTGAGAAGTTTCTTTTGTAGGAAGTAGAGCGGTGAAGAAGAAGTAGCAGAAAATGAAGCAGATTTTATGTTATTAATGTGGTATATATATTGTATTCTGTAAGGTTTCATAGTCTATATGAAACTCAGCTAATGATGATGATATGTTGTTTGATATGGCCGGATTCAAGTAGTTAAGTGTGGACATACACAAAACCATCAAAAGTAAATGGCATTATTCACTAAATATCCGGAAAATTTTCATCTCAGCCCTTATGTTACAACAACAAACAACCACAAAGACCTTTTGAAAGAAAAAACCAAAATATCAAACCACAGTTTCTGGTTTGAAAACAATAGTCAAGTGGTTGAGATCCTGATGCCGCTCAGAACGTATCCTCCAAAAGCACTCATCTGCATGTGAGGGTGAGATCTTGAAGGAAGCACCTGCATTTGGGAATTTACATTTTAATATATGAACTACCTCTGGACGATCGAGAAACAAAGAAGAAGATAATTTTATCAAACCTGATATTCGCGTAGCCACGGTTCTGTTATTTGCAGATTAATGGCCATCTTCCCCTGCTGAAGGTTGTGCATACATGTCGCCAGCGGCTGTGATTTTCATCATGAGATTTTGTTCATTATTATCAAACATACTGAAGAAGCATTGAACAAGTTCACTAGCCTAGGACCGGGTGGCATACCTGTAAATACTGATGATATATTGCAAAGGGAGCAGAGTAGGAGAGCAGTGGCAATACATCTTTAGCTAAGCTCCATGGGTCTTGGTCTTGTGCAGCCATGATTAGGCTGCAAATAAGACAACATTTTAGTGATGAATCGAAACCAATTTCATTCATAGAAACAGAAACACTCATATTACTTACCTAGAGAAACCGTTTTCTCGCCACATTTCTATTGCTTCTTTTGAAGCTTTGGCCCCAGCTTTTGGGGCTTTGATAATTTTGCTCTCAGGGGAAACAACATCTGCTACACTAGCCTCAGTTGTCACAGAGGTCTCTTCTACCATAATATCAAATGTAGATGTTTCCTGCATTTTCCATTAGAACCTTCTGTTACAATCACAAGATTTATTAAATAAAGACTCAAGTAAAACGGTACACAGGTTCGCAACTTACATTGATATTGTTCTCAGCGTTACTAACTCCTTGCTGTTGATTTTTTTCTTCAGGAGATGCAGTTTTGGCTGACGAGAGCTCGTTCATAGATGACTGCACAATCCTGCACACAAGAAACGGAACACACAATGTTCACAAAATTTTATATAACGGCTTCTTCAATTATAGACTACAGAGAAAAGGAATTCAAGACAATACAACATACCTCTCTATAACCTTGTCACTAAAGTTGAACATCTTAACCATCTCGACAGAATAAGGGGAACTTCCCTTATATGTATTGCAAACATAGCCAGTGCCTGTTAAAAAAGGAATATATACATTTAAGGCACATTGTTACAGAAATAATCGTTCAGCAGCGAATACTAAATGTGAAAAACTGGAAAGGTCATAGAAAAAGCTATATACCTCCTAATCTTTCAGCCACTGCACCAGTGACAAGGCCACCAACCATATCCACCACAAGCACATCCGAGTATGCAGTGACATTAGGCATTGTTAACAGAAGAGATAATGCATCAACTCGTAAGAATCTAGAACACAACAATAAAAGGTATATAATACAATCAAATACTAAACCAAATGCAACTATTTTTCACTAACTCCTGTGAATATATACATATTTGTTATCTAAAGCGCGAGAATTCAAATCTCAATAGAGGAAAAAAGGCCTCAGGATACTTACCCGATTCTGGATGGATATTTCTTGAAATAAGCTTCACATATACTGTTAAACATAGACAGAATCCTTCATAAGAGAAAGGAAAGAAGTCGAAAACAAAAGTAGACAAAAAACCGAAGTGAGACCTTCGAGCAAAAGGCCGTCTTAGAAGTAGCTTTGGTGCATATTTCTTCTGCTTTTTAAGCTTATATTTTTCCTACAAAAATAAAAAGATTAACCAAGAAAATCTATTACATGTCTAATAAAATTTTAAAACTTAAAAGTAGAAGCAGAGTAATTTAAACTGTATATACGTCATACCTGAGACAACTGAAACTTCTTATCAAACGTTTTGCTGTTTGCAATTAGGGCTTCAATAATCTCGTCTCCTTTTGCACCCTCTCTACAACATTAAACAGAAAGATTTAGCAACTCTTCTAATGATTGCATTCTAAATAAACACAGATTTCAGTCTTCTAACCGCCGCATAGCTTCAATTTCTTCACCGGTAAGATTTTGAGCTTCATTATTGTCAACAAGTCCCCGATTATCTCTCGAATCGTCGATAAGATTACTACTGTTATTTTCTGAGTAAACAAACATCAATTAGACCAAATTCAATCTATCTATATACCAATCATCAAAAACTATCATTATAATGTTTAAAAATAAGTTTTTTTGTATTCAGTAAAGAGGATTAATGTGATTTTGGTATTCAAAACAAACCTTGTTTAACAGGTAGAATGCGAGAGAGGAAAGAACCTTCTTCTCCGATTTCGACTTGAAACAGAGATCCAAACGGAGCTCCGATCAATGGCTTCAAAGAATAATTCTTATTCGCGATTTTTAATATACTGTAAGAAGAGAGAATAAATCAAAACCAAATTCAAAAACAAATGAATTGACAATGATAATTAGAATAGAGGATTGAAGGCTTACGCGCCACCAGAGAGACGAGCGAAGACGAGACGGTCACCATCATTAACATCGAGCAATACGCTGCAACCTTCGCAAGCAATTCTGGGATCTGGATCTTGAGGCTTATTAGTTTCCGACATGCCTGCCTGATCCTTATCAAGCTCCTCCATCAAAAGAAACAGCAGTTGTGTTTTTGGTTAGCTTAAGTGAACAACGATTAGTAGTAAAACCCTAACGACAAGATTTTGTCGGTTATAGAAAGAGCGGTCTAATGTTAAATTGGGCCAAAGTCAGAGCTAATTGGGCTTTTAATTACCATTGGATGGAACATTATTTGGATTATTTAATGGGCTTCTCGAGAGTGCTATTGGCCCAAATAATGTTTTAAAGAGCCAAGTGGACTTGTTTTTTTCCCTAGATATGTGTGCCACGTGGTTCGGACGCGCGGATTATCCTCAACTTCTGCAAACAGAGTGAGAGATGATCAAATGTGGTGTACACATAACATGTCAATAAGTTGGGTCCCAAAGAGTCAACATAATCGACGGCTGAGAATGAAGGATCAAAGAGATCAGTGCGTTGACCCAACGACGTGTTTTGTTTGTTTATCGGGAAACGAAGATGACCAAACAAGCCCTATCTCCGATTACACAAGCATAGAAGATGAAGCCAAATTAATAGCTGACGTTCCAAAAACAGAGGCATTGAATCTCTAGCTGATCGCTCACCGTTCACATATCTCTCAGTCTTAATAGAGATCGTCCTCATATCATCTCCAAAGGTAATTCAAATCTAAAATTTTGATTTATCTGATTGTTTCAATTTTAATTCGAATTCAGATATTAATTTGCTGGCTTGTGATAATTGAAAGGCTGGAAAGTTGCAATTTTTATAAGGGTTTGAGAAGGTATCTTTGGTGAGAAACGTTTCTGGGTTTTGTTTTTCAGAGAAAAGATGGCGACAACATTAGATGTATCAAGAGCCGAGCTTGCTCTTGTGGTTATGTATTTGAACAAAGCAGAGGCAAGGGATAAGTTATGCAGAGCTATACAGTATGGTTCCAAGTTCTTGAGTGGTGGACAAGCTGGTACTGCCCAAAATGTTGACAAATCAACAAGCTTAGCTAGGAAAGTCTTCCGTCTTTTCAAGGTTAATCCTTTAGCTGTTTCGATTTCGTTGTTTCACTTTGATTTGGTAAATTGGATTTGTGTTTTAACTAATATGTTTGATGATTGTTGCAGTTTGTAAATGACTTGCATGGTCTTATCAGCCCTGTGCCTAAAGGGACTCCTCTTCCTCTTGTTTTACTTGGAAAGGTGCTTCAGTGTTCTTTTCATTTTCATACAAAACCCATTAGTAAACTGTTTGACAAATTGTCTTATATCGTTGTTGATGGATGTTTGTTATTTTCAGTCGAAGAACGCCCTTTTATCGACATTCTTGTTCCTGGATCAAATTGTCTGGCTTGGGAGAACAGGAATATATAAGGTGAGAGTGATCAAATATGTGTACCACTGGTCTGTTGAAGTTTCGTGTTTTGGCTAATGTCTTTTGTAACTAATCACAGAACAAAGAGCGAGCTGAGTTACTTGGGCGTATATCGCTTTTCTGCTGGATGGGATCATCCGTCTGTACAACTTTAGTCGAGGTCCGTCTTTTCTTTCACTTCTGACTTCCCTATGGATTCCTTATGTTATCTATTTCCGCCTTATCATAGGTTTAAACTGTTATTAGATTGGTGAAATTGGAAGGCTCTCTTCATCCATGAAGAAGATCGAAAAGGGACTTAAGAATGGTAACAAGTATCAAGTAATGTTCTCTCCTTTATCCCCCAAAGATTAGAAAGTCTTTCTCAATCTTCTACTTATACAAAATCATTATAAAACTCAATTCATGTATCCAACTGTGTAAAATGCAGGATGAAGAGTATCGTGCTAAGCTTAAAAAATCGAACGAAAGGACACTTGCTCTGATCAAATCAGCCATGGACATTGTCGTAGCAGCTGGTCTTCTTCAGTTATCTCCAGAGAAGATCACTCCTCGTGTTACCGGTGCTTTTGGATTCATCACCTCCATCATTTCTTGTTACCAGGTAAAAACACTTTCTCTTCTTCATTCTCGACAACAAACTCAATTTCCTAAGTTGGTATCTTTCTTCTTCTGATCTTTAAATGTTTCTCATATCTCTCCATAAACAGTTGCTTCCGACACGCCCCAAGATCAAAGCACCGTGAAGCGGATCAAAGAAGCTGGTGGTCAGGAGAAAGTCATTTCAGATAGTTTATTTTGGGTCTTTTTGAGTAATTTGCTGCTGTTATAAATACTTATCTGCAGGATGATTATAATTAATAAAATGTATTTATGGGTCAGATTCTTGTTCCATAGGTTTTATTTTTGCATTTTGCTAAACACCTACCTACTACTAGCCTGGTGATCAATTTGAGATGTATTGAACTTGAGCCGAAGAAGATGGAGTTTTTATTTTTTTTATTACTCTAGCCTAATGAAGACAAAAACTTGAGCCAAATCCACCCATAGATCTGAGGTTATCGTGGGCCTAAGGTAATATTTGATTTTGGGTTTCTTTTCTCCCGAAGGCCCAAGATCATCCATGCATCGTGGAATTCTCCTTCTCCCATGAACAATCTTTTTGGCAATGCATGGATAGGATAATCTTAACAAGTATATTGTTAAAATCTTATTGTTTTTATTTCAATTAACAATCTTAACAGTATATTATTAAAATCTTTTGTTTAATTTTTTACTTTTAAATTTTTTTGTTTGGTACTATTCGTATTCTACTATTGGTACGAAAACGCAAAGCAACCGTGTTTGCGATTGTGTTTGCGATTGTGTTTGCGATTCCAGTGTTGAACAAACTTTGCTTCTTCAGGTTTTCTTCATATCTCCGCAATGTTTAAACCTTCTGGTCCCAGAAAAAGCTTAATTCATTCCCAAAATTGGCGTATATACAGAGCAAAAGAGAATCTCAGTTTAGGCTCATCCACAAAGTGATTCGGTTAAGGATGAAATTGGTTTATACCGGTGGAAAGTGCAAATGGGATTGCGTCTCTTTGCGTCCAAAGGACCCAAACGGACCCCACTTTTGTATCATACCTCACGCGCTTCATCGGCACGTGTTCTTTCTTTCATATCCAAGGAAATTTAATTCATTTTAAAACATATCATAATCATAGGAAAAAATGGATACAAAACATTAAAAACTATTCCAAAATGTTAAAAACATATCTTCCTCATATTATAACGCATGATTCATAATGTTCTAAATAAAAAACAAATCTAATAATTAGATGAAATTAGGAGAAAATAATCCGGTGAACATAATAATTCCGCATTGCCTATGACAAGCTCGCACGTTTTAGCCTAATCTCTCACGAACGATACGTTAAACCCACGTTGACCCTTTGACCTTAAAGCGCGTATCACACACTCGCTTCTCTTTTTTTCTGCTCCCTTATATTACCCTCGAACCACTTCATATCAACCCCTTGAAAAACTCACTCGTCACACATTTGATTCGACTCTCATCGTTGTGTATATAAATATACACACACACTATACAAATATTTCAATTGGGTTCCATAAAACTTCAGCCATTGATTCATTTTTATAAAAAGAGAGATGAATTTATTTACAAGAATGTCATCGAGGACTAAGAAGTCCAATCTATACTATGTAACCCTAGTGGCGCTTCTCTGCATCGGGAGCTACCTTCTCGGGGTTTGGCAAAATTCTACGGCGAATCCACGCGCCGCCTTCGATGATTTCGACGGAGGATCATGTGAGGAATTCACCAGACCTAATTCCACGACCGATCTCGACTTCGACGCGCATCACAACCCTCAAGATCCACCTCCGGTGATTGAAACCGCCTTGAATTTCCCATCGTGTGGCGCTGACTTGAGCGAGAACACGCCGTGCGAAGATGCGAAGCGATCGTTGAAATTCTCCAGGGAGAGATTGGAGTATAGGCAAAGGCACTGTCCCGAGAGAGAAGAGACGTTGAAATGCAGAATTCCGGCGCCTTACGGTTATAAAACGCCGTTCAGGTGGCCGGAGAGCCGTGACGTGGCGTGGTTTGCTAATGTGCCTCACACGGAGCTTACGGTTGAGAAGAAGAATCAGAATTGGGTCCGGTACGAGAATGATCGGTTTTGGTTTCCTGGTGGCGGTACGATGTTTCCACGTGGCGCTGATGCGTATATTGACGATATCGGACGGTTGATTGATCTCAGCGACGGCTCTATCCGCACAGCCATTGATACCGGTTGCGGGGTACGTTGTAATTCTCTTCCCCCTGATTTAACCGAACCAGCTGGTTCGATTTAATTTTGCGTTTTGATTTTTTTTTCTTTTTTGATAAAATTTGGATATTTATATGATTTTGTTTACATGAAAAATGCATATTTCACTATTTTAATTTTAATTCTCGGAAGAAATGGAAGATTTTCCCCCATCAGTCTGTTGAATCGAATAATCTGTTGGAACATTAAAAAATTAATTCAAGAATGTGTCCAAATTAGCTAACAAGATATATTCATGCATATCCATATCTAGTCATATCTAAAAATTCCATTTGATAGTGTAGTCAAATGTGTGAACAAGAATTAAATTTTGGAATTAGTGCATCATCATTTTGCAGAAGTTATGTTTACCAACATTAATGGCTTCTGAGTGTGACCCACTAAGTCACCTAATCATCCATGTCACTGTTAACCTACTCATACCCTACCGTTAAACCTGTAAAGTTGAAATATTAAACTAGTAGTTGTAAGCAATGAAGTCAAAATGAAGATTGTTGTTTTATCTCTTAGATTGACTTAATTATTAAAATAAATAAATTTATTTGCCTTAAATTTGTTGGTGTCAATCAAATGTTTCTTTGGTTTTTCAGGTTGCTAGCTTTGGTGCGTATCTTTTATCAAGAAACATCACAACAATGTCATTTGCACCAAGGGACACACACGAAGCTCAGGTCCAATTCGCACTGGAGCGTGGCGTGCCGGCGATGATCGGAATCATGGCTACAATCCGCTTGCCTTATCCTTCTAGAGCCTTTGACTTAGCCCATTGCTCACGTTGTCTTATCCCTTGGGGCCAACACGGTTCGACTCTAAAACAGTAAAACCCTAATTAATTACTAAGTTATAACTCTTGAGGTTTAACACTTGGTCTATGCTGCAGATGGGGTATACCTGATGGAAGTGGATAGGGTTTTAAGACCGGGAGGGTATTGGATACTGTCTGGACCGCCGATCAATTGGCAAAAACGGTGGAAAGGATGGGAACGGACGATGGATGATTTGAATGCAGAGCAGACTCAGATCGAGCGGGTCGCGAGAAGCTTGTGTTGGAAGAAAGTTGTTCAAAAAGATGATCTTGCTATTTGGCAAAAGCCCTTTAACCACATTCATTGTAAGAAAACAAGACAGACTTTGAAGAATCCGGAGTTTTGCCGTCATGATCAAGATTCCGACATGGCCTGGTAATTTTAATTAGTTATTTCAAATATCTAAGACTCTATATTAGAATTTGGTTAGTAAATTTCGAATGATTCAGGTATACGAAGATGGATTCTTGTTTGACGCCATTACCTGAAGTTGATGAGGCAGAAAATCTAAAGACGGTGGCTGGAGGGAAGGTAGAGAAGTGGCCGGCTAGATTACATGCGATTCCTCCGAGAGTAAACAGAGGCAATCTCGAGGAAATCACAGCGGAAGCTTTCTTGGAGAACACGAAACTGTGGAAACAGAGAGTTTCTTATTACAAGAAATTAGATTACCAGTTAAGTGAACCCGGGAGATACAGAAATTTACTCGACATGAACGCTTACCTCGGTGGATTTGCGGCAGCTCTAGCGGATGATCCGGTCTGGGTCATGAACGTTGTCCCGGTCGAGGCTAAGTTCAATACTCTCGGTGTCATTTACGAACGTGGTCTCATCGGAACGTATCAGAACTGGTAAGCTTAAAATGAACCGAAATTAAACCGGATTTTCTTGTTAAAGTTCATAGTTTAATCCGATTTTTGTTCTTTTTGTTAGGTGTGAAGCGATGTCGACGTATCCAAGAACGTATGACTTCGTCCATGCTGACTCGGTTTTCACATTGTACCAAGGTAAGTGTGAACCGGAGGAGATATTATTGGAGATGGACCGGATTCTTAGACCGGGTGGTGGAGTGATTATAAGAGATGACGTGGACGTTTTAGTTAAGGTTAAGGAATTAACCAAAGGGTTACAATGGCAAGGTAGAATTGCTGACCAAGAGAAGGGTCCTCATGAAAGAGAGAAGATCTACTATGCCGTGAAACAATATTGGACCGTTCCTGCGCCCGAGGAAGATGAAAACAATACTAGTGCTCTCTCATGATTTCAGTTTTTTTCTTTTCAATGTTATTTTTCTAGTTTTGATTTTGATTTTTTTTACAATAAAATCTCAAGTCTTGTTGTCATATTCTTATCATATGAAAAAAAAAAAAGAAGAAAAAAACTAGATGCCTAGATCGATCAGTTCCCCATGGTTTCATCCGACTATCTACTCTTCCTCTCAATTCAAACTTAATATAGAACTTGCTCAAAATCTTGTTATGTATTTTTCTTATTATTGATTTCGTTAATATTATATACCATGAAAAAAATATAGTTGAAAACAAAATATTATATACTCATTGTTCAATGATCGCATGGGAGCTTCTCGTATAGTAGTAAGTAGTAACACTTGCAATAATCATTCCACGTATAAACCTCTACCACCAGTCCACAACATATATACTGGTATTTTTACGTTGCACAACATTAATACCGAAAAGCATTATCATTAACGGGTGGTTCCAAGTACATATATATCACAATGCATAATCTTCCAAAATATATATTTATTAGTTCATTTATTTCTTGAATATTATAAACGACCGATTTTTTTTTATGTTGAAAAATTGATTTGAAAGCGACGTAAAGATGGAACATGTTGCATCCAGTTAGGTATGAACTTTTGATTTTTATTATGTCAATAACTTTTGATTTTCAAGCATTCAACCGTTTTTGTTTTTTTGTTCGTATGAGTTTTCTTATTATTTTCACGGTTTTTATTAGTATTTCGGACGACTATTGCTTGGTCGTTGATTTGGGAACCAAAGTATTTATTGTCACAGACTTTTCGTTTACTTATTCTCAAATGTTGTTTGCGGATATATATATACGAAATCATTTGAATATTCAAGTTCCGTAAGTAAAACAATTCATTTGATATTTGAAACTGTGATAAAACAGGTGAGTATTTTTGTCACAGTTAACATAAGTTACGAATTAATGTGTTATTTGAATAAAAACAGGTGAGAGTATCTTCGGGAAAATATGATATTTATAGACATAATCTTTTTCTTTTCTTGGGGTAGAGGGGGTACTAGTACTACTTTCTGCCGGCCTTTTGGGTTTCTCTAAATCGGTGATACTTTGACAGCTTTTCATGTCCATTATTATCCAATCATTCAATTATTGATCTTAGGTTGTATCGCAATAACTCTCTAGTATTTAATTCCTAATATGGGCCATGTAATTAATCAATCATTCACTTTACCACAGCCCATCTCTACCTTTTACTTTCCCTTTTTCGAGTTTTTCCTCTTCTGTTTCTCTTCACAAGTTAGCTGCCAAGTGCTAACCAGTAACCATTTGCTCATATGTAAATACGAGCCTTTTTTGTTTAATCTTTATATATTATTTTTTTCGGATCAAATCCTTTATTATTTTTCCAAATAAAAAGATTGTATGCAAGTAAATGTCATTAAAACTTAAATTACTAAAACTAAGGAATTGTCATTAAAGTGAAATGTAATTTGCTAACAAGCTAATAATTACTACTAGTATAAGTCTACCCTCGGGACCACAATGGTACATAATTTGAAGCAAACATCCAAGACAAGGGCAAGGCCGTAATTTAACATTCGAGTGGACTTTTATAAAAGTTGAAAAGAGTAGTGGAAGAAAAAAAAAGGTGAGAGTGAAGAGTCAACGAAACTGTTGGTGGCTGTTTATATTTGTAAGGCTTCGACGACTCCACATCTTCGTCTGAACAAATCTGAAACCTCTTTTCGTCTTCTTCTTCTTCATTAACATGCAACCAAGCAACAAACTTTCATCCGTTACGGATTTATTATTATAAGAGACTAACTATTTAGAAGATTTGTGTCCAAAGACATATCTCTCCCTTTTTGGGGTTTCATGAATTTCAGCGGTTTTAACGACGACGATAATTCCTCCGGTGGTGGAAACCATTTCTCTTCCGTGTCCGCCGCTATGTCCATCTTCTCTTCTCCTCATCTCTCTCTTGGTCTCGTACGATTTCAACTTTTCTCTTTGGATTTGTTTATTACTATTTATTAACGGTTTTGTTTTTGACTTCTCAAACGTTTTATTATCACCAGCAGCAAACGAACGGAGAAGCCACTTGAAACGGCGAGAGTTTCGAGGTCAGTGTTAATCGGACAAGTCCAGAGAGCAGATCTGGAAGCGATAACGCCGAAGCACTCTCCGGCGACGATGACTTCGACGCCTCCGATAGACCTTTGAAGAAGAAGAAACGTTACCACCGACATACTCCTCAACAAATACAAGAACTCGAATCGTAATATTATATATCCAATAATTCCCCAAATCCGTGTTAATTAAATATTTAATTATCGAGATTTCAACCTTCGTTTTCGAATTTTTAGGGTTTTCAAGGAGTGTCCTCATCCCGATGAGAAGCAACGGCAAGATCTTAGCCGTCGGCTTAACTTGGATTCTCGCCAAGTCAAGTTCTGGTTCCAAAACCGCCGTACTCAGATGAAGGTTCGCTTTCTCACTTCCGTCAAAGTTTTTTTTTTTTTTCCTAATTTTCATTTCATTCCTTTTTTTTCCCCGGTAGACGCAAATGGAGCGCCATGAAAACTCTTTATTGAGACAAGAGAACGATAAGCTCCGAGCGGAGAACATGTCTGTACGAGAAGCTATGAGGAATCCGATGTGCGGTCACTGTGGTGGCTCCGCCGTTGTCGGCGAGATATCTATTGAAGAGCATCACTTAAGGATTGAGAACTCACGCCTCAAAGACGAACTCGACCGAGTCTGTGCCTTAGCCGGGAAACTCCTTAACGACGACGCAGCTTGTTCATCCGCACCCAAACTCGGCATCGGTTCAAAAAACGGTTATAGTGGTAGTGGCGGTTTCACTCTAGTCCCTCCTGGATTCGAGATTTCATCTCTTTTCTTTTCTGGTTTAGCAGCTCCGGTTAACCGTACCACGGATGTTACTACCGGACTTTATCAGAAGTCATTGTATTTGGACTTAGCTCTTTCCGCCATGGACGAGCTCGTTAAAATGGCACAGACAAGCGAGCCGCTTTGGATCCCAAGCTCAAAAGGCAAACGCGAAATGCTTAACCGAGAAGAATACGAGAAAAATTTCACACCTTGCCTTGGTCCTAAACCGGACGGGTTTGTCTCAGAAGCTTCTAAAGAAGTTGGAATGGTTATCATCAATAGCTTAGCCCTCGTCGAGACCTTAATGGACTCGGTTAGTAACTTAAATTAGCACACTTGACAACTAACATACCAAAAATTAATAAATTTTGTTACAATGGTTGTGCTGTTGATTTTGTAGGAACGATGGGCGGAGATGTTTCCATGTATGATCGCAAGAAACTCGACGAGTGAAATCATCTCTAGTGGTATGGGAGGGACAAGAAATGGTGCTCTTCATTTGGTAAGTTCGTATATACATGCAAATCATTACATTATTGGTTTATTGATCAGTGGTTGAGATAATTAATAGGTTTGGTTTGTGTAGATGCAAGCAGAGCTTCAGTTGCTGTCACCGCTTGTGCCGGTTCGGCAAGTGACTTTCTTGAGGTTCTGTAAGCAACACGCAGAAGATGTTTGGGCGGTTGTGGATGTCTCTGTCGACAGAATTAGCGAGCGAGGCAGTTCGGCTTCGGCTCGGACGTCTCTGAACTGTAGAAAACTACCGTCTGGTTGCCTTGTGCAAGACATGCCCAATGGCTACTCTAAGGTACATACTCAACTATACTATTAGTCCTTGATCACATTAATTTTCATGTTAATTTTTAATAATAAACTAACACTTTCAATGTTGATATTTATATAACTTTATATCGCAATCATGAAATCTCTTCACTTTCTTGTATAGGTAACATGGGTTGACCACACTGAGTACGACGAGTCCAACATTCACCACTTTTATCGTCCACTAGTCAGCTCCGGTCTCGCCTTCGGCTCCAAACAATGGATTTCCGCTCTGCAACGTCAATGCGAAAGCCTCACCATCCTAATGTCCTCAACAATCCCCTACCGGAACAAACCCACACGTAAGTTTCAAACGCTTTCTCTCAATGATGTTTTCGGTTTATTGACTTGTTTCATTTTTGGAAAATGCAGCCATAAGCTCTATAGGAAAGAAGAGCATGCTAAAGCTAGCTCAAAGAATGACTCAGAAGTTCTGTAGAGGCGTGTGCGCTTCTTCATCCCAAAAATGGAGTAAGCTTGAGATTGGTAACATCGATGAAGACGTTAGGATCATAACTCGGAAGAACTTGGATGATTCCGGTGAACCACCGGGGATTCTCCTAAGCGCCGCCTCCTCCGTGTGGATCCCGGTTTCACCGCGACGGCTCTTTGATTTTCTGAGAGATGAGCTAATGAGATCGGAGTGGGACATTTTATCCAACGGTGGACCAATGCAGGAAATTGCTAACATTTTCAAAGGCCAAGATCACTCCAACTCCGTCTCCCTCCTCCGATCTACTGTAAGTATATATAAGTATATATGCATGCATGTGCCTGAACTGACGTTTGTGGTCATATGAATCTTGTCGTCTCTGATTGGAAAAAAAACAAATCTTGAATTTGGAACCATGCAGTGAAAAAAGTCAAAATCAATAAGACATTTGGGACCTTTTTTTCTCTTTCTCTACCGACTTTTTCCCTGCGCAATTATTAAAGCATTTTCCCTTTTTACCCCTAACTTCGCTTATGTTTTAATTTGTTGTTTATTCGTTTGAAGGCGATGAATGCGAATCAGAGTAGCATGTTGATACTACAGGAGACGAGCATAGACGCATCTGGTGCGACTGTTGTGTACGCGCCTGTTGATATCCCTGCGATGCACTCTGTGATGAGCGGTGCAGATTCTTCTTACGTGGCTCTTCTTCCTTCTGGGTTTGCAATTCTCCCAGATGGTCAAGGGATGGAGGAAACCGGTTCGCTTCTTACTGTGGCGTTTCAGATTCTGGTTAACTCTCTTCCTACGGCTAAACTAAACGTGGAGTCAATCGAGACCGTTAATCGTGCACCGTTCAGAAAATTAGAGCCGCTCTTCGATGTTATAAATAATAGCTTGAATTTTATAATGGGCTTTTTGGATAATGAGTGTTTTTTGGATTCAAGACGAACCAGGCTTGTGTGATGGCCCATTTTAATGGTTCGGGTATTGAATCACTAATTAATTACTGTGTGTATATTTTGGAGCTTTGGCCTTTCTTTTTTTTTTCCCCCTTTTTAACATCTGAATTGCATTGAACTTAACTGAAATGGTTCGCAGAAAGTGATTGTACAATACAATTAGGAACATAAAAGTGAGAGATGAAATCGGTATTGATATTTTTTTGAGAGATGGGAAGTATAAATTTTCATCCTGCTAATATTATTTGGAAAAAATAATTTCAAAAAGGTCGAATATTACAATATTTGTCATCACAAATAAGTACAAAAAGAAAATTTATTAAAGGTAAAAAAGAAAAAAACTACTGATAATATTTTGTTCAAATAAATACGATTAAAAAGAATGGTCAAAGGAACAGTCAAAGTTGCGGATATTCCGCGCGCGGCGATCTAGATTCCAACAATCTCTATTATATTAGTCACTTTAATAATATCCACCGTTAGATCATCCCTAAAGCTCATTAATCTGATGGTCAACAATCTAAGTTTGACCTCTGTTCGAAAATTAAGACCAATCATTAATCTGATTGGTCTTTCCATTGTAGACAAGAAGGCTCACGTTGGTTCATCTCCATCCGCCGTAGATACATATCCAGAAAGAAATTTGTAATCTCTATTGTCCGTTTGTTTTGTGCTTTGGAGTTTCTTCTGGGTTTTGGACAGCGGAAGGAGAGGGAAAAGTAAAGCTTTGCTTCTCTCTGTTTCTCTCTCTCTCTCGTCTGTTTCCAGGAAATTCAATTTTAGTATTCTTTTGTTTTTTTCTCGGGGGGTAACGATGAATGTAATGCGTAGGTTGAAGAGTATTGCTTCTGGACGCATCTCCGTCTCTTCTCATAACGTAATTTTCATTTTCTTGCTAAATTTGAAAGCTTAGTTTATCCCTTAATTTAAACTGATTTAAAAGTTTGAATTTTTTTTTCATCAGATTGGGGGAGAAATAGCAACTACGAAGTCTGAAAGATTTGGTATAGACGAGAATACGCGAGAACCTGTTTCAATCACAGTGATTTCAGACAATAACAACGAGATGAGGATCAGAGATGACAAGGTTTTCATTTTCAAAATCCCTTCTTTTTTTTTTATATGACCTACATACATTTCTTGAATCTTAAAGCTGATGTTTGGATTATCTGTAGGATACAGAAGTTGGAATCATCAATTGCAATAACACAGAATGTGGACAGATTATTACCACTAGAAGAAGATGTCTGAATGAGCAAAAAGATAAGGTTGGTAATTTTCTTGTGTTCTATTTTAACTTCTTGTTAATTTATTGAAACTAATCGCTTCTTTATGATGTTTACTTCCAGACAATCTCCTACAGAGCTGAGAATGTAATCGGTACAGGTTCTTTTGGTGTTGTCTTTGAGGCAAAGTGCATGGAGACAGGAGAACAAGTTGCTATAAAGAAAGTGTTACAAGACAAGAGATTCAAGAACAGAGAACTTCAGATTATGAGAATGCTTGAGCATCCTAATGTAGTTGAGCTTAAGCATTCTTTCTTCTCCAGAACAACCGATAAAGTAGAAGAAGAGCTCTATCTTAACCTTGTTTTGGAGTATGTACCCGAGACTATATTCCGTGCCTCAAAACATTACACCAAGATGAATCTTCATATGCCTTTGATTTATGTGAAGCTTTACACTTATCAGGTTAGGCACTTGGGTCTAATTGTGTTCAATGTCTTTCTTAGTTCTTTTATTTATTGTGACTTAGAAAACGTTTTGTGGCTGTTTAATTAGATATTCCGCGCCATGAATTACCTGCATCGAGCTGTAGGTGTGTGTCACCGCGACATTAAGCCTCAAAATATATTGGTAAGCATTTGGAATAAGTATAAATTTAAGTTCCATAATAGCTCTTGGTCTATCCTTTAATCTGGTAATGCTGTTTGTAGGTTAATACCATTACACATGAGCTTAAGATATGTGATTTTGGAAGTGCCAAAATGTTGGTAAGTCTTTAATTTCACTGTTTGTTGTTGAGGAAAATGTTGGTAAGTTTGTAGATTCTCTTTTGAATAATGATTGATCCTCTTGGCCTTCAGGTTCCAGGAGAGCCTAACATATCATATATATGTTCGCGGTATTACCGAGCTCCTGAACTCATATTTGGAGCAACCGAATATACAACCGCAATCGATATGTGGTCTGTAGGTTGTGTCATGGCTGAACTTCTGCTTGGACAGGTGAGAAAAGAAAAAGCTGTGATTTTTGGATTTCATAACTATTTTCACTTATCCATTTTTACAAACTTTTATCCTCCCTTGATGCGTTTCTTTTTCTACAGCCTATATTCCCTGGAGAGAACAGTGTTGATCAACTGGTACAGATCATTAAGGTATAATTGTCTTGGCTTAATATCTTTATTGGATTTTTCTTTCTGTTGACTCTACAACATCTTAGAGTTGTTAATGTATTATCAGATTTTGGGGACACCAACTAGAGAAGAGATAAAAAATATGAATCCTCGTTACAATGAATTTAAATTCCCTCAGATTAAAGCTCAACCATGGCACAAGGTACAATACTTTGAGAAATCTTATAGATTTTCAACTTCTTCTAGTCACTCTAAAATCTTGTAGTTTTCAGATATTCCGTAGAGAGGTAACTCCAGAAGCCATAGATCTTGCCTCAAGACTCCTTCAGTATTCACCAATCCTAAGATGCACAGCGGTTAGAGTGAAGCCATTTATTATTGGTTTTCTTGAGATATGTATGTTAGGGTTATTACCATTTTAATAGCTGCTTACTCCTTTAGTTGCTCTGATTTCAGCTTGAAGCATGCGCACATCCATTCTTTGATGATCTAAGAGACCCAAGAGCATGTTTGCCAAACGGTAGAGCACTGCCTCGGTTATTTGATTTCACAGCTCAAGGTTAGAAAAAAAAAAGGATAGATACTTGCTTTTCCTTTTATCAACCCTAAACTTCAAGAAACCAAGAATATGTGTTATCTATTTCCTTTTTTAATGTTTTGACGTATGTTTCTTGCAGAACTGTGTGGTGCATCTGTTGAATTGCGCCATCGCTTGATCCCCGAACACTCAAGGATATGAGTAGTTTTGTTTAACATTTAGGCGTGGTACGAAATTTTTGGATGGTATAGCTTTATGTGGGGCTTCTCTATATACTCTGAAACCACATTAGCTTGAAATAATTCTGTTTAAGGTTAGATCAGGAGCTGGAAAATTTGGTTGTTGTGGGATTTCTTGTTCTTTGTGTATAGCATTTTCTTATTGCGGTTATAAACTCATCACTGGCTTATAGCTAAACACCATGTAGCTCTCTTTCGTTGTCTTATTTTTCAGAGATCTCTGTAATCTTCCAAAACATGTCTGTTTTTGAGGAACTGATCTCTTCCAATTCACCATAGAACTGATCTCTATCTTTACCCAACTGATCTGAGTTTTGGACCTTGAGACGTTGCTTATGAAATTTTGATGATGACTGAAACAAAGAAACATCCAAATGCTTCATCTTTGATCTTTATCTCTGTAATTTGTCTTGTTAAATTGTAACCTTGTGTATATATCAAAGTAATATAATAACAAAAATGCCATTTTTATTTTGAAAGTTGAGAATTTGACAAATCTTGTAATAATTAATTAACTTGAAGACCAAATAATATTCCCAATTACAGAAATGTAATGTCTTTAGATCACGCGTTCATGGAGCAAGACCTCTGTCGTTTTCAGTATCCATTCTCAGGTAGAAAACCTCAGAGCTAAAACATTATCTAGTCGGTTAACTTTCCAGTGAAATTTCAACCACGACCCATTCAAATTCATACCATTTTCAAAGTTTCAACAACTCCTTTCGTCAAGATCCAATCTTTACTTTGAATCTTGTTTGCTCCGACACCGTTACTCAGTTCTGTCTTGTTTAAATGTTTCCACCACCGATCCCTATCACCGCCTCTTCTACTCCGTCGACGGATACGTCTGACGTCTCGTCGCCGGATACGTCTGACGTCTCGTCGCCGGATACGTCTGACGTCTCGTCGCCGCTTCTTCTGCATCGAAACCGGCGTTTTCTCACTCGTTCTTCACAACCGCTACGTGGCGCAGCGTCGCGGCTTCTTCGCCGTGCTAGCAATCGCCGGTTGATGCTCCGTGAATCATCAGTTCGAGTCCGTGAAAACGCGGCTGAGCAGATTGAAGAGCGACAGAGCGAGTGGGCTTACTCGAAACCGGTTATAGTCTTAGATGTACTGTGGAATCTAGCTTTTGTGTTCGTCACAATTGCGGTTCTAGGGTTTAGTTCAGAAGAGAATCCTGATGTTCCTCTCAGATTTTGGATAATTGGGTATAATTTACAGTGTTTGTTTCATGTTGGATGTGTAATTGTTGAGTATCGTCGACGACGACGACAAGTTGATGATTATACGAATGATGATTTGGATAACGAAGGTTCAAGTTCCAATCACGGATCTAGCGAAGATGAATCTGATGATTATGGTGTAGTAGATGATTCTCAGATTGATGAATCCGGAACTAGGTAAAAGCTTTCCTTTTTGATGTGTTCTTTCATTGATGATTCAATGTTCTTTGATCAGTTGTCATATATTATATTATTCTCTATTGTAGTCTTGCTAAGCACCTTGAATCAACAAATGCAATCTTCTCGTTTGTTTGGTGGATCATTGGGTTTTATTGGGTCACTGCTGATTCTGAAGAACTTGCGCAAAGTTCGCCTCAACTCTACTGGTTTGTTTTGAACACCTTCTTCTGCTTTGTTTGAGCTTTAGATAGATTCTCTGGTTTCATTTACTTAATATTTTTGGTCTGCAGGCTCTGTGTTGCGTTTCTAGCCTTTGATGTTATCTTTGTAGTCCTTTGCGTCGCTGCTGCTTGTCTTATTGGTATTGCTGTTTGCTGCTGTTTGCCTTCATCATTGCGGTTTTATACGCTTTGGCTGATCGGGTAAGTCAAAACAAAATATCCGTTTACTCAAGACCGGTTTTTTAGATAGATTGTGTTTACTTGTATGATGTTTCAGGAAGGTGCAACCGATGAAGAGATAGAAAGGCTTCCGAAATTCAAGTTTCTGACAGTAAGAAACTCAGAGAAAGTGAATGGTGAGATACGAGAAACTCATGGAGGGATCATGACTCAACTTGGTGTTGATTCTCCAACCGAGCGTGTGCTTTCAAGCGATGAAGCTGTAAGTTGAATTCATCCCAATCCGAAATATAATCAAATTTCCCAAACTGGAGATGATCATTGTTCATCTTTGCTTCTTTCAGGAATGTTGCATTTGTCTCTGTGAGTATGAAGATGGAACAGAGCTGAGAGAACTTTCATGTAGACACCATTTCCATGAAGCTTGCATAGACAAATGGTTACGCATTAACGCCACTTGCCCTCTCTGCAAATTCAATATTCTCAAAACCGGTGAACAAAGTGGCAACGATGCAGTATGATCAAAGTCTCTCCTCCATTCAGATTCATATTATCGGTGATCACTGTCAAAGTTGAGAGCTTTAATATCAGGGTGGAAACTTGAGACATCCGGATGGGGCTTGAGCTCTCTCTCCGTCTCTCTTTCTACTATTTTGTTGTGTAAAAATGCAGAAAGTAAATAGTTATATTACACAAATTGTGTTACTTATTCCGTGTTGAGATTATTTTTATATCATAATTGAGGTTTTGCCGTGTGGCTTTAGTGTTTGCAACAGCTAAGAGATAAGTTGTCTTCATGTGTCCACAAGCTTCTACCAACATGATTGAAGAAACGTTTTTATCACGTTATAAAAACAGAATAAAGAATGCAGCGTTTTAATGGATTAGAGGGATTGTTAGTTATTTATTTATTGAAGTTTAATATCTAAAGGGTGAACCCAAGATACACAAATTCACGTGAATTTTCTTCGAATTAGGTTATATAAAAAGTAGGATCCGATCATTGTGGTAAAGTTGATAGTTTGTTAATTGCCGATAGTTTTTCAAGCATGATAGTAGTTTTCAAGCACTATGTATCAAGTTCTGATAAATTTTCATAATACACTGTTACAAAATATATCTTTAGATTCGAAAATAAACATTCATTATTAATGTTTAAAGATACATTATTACATAAATATATCTTTAAATTCGAAAATAAACATTCATTCATTGGTTTAAAGACCAAAAAAACAAGATAAAAAAAATGGGAGAAGAACAAAGCTCAGATGCGCACCTAGTGTCGTCTTCATGACGTAACTGATGAAACCCAAGTTCATCACAGTGCGCTATCATCGGCATCGAACCCAGCCTTCACCAAGTTTTAGAATCACCGAAACCACCAGACGATACAGCTGAGCACAAATATATATGTAGTCAAAATATTGTAGTGGCAATGGATATAAAAATCTCAAACAACCAGGTTTCGAGAAAAATCTTAAACAAAGCTAGAATTTTTTTTGTTTCTCTGTTGATTCAAATTACAAGATCTAAGTAAGACACAAGAACAAAAAAAAAAAAAAAAAAAAAAAATTGTTGAAGCTTTTAAGCAGGAGTTAATTCATCAGAAGACGTCATAGTATAAATGGATTTTTATTTATTTATTTTCATTTCATAATACTTCAATATTTTCGAGTTTATTATGATTAATCAAACTTATTTTTTTCCCTGATATCCCAATTCGGAATAAATTTGGCCAAAAAAAATATGAAAGAAAAATCTGTGCAAACATACGAGGAAAAAAAAAAAAAAACTTAGGACGGGCGGTGACACGCACACCAAACCGGAACTCCAGTAACTAGACGACCATCATAACCAGCCGTCACAGCCATTGACGAAGATGCCGTCGGTCTCCACATTTGACGATTCGCCGCCGCCGCCGCAGCTTGCGAAGAACACGCTGAATAATCGACCGCAAACGAAGACGACGGCAACGAGGATTTATCGTTAACGTCAGGTTTCACTATAATGGAGACATTGACGATTCCGCATTTGTCACCATACTCGTCTCTTAACCTGTAACTCAAGAAATTTAAATGCCCTTGTGGAGCAAATCCTCCCATGAAATCTGTCACCGGAATCTTTGCGTAACCAATAATTTTATCAGCTCCACCACTTGTTCGATAAACTACTTCAATGGAGATAAACCTTACGCTTCCATTTATAGGCATCTCCATCTCAATTTTATCTTTCCAAATAGGGTAACTTCCACCTAGTTCATCCAATTTAGAAAATCGGGATTTATCTTCGATTCTCGCGACGCAGCGTGTCTTTCTCTTCACTGGTTTTCGATCTACCTTGAGTTCTTCCGCTGAGATTAACTCAATCTCCAGTGATCTCTTCATTGTTGTTGCATACGACATGGCTTTTCTTATCTTTATCGGTGTATGTATGTATAACTCCAATCCTCTGCAGAAGATTCCTTATTGCTTTGGTTTGTGAAATTGGTGAAGAAACATTAATCCCGTTTATTATATAGCTCCCCTTTGTTGACTTATGAAGACGCACGACCTTTTCTTCGTTACTTCCACTCACAGAAAATAATTTTTCTTCTTGGGAAATTTCAAAATTGAAAATGACCGTTGTACAATTTTTAGTTTTATTTTATCTATAAGGGGTATATATTCTTTTTATTTTATTCTTAACTGTAACGGGAATATTATTTAAAAAATAAAAAAAATAACGCGTATCTGATTCTGTATACATAAAAAAAAAGGGTACTATTATTATTCCATGCTTTTATCGAGGGATGGAAATTTCATGATAAGTTAGATATGTTTTTCAAGAGATAGGAATAATGACGTGGTCGATCGGATGGTTCCTGTGGGCTTGGTCGGTCAGTGGCATGATGCCATGATCAATGGCGGTGTGCCGCATGTTTACGTTTAAAATGATGCGTGTAGTTGCAAATTATTATTTTGCTTTGACGTCACTACACAATTACTTATGTACATACTTAATTTTCCTTAAATCCGAAATATTAATGGTTTCTATTTTTAAAACTTAAAAGTATTCAGTAGCATTTTTCAAAGAATGGGCGGCGCATCTCCAGTCTCCACTTTAAATTATAAAAGGACCTATACGATTTTTTTTCTTTTTTATTGGTGTTCCGGAAAAAAACACTGCAAACCGTGGGAATGTTCATGAATGCCTTTTTGTATTATTTTTTTTTGTCAAGAAGTGTAATTTAGAAACTTTCTTCCGTGTATACTTTGATAGAAAATTCATGAAAGTATTAAAGTTGTGCGGAACGTGATCTTTGATTAAGTCATCGTGTACACGTGACGTGCACAAGCGAGTAAATTTGACTTTTCTTTGAAGGAAACTGGGGCGACAATTCGAACCAAGTTACATTTATGTCTTGCTTCTTGGTTCATTCTGTCTAAACGTCGCCGCACGCGTTTTTTCTTTTTTAAACATCTATATATGATCATTCGCTAGTTAGTAATTTCAATAAGAATTTCATTTCCTATAACCGATTGAAATTTTTGAAGAGCAACTAA
Source organism: Cardamine occulta (assembly GCA_028015245.1). Taxonomy (NCBI): domain Eukaryota; kingdom Viridiplantae; phylum Streptophyta; class Magnoliopsida; order Brassicales; family Brassicaceae; genus Cardamine; species Cardamine occulta. The sequence goes on from CM051377.1 coordinate 18,100,031, forward strand.
ACCCTCTCGTTAACACGAAGAGCTGCAATGGCCGTTGGGTTTGGAGGAAGAACAACTTAGCGTCCGAGGATACACTAGAGCCGCTTTCTCACTTTTGCATGCGTATATATAAATGATGATTTATTTTGACGCCACCAGTTAAAATACTATTTTGTATATACAATCCTAAGTATTAATCCAATTCAAACAGTCGAAATAGGTAATAGCTGGGACAGGTAGAAACAGGTCTTCAAAATCTTGGCGACCAAACACATTTCACAATGTACTTAATGAATGAATATACGTCATATGTAAAACAAAAAACGTAACTACGGACGTCATAACTCTAACCATCTTCTTTTCCTTATACCGTCATGAGCATCTACACGTAACTTAAAATAACTCTGGAAAAAATCATACATACTTCCCTATTTGAAAAGTTTAAAACTACCACGATGCTAACGACCACCTTCTTAATATATAGATTTAGGCCAGATGGTCATAAATATGTATATATATATATGACCTAATAATAGAATATGACCTGGTTGGGATAGCTTGCAGTGATGAATAATCATTACAGATCTTGTTTCTGGAAATTTATCGGGCTTTGCCTGGTTATTTCATGGCATACTAATCAATATGACACCATACGCTTTCTACAATGTTGTCGTGTTGACTTGATAAACATAGTCAATCTGGATCAACAATGTCCAGAAGTAATGTCTAACCATTTCTGGCTGATTGCGGGGGAAAAGACGAGTTATATAACTTACAGGATAAAGTTTACGTATGTAAGTGTTGCTTTTCAAATCCAATTTCAAATATTCAAAAAATTACCGTATAATAATATTTTTTTTATTGTTATAAAACGAGATAATAAATGAGAATTATAGTCGTATCACTCGCATGCACACCAAACAATTTGTTATCATGAGATCCTCATATGTTCAGAATCTCATATCTATTACTCTCTGTATCACAAAGATTGATTTTATAGGTTTTTCACCAAGATTAAGAAAACAATAATTGATATACTATGATTAATTATTCATGTATTATGTCTTTTTTTTTTATAACTAATTTCAAGTTAGTTTTTACTCCACTTCCCACCTTCCAATAAAAAAAATAAATGCATTGATTAACTAATTGACATTTTAAATAAAAATATATTAATTTAAATACAAAAAATCAATCTTTGTGATACAAAAATAAAATCTCACAAAATCAATTTTTGTGATACAGAGGGAGTATATATTAAAATTAAAACATGATATATATATAAAAATACCATTCATAAAGAAATCCTAAAATCATTTATAAGTATAACAACCAACTGGATATTGTCTACCATCTCTTGTACTCTTGAATTTTCAGCTCATTAACTAATCGCGTTACTCTCATCGTCTTTCTTTTTGTTCTTTTGATTTAAACGTTTGAGAGTTTTTAGGAAAACAATATCCGTTTGTTCTTTGGATGTCACTTTGACCTTGTTACGGTTCAAAACTAGACTTTCTTGTCGAATGTAAATATGTAATGTCTTTCACACGTCTCCTAACAATAACAGATTACTTTGTGAAGATGAATTCTCGCTCGTTTTGCAGTGACGTCGAATCGTTCTTTTCTTTTTTTGCATCACTTATATCCAACCAGATTAGTATTCCTATGTGAATACCACCATAAAGAAAACTCAACCATACAGCGTATCCCAAAAATCCAGCAAAAATAGTAGGTATTGCCAATTCGTATTTGTTCACTTAGATCAATGACTTTGCTATTTAGCAAAATAAAAAATGGTCTAAATTTAAAAATAAGCAACACTTTTTTTTCTTTTCTTTTGCCGGCAATAAGCAACACTTTTAACTTGAAATTTCAATCAAAACTGAAATATATGGATGGCAAATTCATGAAACATTCTATAGACCCATTTCAAACATTTCATGAAATGTCAATGAATTTCTTGTTCTTTTTTTTTGGGTCAAGATAGAGAAATTTATATATACATATATATATATATATATATCAATGGTTTATTTTTCTTTTGTGGAATTTTAGTTGTGCTTACTCACTTCATCTAATCTAATATGGAAAATTTTATGTAATTTGATTTATATTAGTTTATTTATAGATCGAGCACATGCATGTACGATTTTCATAGTTGTGATAGTACATGCATAAAGAAGTACTCGTTAAAAGAGAATTGACCAGTAAATAGCAAGTCTTTGTATCATTTTTCCACTAATCTATAGTTTTTATTTACAAGTCTATATATAATAAATTAAATTTTGAGAAATTCCGGGTAGTTGTTTCAGATCCGATAAGTACTCATCTATACATGTTGAGTTATCCAGAATAAATTATTAGTATTTCAATAGTTGAAATCTAAAAGACTAAATTTGGATTGGTGCATATTTCATTGTCACGAGCCCAACTGAATACTCCCATGACAGTCTCTTATCTCACTACTTGGTTCACATAATATTTTCAACCATCAATGAGCACAGCCTCCATAGTTTCATTGTCTCTATCTCAAAGCTTAGTTGTTGAAGCTTCAATTCTATGTAATCCCTTCGGCGAAAAACTTGCTGTTTAAAAAATTATTTAAAAAAATCACTGTGGGGTTTTGTTTGAGTAATTAAACAGTGTTGGACACCAATTTGACAATTTTTACTTGACGACATCTTCTAAAATGGATATATATTAACGAAATTCATGACACTAATAGTTTCAACATCTAAAAATTTTTGATTGCTAATCCCCGAAATTTATCATCAAAGTATTATCGCCTAACCAATAAACGTAAAACGACACAGTTCTACCAAAATCATCTACCATCGATCGCCAATGTATTGCCGTATATTATCCATCGCTAACACGAGCAACATAAAATCGAATATTACTTGTCTTACATTTACTCTCCAAAAGCTTGAAAAAGAAACATTAAAACGAGAAAAATGCTTTAGTCGATAATTACTAAGCGATTCATTCTATATTGTCTACAGTTTTGATCACTGTCATTCGCTTACGTCATATACGTGACGTCAAATATGCGTCCGGCTCGCCCCATAAGTCAGATTGAGAGATTCAAATGTTAAAATCAAAGACTAGGAAATTAATAATCGTGACTTTTCACTTTTGGTCGTCCTTAACAAAAATATTTAAAGTATAATGGTCACTTTTGGTCCTATGTATTGTTTGCAAAAAACAACAAAGAAATATGGGTCTGGCTTATGCTCGTTTGACACTTGTCTAAATAATGTGGGTATAAAATAGTCAACAAATTAGTCAACGATACAAAAATGATCTTGGTCACCACGAAATTTAAATAACTATAGTATATGTTAGACGACTAGACGTATGTTTGAGTGATTGTAAATTTGCAATAGTAGGTGGTCCAAGTAAAATTTGTTGCAAATATTTTCTTAAAAATAACAAAAATCTGCTCTATGTTTTTGCTAATCTACGTGAACTCGTGGTTTTAAATCTGTATAGTCTACAATAAATCGTTGAAAATATCTTACCACGCATCTCCAACCTCTTTCTAACTAAATAATATTCTATTTAATTGACCAAATGAAAAGTAAATCGACTTATTTTAAAATAAGTTTTTGAGTTTGTCTGTCTGAGAAAAGGCCAAGGCAGCAACATGCAAAACCAATGCGCTGTTTTGTTTTGTGGAATTTTAGTTGCATCGTCACTCTATTTGATCATTTCTCTTTTGAAAGTAGAGACTCTCACACCAAAATCTACACAATTATAATATAATATGTATGAAGTCAGGTTTAACACTGACCTGGATATCAATTGATGGGAAAACTCCATTCATCTTGACAATTCTGTGGAAAAAGATTATGCAATTTTATTTATAATTTTGTGTGGAACGCAAGTATGTACTATGATAGTACATGTATATCTCAATAGTCTTCGCATTATTTTTCCACATATGCAATGGTTCATGAATCATGATATCATTTGCTTACGTCATATTTATGACGTTAAGTTCAGCTGTTGGCGTTAACATATGTCGAATAATAAAAGACAACAATATACATTAAAGTAAGACGTTAAAACTTAAAACAAGAAACTTTTTATTTTATCTTGACTTTTCACTTTGGGTCGTCGTCCTTAGCAAAAGATTTGGAATTAAATTGTCAAAGTAGGTAGGAATTGGTTGCAAAAAAGCAAACAACAAAAATGATAATGATAGTGCTCAAAATAACTGATCCTTTACCGAAATATATACTAATACACTCGGCTTATATATAGCGCATGCTCTCATAATCTCAATCCAGTGCTTATCTAGAAAAAGTGGCTGACAATTATTATTTTTATTTGTTTAATGGCTGAGGATGATAAAAGTATGACAAGTTGTTAGCAAATCAGTTGGTTCCACCAATTATATCTTTGAATCAAACATCAATGGATGCATATAATGCATGCAAATATAAACAAACACAAAAACGCATAAAATAGATGCATTTTTAAAAGTTTATTACTTAACGTGGCCACGCTAAATCATGCACCGTGGCTGCATTACTTAGGTTTAAGGCCAAGTAGAAGATGCTTTACAAATAGAGGTTTTTGAGTTTGTAAATTTGTTTCAAACACCTCTAAAACTTGCCCAAAAAAACAATAAATAAAGCTAAGACCGCTACATATATATTTGATCTAAGCTAATATACACGTGACGATAAATGTTTCACCTAATCTAAATGACACGCGTCTCTAAATTAAACTGTTGGATACCAGTAAGAACCTTTCCTAGGAGAAATTTAGCTTCATTCCTAAATTTTCAAAAGCTTGTCTTAAAGTTTTTTTCCTTTTTTTTTTTTTTCTGTAAGAGTATTTGTAAAAGATCATGGTATTAAAAAAAAATGAATGACTTGTGTAATGGGCTGGGTCTGTAGCAATATATTGGGCATATATATCCAGTAAACAAAAAAACGCAGCGTTTTGGAAAGGAGTTATATCCAGTAACTAACACAGTTCCCAACTGCGAGGCAGCCATGGCAACTTCATCTGCTCACCTCTCGTTTCTAGCCGGACGTATGTCGCCGTTCTCCTCCGAGCAGATCGGATTATTCCGACACAGAGTAGAATTTCGTCCATCAATGTCCCGGTTTCGTTGCTCGGCAGGCCAGAGCGGGTTCTTCACGCGGCTTGGTCGGTTGATTAAGGAGAAGGCTAAAAGTGACGTGGACAAGATCTTCTCAGGATTCTCTAAGACTAGGGAAAATCTAGCAGTCATCGACGAGCTTTTGCTCTTCTGGAATCTCGCCGAAACTGACCGAGTTCTCGATGACTTGGAAGAGGTTTGTTTTGAATCACCAACTCTCTCTACTCGTTTTCTTTCGATTCTTCAAGGTTTCAGATGCTAATCAAATATTGAATGCAGGCGCTATTGGTTTCTGATTTTGGACCCAAAATTACGGTTAGAATTGTTGAGAGGCTACGAGATGATATAATGTCAGGGAAACTCAAATCAGGAAGCGAGATTAAGGTTAATCTAAACAAAATATTATATATGTAACTCATGGAAACGTTTAGCTATTTGTGGTTTATAGCTAGTTGATCCAAATATGTGATTATGATGTAGGATGCATTGAAGGGAACTGTGTTGGAGATGCTGGCTAATAAAAACACCAAGACAGAGCTTCAAATGGGTTTTAGGTTCTCTTTCGCGGGCTCTCTCTGCTTTACAGTTTCTTCTGCTATGGAAGACTCTGGTTTAAGTTTGGTTATATCCTATTATTGTGTATCAGGAAACCAGCTGTTATAATGATCGTTGGAGTGAACGGAGGTGGGAAGACCACATCTCTTGGTAAGGCAATAGCCATTAACGGTGTACAGTTGATTGGCTCGGGTTGGGGATAGCCACGGAAAGATATAATGTATAAGACTGGCTTTTGTTTTTCAGGAAAGCTGGCTCATAGATTTAAGAAACAAGGGACTAAGGTACACTTTTCATGTTTGATGTCAATGTAGACCCTTTTGTTGTTCTATTCAGAGTTGGATGAGATATTAGAAAGTGGTTGCTCAAATAGGTAAAACTGAGGAATTTTACCAACATAGGTAGAATTGAGTATCAGTATGTTCATCAGCAATCCTGCGATGAATTGTCATAGGTATTAATGGCAGCAGGTGATACATTTAGAGCAGCTGCAAGTGATCAGTTAGAGATATGGGCAGAGAGGACTGGGTGTGAAATCGTTGTGGCTGAAGGAGAGAAGGCTAAAGCAGCAACAGGTAAAACCAATGTGCTTCTTCGCTCGTCAGTATCAGTGTTGGGGGCACATAAACACCTTGAGCTTACTATCAAAACATTTTCTTTCTGAATAGTTCTCTCAAAGGCTGTGAAAAGAGGCAAGGAGGAAGGTTATGATGTTGTACTGTGTGATACATCTGGACGTGAGTACACAAGAATTTGCTTGCTGACATTTAGAACACGCTGATGCATTGTTTTACTGATCTGAAGAACATTAAACCTCTTTTGTTAAGGTCTACATACTAATTACAGCTTGATGGAGGAGTTGATTGCATGCAAAAAGGCAGTGGGCAAGGTTGTCTCTGATGCACCCAATGTGAGTAAGCCTTTCTACTTATCTGTTATCTTCCTTGCACTATTACACTCTACTAGTCTTCATTTTTCATCGCGCATTAGCTAAAACTAATTTCCACGGCATTGTCAGGAGATCCTACTTGTTCTTGATGGAAACACTGGCTTGAACATGCTCCCACAAGCTAGAGAATTCAACGAGGTACCATACTGAACTACCTAAAACTAGTGTTTCTGGCACGCAAAACTATATACTCTTGGCAAAATCTTGAGGTTTCTTGGTCATTTTTATCAGGTTGTTGGTATTACTGGGTTGATATTGACAAAACTAGATGGCTCTGCCAGAGGTGGTTGTGTGGTAAAAACCCCATAAACTTTCCATCTCATGTCTCTGTTATTTCCTCATTAGTTCTGCTCATCGAAACTGGTTCTGCAGGTGAGTGTGGTTGAGGAATTGGGCATTCCAGTAAAGTTTATCGGTGTAGGAGAAGCTGTAGAAGATCTCCAACCTTTTGATGCTGAGGCCTTTGTGAATGCTATATTCTCCTAAGCCATAAAACTTGGATTTTCTTTCCGAAAGCTATCATCTTCAACACAGGCCACAACCAAGTGGAAACTTCCCACTTACCAGTGCTTTCGGGGGAGATGAAAACGAAGCATTCCCTCAAGTTTCTTAGAGATCTTAGGTCGTCAAGCTTCTCCAATCGATGCAAGTTTTGATTTTCAACAATGTGACGAAGCTCTTTGGCTCACAAGAATGATCACTGACACAAGAATGGAACGAGTCCGAGAAAATTGCTTGTATCGCACTACTATTCTGTATATTGTTAACGTTGTATTGATTTTGAAGTAATTAGCAAAGATTGATAATAACATAGGGAACAACATAACTGGAAACGAACGGAGCCGTATAATACCTTCCCGCGAGGAACACAAAGGAATATAAATTATGTCTACCTTTATTAAGAATAAATCTAAATTTAGACGGAAGTATAAATTGTCACAATTTTTTTACCCGGTTCACATAGTTTTAAATATTTTTAGCAGTTTTATATCAAATATTATTTTTAGCGGTTTTATATCCGATTTGATAGTTTACAAGTTTAGTATAAATATGCCCGATCACTAATCCGGTTCACGATTAATCCTGGTACAACATCTATGCGAGTTTGAGTGTCAAAATACTGATGAAATAAATACACTCCCGAATCTAGTGTCAAAGTACTAATTATTTTTAACATTCATAAAGCAGATTGAAATTAAACTGAATATATAACCGGTATGAGTTGGATTATGCTAAATAAAATATTTATAAATATAACCCCTGAATCTAGTATATCTTAAGCTTTCTTTAAATCAAATTTCTTCAACTATGGATCATATATGATAGAAGATCACCAAATCACACAAGAGAAATTAAGTTACTATTAAGATTTTTTTATTATCATCTTTGGGTCATAATAATTCTGTGACTATCGAACTTGGTTTCCCACTCCAAGATAATAAAACAACTAGGCTCTGAGTGGGGTCCGTTTCTAGACTTTTTTCCATTGAGAAAATTTTACTTTTCTGTTTAGTGTTAAACCCTAAAAACTCTCTTCATCGATGGCGGCAATGTTCTATTTCCGTCTCTGCTGAGCTTTACTCACGATAACTTCTTCTTTTAACCAATATGTGTCTCTCTCTCCAGTCTCTCTCACACAACCTGCCGATTTCCCTTCTGTATCGATGGTGCTACAGAGATCCCTTGTGTTCGAAGGGTGTGACTCAAACATTGGCTCATCACTATGCATTTAACGCATAGTTATGAGCCCATGTTTGCAGTCACATCCTTCGAACAGACGATGTCCTTGGTGATGCTGCCATCAGCTTTATTGTAAAGCTTCATCGAAAACAGCCTCACCGAATGCACTTGCGCCTCGGTGCTTGGTATCAGGTAAAACTTACCAAAAACTTGTTCCTTTGATCATTTAGTAGATGGATTTGTTTCTGCAGAGATGCTGTTTTCGTAACCAAAAAAAAAAAAAAAATTTTTTGGCAATTTTATTGACTTATTGTTTTTGATTATGGTGTTTATGTTTGATTCAAAGTTTGGAAGAGGCAAAAGAGATAATTTATGTACGCAGCATTACAATTTATCATGGTTTTCAGGCAACCATGACTGAAGAAGAATCAAACAAGTTTAAGAGTATAACTGTTTTCTTTTTCTTTAGAAGAAAATATTTGACCCAGATATTCATTTATTATTCTGTATCTAAACAGGTATAATTCCAGTGGAGTTCATATTACCTGATTGCAAAAATATAGGAATAATTATGTTTATTGTTCTTTTCAGGAGACATGTACCAGAATGGGGTGATCACACCCTTGCCAAAATGAGTTCTAACTTATAAATATAAGCTCAAAAAATAAATGAGCGAGCCCGAGCTAGCTCATGAAATATATGAGTTCATCGTAAGCCGAGCCAAGTTGAGCGAGTTACCTTAGTGCAATCTTAATTCTCCAAAACAAAAATTTCCAATAAGAATATACCAACTATTAGAAGAGACTTGTGCTTTGGTAATATTCTCATAGAGGTTGTCATGAAGAGAGGAGCATCCATTGTGTTGGACGCCTTTGAAAGTAACAACGTCCACAACAAGGATTCAAAAGTCTTTTTGGTCTCTTCACTTCCTTAAAATCTAATTCATTCTAAGAATAAACTAAATTTATTTCTAGGTTTGAAATTTTCAGACACGTCAATACTCATCGATGACAGCTGGGGTTTGTCTCTAGACTTTTTTACTTTGAGAAAATTTTACTTTTCTGTTTAGTATAAAACCCTGAAATCTCTCTTCATCGATGGCGGCAAAATTCTGTTTCCGTCTCAGCCTAGCTTTACTCACGACAATTTCTTCTTTTCACCGATATGTATCTCTCTCCAGTTTCTCTTGCACCACTACCGATTTCCCTTTTGCATCGATGGTGCTACACATAGATCTCTTTTAGGGCGTTCGACGGAAGCTGCTCGAGGTCGGTGAGACTACAAACATTGGCTCACCACTATGCGTTTCAATCTCCTTAATATTATTACTAATTACAAAGAATAAAAGATTTTAATTATGTTTAAAATAAGTTTATAGGTGATGTACCTATGACTCTTGTCTCTGACCAACACGTAATAGATTATTCATGACCAAATAAATCTTAAAACAAAAGACAATACCTTATCTCGGCGACATACCATATAAAACCCACGCGCCAAGATTCTTCATTACCAGAATCTCTATCAGTTAGTTAACAACCGTTCGATTCGCGCGTGAAAAATACTACACTTCCGTGGCGCGTAACGAAAATTCTCTCGAATGATGCTTCTTCTACTCACACTAATAGTCTAAAACCCTTAATTCTCAAAAGAAGTTTCACCTACAATGGCAGAGATTTCGATTCTGGGGTTAAGAACTCTCGTCGTCTTTGCATGGGCTGTCTCAATCTGTAATTGTCTTCAAGAATCTGACTTGGACAATAATGGAAGCTTTTTCACGGTCTCAAGCTTCAGGTATCCTAAATCCCAAGTCAGACCCTACGATACGCGTTACATCAGAGGTTTGATAAATCCGATCAATTGGTCTTCTAATTTTTTTCTTTGCGTCAATTTGAGATTCAAGCTTTTTCAGCTGTTTTTTTTTCCTTGAATGATGATCGTTTCAATTTCAATAAATGGACTTGGATTTGTAACATCAGAGTTTTTGGATTCCGATTATTATGATTTCGTATGATCTCACGCGTTTATACTGTTTGATTCCGTACAGTTGATTTGCCTCCATGGTTCTCATCGTTGAATGTAGCTATCGAATCTGATGTTGACATCGTAAGTAACATATTTTATCTCTAAATTCGATTTTATTGTTTTGGTATTCAGAGAAAAGTTATTTTTTATTTATATTTATTGATTGTTTATTTGGTAGACTGCAAAGAGCATTTCGAAGATTTCGAAAAGTCTTCTTCCTGTTATATGCTTCAGAGATGGTAGCCCTCCTCTGCCTGATGCCTCAAACAACGCTCTTGAAGGTTTAGGTACGATTTAGGTAAAAAAAACCCATTTAGTTAGCTTCTTTGTCTGATCAAAGAACTCACATACCAACCTTACTATTTTAGGGAGTTAAGAAAGTGTTTTTTTTTTTAATGGTTTGTAGAGCTAGGACGGTTCTTCAATGGATCGTTTCAAGGAGCTGAAGATATTGAGATTGCAGAACAGTGTTACCCTATGCAGAAGAATATATCCCTGAGATTGACCAATGCACAGGTTTTTAAATTACTCAAAAGCTTGTGTGTTAGGACTTTTTGAGATGATGAGGTTCCTTTTTAACGTTATGGTTTCCAGATATCACCGGGAGCTTGGTATGTTGGTCTTTTTAACGGAATTGGGGCTACAAGGACTCAGGGGAAAATGGTATATGTTATATGTTACACTCTTTAAAAATTGGTTTTTGGAAAAACTTCAGCTTTTTTTGTTTGTTTGTTCTGAATTAGATTCTAATACTTGGATACTGCACAGATTGTTCGGTCCTCGGCGTTTTCATTTAGTGCCAACATTAGTGTTGAAGGTTGTAAAACGGCTACCATGTGGGGGCCTTCCTGCAACCAGACTATCTATCCACTTTCATGTTCTCGGTTTGATAACCAGACAGGAAGTGTTGTTTCTTGCTCCGATTCTATCCCTAGTTCTTGTCTGACAAGTGCTGAAACAAAAACGTATGCTTTAGATGTAGATGGAATAGCTGAGCAATTAGTTATTATGGCATCCAATGTGAAAGTAGATTCCAATGAAAGTTATCTCATGTGCTACGCCCGTTTTGGAGCCATTGCTTCAGAGACTCTTTATGATTACGCTGGTGATATACACAAAGCTGCTTTAGTTATTAACAAACCTAAAGCTGGTCGCTGGTATATTGTTGCTAGTTTGTTTGGACGGGAGAATCAGCTTGTACAAGGCACAAATTCTAGTTCTAAGGTCTGCTTTTCAATTAATGTTAAAATGCTCGGATGTCCCGTTGGAAAAACAGGACCAAATTGTGGGCAGCAAATATACATGCTTCAGGTAAGTTGTTCTAAATTCTTCTGAGTGTGTCTAAGTCAAGATTGAGCTCTATACTTATTGGAATTGTTGAACATGGTAGGCAGTAATGAGGAGAGGATCGTTGACACCTTTTGAATCATATTATTTGCCGGTCAATGAAGCCTTACCTTCAGGCTCGAGCACAGATTTTCCTCTCGAACCTATTGTCAGTAACTTTTCCTCTATTCCAGAGTTTGACACAAGCACATGGACTTATTTTCTCATGAACATCCCTCAAGGAGGTGCTGGTGGGCATATCCACTTCAGATTAACATCAGATTCCACAATACAGTATGAAGTATATCTTAGATTTGGTGGATTGCCCACTCTTGACGACTGGGATTATTATTATGTGAATCGAACAAATGCCAGCCGCTCAATGTTCTTCTCATTGTATAATTCTAGCCAAGAAAAGGTTGATTTCTATATCTTGTATGCGCGAGAAGGCATATGGTCATTCGGGTTAAGGCAGCTCAATAGCTCTACTGCTCCTGCTGCTTCCAGAGGTCCACCTACTCTAGTATCTCTTTCTCTCGAAAGATGCCCGAGAAGGTGTTCATCCCATGGGGATTGCGGATATGCTTTTGACGCTAGTGGATTGACGTCTTACAGGTTTTTTTTTTTCTATCCTGAGTCAATCGAAATCCGTAAACATGTGGAGAGATAATTTTGAGTGTTAAACTCTTGTCTTGTGTTTCAGCTTTTGTTCTTGTGACAGAACCCACGGAGGCTTTGACTGTAGCATTGAAATTGTATCACTCCAAGGTATCTCTTAATCTATCAGTGTTTGAAACTTTGTCAACTTTTTCTCTGTACTCATGTGCTCAAAACCTGATGCAGAACATATTGTTCAGTCTATTGCTCTCATCGCATCAAATGCAGCAGCTCTTTTGCCAGCTTACTGGGCTCTTCGGCAGCGAGTAATTTTCTTGGTTTATACTTTAATTTGATGCTCTTGGTTTGTTCCTTTTTCCCCATCTAAAAGCTGCTGATTCATTCCTAAACAGGAGTATTCAGAGTGGGTTCTGTTCACATCTAGCGGAATCTCAAGCGCTCTGTATCATGCATGTGATGTAGGCACCTGGTGTGTGTTAAGTTACAACGTTTTACAGGTACGGGTAGTTAGTACCTGCATGATTGTCATCTTCTGTATGAAATTATACTTAGTTAGGAGATGGTAATTCTTTTGCTTCAGTTCATGGATTTCTGGCTCTCTTTCATGGCGGTGATTGGTACCTTTGTGTACTTATCCACGGCTGATGAAGCAGTTAAGAGGACAATACACACAGTTGTTGCCATTCTCACAGCTTTATTGGCCTTGACTAAGGCAACAAGGTATCTGAGATGTTTGACTGAATGGTTATGATAATTAGCACCTTGTTACTACTACTTCTAAACCATTATATTGGCTTGTTCTCTTTTTGCAGGGCGTCAAATATTATCATTGTGTTAGCAATCGGGTCACTCGGTCTCCTCATCGGTTTGTTGGTAGAATTTGTTACCAAGTATAGATCATATTGCGGGTCGGCTGGATTTTCATTGAACATGCTCGACAGGTAACATAAGGAAGCCATTCTGATTCCTGAAATCTTGAACATATGATTACCACAATATGACAAAACTATAATTTATCTGAGTTCTGTCATATTCTTGTGTCTTGTCGCAGGCCACGGGCAGTCAAAGAATGGTTTAGTAATTTAATCAAGACACTCAAGAAAAGGTTTCGTTGGGGATTTGTAGCGGCTGGTCTTGTAGCCTTTACCATGGCAGCCATAAGTTTCAAAGTGGAAACCAGTTCAAGCTACTGGATTTGGCACAGGTGTGTTTATTTAAGGTGTTCAAATATGATTTATATGATTGGTATCACTTTCTGAATATTATTGACATAAAAAATTATGTGCAGTATTTGGCATTTCACCATCTACACATCTTCCTTCTTCTTCCTATGTTCGAAGATTGCAATTGTAAATAACGAGAGCCAAGCTCACCGCGGAGCTGACAACTACGAGTTAACAAGGCAAGACTCACTACCAAGAAACTAAGAGAAGCATAAATATAGAGGTTTTTACTGGATTCTTTCATGTACCTTTTCCTATATCTATACCAACCAAAGAAGTTTTAGAACAGAACAAAACATGGTGATGGGTAAATATTCACGTTTTTTCTCTCTTACTTAGATTCTTTCGATATGGCATCTGGACCTCACTGCCAACTTGTGTCTGTAATCTTGTATGTTTGTACAAAACATAGTGACTGGAAAAGATCACTGGTGTTTTCCATTTGCATCATTTGTCCTAGGCCTAGGCAAACTTGTGGCTGTAATGTTTGTGTACTATGAGAGGCTTTGGCATTCTTGAAAAATCTTTACTTCCATGGCTTTCTTAGCTGACTAAATATTGCTATGTTCATGGTTAAAGTTGCTACATTTAATAGTCCCATAGCCAACTGCAACCTGAAGTTTTGGGATTGTTGCAGTTTCTCCTCTCTGTTTTACGCAGTAGAGCTGCTTGATTCCATTGGCCTTCGGAGACGTAAGCGTTTGACAAGAGGGAGTAGTTCACAGGTTTGCTAGGTTCAATCTCAAGAAGCTTCTTTGCACCCTATTTCATAGATTCTCTCTGCTCATGGATGTTACATGCTCCTGTGAATGCTGCCAAAGCATCTACGCTTGGTTCTATGGGCATTGACTTTAAAACATCAAAAGCCTCATTGATGAAACCACCTCAACCAAGAAGATCGATCAGACAAGTGTAGTGTTCTTCCTCTGGTTCTATCTTGTAAATCTCAGTCATTATTTTGAAGCAATGAAGCCCTTCTTGAACTAATCCCCCATGGCTACAAGCAGATAGAACCTCTAGAAAAGTGATCTTCTCTGGTTGAAGTTTTTGCAGCATACTTTCAAACATTCGTAAGCTTTCTTCTGAGAACCCATGAAAAGCTAAAGCTCCGATTACTGAAGTCCATGAAACAAGATCAGGTTCTTGGATTGAATGAAAACATAGAAGTGCTTCAGATAAATTTCCAGTCTTGGAGTAGGAACTTATCAGAGAATTAGCCACAGACAGAGATTCTGCAGAGCCATGTTTAGTAACAATCGCTTGCACTTTCTTAATCTCCCAAATTGCAGAGAACTTCGTGCAGGAACTTAGAATACTCGCAAAGGTAAGCTCATCTGGTTGAAGATTCTGACGGAGCATTTGACCAAAAAGTCTCATAGCTTCTCTTCCTTCTCCATTTTGACCAAAAACCACAATCATTGCGTTCCAAGACACTACATTTCTCACAACCATCGATGCAAAACACTCACGAGCATCATTCATATGATTACTCTTAGCATATATATTGACCAATGCAGTCGCAACTGGAATGTCAAATTGAAATGATAGTTTGAAGACAATGGCGTGAATCTGCTTCCCTTGTTCGATCCTGCATGCACTTAGAAGACTCGAGAAAGTGAAACCATCACCTGTGAATCCATTTTTGTCGGAACCCATCAGCTTGAGTAAACCAAAAGCTTCATCGATCATCCGTTAGAACATACGACGAAACTAAAGCATTCCATAGCACTAAATCTCTACCAAAACCGCCTCAAAAACTCGTATTGCTTCAAAAACGTGACCACATTTCCCATAGAAATCAACGAGAGTAGTACTCAGAAAGCAATTGGAGTCGAGACCTAGTTTCACTGTCAGACAGTGTAATTGGATACCAGCTTAAAGGGTTTATTGAAAAACCTAACCAAGAAGCTTGGAGAGATTAACACAGAAGAGGAAACTATGAAGCAAGATTGTGTATATAGAGAGAGATATAATTAAGAGACTATAGAAGCATTAATGGAGGGCGATGAGAACTAAATTTAATTATTTTTAATAGAAAACAGCTGAAATCCTAATACTATTATTATGGAGTATATTTAGGAAATTAACTAAAAAATTGTTAAAAATTACATAAAATCTCACTGGAAAGTAAACATTTTTAATCATTTTATTAAAAATAGAATAGTCAAACTCAATTACACATAATTAACTAAATAAAACTACATAAAAAATATCCATAATATCTTTACAAAGATATCTATGAATATATTTTACTTTATTTAATTTTTTTAATTATGCTAATACATCAACATTACATAACTTTTATAACTAATTATTATATCAATATTAAATATCCATAATATCTTTACAAAGATATCTATGAATATATTTTACTTTATTTAATTTTTTTAATTATGCTAATACATCAACATTACATAACTTTTATAACTAATTATTATATCAATATTAAATATCACAAAATAATTTTAAAAAGCATGATCCCGCGCGCGAACAAACCTCTAGTTTTGTATATTAGTTATTGTTGTTAAGAGATTTTTACATAAGCCAAAGCTAGTTATAGATGGTTTTCTAAACATGTTGCAAGGCCCAAAATAAGAGCCAATAAACCAGAAAGGCAGAAACTACACCTCTCAATTTCTCTTGCATTTGGTTTGTTATTGTTTACAAAATTTTAACTCAACCTGTGGGTTAATAATTAACTAGAGTTAATACGTCATATGACAGCTAATATATAAAATGGTATGGGTCTCCCTCATTTCCAATGCGTCTTCATATATAAACCGTCGTGCTTCGTTCAATAAACCCATTTCTATACATATCTTAATTCCACCACAAAATACAGAAAGAAGATTTATACAAATTAATTGAAAAAGGTTAGTGATTCCGGAATATTATAATCTGATCCCTGCAGTTTTTATTCTTAATAGTTTTTTTGTTGTCAAGTTTCGTATTTTCCACATTGTTTACAATTTAGTAACCCTAATTTGGGGGAAATTTAGTTTTGGATTTTGAGGAATAAGGGTCTGTATCTGTAGAAAAATTGATTTTTGACCCTAAACTTCTTCTTCGGTCACCATCCATCGAAATCCAAAACCTCGAAAGAGAGAGAGAAATGGCGGGCAAGGGAAGTGGGAAGCCGGTATAGGGTTTTGCGAAAGGGAAAATTTTCCCTAAACTTTTCGATTTGTTTTGTACTTCCCGCTAAAAAAACCCTAGTTCCGCCATGGAATCTCATAGGTCCTAATCGTAAGTTCATGATTCTAAAATTCCTGGATCTTCTTGAGATTTTTCTTGTTTCTCTTACTCCTCGAAGATTCCTGGGTTTTTTCGTTTCTTTTAGGATTATTGCTTTTTTAGGTTTTGTTTGTTCTGATGCTTCAGAGATAATGAGAAATGGGATCTATTAGTGGTTGTAGGGTTCGTTGTTCGTTGTTAATGGCTGGCTGGTCGATGGTAGCAGACGAAGATGCCGTCGCTCGTTGCAAAACTTCGAAGGATCTCGACGCGAATAGGTCTCCTGAAAGCGTTAACCCAGAATCTACAGGTTCAGGGTTTGAAAAGAAGATTAAGGAACTCATCTCCTTGTTCCAACCTCTGCTTGAATCTTTCCTCCAAGAGTTTTGTTCGGCGGATAGTTTTCTACCTCTTCCTCCGATGACCGGCGACGGAAGAATCGTTGATTTGTTTAATCTTTTCTTGAATGTGAGTCACAAAGGCGGCTTTGATGTTGTTTCTGAAAATGGGACTTGGGATGAAGTTGCTGGAGAGTCTGGATTAGGGTCTAATAACTCAGCATCTGCGAAATTGATCTATGTTAAGTATCTTGATGCACTTGCTCGATGGTTGAACAGAGTTATTGCAGGAGATGGTGATGTTACTAGTGTGAAGTTGTCTGGAATCTCGGATGAGTTGGTGGCTAGACTTAAACATTTTCTAGGTGAAGTGAAAAGGAAATATGAGCTGAGGAAAGGTAAGGCTGCAACGGAGTTAGGAGCTGAGCTTAAATGGTTTATATCTAAAACTAAGAGAAGATATGATAAGTATCAAATTGGTAAAGAGTCTGCTTCTAATGATGCTGTGAAAGAGATTCAGGGATCGAAAATGACTGACAAAAGACTGGAGAAGATGATGATCCAACAATGCTCTTCACCTGGGAAGAGAAAACGGGAATGTCCTTTAGAGATATTGAAATGGTTAAGCAAGGTTGCTAAGGATCCATGTGACCCATCTATTGGTCATTTGCCAGAGAGATCAAAATGGGGATCTTATGGAAGTGAAGAGCCATGGAAACAACTTCTTCTGTTTAGGGCTTCAAAAACAAACACTGATTCAGCTTGTGAAAAGAATTGGCAGGTGGGTATATAGGTATAGTCATTTGCTGTTATGACTTGAAATACAATATTGAATTTTAATTGGTGAAGACGTGATTTTTTGCCTGTAGAATCATGAATTTGCATGTGTCATTAAAGCATTTTAAATAGTTACTAGTAACAACTTAGGAAAGGCTGCATCAGCTTTTATCATAAGAAATTTGATTGTGTATAATGTCTGTTTCCCTATATTCCATTATGAGAATACTTCTGTATGCTGTCTCACTGCCTAGAGGCTGTGAATCGTGTGATTGAAATAGAATCTAATTAGTCTGGTGGGAATGGTTTGTCTGGGCTCTCTGAATTCACCACTGTTCTTCTATGTTTTATGCCATTCAGTCTTGATAATTTTGCTCGTGTGTTTCAGAAACTCCAGAAGATGCTCCCATCCCTGTATGATGATAGTGCTGGGCCTAGTTACAATCTAAGAGAGAGACTGAGTCACGATGGTAGTCAGTTGAATGACAAGAAAGCTGGGAAAGGCAAGACATCTTCTGGGAATGGCTCGGATTCAGACAGTTCAGCTGACGATGATAGACCATGTCCTCTACTTGGGTCAGAGTTTCAAGCTGAAGTGCCCGAGTGGACTGAGACCACCTCTGAAAGCGATTTAAAGTGGTTGGGCACTCGGATCTGGCCACTGAGCAAAGAACAAAACAACAATAATCTTCTTATCGAAAGAGATCGTATTGGGCAAGGAAGACAAGATCCTTGTGGCTGCCATAATCCAGGATCTATTGAATGTGTCAGGTTTCATATCACTAAAAAACAGGAGAAACTGAAACTTGAACTTGGGCCAGCTTTCTACATGTGGTGTTTTGATATCATGGGTGAAGGTACACTTCAGTATTGGACAGACTTGGAACAGAAGAAGATAAAGTCTTTGATGACTTCCCCACCTACACTTAGCTCAGCTGTCTTCGATCTGGCCAAGATGATTCTTTCTTCAAAGAGCAGAGGAAAGATTGCGAGTTACTTCTACAATGTGATCCTTTTGCAGTTTAGAGCACATCAGAGTAGATTCACTCCGCATGAGATAGACAGTGATACTGATGAACTCTTCAACCGTGCAACAGCGAATGAAAATCCAGCCCCTGAAGCAAACACATCCCGGAAACCCGTCCTGCTTTCGCCTAAGAAAAAAAGATGTCGATAGATAGGTAGTTCGAATCGCCCTGTTGAGATTCAAGTTTGGAGCAGCTTTTTTTCTTTTTGTTTTCTTTCCATCTCGCTTTTTGGGGCATCTATTGCCATGAAAACTGCTTTAAACTCTTCTGGGGGAAAAGGCTTCATCATCGCTCGTCTGAGCAAATTCTGGTTTTGGTTTTTGAGGTAAATACTTCCATCTCTTCATTGATGATTCTACAGTAATATTCTTTTTTTTTTGTTGGCATTGCTTAAAAGGCTTAGCCAAAACTAATGAATCAGAGAGAGGATTTCTACAAGTACAGTGAGAGAAATCGGGTTTAGTTTGGTGAATACAACAGAGACAAAATGTAATTGCTATATGGTCTTCTTCTTCTTCTTTCCTAGGAAATGAGTCCCTCTTGTTACTACTTTAAGATCATAGTTTCATGATTTCGAATATATATCTCCTCATCTCTTGAAAATTTTAAACATTCTTCACACGAGCAAAGTTAGAAATCTGATGTTTTCATATAAACTCAAAGACTGCTAGCTTATTCGGTTATTGTCCTGTACTAAATAATTAATATTCGGGAAAATATTATAGAAATGCATCAATTATTCGTGGATTTCACTAAAGTATATAAATTTTTTGGATCCAAAAAAAATACAAAATACATAAATTAATTTATTATTTTTTAAAATTATAATACATAATCTTTTATATTATATTCATTTAACATTCGCTAATTAAAAAATATATATAACAAAAAATTAATATTTAAATAATATTTTATCTTTTTCTTATTAATTATATTTATAGAATTTTACCATATTAAGAAAACATATAAAGGTTGATTATAAATGCATAATTTTTTGTGATTAATAATTTTCTATAATGCAAAAACTAATAGTATTCACTTATTTCTCTTTAAGTTTACAATTCATCATTAATAACTAATAAAACATGTATAGAAATCTAAAATTTTGATAATTTTGAAACAATTTTTTTTTTAGAATTATGATTAATAAGGAACAGAAGGAGTATATATTATTTGAAAAATGGAAAACAATTCCTAAACTTCTTTAAAAGTCTTTAAAAATCATTGAAATTCCAAATATATATATATATATATATATATATATATATATTAAATTTTCAGAGTCATTAAAGACCCAAAGATTATTGGTGTTTTCGGATTTAAAAAATATATTTTATCTTAATATTTTTATTTTAATTAAAATAAACGAATATTACTTTCCATCGACAACATGTGGGTGTTAAATGGATATAATATAAAAATTTATGTAATATAAATAGAAGAAAAAATTAGTTCATATATATTCTTGGATACCAAACAAATCATGTATTTTTATTATGGGTGTTCAAATGGATAACCCGACCCGATTCAACCCAAATTCATTTGGGTTCGAAATTTATATAGACGGGTTTAAGCGGTCTATTTATTTATGGGTTGAAATTTATATATCCAAACCCATAATCATTAAATCTATTGGTTAAAACGAGTTATATGGGTTACCCATATATAAATTAAATATAATTAAAAAAGTCCAAAACATTCCATATAATTATAAAACTAACAAAAAATTTCAAATATCAAATTAAATAAAAATATCTAGTTATTAAAATAAATAAAAGCATCATAAAATCTTAAAACCATAAAACTATGGATAACTCAGAACCCTAATACTTATTTTAGGGTTTAGATATTTTACATATTTATTATAAATTTATTAAATTTATGTTTTAATGGTAGATTCATGGATAACCCATAACTTAAATGGATTGACCCACTAAACCTACAAACCCATTAGGGTTGACCCACCAAAACCCATTTATTTATATGGGTATAAAAATTCAACTTAAACCAAATAAAATAATAGGTATATCGGATCAACCCATCAGTTTTGATCCATTTTGACATTCTTAATTTTTATAAAGCTTTCCCTTGATATTCTTACTTGGAAGCTTAAACCAATTTATATATCAACTAGATGAAATTTTGAAATTAATCATAAGGTTTTGTAAATAATACAAAAATTAATGGATGTAATTTTCTCAAGGATAAATTCTAATATATATATATATATATATATATATGTAAATATAATAAATTAGAAGTAAGATTTAATTGATATAGTAATTTAGAGAAAATAATTATATATGTATTTTTCAATCATTTTCGTATATTTAAGAAATTTTAAATAAATAATCTGTTATGTTAAAAATTTATCAATTTAAATGGTGTAATATATTGGTTGACCAAAAAAAGAACTATAGAATTGTAATGAGTTGGGCCAATTGTTTACGCGTTGGCCCATAAAGGAACTCACGAAAAATCCATATCATCAAAATTATCCCACTCGCATTAAAATCGCGTGGTCACAACGCGCCGGTTTTGTGTAGACTAACCACTACGAAAAAAATGGGTCGAAATCAGCTGAATCCCAGAATTCGGAGTCTGCTACTATTCTCAATTTTTGTCTTTTTCATATTTATTTTATCTTGTCATGTATTTCTCAAACAACCGTTAATTTAATACAGTAATCTTCCGCATTGCCCACGCCTATTTACTATTTCAAATCTTTCGAATTTTCTTTAAAATTATCTATCAATCTTTATTTTATTTTTTTCCAGCCCAAAACTTTAATTGCTAAGATAAAATAAAAAGATTCAAATAACATGTTCGGTGCAAAACTAGATTATTAATGTTATTCGGTTTTCCAAAACCGTGTATGTTAAGAAATTAAAGAGATTGAGTAATGCATGTGGATAAGTTATTATTTTTCATTAAAAAAAAAGGGACACGTAATTTATTGTCCTCACGTCTAACACAGTCGTAACTCCGTAAGTTTATGGCTTACGTTTCTTTTAAAATAATTTATCTTTTGGTTATACAATATTATATGGAGAAATGATACTAGTTGTAATATAAGTCACAACTCCGCCATCATTTTTCTAAGAAAAATGTCCAACGTATTGTTATAAATAGTACTCATTCAAAGTTTCATCTTCTGCTTTATAAGAAATGATAAATTAAGATGGTATAAATAGAACTTAGAACAATATGAGTCAGTTTCTTTGAATTGTATGCGAATGAATAATGATTTTAGTAATTGTTAATTGTTACTATCGCAACAGTGGATGAGTCTTTTTCTCTCATTATTATCTTGTTTAATTGATTAAAACTTTGATTATGAAAAGAAGCTTTCACCATAACACTTATAAAAATGTTTTGAAACTGAGTAGTATTATATCTAACCGGTTTAATGTCCGTGGTGACTCTTATACCTGAGCTAAGAGAATTAATTAATATAAAAAATGAAACAGAAAAATATGGAACGTCCTATATTTTATTGTTGCAATGATAAAATTAAAATTTTCTAATATTCAGGTAAATATAGTAGTGTGTTTGTGTTTGAATTTGAAAATGAAATTATTTAACCAAGAAAAAATGGAGAAAATGAAATATTTTAGTGCTTGGCCATTTTTTTTGCGGCCTGTTGTGATATGTAGTTAGGTAACCAAAATCTTCTTTAACATGTACTAATTTGAAAAAATATAAAGTTAAATTATGTGTACCTCTTAATTAAATGAGTAACTATATGGAAAAATATTTAAAAGAGCAACAAAAAGAAAAGAAAAAGAAAAGGGTAAAAATGGAATCGGAAAAAGAAAAATGAAAGTGAGGCAAATGTCCATTTCATTGATCATTTCTTATACATCAAAATTTTCCTTGATTCATTTTCGAATCTTTTCTCTCTCTATCCATCTCTCAATCCAGATTCTAGAAAGAAGAAGAAGAAGAAGAAGAAGAGAGAGAGAATCGCCATGGCTTCGCCGAGTAAACGCCGAGAAATGGATATGATGAAATTGTGGGTCAATTTTTTGTGTTGATTTAATGAATTTATCTCTATATTTATTAGAATATTTTTCCTTTTCTTCTGTGTATTTTGATCTGTTGATGAAATCTTCTTCATTTTTTTTTTTTTTGTGTATAATTTGGATAAGGATGATGAGTGATTACAAGGTGGATACAATCAACGACGATTTGCAAATGTTCTTTGTGACATTCCATGGACCCACTGACAGTAATTCTTCATTTCTTTGATTTTACCTTTTTTTGTTTTGTTATAAGCTACTTGTTGAAATGCCTCAATGAAAAAAAAAACGAGTCTTTACTGATTTTGGTCTTCACACTAGTCTACAACTTGAGAATTCATTACCATCATCTTCTCTATGTAATAGGATTGTCATAGGAGCATGGCTCTTTGTTGATTATGTATAGGATTGTCATAGAAGCTGATGATGAATCTTTGTTGAATTTGTTGTGTGTGTTTTATTGAAGGTCTATATGAGGGAGGTGTATGGAAGATAAAAGTGGAACTTCCTGAAGCTTATCCATACAAATCTCCATCAGTTGGATTTGTTAACAAGATCTATCACCCTAATGTAGATGAATCGTAAGTGAGAACAAACCACATTTTGGCATTGATCTATTTTTGAGATTGTTTAGTGTTTTGGGTGCTCTAAGACTTGGTTTTGTGTTTGTGGCAGTTCGGGCGCAGTTTGCTTAGATGTAATAAACCAGACATGGAGCCCAATGTTTGGTAATTTCTCTTGTGTTTTGAATGCCTTTATGTCTGATATGTGTTTAGCATCCATTGAAGTTGTGCTTGTTTAGCAGATCTTATAAATGTTTTCGAGTCATTCCTTCCGCAACTGCTGCTATATCCAAACCCATCAGATCCTTTTAATGGAGAAGCTGCCTCTCTGTTGATGCGAGACCGTGCTGCCTATGAAGTGAAAGTGAAAGGTAAAATCACACTCTTCCCATTTGCTCTTCTTTCTTCAACCTCTCATTGACACATAACAATCTTTCACTTTTGAAGAATATTGTGAGAAATATGCAAAACCTGAGAAGGAGAACTTAAGTGATGATGATGCTGATGACGATGATGATGATAGCATGAGCGAAGATGGTTCGGACTCTGATGATGATGACGACGAAATCGCTGGAAAAGCCGATCCATGACTATTATTGCAAATCAATCTTTCTTTGCATTTTTCATTAGTCCATCCCCAAAGTTAAAAACCATTATTAATGTGCATTGCAAGGAGGATTAAAACCTTCCTCTGTAAATTTGTAAAGACTTGTCATTCTTTAGGAATATTGAAATTTCTTCTTTTTATTTTAACTGTAAATGAAATGTAACAATTTGCTACCTTACATCAATAAAACATGAATCCATATATTTCTTTCTGTTTGTTTAATCCTCCAATTTTTTTATGATACTGCCGACAAAAGGACTCCCACTAAAGGTTACTGTAAATATTCGGTATTATAAACTAAAGAGCAACATAACAAGAAAGGAACCATAGATCTACAGAATTATTTGATTACTAAAGGTCAAAGACTCATTGCTAAATTGCTTTCATTGCCACATTGCAATCACATTTGAATCTAAGGGCAAAAGAAGCTTAATCCTCTCAGGTACCAAGAAGGGTCCTGTCTATAAATGGCTAGGCCGTCTTTTACCAGAGTCCGTCCTTAACCTCTTCACTGGATTAGCCCAGCCCACTGAATCACCAGCTGCACCGCTATTGTTTGGATGTGTAGGTTGGTTTGGCCACCGCTGCTGTTGCGCTAGCCTTGTTTCCCTTGGAACTCCACCAGACACAGGACTTCTAAGACCACGACCAATCATAGCTGGAGGTGAAACCGGGCTGCTGGAGCCAGCAGTTCGGGTTTTTGGAGTAGACTTTTCTCGGTCTTTCCTCTTCTTCTTGCAGATTACTAATTCCCCTGGATGAGCTAATATTGGGGAGTCATCAGTGTGGCTTGTTGTCCCGCCAAGCTTTGTTTCTTTCTGAGGTATCTGAACTCTGATCCTTGTGTTCTCGCGGTGTTGAGGCCTCTGAGGCAAGCTTGGCTCGGGTTCTGCCTCGTTTACCAGCTTTTGTTTCTTGCCTTGGCTAATGCCTGCTCCTCTTGGGGATGGTGTAGACACCAAAGTTGGGGTTGGACCAGAGAAGGAAAGAGCATTCCTTGCTTCCCGGAAATCTGTGTCTGGGAAAGACATCTTCAATAGATCAAAGAACAGATTGTGAACCTTCCTTGCTTCGGATCTCACCTGTGAAATTTTTTTATCACCTTTAAACCCATTTGGCTTATACATCAAACACACAGAATCGAAGTAATTCACTTGTTTATGATGCGAAAATCAAACCTCGTGAGAAAATCCATAGAATTGCATCGCTCCCCTTAGCATAAACTGCACGTCAGATGCGAGTTCCATAACTCCTGCGTACTCTAGCCTTTCTACCCGGTGATCTATCTCTCGAAGTTCCAAAAGATTATTTACACCTCCAGCTGCATAACCATTCTGAATTCTCTTCCATAAATTTGTCAGCATAGGTACAATCTGCTGACCTTCCTTCTCGATTCTCCTTTGGAGCTTGCTAATCACGTTTTTGCACTGCGAAGTCAAGGACCGGGTATGTTTAGACCAAAGAAACAAAGTATATACACCAACATATCAACCTTATAGTAGAAAATGCTGCAATGAAGTAAATTCCATTTGACAGAACATACCCGTTTCTGTATGATGTGGGACATTCTTGCACCCGCATTTGAAGAGCCAATAGGACTAGTTCCATCCCATGTTTCTCTGGAAGCTTCGGCATTATCCTCCATGGAAAGCTGTGTGGCATTCAATCTACCAGATTTTGGTGATGATACATGCAGCTTGGAAGTATTAGCAACCTTCTTTGCAGGTAAACTCCTAAGTCTGGAGGATGAATCACTCTGATCTTGTCTTGAACCATGGGAGTCAACAACTGTCCTCAGCTTTGATCGATAGCTACGATCAACTTGCGACGGCTGAGCTACAGGCATCTCACAACCGTCTACTCTTTCTGCAGTCTGACGGGGTCTTAGACGAATACTCCGTTTTCGTTTTATTGTAGGTTGCAAAACCTGTTCTTCATCCCCCTCATCACGGTCATGGGCCCAACTTCCTGATCGTTGGAGATCTATGTGAGAATCTCCTGATGCTGCTATTTCCCCCTCTTCTAGGTCATCCAGCTGTTCAACATAATGAGAAAAAGAAAACTTTAGACAAACAACAAAGAAGAAAAGAGACCTGCAAATTAGATCAGGTTCCTACCAGTCTTTTTGAGACTGAACCTGGCCTAGTGTCCAAAGC
Organism: Cardamine occulta; assembly: GCA_028015245.1. Classification (NCBI taxonomy): domain Eukaryota; kingdom Viridiplantae; phylum Streptophyta; class Magnoliopsida; order Brassicales; family Brassicaceae; genus Cardamine; species Cardamine occulta. The sequence goes on from CM051377.1 coordinate 18,126,227, forward strand.
CGACAAAGAGCCAAACTTTTGTGAAGAAACAGGAGATGCCATTTCTTTCGATCTATGACTCTCCGGAGAAGATCCTGAAGAGCCAGCATCATCACGTGGAGGAATTTTTTTATAACTACCAGAACCTGGAGGATAATCATAACCACCGACGGGGTTCTCTCCATCAGATTCTCCCTTGTTGGTTTGGTGATCACCAAGAGCACCAGTAAGTTCATCATCGTCAAATTGTCGAATGTCTCCCTCTTCTTCATTCCCAGAATCAATGTTCCTTTCCTCAGAGCTTTCCTCAGAGTAACCTGCAATGTCATCCTCAATTTCCTTGTAGTTAATCTTTTTGCTCTTGGGCCGCCCCCTTTTTCTCTCACCTCCTGGCCCACCAGGTTGCACAATCAGATTACTGCTAGACAACATGTTCTTTGACGGTTTCTTAGACAAGTCAGCAACAGCTGCATTCACCTCTCTGGTACTAGCTCGAAGCCACTTAGGCACCTGCTCATGAGAAGTCATCTCCTCAGTCCAGTCAAATTCTTCGTCCATCTGATCAAATAACTCAACTTCCTCCTCGCTTCTGGCAATCATCCTGTTCACCTCATGCAGAGAAGGTACATCGTGGACGGTTTCTTGATATCTCTCTTCGTCATGCAATAATGTCTCCAATGTCATTCGTCGCTCTTCATGAGTCGTCCTTTGGTCAAAACGCCCAGCATTAATAACTTCATCAGCCATGTCAATCTTATACTGCTGAATATTATTCCTTATGAGACCCTCTATAGAACCTATATATCGGTCTTTCCCAGCCAAGTCATCCTCTAGGTCTATTGAACCACCACTTCTAAGCTCGTCCTCCTTTTGATGGCTGGAAATCTTTTCAACAACTGCCTCCATATAAATCACTTTTACTTCCCTCGTCTGCCCTATCCGATGGGCTCTAGCAACTGCTTGTTCCTCATTCTTGGGATTTGGATCCGGATCATATATCACAACAGTGTCAGCAGTCTGAAGGTTGAGACCCCGTCCAGCTGCACGTATACTAAGCAAGAAGATAAAGCAATCCGTATCAGGATCATTGAAGTCCACTATAGCTGATTCCCGATCTTCTAGGCTGGTAGTCCCATCTATTCTTCTGTATACAAGCCTTCTCCATTGCAAATATTCTTCCAAGATATCAAGGAGTTTAGTCATTGTACTGAAGAGCAATACCCGATGGCCTGTTCTCTGTAGCTTTATAAGGATTCTATCCAGAATCCACAATTTCCCGCATGACCTTACAAGAAAATCTTTGGAAAAATCGTTGAAATATGGATAATTGAGCAAAGGATGATTGCATGCTTTCCTCAACTCCATGCACCTATTATTTAAAGTTCTAAAAATCTTGGCTTGGTATATCGGATTCTTCTGAGCCCTAAGTTTTTCATCGTCCGGATCAACTCTAAGAGTTCCAGTCGCTTTAATCCAATCATACACGGCACTCTGAATAGCAGACATTCGACATCTTAAAACTACGGAGACCTGCAACCCAAAAGCATGATCAGAAGAATCATCTAGACGGAATTTTACGACGGAGATATAAGACAGATCCTACCTTAGGAGGAAGTGAACCTTCCACATCCTCAACGCGCCGTCTGAGCATGAACGGCTCTAAAATTTGATGAAGCCTGTGAATGACTATGACCTTTTTCTCAGTCTCCAACCAGTCATCCTCTATATTATGTGCAGGACCTTCTCTTTGAAAGGGTTGCGCAAACCAATCATGAAATGCTTTTCGATTGTCAAAGACATCAGGAAGGAGGAGATTCAACAGTGACCAAAGCTCTTTTAGATCGTTCTACAAGATTTAATAAAAGCAAAATAAGAATAGTCTATTTCACTCTCAACATAGTATGAACAGCTTATAGAATCTTGGTTTCCATTTTCTAAGTGTCCTGTATCTATGCCCCGGTAGCTATACTGTTACCAACCTGTAAAGGTGTTCCAGTGAGAAGTAATCTCCTCTGGCAGCGGTACCGGTCAAGATCTCGGGCAAGAACAGATTCTCTATCCTTCATCCGCTGTGCTTCATCAATTATAATATATTTCCAGTCAACTTTTGAGAGTTTGGATCGATCATACATAATGAACTCATAAGTCGTAACGAGGACATTGAACTTCATGGCGCAAACCTCCTGTTGAAGAGAACAGGGGATGTGTCAATCAACAATTTCAAACAAAATCTGGAGCAAATGCAACTTTTTCAAATATTTACCTGAGAGAACAATTTTGAGCGTTGATCCTTTGTACCAACATAATATATGCATGAAACAGATGGCAGCCAAGTATGGAGTTCACTCTGCAGAAGAAAAAGCCGTTAACTGTATAATCAGGTATATAGAAGTCGACAAGAGATAGCAAAAAACTGATACATAATCTAAGGAACACACAAGAATTCATCAACTGCATATGGCCATGTCGGCGCAAATAACAGCTAGTGCGGGGAACTGAGTTGGATAATTAGGAGTTGGGAGACTTGAGGTCTCAAATAATCCTCTTGGTTATAAGCTGCTGCATTAATTCTGAGGAAAATTTTAGTTTAGTTCTATCAGAAACACAAACCTTCCAATTCACCAGAACAGCATTGGGAACAATGATGAGATGTGGTCCATAATTCCCCTTAAACTCCATAAGGTAAGCAATCAGTGCCATTACCTGCACAGCGAAGACACAAAACAGTCAGCATATAATGCCAGCACAGTATAATGATTTATTGCTTGGGAAAGACGAAAGTACAGTAAATCCAGGAATCCCTGAAAACTGAGAACAGATTTAACCTGCACAGTTTTTCCAAGACCCATCTCATCAGCCAAGATCCCATTTAATTTGTTATTATACAACGAGAGCATCCATTGCAATCCAACCTGAATGGCACAGAGCAGAATATCTTAGAAAGCATCAAAATGTGGCATGACAGTGAAAAGAAATTTACAATGCAAAGATAGAGTCTGGATGGAGGAGATACCAGCTGGTAATCACGCAAAGTTCCAGCTTGAAGCATTGAGGGTTGTCTCACAACCACTTCATTTACAGCATGAGCCAGAGTATAATACCTAGAGTTAGGCATAGAAAACCGGGTAAATAAAACACTAAAGACAGCATCCAAGGAGCCTATTCCTAATTTTATAATGTCTACAATCCCCCTCGTACATGGATGAGCAAGATTATCAGCATTTTACAGATAAGCACACAATTTTTAAGCACTCCGCTGCATTGGCTTATAAATTATGAGAAAAACTAGTACTTTACTCCTTCCCCATTTTTTAATCATCTTTTGCGTAACTAATGACTTACTTGTTAACAGAAGAGTTGTCTTTTGGCGCATTCATTTCCGTGAATCTATTTCTGATCACAACTTCTTCTCTAGCACAAGCAGCCGCTGCCCTGACCTCTTCTTCTGACAGGCCCTGCATCAAAAACGGAAACAGATAACCTACTATCCACTATATCTTTGAATGAAAATAAGTGATATGTTCTGAAACATGTAAAGTCAACATTTAGGTTGAAATTTGAAGAAATATCTACATATAGTAATGGACAATTAGCTGTGGAGTAGAGAAAGTATTATGTATACCTGCAATCTCGCTGCTACTGCTGCAGCATTCGCTGCCTCCTCCACTTCCTGTTGATTCTTTGTGGCAGTAATTTTACCCCCAAGTTTATGGAGATAATCTTCGGTTTGGGTCAAAAATGAAGAGAGGACAGCATATCTTTCAGCAGCATCACCAGGTATATTTGTTTGCTGTTCCAGTAACATCTCCCTGTACCTTTCCACATCATTATTCTTCAAGGCCTCCATCCTTTTGTTTCGGCCATCATCTTTTCTCTTTGAGAACTCTCTCAACATCTTCTCATGGTATTTGGCCACTCCCCTGTTACGAGCAGTGCGTGCATCACGAATAGCCCAGTGAGACTCAAGGAGTTTCTTACGCCACTGAAAAATGGTTTTCAGCTGCTTCTCTCTAACAGCTTTCTGGTTGGCCAGAACTTGTCTATTCATTTCAAGGCGCTGCCGTTCGCACAACCTCACAAATTTGCGGTATGGCCTATCAGGCATGGACATTATCTCCTGTTGTTGTCGATCCACTTCATCTCTAACACGAGACTGAAGATCCGATAACCTAAGCTTTTTCTCTTCAATTTGAAGCCGCAGAACAAGATCAGGCCTAATTCTTTTCCTTTCTAAATTTTTAGCTAGTAGACCATTTATCTTCTTCAAACTCTGTGTTCTCTTCTTATTATAGAACTCTGCACCTTCTTCACAAATCAGATCTTTAATATCATATGACAATGTGAGATTGTTGTTGGCATTGGCTGTTGCAGACCCATAAGAGTCATGTTTTCGAGTAAAAAAGGGAAAATCAAACAACGGTCCATGATATTTCCTGGCAGAGGCAGTATCCTTGGGCTGCTGGGGAGAGTTAGCTTGTGGAGGAACCTTAGATTGGCCTCCATCAGATGCAACAGCCTTTCCCTTATCAGCAGTCGAATCACTTCTAGGAGTCTTTTGAGTACTAGCATCTGCTCCTTGGTCTGACTTAACAGGGAATACATCAGTTTGTTGCTCCTCTTTCGTAGCTACATCAGTAGAAGCAGCTTCTTTTCCCAGGTTTTGAAATAACCGGCTGTGGCCTGTCGTCAAAACTACTTCTGTATCTCCAACATTATCTTCCTCTTTAGAAAAAATCGGTCCATTTGAAGAAGTAGCAGCTTGAGACTCTTTGCCACACTCTAGCGACCTTGCTTGGTCTTCTCCAGGTTTGTCTGAAGATCCATCCTGAACTTGTACTCTCACAGGAGATATCTGCCTCTGCGTCTGCAGTTCAAGTGGTGGTGGAGCAATAGCTTGAAAAAGCTCAGGAGGTAAACCTTCTCCTTTCTGTCAAGTAAAAAGCAAGAAAAACACCCAATCAACCTGACTTTCATAAACGTTACATGAAGGCAGTGATCCATCTCCAGTAAAACATACATAAACAAAGAGGAAATAAGGAAAAAGACGGCTGAAAACCTTCAAACGCCTAAATGCCAGTATTTGGGCTTTGAGAACATGTAGTTGTTGTTTGGTAAATCCTGATCGCTGCTGTGCTTGTTGGGTCCCCTGTCCACTTTGAAGGGAAGAGTTACTGAGTGGACCAGCATCAGACGTAGCTGCTAAATTTGGAGTCGGTGCATTCAGTTGCCTAGGCTGCTGCATCTGCAAATGTTCAGCAGAACCTAAATTTTTTTTTGCAGACGCATTCTGATCCAAAACATGTGTCTCATTTGCAGACATCTGCAGGGAATTTCCTGAAGGCATCCCATTTGTAGGCTGAACTAAATGTCGAGGATACACTGGATTATCTCTTCCTGGGATGGAGAAGGGATTCATAGCAGGATTTACCATTCTGGGACTCGAAGTCGAGGCAAATGAGCTGGTAGATATTGCCTGTCTGGCCTTTGCTGATCCTGACTGCCCAGAGATATCACTAGCAGAGTTGGTACGCGGTGAATTGTCACCTGGAACAACTGAAGATGAAGCCGGCTGGCTAGAGATTGGAATAGATGGTGACTGTGAAGGCACATTGCCTTCATTAGCTTTCTGTTGTGCAGCCATTCTTGCCTGAAGGATGTGTGCCATTTGGCTGGCGTTGGCAGGATGTGAGAGATCGATATTATGATCACGGGCCCATGCCTGCATTGCCTGAAAATGTTGTGCAAATGCGAGTTGATTGGTTCCCATGTTCTTGACACCCTGTTGTGCCTGCATTGGCCTTATGATATTTCCAGGCATTAGTTGTCCTGTAGCCAGCTGCTGGGGATGAGATTTAGTTTCGTTCCTTTGCTGAGAACCTGATTCCATCTGCCTTTCACCGCGAGGAAACTGTTCACCCGATGGCTTAGACGATGAAGCCTGAGCCTGACTAGATGCCTGCATGGGATTCAAGTCTGGCATATTCAACATCCCCATCCGCGAATCTTGATCCTTTCCCATACTTGATGAACCGAGCATTCCCATCCTAGCTTGCTGCTGTGCTTTTTGTTGCTGTGCCTGTAAAGCAAACTGAATATACGCTTGCTGCATTGGATTAAAACTTTGCTGGCCCTCTTGAGAAGAATCTTGTTGTTGTTGTTGTTGAGGAGACTCAAAGAATTTCCTAGACTGCTGAGGCAATTGCATAGAGCCCGGAGATGAAGCAAAACTGCCACCTCCCATCATTCCCTGAACCCCACCAGCATGATACGCAAACATATTATTATCATTTGCCTCTGAGTTTCTCAGCTGCTGCTGCTGCCATATTACTAGCCCGACTATGGTTAGTATGCCATCCCCAAAACCAGACTCATCAGTTCAGAGCAACTATATTGGCTTGTAAATGAACAATACAGCTACTCCAAGTGGCTACCATTACACAACATACCAACACAGCTTCAATTTAAAGAAATTGATTACTTTCCTTTCCCACATAATTGAGAAACAGTTAACGCCCACAAAAATTGAATAACCGCAAGTTTAGAAGACAAACATTGGCATTAACCAAACATTCACTTCAAGTTTCAGAATCATTTACCTGCCTAGACGCCAACTGCTGCTGCTGCTGCTGTTGTTGCGCAGATGAAGATGAAGAAGACGGAGACGCAGCGGATGACGTGGACGCAGTCCGACCACCAGCTGGACCCATGCCCGGATTACGGGGGGGCCCTCCGCCACTGCCTCCTCCAGATTGCATGCAATCGTCGACGAATCAAACACTCACTGCACTGGAAACAATCAAACCCAATTCAAAGGCACAACAAGTAACAGAAGAAGCTAGAAGAAGACAAAAAGTTCAAAAACCCTACCAATAAAATCCCTCCAAAAAATATCGGACAGCAAAGAAAACCTCAAGTAGGAACAACGTTCGAAAACGGAATTTTACAAAGAGCACATCGATACACACACACTCAGTGGTTGCACACACCTTTCGATTTTGGGGTTAATCTGAGGAAGCAACGAAAGTCGCGGGATGCAATGGTATAAAAGCAGATCCTTTGTGGGGGCTTATCAATAAAAAAGGGAGGGAAACGAAATCCACGGAATCGATGATCGATTCCTCTTCAGAAATTCACGCGATCAGACAAATTTCTCGCAGTCAAACCCTAGCTGGTTACTTCCCTTTTTTTTTCTTTTTTCTTTTTTTTTTTCTATTGGAGGGGTATTAATCTGATTTTTTTCTTTATTTTATTTTGATTGTTGGGCCCCACGCTTTCGATACAGTTGGAACACAGAAAATGCGTTTCACGAGGCCACCTCAGTTGTCACTTTTATTACGGAACTACCCTTTCCATCTATAAGAGAGTTACACAAATAAGGACGGGACATGTGTGATTTTATTGGCTTTTTTTTACCAAATGGGATGACTTTTATTTTTCCAAGTTATTTCAAAACTAGTATATTTCTGTATAATGTAAGAGAATCGTAAAATGGTATACAAATTTTGAAAATCAGATTAAACTAGTAACACAGCCAACAAAAATAAACGTAAACATAAAACTATCATATCTATCATATTCATTGCTGAAATACATAGAAGAATTAGAGTTTGCTTGTCTCGGACGAATAATAACATATACATATTGCATCGTCGGAAGGATTTTTTGGGAACCGGTCGATAGCAACTAAACGATTCCGATGAAGATAACTCTGTTTACACGAATAGTCGCATTTCTTGGAAAAGTCCAATGAATTGCCGTTTCATGTGGTGGAATGACATGTGGCATTTTTTGTACCGTGCTTAGTTTATAGAGTGTGATTTGTATAATTTGTTTGTTCTGTTATATGCATAGTTGTATTGTAGTCACTAATTTAGTAGACGGTGTAGAAATGCAATTTTTATAAGACGCTGTTCTCATTATATGGGGTTGTCGTCATATTTGGTTTCAGGCTTTTAGTTTTAGCCATATGGATTAGATTTGAAAGCCTTTTGTTGCAAGAGCTATCCAAGTTCGGGTGCATTCCTAGCATTAAAACTTAAAAAGAATGTAAGTTCAATTAAAAAAAAAAGTTTTTATGGTATCCTGCGAGTATTGTATATTTTGTTTGAAAAATTTAGTTGACGACAAAAAAAAATGATGATAATATACATTAGGGAAGTCAATTTAGTACTAGTGTATTTGACCTGTTAGCTACAATATAACTGAAGTGGTCTAGACTCTTAGGCCATCTCCAACCATAGCACCAAATTTGGTGTGGTGAATAGTGTTAAAATTGGTGTAAAAGTGAATAGTATTTATTTTCATCTCCAACCACAACACCAAATCTCACACCAAAAAAATAACTTTTATTATTATATTATTAAATTTATAATTTTATTTATTTTTCAATAATTATGATAAATACTAATTATTCATAAACTAAATTGATTTTAAATTTGATATAACATTACATTCGATAAAAAAATTACAATCGATAAAAAAAATTATGAGAAAATAAATTACATTGTACTAATTCTCAGAATTAACATATTCCGACCACAAGTGTTCAATTAATGCATTTCGAAGTTCAAAATGAGCTTCCCGGTCTTTGATTTTTCGTCGAGTTAATGAATTTTTGAAATCGTGCATCTTCATTATTTACCATCTCAACTTCTGCAGATGGAACTTCTATTCGTTCTTCAGTTGTTGCATCAACATCACGTTCATCCTCTATGATCATATTATGCATTATGATACATGTTGTCATTATATCATGTAAAACTTTCTTACTCCAAAAACGTGATGGTCCGGCCACGATTGCAGATGTTGATTGCAATACTCCAAATGCTCCACGCCTTTTTCTACATGCTTCTTTCCTTCTTGCAAATAATTTCTTTTTGCCTCTCTTACTTTCATTATCTTAGCGGAAATGGTAATCCGGGCTATTAGAGTATTGTTTATGATTATGTTATGTTTTTTTTTTTTTGTCAACAGTCCTAATATTATGTCTTTAAAATTATCTTGTTGCATTTTTTTATGTTTTTTATTTTAATTTAGTAATTTTATGTTCGAATGTTTTATTGAATTTTATTATGTATTTTAATCTTAATCAATTTGCATATCAATAACAATATTTTGTGCAATTCTAAATTATCAGAATAGATCCTACATTTCTAATACTGAAATATTAAAATCTGAAAACTGATCTGAATCAGAATCCGAACGATACCCAAATGACCAAACTATAAAATTTAATTAAGTAGTTAATAACAATTAAATTATATTAGTAAATAAAAAATATATTTTTAAATGTTTGGTGTAGTGAATAGTGTTACACCAAATTTGGTGCAACACTATTCATAAAACACCAAAAAAAAATATTTGGTGCAAGATTTGGTGTATGATTGGAGAAGAATCAACACCAAATTTGGTGTTTTGGTATATGGTTGGAGATGCCCTTAGCCCAAATAATCTGTTTTGACCAATTTGTGTTGGTATTGCGTATTGGGTTTCTTATGGTTTAGGGAAGAAACAGACTCAAAAAGGTTAAATAACCGGTTATAACCAATTTGGGTTGGTGCTTATGGGGTTTTAGTATATCGGTTATAACCAATCACATTATTACGATTGAGTCTGTGACGCTACTGATTTAGAAATGCGGACGCCGATGCATTTCCTTGTGAAAATCTGAAAGTTTTTTATAACCATGGAGAAGATCGTTCGGATTCTACTTGTTTGTCTCGCTCTTCTTCTGATCTTGAATTATGGATTCGTCCAGATCGCTGAAGCAGGGAAGCGACGGATCGAGATCTCCGACGATCTAGACGACGTTGAAGACAATGAAGAAGACGAATCATGGAAAGAGTGGGGGAAGAAAGCAGCGACGCCGGAATTTGATCCGCCTCCTGATTTCACCAACATGGGATTCGAACAGATTCAAGCGGAAATGGCTAAACGGACTTTTGGACCGGTCGTTGGATTCGTGAAGCTCCGGTTAGGCGTCCGACGTACTAAGGTATAAATAAATCCAAATCTCCGACGAGTTACTGTTCAAAGTTCTCTGAGTCGATTTGGGTCCAGTTGCTTCAGGGGATTGAATTGTAATTTGGTTTATATGACTCAATCAGGATATGGTGATTGAAATTGCTATGAAATGGACAAAAGTTTTGAGAACAGGAGGGATAGGAGTAAGATTCATGGCCGTAGATCGAAGCACGGTGATGTTCAATATGGAAAATGGGAAGCAAGTGACTGAGGTGAAAACCATATAAACACACATTGCTAAAACTTTGTTTGGTGGAGTAGTCCGAGATCTAACATCACAATCAATCTCTTTGTTGGTTGGTTTTGAATTAGCTAAGGGAGTTCGTGCTGAGCCAGGAAGAGGCTTACGAGGTTAAGATAGACAAGCAAGAGTTTCGAAGACCTGGAGATCCTCCACTTGCAGATGTTGTTGACAAACTTCAAGCTAAGCAAAGCAAAGATGATGAAGATGGTGACAGTAACAAGCAAGATCTTACCAAGGATGAATTATAGGTTACAGAAAGGTTTATCTGTTGGATAGTACCGAAAGTTCAAGTCTTTTACTGAATCTTACCTACAATTTCTTTGACATGTTTCGTTTTTAAATTTAACTGAATGGCGTAGAATACAATAAAAGAGGAAGCTTGTTTTTTTATTCCTGATGAGTATGTAGTCACTTAAGCTTATTGCTAAATCTGGAGAGCTCAATAACTTGAATCCTAGGAATGCTTGCTGCTTCTGTTCTCTCTTTCTCGGTGTTGTAGCCCCAGTTTCCTGTTACATAGATACGATTTGTCAGATAAACAGAGCAATGAGAACCAGAGAAGATGATGATATAAGACTATGGGAGAGAGAAGAGATCACCTAAGTACAGATTCCATTTGTCTAACTCAGGCTCTTTGATGACATTCTTCAGCGTTGTGAGTCTGTCTTCCACGAAACTGTCCAAATTAAACAAATAATAGGGATAGTTAACTAATGGTTACCATTGCCATTTGCCAAGTTATGCAGAGAGAGGAGAAGCAGTGATAAATGTGTAACAAGCATACTGCAGTGTCAAGCTCTGGTGTTCTGGTTTATTCTGAAGTAGCTTGAGCACTTCCACCTTTGGCCTGATGAGATTTCAAGCAGAAAAAATGTTACTTTAAGGAATTAAAGCTCATTGGTGGACCTCATAGGGTTACTTACCCTGTACCCAAACCATAAATCCTTTCTGATGGTATGATTACACCTGCTATTTCACGCAGCAATGCTTCTGCAAAGCGGCCCTGCAAATTATATTGGAATAATTACTGCACTTATTTACAGGGTTCACTCAAATACTAGTATCACACATTGTGTTTACACAAAGAACAAAAGTGCACCTGTTTCGTGGTAACAATGTAAATCTTTGAACTGGCAAATTTCAATGCATCTGAAACTCCTGGATAGAATCTGCAAATATAGTGGACTTTGTCAAAGCTATGAAGGTAAATCTGTAGGAAAGCATGAAACTTCAACTATGTGATCCTATACTTCATTTTCTAAGATTTGATCTCGAAGACATACCTATTGGCACCAATCCAAGTAGCCAAGTCCTTGTTAATCCAATCATCTCTAACTTTTCCAAACAAATCGATCAAAGCATCTTTATCTTCATCCCAAGCTTCCATGATTACTGGCTTAATCTTTCCCCAGCTCTCCAATATCCCATCAACAGTCAATCCTTCAGAAACCTTAATAAACAAGTGCAATCATCATCGACTGTTCATCTACAATACGAAAAGGATCTCTTCATTCAAAAGCGAAGTCTAGTGAAAGTCATTCTGATGGCATTCACACTCACTGAAGATTTTCGAATAGACGGTATATGAATCTCCAATAACAGCCGCACAAGTAGAAGATTTTCATATCCAGTTTCCACCACAGGTCTCACCTACAAACACCAGCAACTCTTGGATCTTCACATTCTTTCAAAATCTACCAACAACACTTTCTAAGATGAAAAAAAAACAGTAAGGAAGCAACTAATTTACAGTATGCATCTGATCGACGATCCATTCCTCTAAAGCTGAATCAACTCCCTCAAACAAACCAGGCCATCTCACTTTCGCAGCCTATAAACACCGAACAATCAAACAAAACGAAAGTTGTAATTTTCAAAATCAGAGTCAGAGAAACGAAAATATAGAGTAACGAGAGAGATGAATTGACCTTAACAGCAGATAGAGAGCTTTCTCCACAACTATCACAGAGAACTCCATCGAAGTCCAAAGCATAGAGATCTCCCATTTTCCTTCTCCACTAGTTTCAAGCAGCTGCCACACATTTATTTTTAAAAATATTGAATGTTTTTCCGCGTTGCGTTGCGTCGCGTTTGCGGTAGTCTACACGCATATATAAATGTAAACCTGTTATTATCGGTAGCGGACCCATTTGATTACCTACTGTAGCCGGTCGCTTCGTCTATTCAGTCGACCTAAAAACCGCTATCGCCGGTGTCAATAATTGCTGATCTTTTCCTCCTCTTTGCCAGATTCTCAAGTCTCCTTCCCGGAGATACAATCTCATCATCAATCTCCGGATCCCAATCTCATCGTCGCTTCATAGGTACTTGCTGATTGAACCATTCTTCCCTGTAAAATCCTTTTTCCTTCCTCATTGATTGTCCATATTGGTTTTATTATAGCTCGAATTGCGTTGGATAAGGTAGTTGTATATAGAGATTGTGATGTATGTAGATCTTCTCTTCTGCAATTGTGTTTTCCGATTTGATTGAACCAAGTACCTATGAAAGGAATCGGTTATCTTTGGTTCTGAAATTCCCTCATCCAATCCATGATGAATGAACTTTGCAATTTTGGAAAACCAAAATAGATCATGTAACGACCCATCAAATTTGTTTTTGTTTTTTTTTTTTAATTGAAGAAGAAATCTATGTTTTTTGCAATTGAAGATGTTAGATATACTCTGTTTGTTTTATGGCTATTAACACAAGAAGGGTTCTTTTCAGTTTTGATTGAGGATGTCTAACAAAGAGGATCATAAGGAGCATCCTCCTCGTGGGAACGAATGGGAAGTCGTCTCCCTTACTTCATCAGCTTATGCTGCTGCTCCTGGTCCGTATAACGTTGAATCAAGAGATGCACGGAAGTATGATGCTTATTACGGAGCAGAAACTTCGCGTGATTTGTTCATGTCTGACCGTTTTGTATTCCCACCTAGTGAGCATGAGAATTTGCCTATTGATGAACCTTTCTTACAAGAGGAACAAGGAAAGGATGGTGAAGACTTGATGTTGGAAGGGAGCTCACGGTTTCGTGATGAAGCTGGAAACAACCAACAGAGTATCTATGGTGAATCTGCGCTTGGTTCTTCTAGACGCATGGAATCATTGGAAACTGAATCAGAGTTGTATGAACATGGATTAATGGATGCCGAGCCAGATGAGTATGCAGAGGGAAACTTAGATCTCCATTCTGATGCCGCAACAAATCACAACCTTCCTTGTGAAGCTTGGTGGAGAAGAAGAGCTATTTCTATGTATTCACGCACTAGAGAAGCAAATGCGATATGGTCCTTATTCTTTGCAGCTGCTGTTACAGGGCTCGTAGTTCTTGTCAACGCTGGCGGCAAGAGAGGTGGCAAGTTTTGCAACTCAAGTGGCAATCAAGCATTAGTAGTGAGGTAATAATCTAAACATGAGATATTTTTTGTGCCAAGAATCATTATGTTTTACAAATGGTAACCAAATAAAGTGACGACTCTTGTTTATTTGTTCTCACACAGAAGCTGAGCAGAGTACTTGAACCTCTGTCACGCTTGAAAGACGTGATTGTGAGAGGTAACCCACAAGCTTCTCTCGTGAGGAGTGGCTCCTCAAGTGAGATCTAGAGGCAAAGGATGATAAACTCAATGAGACAAAAAGGCCGATGTATTGTTTGTTACTTGGACAATCTCAAACGAGCATAGGTACGTACAAACTTGGTCTTGAGTTACTTATGCGTAATGTGTGCCTGAATGTCAAAAGCTTTTTGCTTTTTTTGAGCCCATGTCGCTTCATTATCTTGTACCATTAGAACGGAGATTGAATTACCTTCTTACAAAGCTTTCTCTTTAGGTGTCAAATGCTTCTCGTGTTAGTGTGGAAATTGAAAATATATACACATATACAATTTATCTATATTTTTCATTTTCATTGGATGTTTACTATAAGAGGCAAAATATATAACACATGTTCTGACCTGTAGAAAGGACAGAATCTTACAAAAGTGTAAAGCTTTTTTTGTAAAAACAAAAGTGTAAAGTTGTGAAATGAATTTGTAGAATCATGAAATGTAACAAATTTAACTGAAAGTTTGGGAGACGACTAAAAGAAGCCATGAACAAAGAGATTTGTGAAATAATTTTCATATTTCTCATCTGAAGAAAAAGTTAGTTACACAGCTTATATACGATTACTTTAACTGTGTAAAACTAAACCAAGTCACAAAATAAACTAAACCAATCTATAAAATTTGATAATTAACGAAAAAAATTATTTACCTTGTGCTATATGACGACAGGCTATAAAAGAAAATAAATTGCCATTTCACAAAATTGGTGAAATGCTGAAATCGCATAACCAAAAAGGGTAATCGTTTCACCGATACAAAACAGGGTTATAGCATGTGTCACAGTAGTCGGATTTGAAAATATTCTTTAGTTTCGGTAATAAACGAGTCAATAAGTAAGTATGGCATGTGATGATGTGTGTAAATTATTAGCCTCTACAGTGGTTGAGTTTTGTCTGGATTACTATTAATTACCATGTGAATAAGTGACGGGGTAACTAACTATATTAATGGTTCGTTCACTCTTTTAGATAACTTTTCTATATGATTTTTATTTCACTTCTTATTTCTATATATGGTCTTAAATGCAATATGAGACAAGTAAATGACCAAATTTTTTCACTTAAATAACCAATTTTTGGTGGGACAACCCACGGAATCTAAAGATTTCTACTTTTTTAAGTTACTTAAATTTACGTGGTCGGCCATGTTTAATGTTCGTAAGTCGTAACCAAAGACTCGTAGCTACCGATAATTCCTTCATTTATTCCTTAATGGGATATTCTTGATGTACCTAATCTCACTATTTTATTGTTTTTTTTTTTAATGTAACTTCCCTTACGCAACTTTTAATATTCATATCCAATGTTAATTCATTTGTAAAAATGTTATTACTTTTTAGGCGATCTAGAAAAGTATGTTTTCTTTGCCGTTGATGGGAAGGTAACCTAATTAGATAACATATTATTCTCTGTCGATTTGTCTTTAGTCTCAAGTTTTAACCTAATATTGCATATTTAATCACAAAAATACACGAACTTAGGAACTACTGCTGTATAAGAATCCAATCGTAAATAAAGATAAATTAATGAGTCGTAAAAAACCAAAACAAACAAAAAACTGAAAACTTGATAAAGAAAAATCTAATAAACCAACTGTCAATTGATTAAGTTTACGCTTCAACTAAAAATTTAGCGTATTTAATACAGCTGTAAATCTGTAATTGAAAACAACAACGGATTTAGTCTACAGATTTCGATGTATGGTCGAACCGGATACTCTGTAATTCTTGGTTTGTAACTCGAAAAAGTTAACTTTCGTGGGTCAATGCGTTCATGCTTTAATGATAAAGGTCAACACTCTTCCCAATTTATTTTGCATTTTCTTCACAATTATCCACTATAGGATTTTAAAATTTCGTTTGTGATTTAGTTTCAATGTTCAATATATAAAACTCGAATGTGATGTCGACTCATTTTGAATTTTGTTCTTACAGATATTACAATGTGTGGTTTACTGGTTATAAATAAAATTTTAATATTTTATAAAACTCGAACGTGAAGATTTAGAATTAGTATTGTGTGCTGATCTCTGCGCAAGTTCTCACATTAATCTGTCATGATCATGCATTAAGGGGACTCGTTATTATAGTGTATAAGCATTGAATGCTTGTAATCTTTTCAAAATATATATTGACAAAAGTCACCAAACGGTCCAAAACCATAAGCAACCTATATAAATTGTGTAGTTGAGCAAAAATACCATTGGTGGAGTTTGTTCACCCAAACCCTAACAATCTCAAATCTAAAGCCGGCCTTAGTTATTCATTCCTACACTATACCAAAAAAATAAAAATAGAATTCTATATTTTATATACAAGCACATACTTTGTCAAAGCGTATCATTAGAAACAAATCAACGAAATAACGTGATGTAGTAGTTAATCGAAAATAATTTAACTTTAACGTGAAAGAGTGGAAAGACATGATGAGTTTTTATATTTTTATCATACATAGTTTGATGTAATAATAGAATCACTGAACATAAATCACTTTTTCACATATGTAATTGATTAAAAAGGATAATAGAATGGCGAAATCACTCTGCCGGTTATACATTCTACTGACAATGACTAATAAATAATATACATCAGCCATGCGAATAAAAAAGCCCTAATTAAGAGTATTTTCAAAGATGCAGTTAATAGCCACGAGAATAAGATAAACGAGGAGGCAGCATCCATGCTTACTTGTGACTTCATTAATTTACACGATTTTTTCCAAAACTTAAAATTAATCATTTTAATACTCTCTTTTTTAGGGTTTTGAATTAAATTGTATATAAATGGTTCATGTTCGGACATTGAAAAACTGTGGGTCATTTAGTCATAGATCTCCCTCTATCTTCTTCCTCTTCGTAGGCTCCTCAACTAAATGTCTTTAATGCTCTCTCTCTCCATCCATAGTTTTACGATCTCATAGAATTTGAAATTTACCATTCGATTTTTTCAAAACCTTATTTACATGTTATATATTGATAATATATAAAGTCATCCAACCACCTAGCTACCAGCCTAGAGCAGTAACATTAATGGTGGTGCACACCATCTCATGCTTCACATACCCTAAAGCTCTTCACTCCAAGTTTATGAGAGATCTAAAGTGAGAGAGAGAGAGAGAGAGAGAGAGAAAATGATCCATTGAAGGTGAAAACAGTCTGTCTTTCATAATTGCTCTCTTTCTATAAATCTTCTCTTTTGTATTCTTACTTCTCTTCTTAACCCATCTTCTCACTCTTCACTCTTTACGGAAATTTTCTTACTTTCACCACCTGAGCCAAATTCTCAACTTTTGTGCCAAAACGACATTTTCTGAGGGATAAAACACAAAACATTTACCTGGAAAATCATGGATATATCAACTGCTCTTATGATTCTTTCAGCCATCACGGCGTATTTCTTATGGCTTACATTCATATCTCGTTGTCTTAAAGGTCCACGTGTCTGGCCCATATTGGGTAGTCTTCCTGGTCTTATCGAGAATTGTGAGCGAATGCACGACTGGATCTCCGACAACCTCCGTGCTTGCTCCGGTACGTATCAGACATGCATCTGTGCTATTCCGTTTCTAGCTAAGAAACAAGGTCTTGTGACAGTCACGTGCGATCCAAGAAACCTCGAACATATTCTCAAGAATCGCTTTGATAACTACCCTAAAGGTCCTACTTGGCAAGCCGTTTTCCATGATCTTCTCGGTCAAGGGATCTTTAATTCTGATGGTGACACGTGGCTTTTCCAGCGTAAGACCGCCGCTTTGGAGTTTACCACTAGGACTCTCCGTCAAGCCATGGCTCGTTGGGTTAATCGAGCGATCAAGCTTCGCTTTTGCCCTATTCTTGAAACGGCTCGGCTCGGCTCTGAGTCGATCGATCTTCAAGATTTGCTGCTTCGGCTTACGTTTGATAATATCTGTGGTTTGACTTTCGGGAAGGATCCACGGACATGTGCACCGGGTCTTCCGGTGAACACATTTGCGGTGGCATTTGATCGAGCCACCGAGGCTTCGCTACAGAGGTTTATATTGCCGGAGATTTTATGGAAGTTCAAGAGATGGCTCCGTCTCGGCTTAGAAGTTAGCTTGACCCGAAGCTTGGCCCAGGTAGATAATTATTTGTCTGATATTATTACGACACGTAAGCAAGATTTGATGACTCAGAATACTGATGGGACCCATCACGACGATCTGCTATCACGGTTCATCAAGAAGAAGGAATCTTACTCCGACGAGATCCTCCAGCGCGTGGCGCTCAACTTCATCCTAGCTGGACGTGACACGTCATCCGTCGCGTTAAGCTGGTTTTTCTGGTTGATTACGCAGCATCCGATCGTGGAGGATAAAATCCTCCGTGAGATCTGCGCCGTTCTGATCGAGACACGTGGCGATGACGTGGCGTCGTGGACGGACGAGCCGCTGTCGTGTGAAGAGCTTGATCGATTGGTTTATCTTAAGGCGGCGTTATCAGAGACTCTGAGGCTGTATCCTTCGGTGCCGGAGGATTCAAAACGCGCCGTGAAAGACAATGTGTTGCCGGACGGGACTTTTGTGCCGGCGGGATCTTCAGTGACGTTTTCGATTTACTCGGCAGGGAGAATGAAATCGACTTGGGGAGATGATTGTTTGGAATTCAAACCGGAGAGATGGATCTCGCAATCGGACGGGGGGAGGTTCATCAACCATGATCCGTTTAAATTCGTGGCGTTCAATGCTGGCCCTAGGATCTGTCTAGGTAAGGATCTGGCTTATCTGCAAATGAAATCAATAGCGGCGGCGGTTTTGCTCCGCCACCGCCTGACGGTCGTACCGGGGCATAAAGTGGAACAGAAGATGTCGTTAACTCTTTTCATGAAGTACGGTCTTCTGGTTAACGTCCACAAACGGGATCTAACGGCGATCGTGGCGGATCTGCGAGAGAGGACAGGTTTTGAATCTAACGTCGTCAATGACGGGGATGGTAACGGCGTTACAAGGTAGGTAGGGGTAGGTGAATCATTTAAAAGTCGAATAGAGATTGGCACTCGCCTTTGGGCGCGTGTTAAATACGCGGTTCTTCGGCCAGCACACAGCAGCACGGCAGTTGTCGTGAGTTGATTGGCTGCATAATTCAACAGAGGTAATTTTGCAAAGTGCGTTGTCTTTTTACCTTTTTTTTCTTTTCCAGACGGTAAAATTTGATTTGATTATTCTGTAAGCATCTCTCAATTTGATTTAATAAATTCGATTTCTATAGTTTTCAGGTAAGGTTTTATGCTATGGTTAAAGAATGTCACATCGCTTAAAATTTTTATCGCGTTGAGAACATTTTATTTCTTCTTAATTCGCTCGTATAGCTCTATGTTTGATGTTTCACACCTTTATTTACTAATCATATTCCAAGTGGGCTTTTGTCATTTATTGTACGATTTGTTAACTCGTAGATTTATCCATAGGAGTCATTTTTGTACGAACTTGAGCCAATTTTGTGGATGTTACCTAATATGATAGTATGAACAGTGCTGTTTGGCATGATTCACTAGTAATGGCATTTTTCTTTTGTAGCAGATTAAAAACCTAATGCATGAAATATGTTAGGTCCACTTTCATTCAAAATGCCAGAATGTTCCAATTATAGAAATCGTTTGACAAGTGGAAGAAGATTGATTACATAATTCTTGTGGGGAAGTTGTTTGTTTTACATATAGACATTATAGTCTCCATTAGGCAAAGATGAGGAGGAACAAACACATACACACGTTTTCACACAGGTAGTAAATTCAGAAAAGAAAGCAAACTAAGAACAAAAAGCCAGGCTTTTTAAGACAAAGTCAATCAGCTTCTGGACTTGAATGGGATGGCTCTGATGACAATAACGTGGTAGAGAGCAGCAAGTGCAGCACCAATGAATGGTCCAACCCAAAAGACCCACTGAAAAAGAGAAGATACAAAGAGATCAGTAATCCAACTATGATCGAAACAGATTTGTCCTTGTGAGTTGTCAATTAGGTGATATAAATGAAAACTCACATGGTCGTCCCAAGCGTTGTCCTTGTTGAAGATGATAGCAGCTCCAAGACTTCTTGCTGGGTTGATTCCAGTTCCGGTGATGGGGATGGTTGCTAAGTGAACCAAGAACACAGCGAATCCGATAGGGAGTGGCGCAAGAATCTGTCGAGTTTTAAAAACCAAATAAGCATTTTGATCCTGATGCAACAACATAACCTATCTTTGTTGATTGTGTTTAAAACTTACGGGAACATGAGAGTCACGAGCGTTTCTCTTGGCATCAGTGGCTGAGAAGACGGTGTAAACAAGAACAAAGGTACCAATAATCTCAGCTCCGAGACCACTTCCTTTGGTGTAGCCATGAGCAATGGTGTTAGCTCCACCTCCCAAAGCCTGGTATTTTTTTGGTTGGAACCCCTTGACCACACCAGCTCCACAGATAGCTCCTAAGCACTGCATCACTATGTAGTATACAGCTCGTGTGAGCGAAAGCTTCCTTGCTAAGAACAAACCGAACGTAACCGCTGGGTTGATGTGTCCACCTGAAAGTTTATAAACAAACATAAATCGGATTTGAACATCTTCAAATCGAATAATTCCACGCAGAACAAGCTCAAACTAAAATTGAATTTGTGCTTCATTTCTTTCAAATCAGACCTACTCACATGTTTGTAAACCCTAATTTGAATTTTGCTACAAGCTAACATAGAGGATCTATGAAATCGGAGACAAAAATCGTTAGATCGAAGAAATGAGTAAGTGATTTGACTTACCGGAGATACCAGCAGTGCAGTAGACGAGAGCGAAGATCATACCACCGAAAGCCCAAGCGATTCCTTGAATTCCGACGGAAGCACACATGTTCGGTGACCTCTTCACTCCCATAACAGTCAAAACAGTGATGTAAAGGAACAAAAACGTAGCGATGAACTCAGCGATTCCAGCTCTCCAGAAGGACCATGAAGCTAGCTCGCCAGGCTCAAACAACGGCGCAGGCGGTGGCTCCTTGTAGTCTTTGTCGCTCTGAGCTGAGGTTCCGATCGGTTGTCTCTCCGGAAACTTGTTAGCTCCGACTCTAACATCTTCTTCTTTGCCTTCCATCTCCGGTCTACCTCTTTCTTTCTTTCTCTCTCTATAGCTTTTTTAGTTGAGTGGGTAATGTGTTTGCAGAGAAGCTGAGAGAGTGGTAGCTTTTATAGTGACGGAACTCAATGTTACGTTGGAAGATAATGGCAAACAAATGGAAATAAAATTTAACGAAAATAGGATGATGATTAATTAGTTAATTTGTAGTATGATATTATTAACGTTATCATCTTTGCTGGTTGCTGCTACTGATAATGATGCTATACTTATTGATTAATGATAATTAAAGTGTGTGGACAGAGTTTCAAATTCCGCTTTGCAGCTATTTTATGCATTCTAATATCAAATAATCTTTTTGTACATTTTTTGGAATTTTATCCATGTCTCTCTTTCATGAATAAAAAATTGAAAACTACTGAAAAACCCAAAAGGAAAAAGGAGTTGAATGAGTGGCCGAGATGCAGAGCCGGTTAATCTGAACCGTTGTCAGGATAAGCACATGGACTCACCACCACACTTATAGAATTCATAGGGACACGGACAACTCATCTAACAAATAATCTGTCATTTTCTTACTTTAATCTATAACATTACAAGTTTCTTTAACATTCTAGTTATTCTTAATGATAACCATTAAAACAAAAATTAATTAAGATTTTATATATTTTTTCTAATCACATAAGAAATGTGATTTTTTTTGTGTTCTGTTCTAATTTTGTTACTCTCCTCATTTATAAATCAATTAATCATGATCTCTTAATGATGTATATATACATGACAGCCGAATTTTTGTTGCCAATAATGGATTGTACCAACTACACTAAGTATAGAACAATTTATTGCATATACAAAATCATCTAGATACATATAATATAAATATATATATATATATATATATATAGCTTGAAACTACACATGCAGCACATATCAGACGCCATGCACCATTTATCAATGGTGCGTTTTAATGAAATTAAAGAAGAAGATATATTGGGTTTGGGAATTATTCGGCTGCAATCCACTATTTGCCAAAAAGGAAAGACAATGTTTAAGCCGAAAGAAAAAAAAAGGACAGAACCATTATGGTTGCTTCGTTGCTTTGTTGTCTTTTTGGGTGTGACATTATGTCCTACCCACGTGATCTTTTCTTCTACTCCCATTAGGCCATTACCAAATTTCGTTATTTAGTTTCGCTTGCTTCTTTTTATTATCCCTCCAAGCTTTACATATCGACTAAGCCATGTACCAAATTTCCCTAGTAATCACTCGTCTAACGGTATGTATTGTAAAGTTATGTTTTCGCCTTTTCGGTGTCTTGAAACCATTTTGCTTATACTCGCAACATAAAAAACTTGTATAGTTTGTATACTATTAGTTAACCCATTATTACCATATATAGAAAACACACGAGACAAACGCCATATATTTTTATTTGTGTGAGTTCGAGTTTCGATTAGTAAATCTGTAGATTAGACGTCAGAACAGTCCTCTGGATTCTGCAATTATTTTTGTGATTCACATAATTATTCTGAGAAGTTCATCATACATATTCAACCATTCTATACCATTTTGGCATGTATTCCAAAAACGAAAAAAATAATTAGCTTATAAATCTATTCGACGTATTTATTTTAATTTATACTATTGTTGTATCATAGTACTACTAATCAGGATTTATATTTTGCAAATTATTTATTATTTCTTAGTTTTTAAGCCATGGCTTTTAACTTTTTCGAAGAAAAAGGGGAAGGTGTATTTTGTTTGGACTTTGGTATGAGCATAAAAATATTCTACGATTCAAAGCCGTCCAATCCATGTATAAGAGGACACGTGGCATAACCTTGCGTATACAAAACCGACCAAGCCACCCAAACACTTGTCACCTTCAGTCCAATATTAATCAATTCTTTTTTTTTTCTTTTCTGGCGTGCAATTATTTCAAGCCCACTCCCAATATTCCCGTTGCGTTACAGTCCCCACCTCCACCTCTCTTGGATTATTTAATTTTGAGAATTTTTGTTCTCCTTTTCTTTCTCGACAATACTATTTTCTTAACAACACAAGTACGGTACCAAATGTAAACTTCGATGATGTGATAATACAAAAACAAGTCACTTATTATACTATAATATTTTTTCCTTGTTTTAAAAGGTGTATTCTTTTTTAATTACGGGAAATATATAGGTTGATTAGCCAAAAGAAATTGGTCCGCTTTTCATACCAAAAAACGTTGCTCTTCTTTGGTATCTGCGGAGGAAATTATTCATCGTCATGTAGAATGTGCGAGTGTGAACACTTTTGAGTTCCAAAAATTTAAATTCATGGCCCAAAAGTTTTGCAACGCCAAATTTGAATTCAATTTTTATCGCAAACATTTGAGCATTTTTAAGTTTGGGCCATTTTCTGGCTATGTAAAGCCCAACTTTTAATTGGACTGAGTTTTTAGTCCACAAGGGCCTCTACCTACTTCCAACAGCGGTTTGGCTTTTATTGAGAAAGAACAAGTCTTCTCAATAAATTAAAATCTAAACCACCACAAGCAAGCAGCATTATAGAGCCTCTCGAGCCACTCTTGCTAATGCTACCGACTCTAACCACTAACCAACCCTAGTGCCTAGTTTATGGTTTTTAGTAAACGATGCCGTTTACATTTTTACAACCATAGGCCACCAACCAACAGGGTCATGAGACCTGGACATGATCAGTCCTCTCATTTTCTTGTTTCTCTCCTTCTCATGTGATTTTTTTTAAATAAAATAAATTCCTAGTCCGCTTTCTCTCTCTTATCCGCGTTACATCGCTTGGCCGCCGTCGCTATCACCGCCAGATTCAAATCTCTCCGGCGCAAGTCTACCTCCATTTCCAAAACTTCTACTATAAGGCACGACACGCTTATCAGCGTAATCGACTCTGCTTGGTTGGGTTCAAAAGAGCTTCTCGGTGGTTGCGTGTTTGTATCTCTATCTCTATGTGTTTGCCTTGTTTCTTTATTTTTATCGGAAAATAGCCAATATTTGTATCTCCAAACGTATTCGATTGTTTCTGCTCTGTTTTTTATTCATTTGCTGCCTCATAAATTTTAGATACCTTTTATTTCGATTTCTCAATTTCTTCAATTTTGTGCTTATTTTCTGTCTTAGGCTTATAATTTTGATTTCTAGATTCGGTTGAATGTTAAAGGTTCAAATTTGCTCTGTTTGCTCGTCGGAAACCGTCAAAGAAACGTTTTTTTTTAGAATTAAAGGGAAATGATTTATGCCAAAAAAGGATTTTGCTCCACCAATTCCTTGAATTGATAGTTCATATTGCAAATTCATTAACATTTGCTGGCGTGGTTAGTTTATATCACTTATATATATACTTTTCCTTGGTTTAATAGTTTGGTGGATGGAGTAGCTGGATATTGCTTGAGATCGCCATCTGACTTCAATGCTCATAGACCTTTGTCTACTTGGGGTATTTATTTGAGTGGAAAGCTTCAGGTTAAAAGGAAAACAGAGACTTGGTATAGTAGGTAATAACTATAATAGCAGTAGATTTGGTCCATCAAATCTATCATCAATGTCAGAAGGTGATTTGGCCGTCATTAAGCCAGAGGTAAAATTTCATTCCTTTCCTTTTTACTAGACTATCTTAGTCACGTGATGGGACCATTATTCATATGCCTTTGGCTAGTATTGCTTAAGGTTGTTAGATATTTTGACATCCTTAGTATCAAATTTGGTTTTTGACAAACGAGTTCAGTATCCCAAGCACCTTTTGCTACACGGATTCTTACAATTAGTGTTTGACTTGTGATTAACCTTATTCTCACCATATAAAATTACTTAAGCTAGTTGTCAGTTTTTATATATATGGATGACTAAATGCATTGCTTTTGCTTTGTTGTGGATACAGACGATGAAGTCCTACATTTGGCTTCAAACTACTGATGGTTCAATCCAGCAAGTGGAACAAGAGGTTGCAATGTTCTGTCCCATGATATGTCAAGAGGTTATACAGAAGGGTGTTGGATCTTCTAAGAATCATGCAATATCGCTTCCTCAGCGAGTTAATCCAGCTATGTTCAGCTTGATTCTTGATTACTGCAGATTTCATCAACTGCCTGGACGTTCAAATAAGGTTTGTATGACACCTTTTAATTTGGAATAAATATTTCTCTGTCCATACCCCATTTGCCCTTTTCAAACACATCTATTTTCTACTCCTTAGGAACGAAAAACTTATGATGAAAAATTCATTCGAATGGACACAAAGAGGCTCTGTGAGTTAACCTCAGCAGCTGACAGTTTGCAGCTGAAGCCTTTGGTTGATCTTACGAGTCGCGCACTTGCACGAATCATTGAAGGGAAAACCCCTGAGGAGATACGGGAGATATTTCATTTGCCTGATGACCTTACTGAGGTATGTGCTGCACAGGATCATCTTTTCTTAGGATGTGTCATTTCCATCTGCTTCACTTTTTAATGTTCTTTAATAATTTATCCAGGAGGAGAAATTGGAGCCTCTGAAGAACACAATGGATGACCCACGGATTCGACTCCTGAATAGACTGTACGCAAAGAAAAGAAAGGAGCTGAAAGAAAGAGAGAGATTGAAGGTCTGTTTCTATTTTACATGTTTAGGATATTGTATTTTGTAGCTTTATGAATGAAGTTAAAGCATAATTTGGTCTGTAAGATTGAAATATTTTACTAGCTTATGAAGTTGGGGTTTTCCATATCTTAGAATGTTGAGGTTGAAGAACACGTGGATGAACGTTCTCTGGATGACCTGTTATCATTTATTAACGGCAGAGGTACTTCCCTTTGATCTTACTCTGGTTTTCTAAATTTATAAAAAAAAATTCCTTTTGTTCTGTTGCTTCTTTTGGCTGCTCTGAGCTGTCTATTTAACATTGAACCATTACATTTTTAGTTCATGTTTGGAATTTGTTGTGTTGATTCAATTATGTTAATTTTGGTAATTGACTTTTTTCTTTTTGCTTAATGCCTGAGATAAAATACTCATTGTAGTGCTGCTGTCTCTTTGGGCTATACATATACCATTTTCATGCCAAGATACTTCTTGCATATGCATATATGAATGAACATTTAAAGATTGTTTGATGAACAAATATCATGATCGGTATCTTCAGTGTCCTTGATTTGAGATATTTGCTGTGTGGATTTATGTTTGTGTTGCCTCTTAGTCCTCTCCTTTCTTTATTCTACTTCCTTTTGAAGGCCTCATTGGAAGTTAGGAAAATTCTGTTTCACAGATCGCAAGGTGGTAAAGATGTCAAAGGGAAAAAAGAAGAACAAGAAAAAGAAGGACCAGAAGATTGTTTCTTCAAATGAACCCCATGACATTCATGACAAGGTTCAGACTAGTTTCTCTGCGTTTTCTCTTGGTTGGTATTATCATGTTAATGTATGCGTTCCTTGTGCTTAGGAATCACACGATCTTCATTGCAAACATAAAGTTGTTGAAGAGACTGGGTCCAGCATGAGAGAGGGACCCAACTTACCTAGTAGGGAAGATGATATTTTTACGCCAAAAGCTGAGTTTGAAGATGGCGATTTAGATGATGGCGATTTAGATGATGAAATCGATCCAGCCATGAGGGAAAGGCTTGATAGGTAATATACTCTTGCTAATTCAAAACATCTGGCCAGAACAGGATTTTTTTTGTAATGAGTGTTTCACATCATTCTCCAAGTCATGAATAATGATCACGAGCAGCTCCTCCAAATTATTTCAAACCTTATCTAGAAATCACCTCATATGGTCACGAACATTCCATTATCTGGAACTTTACATAAATTGTGCAGCCGTTAGATGAAATGAAAGTCACTCTTCTTCTCGTGAATGGTGAACATTATGTTATTACAGAGAGGTAGAGGATTTTGCTCGGAGATTGAACACCAATTGGGTTCGATCAAGAGGACAAGAAAGACGGCCTGTTCACTTTTCTATAAATGGCAATGGGACTACAAGACGGCATACAGGTATGATATCTCTTTGGCAAGCTTATCTTTTCTTTTATTGTAATACAGTACCCGGAGGCGATATTGAGTTGAACACTTCCCTTGCAACAGACAACGGTTATTAGACATATCCTTCTTTCAGTTTTTGGCATGCTCTAGATGACTGATGGGGTATAGTTTTGAATTTGAAGGTCCATCTACAGGACACACGTGAAGCTGAAAATGCCGATCAATGGGTGGAACAGTTTTGGTGAGACTCGATTAAGAGTATGAGCAGATAGAGAGAATGGTTCACCAGACACCGGCGTTTGATGTTTGTCCTCATGTAACATTTTGTTTTTATTTCTCACCCCCACATCTTACCTTTTTTCTTTTTTTTATCCTCATTCAATCCGAGAGGTAAGATGCAGTTTTGATTTATTTTTTACTTTCTAGTGATCGATCTTTCCCTTTGTACCAGGTTTGATTATTTTAGTTGGTGGCTCCAATTTCGAATCCAGTTTCTTGTTTCACTAGTCTGTGTTATACAAACTCAAAAGAAAATAATGAAAACACGTTCCATTATTTTAGCATCACAACTCACAAGCCACACAAGAGGCAACAGCTCACACAAAATGGTTTTTGACTTTTTGTTACATAGATACATAATTCACTGTTGTATATACAAGTATTTCAGTTCATTCTCTTCTTCCTCTGCAAAATAGCTCTCTTGGTGAGTCACTCAGATGCTCGTGATTTTAGATTGTGAGCTTTTGCCATAGCTTGGTGGAGTTGATCAGGAAGCTCATCATGTTCAGTCCCATTCCGCTGCACTGATGAAACAAGCACAGTAGGCAACTCCATCAAGCAGACGAATTGCAAATATAAAATCTGCAGGGCCTTTGTATTTTCTACTCAGAATTGCAAAACATACCAGGAAAACGTGTGAAGATGAGTCATTTGGTTCCTCTTGAACTAGGCTTAGTGAACTTTCAGGGTGTGATAATGTATCAGCAGACTTACTAGAGCTGATATCCGAGGAGGATTCCCTCTCATGAAGCGGATTGATGCTTGTTTGTGGCAATACAAGCCGGTGAAAGTCAGACAGTAGCGCAGAGAGAGGTCGAACTTGATCCATTCTAGCTTCCCTACATTGATGAGGCAACATCAGCCAGCAATTCTGCATCTCTCTGATAAAAGGAAAGGGTCTAAACCAAAACCTTGTATGGATAAGGTTTCTTTTGCAGGTGAAGTATATTTGACAAGTCGCAGGCGCTTGTTCACAGAAAATTTTTGCTTTCTTGGACTTCAAATCCTCCATTTTCCTGCAAAAGTCAATTCGAGAAGAATAAGTGACAGCAGAGCGAGAGCAAAGAGAAGATCCAAAAAGACGGGCCAATGTGATACATGGAATAGTGTTTATCTGCAGCTGCTCCCATAACAAACTTCCTGATCCTATGCTGCTGTATCATTTCCACAATCCCTTTATCAATTGAGTCCATTTCACCACACAGTTTCTCTGCCTGGACCTACACAAACCAATCTTGTTTATAAGTAAAACAGAGCGATACTAATATCATGCACATCACATACCCCTTTCTTCAGACAAATACTAAGGTACTCTTGTAGAAAATATTGTCTGTTTTGGCCGTTTCTTTGCCTCGATAAACTCTCACTAATTCATCATCTGCCGTCGAAACTTCAAATTTGCTACCCACTTGGCATCAAAAGTGACAAGATTTTTAAAAGTCAATATCTGCTGCGTGATCTAACCTGAGACTCTTAGAAAGCCAAAAGAGGGTAAACAACAATTTACACTTACAGACAGGAATCATTGGAGATGGCTGGTGAATATGAAGGATGCAGGTTTTGTTTCCTTGGGAGTTTTGTAAAGCCCAGATGAGATTTGATGTGTTCTTCCATACATTTCTCCCAACTGCCACGTATATTTTCTCTTCGAGTATCCCTGAACTCACTCTTTCCTCCATAGCCTCACGACAACAATGGATTTTCTCGGGAAGTTTTTGGAAGAGAGCTGTACGTCTCCTCTTGCATCAGCATTTGCTCGTTTACTTGTACAAGAAGACATCCAATGTCTTCACATCTCACCATTCTGCTGTTTATGTTCCTTCGAATATTCCATCAATCTATATATATATTACTTGTTCGATTGTCTTTCTTTTACTACAAGAATATGAAAAACAAGATTTCTTTTTTTTTATAGACAACAAAGATATAATCATGAGAAACAATGTTTAGAAAGGGCGATATAATACTTTCATCTTTTCATATTCTTTCTGTCTATTAGCTGTTTTCAACGTATAGATATTGGTCAGATTGTATTTTACTAAAAAACAAATAAAAATGAAGAAAAGGTCTTTCAAATTAAACGGGCTTAATATACATTACAAGCAGACGAGTTCGTCGAAGCTAATGCTGAAAAATATTAAATAATAAGATGATTTTATTTCTTTTCACTTTCGGGAGGAGGATGAAGCGTGAAGCCATTCTTGGATTGCAGATCGAAGAGCAAGATTTGGAACTAACACTGTATGAAGAAGCTTCATGTTCGTCATTGGCGAAGTCGCATGTCCTCTCCCAAGCCATGATCTTATGGCTTTTGCTTCATATGTAAATCCATCTGCTGCTACTTGTGGATCCTCCATCACTTCCTGAAACATTATAGATTTTTATGAATTGACTAGATACAATCTTCTATTTCTCTCCAGATTGACTTTTTTTATTTTTACCAGTGAAATGGGACAGATGAAGTATAGAGGAGCTCGGCGGTGCTCATCAGATGGAGCCATCTTCTCATGGATTCTCTTCAGCTCCTCTACTTGTATCATTGCATTTTCGTGTTCTGTTATCAATTCATCTCGATCTTTCTTGGCTTTTCTCAACACTTCTATTGCCAAGTTATATTTGTCTTGCAGCTTTTCTACCAACATATGAGACTCAGTTATTCGGTTCTCAGATACAAACCTCATCTTCTGGAATGCTTCTCTCAATTTCTTCAGCTCCATCTCTGTTTCTTTCCGACGTTTTAGCTCCTCTGAATATGCACTTGCCCACTCTTTAGCCTAAATTTGGTCAGAAAACTTGGTTTTCATCGGACAAAAACAACATCCCAAATGGCAATAGATTCTGTAGTAGCTAGCAAGAGATTCCCAAGAACATGTTACCCTTTTGGTTGCTTCATTTTTCTCCTTTTCAGCTTCCTGATACTTGAAAGGGTCCAAGCGTGCTTCTTTTTTCGATTTCTCTGAAGCTTCATTGTTTTCAACTATGGTTGAGCCTGGAACATCTCCATTTCCTCTAGGTAGCTTGAACTGGCCCCAAGGTATAAGCGTTCCTCCGGAATGTTGATCAGAACTTGTGGATGCATACTCTAGAGAGGCGTTAACCATGACAGCTTCCCTGCATTATACCATCACCAGATATATTAGGCTTGTGACATGTGATTGTTCTCACAATCCCAGTTCCTGTTAAACTTCACAAGATTCAGACAAAACACAAAGATCATTCCAAAAACCATCTGAAGTAGTCTTTACGGTCGTACAGAGATTACAGGGACTTGGGAAAGACCTTGTATATACCAGGTATCCTTTGCAAGTAAACCATATATGACAAGTAGCAGGCGTTTCTTGACGAATGTACATGGCTTTCGTGGACAACAGATCCGCCATCCTCCTGAAAATTAAGATTAATGATGAATCCACAAACGAGATAACAAGAACCATCCATGAGAAGATGAAAATCTAAAACTAGATCTGCCAGTGTGCTTTGTACATTGAATAGTGTGTCTCTGACGCAGCTCCCATGACAAGCTTCTTGACATTGCGCTCTGAGATCAATTGGACGATTCCCTTCTCTACCGACTCCGTTTCAATGTGTATCTTCTCTCCACGGACCTAGGATATCACCAATCGGCTCTCGTTATCTCTTGAATCAACAAAAAAAATGAATAATATCACTTTGTAGCAATACAAGTAACCAAAACATACCTGCATTAGCGTGCATGTGCGAAGGTACTTGTCCAGGATCTTTTGTGCCTTTTCCTTGTCTTTTCTTTGGAGCGGCTGGTGAACATGGACGATACAGAAGTCCTTGCCTCCAGTGTTCTGTATCGCCCAAACAAGAGTGGACTTGCTCCCCGAGTCCCTCCCCACTGCAACATATATCTTCTCATCCATTAGCAGCTGCTGCTAAACTGGTTTGCCCATCATCTTTCTCTTTATCTCTCTCTTGCTTGGCCTGGATTCAGCGTTTAACGCTGCATCGAAGCCTCATGAAGCCAACCCTTTACCACATAGCTTGGATCGGAGCTCCTCTCTCCAATACAGTCCAGATAAGACACTCAAAACTTCCTCTAACTCACTCAAGACTAGTCTCAACAAAGCAGAACAAACAAAATTTTTTGCAATCCAAGAGAAGAGATGATTGATGTGACAGAGGAATCAAGCAACTAACAAGAACATTTACTCTATTATAAATATGCATATGAAGTCAACCACGGTACAAGTGACGAAACCTAGCCTTAACGCAGAAGCTAAAACATGTATTAGAATAATGGACAAGGGCTTGACTTTCAACGAGCCAAACCAAGATGCGAAAGCGACCGTATCTGTGTATGAAGAGGAATGACAACATGATGACTCAGAGACACGAATTTCACAAGACTTTTGAGAAATTTCTGAAGAATACTCTCGGCCTTGTCCGGATTGTTGTCTTTCAATGCTGCGTTAGCTTGCTTATCTAAGTGCAATTCTTGAGTTTTTTCTACAGTTATGCCATTAGCCGCCAAAACGACCTGACCCCACTGCTAATTAAGATTAATCATAAAAAGATTTTAAGGGTTTATTAATAATCATCCATATAAGACAAACAAAGCTAACTTCTTCCAGGAGGAAAACAAGTCTTACACGATAGTCTTGACTTAAATAATTAAAGACTCATCCTCATTAAATGTTTAGCTAAGCAAATGCATCATCAGTATGTGAGATCATGTGTAAATATAACCATGAGGCTAACCTTTGTGCTAAAGAGAGTCTGGAGAAACAAAATATTGGCAGTGCTTATCACACAAACGGAATAAGCATATAAACTTTTTTTAATACAGAACATATATATCATATATATATACACATACAAATCTCACCAGCCTCCTCTTTTCTTATCTGAAAAATATGGAGGACTTAAACTATGCTAGACAAAGTAAACAAATATCCTATCCATGGACAGATCGTATGAATACGTATAAGGAAGCCAAAATAAAAGCTAATCTTACTCACTCACTTACTGTCTGCTGCCTCCCGGAGAAAAGCTGAAAACTTTTTTTCATAAGAGACTACTTGCGGGAACAGGGGCTGAGGGTTTGAAGGATTTTATTTCACCAATGATGTTGAAGCCACTCTTGAATTGCAGAACGAAGAGCATGGTTAGCGATTAGGCTGGTGTGGGAAAGCTTGACATTGGTCATTGGTGAAGTGTCATGTCCACTGTCCAGCCACGCTCTTATAGCCTCTGCTTCGTATGTGAAACCGTCTGCAGCTACGTGTGGATCCTGCATGACTTCCTAAATTTTTTGAAAAAAACAGAAGAAGAATGGATTTAGTACCATAAGACTGCAACATAACGGTTTGAGACGTCAAACAAGCAGTGTTCAATGACTTTGACTTTGACATGGAAGATGTCTTCTGAGATTTCTAGTAATGTTGGAAACCAGTATTCAACTATACAGAATAGTTACCTGAAAAATGGGACAAATGAAGTATGGAGGGGCTATGCGGTGCTCGTTACGGCCAAGATGGAAAGATGAAGATCCTCCACTAGAAGCCCTCATAGGTTCAAGAACCCTCCACACTTCAGTTCCAAGATCCGGACGATTCTCGCTGACATTCTCGCAGCATCTCAATGCCAAGCGAGCAAGCTGCTCAGCCTGAACAAAGGGCCAGTCACCTGCTAAAGGGTCCAAAAGGTCGTTCAATGTTCCATTATCGAGGGCATACTTCACTTCGTTTGATATCCGTAAGGCAGGTCTCCCGGTCAACAAGCGCAATAAGATAATCCCAAACGAGTAAACATCTGACTTTGGAGTTAGCTCTCCACTACTGGAAGCTTCTGGATCCAAATAAGCAACAGTGCCTGTGACATCGGTTCTCACACTTTTGCTTCCATTAGGATTAAGTAGTGAGCAGGTCCCAAAGTCACTTAACTTGCTAACGAGATTGGAATCGAGAAGAATATTAGCTGGCTTCAAATCACCATGTACTAAGCTATGAGCTTTATTGGAATGAAGAAAGACAAGTGCTGCACATATCTCAGTAGCAATGCGTACACGATTTTGCCATGACAAGGGTGGAGAGTTGTTCTTGCAATTCAGCCTGTCTTCAAGGCTTCCATCCGGAAGATGCTCATAGACAAGACTCCACCCCTCTGGACATGCTCCAATTAGCGTAATGATATTTGGATGCCTCATTTTGCTTAACACGTCAACCTGCAATGCGCAAGAATAAGTCAAAACTCCTCCACATCGAGTACTGTAAAGTTAAAACTTCAGAAGAACTATGTTTCAAAGTCCCCTATTTTAGTAGGGACAGCATTTAGAGCACAACAAACCAGTTAACAAAAAAAAAAGATGATCAAATGAAACAAGAAATTTAATCTGAACAAATCCTAGATTCAATAAAATAATATGTCAAGAAATTACCTCCTGTTGATATTCTACAGGTCCTTGCGAACTGTTAGGATTTAACATTTTTATAGCCACCTGAGTATGACGCAGTAAACCAATGTAGATGCTTCCATATCCACCTTCCCCAATCTTCAGGGTCGAATCAAAGTGATTAGTTGCTTCCTCAATCTCGGAGAATGAGAAATCCGTGAAGTACTGGGGTAACTGTAGGGTTGAGGTCTCTGCACGACTCCTTAACCCCTCAGCTTCTGTGAGTGCTCTGTCACGTTCTGTCTGCAACTCCTCTCGTTCATCCTTCAACTTTTGCAACAACTTTACAGCTATGTCAAGCTTCTGGTTTAGCTTTTCCATTGTACCATCGGATTCTGCTATTTGGTTCTCAAGCAACGCTTTCTGGTCCATTGCACTTTGAAGTTCTTCCATGACTATTTCTTGTTCTTTTTTTATCGTTACAAATCTCTCTTTTTCTTTCACTACTGCTATCTCAGTATCTTTCCTTCGCTTCAACTCCTCAGAATAGGCACTTTCTGATTGTTTAACCTATAGTAATTAGCAATAATATCAGAATACTATTATTTTCTAGCCATTATTGGTGTAACTAGAAGCACCACCATAAGCCTACCAATATCTTCGAGTGATACGCTAGCAAACATGATGGTCCAGTATAATATATATGTATATCTCCAACTAGAATATCTAGGAATCATTTCCAAAAAAGATTATATTGCTGACTAATTTACTTTTGTAACAAAACTCACCCTTCTGATTGCATCAAGCGCTTTTTTTTCAGCTTTCTCACGCCTAAGAGTCTCTGCAGAAGCTTCTAGTTTTGAACTGTGAGCTTCTGACGTAGCTTGTCGGATTTTATAGTAAAATGAATCATCCATCCCATCCTGCAATGATGGAAAACGCTCAGTTTATCCAAAAAAAATAAACGTTCCTGGGTAGCTAGAATGCAAGGTACATAAATTCAAAATGCATTGTTTTTTTCCAATTAGGAACTACATGACATACCATTACACTTCCTGTTACTCCACTGCCGTCAAAATCTCTCTCCTCCTCATCAGTATTTAACGACCCAACCGACACCCTTTCACTGTGTTCAGTTGAACTTCCATTGCTTACTAATTGTTGAACTGAATCGGTGCTCTGTACTCGAGATATATGCTGATGCTCAGACTCCGGTGTAGAGAAAGTTTGAAGTAGATCGCTCGCACTAATGGAAGGACGCGGAGATGCATATTCAGACTCAGAATCGTCCATCGCAGCTTCCCTGCAATGATAGCACATTAATATCAGTAATAAGCACCCACAGATCTGTCACTGTCAAAAACCAGTTAAAACGGGTTTAAAACATCTTATCGATGCAGCTTCCGGGAAGCTTAAAAACTACAACAGCTATCATACAAGTCATATAGAAATCTAAGGATTCGGTTATGACGAGAAAAAGGATTAGCCAAACCTTGTATGTATCAAGAACCCTTTGCAAGTAAACCATATTTGACAAAGAGTGGGTGCTTCTCGGCGCACAAAGATGGCTTTCCTGGACTTCAGATCCGTCATTCTCCTGTAAGTGAAAGTAATGATAGACCAAGCAAAAATTTAAGATATTTAAGAGTGAGACAACACACAGCCCTACAGGAGTTGATTCAATCAGTGTGAATAAGTAGAGGCACCAAAGAAGCTTCCTGATTCCCATAAGCATACCTTGAATAGTGTCTATCTGCTGCTGCTCCCATGACAAGCTTCCTGATTCCCAGCTCCGAGATCAGCTGCACAATTCCATTCTCGATGGATCTCATTTCAATAAACATCTTTTCTGCCCTGACCTACAATCATAATAGATTCTATTATTCTCTAGAAGGCCACTATGATCGTAGTGCTAGCCAATGAAGTAAAACAACTCTCCTTATAAAGAACATAACATCAAAACTATAAGATAAAAGCAACAAATGAAGCCATACCCCTCTCTGCTGGCATATACGAAGGTACTCGTCTAGAATCATATGTACTTTCTCCCTTTCTTTTACCCTGAAAACCCTGACTTCTTCCTCCTTCACAGAAGCAACTGGAAATTTGGCGCCCACTACAATCAAGAACAAGATCAATACGTTTACAGCTAATACCAGACTAAAATTATGCTTTATTGGAGAGAAAACATAAACAAGGTCTTAGTTACTTACTAACTGGAATCATTTGGGAAGGCTGATGAACATGAATAAGGCAAATCTTCTTCCCACCAGTGTTTTGCAATGCCCAAATGAGTGTAGACTTGCTCTTGGCCACATGCTTATCCACAGCAACGAAGATTTTCTCCTCGATTAGTCTCGAAACCGGTTCGTCCATAATCCCGCTCCTACTTGATCTTGATCCTGGGCTACCAATTCCGTGAAATCTCATGGATCCAGCCCTTTCACCCATTGCTGGAATTGGAGTCACCAAAGCCATTGCGAAACCTCTCTCCAATCAGATCGTTTGACTCCTAAAACCCACACAACGAAAGAAATTAAGAATTCAACAGATCACTCCGGAACAAGAATCAAACAAGCAGCGAGTAAAAAAAGGAAGTTTGAAAAAATCCAAAAGGGAAAGTTCTATACCAGACTGAAAATTGACTACAGAGCGAACCAGACAATCGAATCGTAGTGAAACCCTAGGCACCGCAGAGAAGTCTAGGGATAAGGAAGAAGAAGAGTATTATATAGATTTCGAAACGTACTGACCAAATATACAGGAAAAAAAAACGACTTCTACTGAGAAACCAAAACGCAAGGCACGAAACTGAGATTTTCTCGGAAAATTACGAGAAGAATAGAGGAAGAGAAATCTAAGTGAAAATCAATTGAAATTGAGAACAAAAGCGTCTGTGCGTATTATTCGATTGCTTTACATACCAAAACGAAGCTAGATGCTCTAATGTGACGTGGTCGAACATGAGAGTATGAGAGAAGAAGTTTTTATATCTTCTGTGGATACGCACACAGTAGGAGTTATATACTGGGATGGTCCACCTTAACCGATTAAAGACACGTGTACCTAGTAAATGAGATTAAATCATAGACGCACGGATGAGATTCGTACACCTACTCATAGACTAATATCTCACGCAGTCTTTTTTTCCGACGTGTTTTACCTTTTTCTTCTCGGTCGGTCAAAAATGTTTTTACTAGATTACAAAAACTAATATCATTTGAAATGCAATCTGTATTTTCAAGAATATATATATATATATATATATATATATTAGGTGTCAGTCAATCGTAGTGTGATATTGAATCGTCGTTTTGGTTTTGAAAATTTTAAAATAATTTAGGTCAAAAGTTATATAATTTGTTATCAAAATTAAACTCCGTGGCAGATAATTTGGTTACGAAGTTTAACTGATCCTTTGAATGTGTAAAAGATCATCATCACACAAGCTTGACTTTGATTTATGTTGACCACCGTAATTGATATGGTAAATTATGTTTTTAGACAGAGTAACTAGTCATTAAAGTTTAAAGGATATGAACTTCCTAATTATATAAGTAGTCTAAATTTGATTGCTAATTTCGTTAGTGGGTTCAACAAATATGTTATCTTGGAATATAGATGAGAAAAGATAATCTAAAAACAAATAATATAGACGAGAACATATTTTTCATCCTGATAAATTAAGAACTAGTTGAATTGTTAATGTGGCGTGTGTGGTTGTACCATGTTATATAATGTAAACTATTCGGCATATTCCCCCGTAATGCTTATTCCCTTGACATTTTCATTTGAATTATATATATATATATATTCCCGGGGTCGAAATAGAATTTTATTTCTTATTGAATATTATGGTTAATGTGTAATTGACTGATTGACAGGCTTTAAAATTAAAGGAAAAGGTTGTCTCGTGATATGAAGACAGGCAAAGCGCATCCACAATTTCACTAGTTTATTAATAAGCCAAATTGTTTAATTGGGGATAAAAGAACCAACCCTTTTTTTTTTAATCGTTATCATGGAATATTTCAACTTAGGATATACGATTTGTGAATGTAGCATCTAACTATTCAGTCGTCGAAACTTCATCTTAAAATGCAATTTGAAATTGGTTGTGCACGTTTCCGTTTGGAAATAACGTTGATGGGATATGACTAGTCTTCACGATAACCTATATTAACATATTCCTCTATTTTATAAGAATCATCTTTATATTCATAAAAAGGGTTTGCATTAGATGTCAAAAGAAATAGGTTTGCAGTATGAGTACGCAAATTCTAGATAAAAGTTTAATTATAATCGAAATTTTTTAGCTGCAAATGTTCCAACAACAAAAAAAATAGAGGGAGAGGAAATAGTAACTACGGTTTAATATTAATCACTAGTTAGTAGCCTTTTAGCCTTTGCGGGTTTAAATGACAAAATTAACGAAGTTGAATGGGCCATATATGATACACGGGCCTTAATGTATCCATTTTAAGCCTGGTAGGGATTCTACGTCCGAATCCAAAAAGTTTTGCTTTCATGTTCTAAGGACGTATCAACATTTTCAAATTGCATAAGAAAAAAATAGAGCCAATTTATGAAAAGCCCATAAATCTAAAAATAAAATTTAAAAACTTTTTCACTCGTAAAAAACAAATTTATTCTTAATGATCTGCTACGCGCGCTCATCCACAGGTTATATAATTTTAATTATAAGTGATAAAAACACTATGGCTCAGTGGTAAAGTATCTGCTACGCGCGCTCATCCACAGGTTATATAATTTTAATTGTAAGTGATAAAAACACTATGGCTCAGTGGTAAAGTATCTGTTACACGCGCTCATTTGCTTCGCGCGACCAAGGTTCGAATCTCATATGTATGGTACAACTGGGTATAATTCGGTATAACTGTATAAAACTGGGTACCAGTTGTACCGAGTAGTCCGAGTAGTTACAATATAACTTGGTATAATTTGGTATAATATGGTATAACTGAGGTACAACTGGATACCAGTTGTACCGATATCAGTTATACCGAGTAGTCCGAGTAGGTATAGTATAACTTGGTATAACTTGGTATAATTTGGTAAAACTGAGGTACAACTGGATACCAATTGTACCGATGCCAGTTGTACCGAGTAGTCCGGGTAGGTATAGTACAACTGGGTTTAATTAGTACCCAATTATACTCAAAATGTATTTTTACGTAGATTAAATAAGGACATAAGAGATTTTATTTTTCCACTCAAGAATATCTGAGACGTTTTCTCAAAAAAATACGACAAATCCACACAGACTCCATTGTTTTCTCACTCACCCATTACACATGCATTTTCGATAAACTCACGCGGGAAATGATTTGTTTACAAAATTTAGATCAATCATGTTATATTATGCTCCATTTAAGATGTTTAAATTTTAGCAGAGAGTCATGCACATCATTTTCTTATTTAGGTTATCACCGTTTGTTCGTGATGATAAGCTGATTAGATATGTTACTAAAACTCTTAACTAACATGATTGTGGTGACTAGATGGAGTTAAAATATGGCAACCGCCGCCTGCTTATTTTAAAGATTACTCTAATATCTATTATTTTTTGTTAGGTAGAAACATAATGAAAGAATTCTATATAACATACAAAAACAAAAATTATGTAATATAAAAGTCAAAAAACTAATTATGCATTTAATTACACATGACGCTACCGTATACTTGTTGTTTAGCTATCTAATCTGCAGTTTCTTTTCTTTTAGATTCTATTTTGTTACAAGTCTTAATTCGGCGATGGTACCTAAGAACGAACAAGAACAATGAAACATTGCTTGCACATAGCCTGATAGCCTTCGGGTCGGATCGAATTGAATCGGGTCGGGTGGTATGGGACCCAATGCTGAAATCGATGCACAAAAAAAAAGCCCATCAAATCTTTACATGCGCTTTAGGACAAGAGAGACGAAACGGGCTGTGACCTTGGGAGAAGAATCCTAAGAAACTATACGCTTCGTATACTTCACAACGTCGTCGTTTCGTCTGTTGTTATATGCTGAGTAAAATACAAGGAACGTTGTCATTTTCTTAATTTTGTTTTTAAGGTCTTCATTGCGCACATCTGTTATCGCCTTTTGTCTTTTTATATTTCGAACGGGTCGAAACAAAACTGTTTAAAACAAAAAAATTGATCTAACATTCTAGCTAGAGTGACAATGCTGTATTCTTTTTCATTTTATTGGTTAAGATACAATCATAATTAAATGGACATCTTAACTACTAATCTGTGCATGCATAACGACGAGATATAAAACCATAGCATAGGCTAGTAGCATAGATGTGTAAGAAATATTTATGTATATGGATGTACACACGTATCCAAATTCGCAAAGGTTATAGAATAGGTGTGGTCCAAAGTCCAAACAAGGATCAACATCGTTGTTGTATATTATATGCTGATCCCACATAAATAGCAGATGTCCAAAATAATCATAAATGGGAATTTTTAACTCCAAGGCAATATTCCCCTTATTTTTTAGTTGTTAGCAAATATTTCATCGACCATATTTTAACTCATAATATAACAACCGGATTATGCAAAACAGTGGTAATTATACGGCGAAAAATACAACATGAAAATAATTCGTTTGGATGAGTCTCATCAAAATTTCTATGCGAGCGAATGATTTCTATTTCCAAATTATGTTATTCGGACGTGACATATGACGACTATATTGAACGGCGAAAAATCACCGAGACCAATAAACCATTAAATTACATGATGATATCTTCTTTAAATTTTGCATGGAATGATGACCAAATTGTGTTGTGATTCCAATTAGTTTTTCTTGTTTTAGTTCTGGAATCTTGGTTCATTTATCACATCGTGGTCTCGACATTTATTACGGATTGAAGTATTTATTAAACTATAATGTTATTGGGACTTAACACTGACTTCACAAATAATGGTGAGTCAGAGACCGACAAATAAAAAAAAACGGTGAGAAATAGTCAAGTTTGCCCTTCCCGACACACTTGTCGCCGTACGGTACTCACTCGGACAACTTGGCTCCGGTGGACCATTACGTACCGACTCCGAGACAATTCTCCATATCATTCATTTATTAACATTTACTCTCTAGTCTCTCCTCTCTTCAACATATACGTATATCATATATGTGTATATATTACATTTATGTATAAATGTACTACAATGATGTGTATCCACACTTTTGACAAAAAAACAGATATCACTTATATATCGTCGTCACACATTTATAATTCAGTTTAATTCAGAAAATTTGTTTCTTTTTTTCTATGTGGGAAATGAACAAGATAGAAAAAACTGGTCTTTTTTATCGTTTCGCTTCTAGTATTATATTGTCATATTATACGTAAATCATGAAACTTGATCGGAATTTGTCGTTTCTAATATAAAACTCTTGTAGTTTATATGCCAAATGCCAATTTCTTAATACAAAATTTTGTTGTTTCTTAAATCTCTGGGTATTTTTTAAATTGAGTATTTTTCTGGTGAGAAGTGGGTCCTGTAAATGACACACTTTGCTAAACTCTCGTGTTTCGAGCTTCGTCACCTCTCGTGAGTTTTAAATTATAATAATAAGCGAAGAAAGCCGCAATTTATGCGAAATCTGGAAATATAATCTTTAAGGTTTCTTAACAATGGAGGTCAAACTCTGAGTGAGTAGAGTAAAGTAATATCAGTACCTTTTTTTCTTTTCTCTTTTTTTTTTTCATCTGCATTATCGATTTTTTTTTTCTTGCAAGAAGCATTGGATCGGATTCTAAAGGTAAAAGTATTTATGCTTTTTCTTTTCCTTTTTTTCGTGGGGATCGACAATGCATGAATCATATAAAGACCAGTTTTTGATCTAGACATGATATTCTTTGATTGTAATCACAGTTTTGATATCTGCTTTTATAATTACTCTTATGTAGATTTTGCTCAAGAGGGGAAAAGAAAGAGCGAAGAAGAAGAAAAGCATTGAGGAATCAAATGGAGAAAGAGATTTGTAGAAGACATATTTCAAGAGAAGGGATAGGATGTGTGTGGGTGTTTATGAGCATGTTTGATTTCAGGAATGGTGGATCTAACCACAAGCTTTTGATAGATAAGAAACGTGGAAGCAAAAGAATCATAGGTTATTTTCTTTTCTTTCCTTTTAATAAAATGTGTCTGTAACAAAAGAAAAAGATTCTCACTTTGTTGTTTTGATGAAACAACGCAGGTATCAGTGGAATGTTTGAGACTAAGGTTGAGAAGCAGCTTACCTGTGACTGTGAGGTCTTTGTTGGATTTAAGAATCAAACTTGCTTTTGTTGTCTTAAATGGTTTAAGGGAATAAAAAAACTGATGAAGATTGTTTGTGTTGTTGTCTCAGGAGAGTGAAGCTGGAATGCAGAGTGTCAAGAAACTCATTGAAGATGAGATTGGTGACAAGACTCAGCAAAAGTGTGATTTTGAATGCAGAGGAGGGACAAAGGCGAGAAACCGCAAGAGGAAAAGTAAAACGTTCAGCACAACCAGTGAAGATATCAATGTTTTGATGGCTGGTGATGATCACGATCATGCAGAGAAATCAGATGATCAGTGTCCGGGACTTTCTCAGAACGAAGAGGATTTGGTAAATTATGATTCGGGAGAGAAATTCAGCGAGTTGATAAAGCGGTTGATAGCTCAGAAGGATAGCGAGGTAGAGAGCTGCAAGAACCTGGTGGATGCATTTCAGGTTTTGGATTCTAAAGAGACAAGCTCTTCAAATGATAGCAAAACTTCCAAATGTACACAAGCAATAGTAATTTTGAAGAGTGAACCAAATAGCTTAGATGTTGGCTCATCACTGGGAACACATGCTACAAGAAACAAGGCCAAATATGGGAGATTTGGTTCTCGCTTTATTCTTAGTAGAATCAGAAGAAGACTAAAATCTGCTGTTGGAAAGAATCCATGCAATGCTCAACATGAGTCTGATCCTGATCCAGATGCATTGTCGTCTAACATGAGTCAAAACTGTTGTTTGGGAGAAGAGATAGAGATTAGTTCCGGGAGGCAAGTCTCAAGTGGAGATATATTGCCTGAATTTGCTTCAAAAAGGGAGGCTAATAAAGAGGACACTATCCATGGAAGTGAAGATTCGAAGAAGAGTATGTGTGGTATATACATTGCCGCCAAGAAACACCTGTCTGAAATGCTTGCAGAAGGAGACATAGATGTTGATTCACCGGATAAGGAAGAACCAAGAATCCTCGGGAAGATTCTTGCTCTCCCTGAGTTCTCCACACCTGAAAGCAGTCCTAGAATGACCTTGGCACTTGGTCATCATATATCCGAGAAACCAATGATTCAGCAGTGCAGCTCAGAAGATTACCCTCAGCTACTTGGACTGGATTCAAACAATCATGAAGAAACAGAATTTACCATCAATATGCCAGTTCCTGAAGGTGATTCTTTTTCTTCTTTTCTTTTGATTTGATTCTTTCTCAACCTTGGCAGGTTTTTGAATTGTCAAAATGAAACTAACTGCTTTTCATGAATAATCAGTAGGCGTTTCAGACACAGGGATGGAAGAGGAAAAGAAGACTGTTCTAGATTCGTTGTCTGAAGCAATTAGCTCTTCCAATATCCAACAAGATGCATATGTTGATGAGGATCATGAGCACAAGCAACTCTTGGAAAAGGTTTGATGAATCCTTTTGTCCATGATACATTTTCAATTGCTTTCTTGAAGGAAGGCTTATAGTTCCTGCTTTATCCTGTTTTCAGGAAGTATTTGACAAGGAGCAATTACCGTGTTCTCCACCAAAATCTTCAGTGAGAATGTCTGAATGCCAAGAAAATACCACAGATGTACTAGGAAAGTCAAGTCCTGTGTCTGTGCTTGAGCCTCTCTTCACAGATGATGACACTAGTCCAAACAGCTCCAGGTTCTCTTCAGGTATACCTAGAGAGAATTTGCAACACCAGTTAAAATTTTGTTCAGAGATCAGTTTCTGACCTTTTTCACTGACTCAATCAGTTGAAATGCGGATGCAACCACTGTGCATAAGATTCGACGAACTTGATTCTCCAAGACCGGAGAAAGACAATGATGTTAACACTAGCATGGATGACAAGGAACTAGCACTTGCATACATTCAAGCCGTGGTGAAATCCTCAGACTTGAACTGGGAAGAGCTTTTGGCAAGATCCTTTTATTCAGAGCAGCTTCTTGAGCAGGCTTTACTGGATGATATAGATTTCTGTTCTACAAACCTCTGCAGCGATAAGAATCTCCTTTTTGACTGTATCAATGAAGTTCTTGTGGAGTTCTGCGGGAATGGCCCTTGGATTTCATTCATCAAACCCGCAGTCCGGTGTTTCCCGGACATGGAAAATGCTACTGAAGTGGTACAAGGAGAAGTTTACTGGCATCTCTTACCTTTGCCTTCTCCTCACACATTAGACCAGATAGTCTGGAAAGACCTGGCTAGGACTGGAAACTGGATGGACCTTCGCTTTGCTATCGGTTGCATCGGTTCTGAAACAGGCAAAATAATCCTTGACGAACTAATTGAAGAGATAATCAGCAACTGCACAGACATGGTCCAGGCTGAAATAATCAACACAAGCACTCTGCACAACCTGATTCCTTGAGTTTCACTACCAGAAAGTAAACTTGTGGTTACAAGAAAGATACTCATGGTCATTCATCAAGAGGCTCCTTTGTCTACTCTGTACAGTTTCACTTCCACTTCCACGGACAAGCTCTAGTTTCCTTTCTTGTGCAGATACACACAATCCACAGCTTTTAATACCCCAAAGACTCAAAAACCCCTTTCTTTTGTTTTTATCATTCCTTATATTTTTGTTTTCTTTTCCATTGCGCTTCTGTAGAGTTTTGAGTTATCTTGTAAAATGTATTGTTAGCTGTATGTTGTTATACGAGGATGAATAAGACAAGGCTTGAACTTAAAC
This sequence comes from Cardamine occulta, assembly GCA_028015245.1. NCBI lineage: Eukaryota > Viridiplantae > Streptophyta > Magnoliopsida > Brassicales > Brassicaceae > Cardamine > Cardamine occulta. The sequence continues at coordinate 18,170,710 of CM051377.1, forward strand.
AAGGCGAACTTATTGCTTCAGCCAAGAATCAATCCATTACATCAGATTAAGCTCTTTGCCACTAATTGATTAAAGAACATCTGATAGTCTAGAAGATGCTATGGCTGCGTTTTTTAATTTCTTCTTTGCTTGCCAAATGATTGGCTTTTGCTTTCTGATTCATCATCATCTTCACTCATCACTCTCATTACGGATACTTTTAGTTGTAATTAATTAAAAAATCAAGTATTTTAAAGATTCAGAAACCAGAACACAATCATAACAAAAAAACAACACATTTTGTTTGTATCCTCATTAAAAGAAAAGGAAAACTTTTTTTCTGTCGGTGCTCAAAAGAAAAAACTCAGTATCAAAACCTAATCATCTCTGTTCCTCACTGTTCTGTCGACGTAAAGAACATCATCAATCCACGACACAACATTATAAGCCAAACCTTCTAAAACCCTTGAATAGCTCTCCAATACCGCCTTTCCCACATCCTATCCAATACACAAAACACTCATCATATATATAATTTCGATCTTTCGTTTAAGATCTTAAAATAAGTTGGTAAAAAGGTTCTATAGGGATACTCACTCGGTTAAACTGAATCTTGCAGATATCAAGTGAGGTCTGAGAAAGTTCAGGGTATCTCTGTTTCAGACAAAAGAGCAAGCTCCTAGCTCGAGCCGCGAGAATGTGGTTCTTGTCATTGCCACGTTCTGCATCGCCACCGATATCTTTCATCATGTCCCATGAGGACTTAGAGTGAGTCAACCCTCCAGTCTTACGCCTCCACGTAACCAGTGAAGCCTCAACTTTGTCGGCAAGCTCAAGCGCCTCGTGCTCCGATGTGATCTTCAAGATGTCGAGAAGTTGGTCCGGATAAAACTTCTCGGCCGTACATAGTTGCTTGTATATCACGTCTCCTACACTTGCTTTCCCACTCTGTTTTTAAAAGCAACACAAAGTTGATTTTTTTCCGGATTAAAAATTAAAAATAACTCCAATACTAACTCAAGTGCGAAAAAAAGAGATTATTTGCTAAAATACCTTAACTTTTGTCAAACTTTTGCAAACTACACCATAATTTACAAGATTGGAAATCTACCTTTTATGTTAAAACAAAATTACATTTTTGTCCTTAGCTAATAACTTAAAATTATATATATATATATATATATATATATTGTTTGATTATTAAATTTTATAAATAGTGAAAAATAATTAATTTTAATATAATAAAATTTTAATTTTTAAATTAATTCAAATTTCACAATATAATTATTTTTTTTATTTTTTTGGATTTAGTTGAGATTTTAGATATGTATATATTAAATTAATATTTAATAACTAATATTATGTTATTTTCTATTGAGTTCTATTTTAAGAATGCAAAAAAACCTAAATATTTTTATTTAGTCTTTTTACAAATTAATTATAAATTTTAATTATATAATCATAAAAATATTTTAGATTTTTAGATTTAGTTAGGATTTTAATGTATAATTTATTAATTTTACATAATAATTTTAATTGATAACTACAATTAAACTGTTTAGATAAAAGTTAATTATAATGTCTATAAAAGATAAATCCATGAAAGAATAAATTATAAACTAAAATTAAATAAATAATTATTTAAAATTAAAATAAATTATTAATAAAAATTATATTCTATATTTTTTAGTCAACATAATTAATTATTAATTATTACGAATTTAAACTATAGGATTAAAATAATATTATGAATTTATAATTTATTTAACTTTTTACACAAAATTCGTTTTAATAATTATAATTAGTTTTTTGTTATTTTAAAATAATTTCATGAACATAAATTAAATTAAGTCAACAGTTTAAATAAATTAGCTATGTAAATAAATCAACCAATGAAAATATAAGTTAACTATTATAAAATAAGTCAATGGTAGAAAAACTTTAAGTCAACAGAAATAAAATATAAGTCAATACCTCGATAAATCAGCTTTATTAATAAGTCAACAAAAAATTTAATAAGTCTATCAAGAATAAATAAATCTAAAAAAAATACAATAATTTAAGTATAAGTCGGCTATTATAAAATAAGTCGATGAAAAAAAAGTTTAAGTCGACAGAAATAAAAAATAAATTGACAGTTCAATAAATCAGCTTTATTAACAAGTCAACATAAAATGAATATAAATCTACCAAGAATAAACAAGTCTATAAAAAATAATATAAGTTGGCAAATAAAGATAATAAGTTTAAATATGTCGACTATATAAACAAATCAACCAATAATGTATAAGTCGACTGTTATAAAATAAGTCGATGGTGAAAAAAATATGTCGACATAAATAAAAAAATAAGTTGATAGTTCAATAAGTTGACTTTATTAATAAGTCAACATAAAATTATACAAGTCTATAAAGAATAAATAAGTCTACGAGAAAATAATTTAAATCGTCTAACAAAAAAATAAGTCAATAGTATCAATAAGTCAATGATGAAAAAACTTAAGTCGATAGAGATAAAATATAAGTCACCAGTTCAATAAATCAACTTATTCATAAGTCAACATAAAATAACGTAAGTCTATGATGAATAAAAAATAAGTATATAAAAAATATATACAAAAATTAACTAATTAAAATCTAACTATGATTTCTGTTTTTGTTAGATCTTAGTTTTCATAACAAAATAATTAATTTTTAAATAAATTTAAATTAATTATAATTTTTATTTATATTATTGAAAATAAATTTTAAATGTATTATTTAAAATTAAAAATTTCGTTTGTAATTAAATAAATAATAAATAAGGATAGTTTGGTTTTTTGTTTATTATAAAAAGGTATTTTTCAAAACAATGTAAAATTAGGTATAGTTTTTAAAGTTTGTAATATAGTGTAATTTTGATCTATCATTTTACATGTATTATAGTGTAATTTTTTAGGTATAGTTTTTAAAATGTATAAATAGGTACAAATTTTGATCTATCATTTTACATGTATTATAGTGTAATTTTTTCTCGATTTCCCCTAACATTATATGTATTACATACCTTTGGTAGAGTGGTGAGATAAGAATCAGGAATATCCATGTCATTAAGAGTGGAATCGTTAATGGCCAGTGCTGCTTTATGTATTTGACTGGCGCAGTCTCGTTTGTGACGCAAATGCTTTCTTTCCTCTTCCGATAAACCTTCAGCAGGAACACACGGCACCGGAAGCCACCATTTCTCGTCTTTCCGTTGAACTACCACTTTCCGAAACGTTCCTGAATCTCTACCACCATTGCTCGAGTTCATCGATGAGCTTCCTCTTTCAACGTACCAGAACTCGTTCTCCGTAAAACTATCTAATATTTCCTACAAAAGCCAAACCAATCGTGTTGGTAATCTTGAATATTGATTATCAATCTGTAGTCTATTTTGAGTCTTCTACTACTTACCATTAGCATGTTATCGAGCTTTCTCAAAGCAGGAAGACTCATGAGAATATCAGATCTTAGCTTTGTTTCTGTTATCTGGAATTAAAACAACAACAAAATCGAGCTTTTCACATTTAAATCGTGTGTATCAAAATTAAGATAGCTGTGGAATTGTATCTTTGATTAACATTTTACCTCAACGTTAGTACCAAGAGATCTTGGAATAACTTCGACAATGTAATCACAAATAGACATAAAACAGTTCATCTCCCGTTTCCATAACTCTTTCTTCTCGGTACTCAATGGTTGTAATCTCAAACTCTGTCCAAACACAGTCGCTGCAAACAATACTCTGTTTATGATGTGCTCTGTTCAAAACAGAGCATAATAAGAAAAAGTATAAGAAGATGAAGACGAAAACGAACCATAGAGATTGGTTATGGAGTTTGAGACTGTAACAGCTGTACAAACTCCTTTACCGCTTCCTGACATATCTTCACCAAGCAATAGCTTCGCAAATCTTTCCCTCATCATCTCTAGTTCTGCACTAAAAAAACAGATTTAATCGAAATGACAAAAGAATAAAAGCTACAATCTTTAAAATTTTACCTGCATCTTCCGCAGAATCAATGTCACTGTCCAGATCATTATCTACTCCGTCTCCATCTCCATTGACGACATCATCTTTTGGTTCCACGGCGTCTTCGGAGAGATCTTCTTCATGGCCACTCAAAACGACGGCGTTAGTATTTGACGGCCGGTTATAGAAGCTTTGAACGTCGAACCGGTGAGATAATCCAGAGATATCAGAGTATGTTCTCCGGTACGGGGAAGAAACAGAGCTCGTCGGAGTTCCCGAGACAGATACCTCGTTTTGGTCGGAATTCGATGACTTCTCCATTACGGCTCTGAATAATGATAGATGCTTCAGCGAGTTTCAAATTCTTATCTATTTCCTGGTTGGCTCAATGAACGTGACGAATGTAATACATGGAGTCTCCCACCTTCATCTTGAGTTAAGTTAATGAAGAGAAATAAATTAATAACGAATGATTGTCTCCGACGAATTATGGCCGTTTGATCTGATTGTGGGAAGAGACGTGCCTTCCACATTTGGCTAAGCAATCTCATAATGAAGGTTGCTGCTATATATGCGTTAGGTGTACAACTCAAGGTTGTCCCATTCATGCTAATTAAATACTAGATGACATTTACACCAGATTATCGCAATTTTCAGATAGTAATGTTATTGGATTCGATTCAAGAATTTTTTTTAGCTGTTTTATGAAAAATTGTTTATATAGACATGAAATTTCAGTAATGTCAGTTACTAGTATTTTTTTTGTAGACATAACAATAATCTTATCAACATTTTAATAATAATTTAAATATTTTCTCGACATGAAAATTGCGATTACATCTTGTAATGTTATTGGTCAACTTATAGTCGAAATTCAACGTAAACCCTCGAGAGGAGAAAGAGGGTTTTAAGCAATGGTCAGACACGCTTTCCTTCGGTTTTTAAACCAGGATGCAGTCTACGTTTAACAGAGCAAAACGGCACGCAGATTGTTAATACTGTTTGTAAATTACCATTTCACGCGAACTGTGACTGGTCAGGCAGGTCACGTGACTATTTCTACCGCAGAGGGCATCGAAATCTCGTGATGGTAGAGGTGGCACGTGCTCCCCTTCACACGTTTAATGAGTCCGTCTCTCCTCTTCCTTAGTTTACGCACACACACACGCCTAGTTCGTGCCAAGCCTTTGCTTCACACACACCACTTTCTCCCAGACACGCTCGAGCGCTACACACGCGTGAAGCTCATCTTCCGATTCACGCTGCACGCTCCTTCACGCGCCTTCTCCATCTCACGGCCAGATCCGCCTTTTTCACCCGCCAGAGATCCACCGTCTTCTTCTTCTCCTCTATCTCTCTTGGTCTCGGATATTTTCGATCTTATTGCTAGGTTTTTCTAGTATTGCTCAACGATTCGCCCAGAGGACCGAGGATTTTCCCATGTTCTGACCATTTTTGAGAGGAGGCTTGTGATTTTGAGAGAATTACGGTAGAAACTTACTCACCGAGGTAGATTATGTTTGATTAGGTACTTAATCTGCAACTGTTGGTGAAAATGCTGTTTATATGAACAGTTGTATTAATTTTTTTCTTGTAGGATCTCTGATGAATTTAGGAAATATAAATTGAGAGCTTATTCACATTGAGAGGTTGAAGATCAATTTCGTTGATATTGAAAAGTTTCCAGTTTTCTGGTTAACTGTAAGCAACGAGGAAGGAAAAATCATAGAATAGTTATCTGCATTGTGTAGAAGGTTTACACGTGGAGTGTTGAAACCACATAAGTAAAGATGGAACATTTCATCACAAGGCAATAACATTCTTAAGCAAATAGAGGTTGGGGTTTTAAGAGAAGTGATGGCAACTGATATGCAGAAACTGATTGGAACTAGTGAAGAGGATGATGACGAGGAAATAGATATGGATGTCAAGGAAGAAGATGATGGAGACCAACGAAATAGAGGAACACACGCAGCTTCAGGCAGTAGTAATGACGAGTTCATGTTTCAGCAGTCAATGCAAGATCAAGTGGGTACTCCTGGGGGAGGAGGAAGTCGCAGAAGTAGGCCACTTGAAGAAAAGGAGCGAACAAAGTTGAGAGAGCGCCATCGAAGGGCTATAACTGCAAGGATACTAGGCGGGTTACGAAGGCATGGGAAATATAATCTGAGGGTTAGAGCTGATATTAATGATGTTATTGCGGCTTTGGCTAGGGAAGCTGGATGGGTTGTTCTTCCTGATGGAACTACTTTTCCATCTAAATCTCAGGTACTTACTTACTAGGTCCATGTGCTATGTATTGTGGTGTATGCTCTAGCTGAGGTTTTCTATAGTCTAGTTATTGTTATAAGCCAGCAAATACTCGTAGTTGTCAGAGATTGTAGGCGTTAACCTTGATCCTTGGTTGGGGAAAAACTTTGTGTCCTTAGAACTTTCATCATAACTCTCTAGTCATTAGAGTGTCAATAGAGGCTTTTGTTTAAGCCAAATTTGGTCCAGCTTTTTCATGAGGTTATGTATCCATTTCCCGCAAATGCTAAATCGTCATCTTGATTTGCTTCCTCGGCTTAACCTTTTAGGGGACAAAGCCTCCTGGTGGTTCTTCTGTGGTTGCTGCAGGTTCATCAGCTTCTCACATGGTATCACAGCAAACCTCACCTCCTGCTCTTAGAGTAATATCATCTGGGCATAGAAGCCCAGTGGAACACAGCTCTTGCCGTATGAAAGGTGTTTTCACACCCGCTCCATCACCATATGATTTAACCCCAACTCAATCTCCAGAACTGGTTAGCAGTGTAAATAAGGCTGAGGGGCTTGTTCGTTGTTCAGTGGATGTTATCAACTCTAAACAGGTAGTGACATTGTGCTATTACATAGAAAATAAAACTTGTAACAGTTCAGCCCTTTGCATTTACATTGCTTATTTGATATTAATGAAGTTGATAGTCTCCTCAACTTAAGCAAAACAGGTTAAGACTACAAACCCCTTAAAATTCTCCCATCAGATTTACTGCATGCTTGATTACGTCCATGCGTGTATCTGGGTTCAATTCTAATGACTCTCTTCCACATTTCATATTTGGTAGGCTCTCGAGATTCCTCCAAATCTGATCGAGCAAGATTTCTCTGGCACTCCTTATGTTCCGATTTATGTGATGTTACCAGTAAGCAACTTTAATCTTATCCTTTACCCATGGTTATCCTGAAATTTTTCCTTACTAACTAAATTTCCTTTTCTATGTCAACAGCTTGGGGTTATCAACATGAAGTGTGAGTTGGCTGATCGAGATGGACTGTTAAAGCACTTGAGGATATTGAAGTCAATCCACGTAGATGGGGTTAAAGTTGATTGCTGGTGGGGAATAGTTGAGGGTCATTCGCCCCAGGAGTATAATTGGAATGGTTATAGGCAGCTTTTTCAGATGGTCCGCGATCTTAATCTTAAGATACAGGTATGTCTTTTGCCTACATGATACGTTAAGATACAGTTTTCTTAATGAGGTTGCATTAGAATGATTTGTTCCCTAGCTTCGTGTAATGTGTATCTCCCTTTCTTTCTTTCTTGCTAGGTTCTAATGTCCTTTCATGAATGTGGAGGCAATGTTGGTGATGATGTCTGCATCCCACTTCCTCATTGGGTGGCAGAAATTGGGCGAACCAATCCTGACATATACTTCACTGATAGAGAGGGAAGACGAAACCCAGAATGCCTTTCTTGGGGTATTGACAAGGAACGTGTTTTAAGAGGCCGAACTGCACTTGAGGTATACCCATGACTACAAGCAATCATCTATATCTCTCTCTATCGATCAATGGATTCTTTAACACCGAATGAATTTTTGCACAATTATATTTTTTGCATACCATTTCTTATGTGGTAATAAAAAGTTAAATGCCAATGTAAGCTTAAGAGAAATGTTTTTCTTGGTAAAAAGAGAAAATCTAGCTGAATCATTTTTCAATTCGAAGGTCTTTGTCTCACTCTGTGGCCATGGTGTGTCTTTTCTTTACCCATGGATATTTGCTTCTTGTTATCACATATATTTGAAATAACCAACTCATGAAACACTTTATGGTTTTGGTGGATTTATTTTAGGTGTACTTTGATTACATGAGAAGTTTTCGGATAGAGCTTGCGGAGTTTCTAGAGGATAGTGTAATATCAATGGTTGAAATTGGACTAGGCCCCTGTGGAGAGTTACGGTATCCTTCTTTTCCCATAAAACATGGGTGGCGATATCCAGGTGTTGGAGAGTTTCAGGTATATTTACTTCCAACAGTCTAAACTCTTGAGATAGCCAAGCCTCACCAGCTAGCTTAGTTTGGCTTCCACATAATGACCATTCCATTGCACCGGTACAGTGTTATGACAAGTATCTCTTGAAGAACTTGATAAAGGCAGCAGAATCAAGAGGGCACCAGTTTTGGGGCCGAGGCCCAGATAACACAGGCTCCTATAATTCCCAACCGCAGGAAACTGGATTCTTCTGTGATGGAGGTGATTATGATGGCCTCTACGGAAGATTCTTTCTCAAATGGTACTCACAGGTTTTGCTAGATCACGCTGACCAAATCCTCTCTCTCGCTAAACTAGTCTTCGACAGTAGCTGCATTGCCGCAAAGGTGATTGATTTTAGTTTTCTAAGCCATTTGAAACCCCACAAAATTTGAGACTTTTGTCACAGCTTTATCACAATTGACTTAAAACAGCTCCCAGACGTCCACTGGTGGTACAGAACAGCAAGCCATGCCGCTGAGCTAACCGCTGGGTTCTACAACCCGAGCAACCGAGATGGTTATGCTGCAATCGCATCTACACTAAAGAAGCATGGTGCCACTCTGAGTTTTGTATCCGGAGAAGTACAAGTTCTAAACCGTCCCGAAGATTTCTCAGGAACATTAGGAGAACCTGAGGCAGTAGCTTGGCAGGTAAAAAAACACTTGGCATCGCATATCGGTTATTTTAAGCCTGCCCTTTTCACCAAAACCTCAATCCATACTTAATTTCTTTATTTTGCAGGTGTTAAATGCTGCGTGGGACAGCAATACACCGATAGCTCGAGAGAACTCGCTTCCTTGCCATGATAGAGTTGGATATAACAAAATGTTAGAAAGCATTAAGTTTCCGAATGATCCAGATAGAAGGCATTTGTCATCATTTGCTTATAGTAGACTTATCCCAGCTCTTATGGAAGGACATAACATTATCGAATTCAAGCGATTTGTCAAGAAATTGCATGGTAATTAAATCCAATTCCATCCATCCACCAGTCTTTGTTTTGTCTGTTTGAAGTCTCTGAAGCTGTGATCTTCTTCTTTGGTTTCTCTCTGATACAGGGGAAGCTGTAATGAATTATCATCAACAGGCTTAGAGTTTTGTCTGTCCAACAAAAAAATATCAGCTGAAAATTATTCACTGTTAATGTTGTTAATTCTAGTAGTTTAGCATCTTTTCTGTAAGTTTTATTATTAAAATATTAAGAGAGAGAGAGACATTACCAAAAGAAGCCATTATGTGGCTTTGGCGAAACCATCTTATCATTTGTTAGTCATAATTTTTATTAATCCCTATACATATTACTTCCACGTTTGAGATTATCGTTCACACTGTTCATCGATGGAGGTAGAATTCTGGCATGTTTATCAATTATCACAATTTTAATGGGATTTTATTGAGTTTCAGCTAGAAATAAAACAAAAGGTTTGTACGGGAATTTCAGATAATGGGCTTTGTTATTGGGCTGACATAAAAAAAGTCCAAAATCATGCCCGTTGTGTGAGCGCCTAATCAACACCAGTTGAAAAGCAGAAACTTCATGAGTGAGAGTATGTCCAACAATTGTATATAGAGCAACAATGTTCATACCTACTTCTACTTGTTAACCCTTATAGTGTAGTGTAGCGAAGTCAACCCTTATATATACAATACATGATTACAAATCTAAAGCTAGTTGCTAATCACAATATTCTCTTTGTTTTATCTATCACAGTGGAAAGAAAACAAGGCAGAGTAAATTGTCACTAATTTTCAAGATTATGCCAACCATTTGATGAGTGCTTAATTTTGTGAACCCTTTTCTTTGCGATGATCTGATTTCTTATGACCTCCTCGGATTCAATAGCTTCATCAATATTACTAAGCACCATAGCACATAGCTCGTCTAAGGCCAGCATAGAAAATGGCTCCTCTATAAGAACACCCACCTAGAGAAATTTCCAGCAAAAAGTCAAAGAGTGATAATGAGGCAAACAAGATTCTTCAAATAAATGGGATGTTGCAAAGGATAAAGGGAGTTAAGTACTTCTTCGATGCAGAAGAGAGATGCGGCGCTGATGAAAGTAGCAGGGACAACATTCCAGTGGCAATCATCCCAGAGAATAATAGGGAGTGTAAGATGCCATAAGACTAAGAACCTCGACGTTAGTCTTGTGTAGGAAAGTGGAATCGGGATGCCCATTAGTTGTTCACATACACCAATTCCTTCCTGTAATTGCATCATCTTTGATTCCTGTGAAGGAGATAACTAACTAATGAGCCCACTATACCAAGTCTATGTAAAGAGAATTAACCAGAAATACATTCAGAGATCACAGTCAAGAATGAACATGCTTTAAAGATTCAAGAAAGATACCAACATATCTATCTTTGAATTGTCCAGTTTAAGCAGCTCAAGGCTCTGAGAGATGAACTGGATGACACAACGTGGACGATGCTTTGATTGAAGAATCAAAGATAGATCATCCGCATCTATCACATCCCGGAGATCATTAGCAATATCTGAACCATACATCGTATGACACTGCACATGAATAAAAAGATCAATCTCTGTCTATCTAACTCAACCTAAGAAGCTTCACATACATAAATGAAAGTGACAAACCTTAAGCGCCACAGGGAAAGCAGCAATGTAACGCAAAAGCGTATTTTTGATGATCAATTCATCACCGGAGCCATGAACGGAAGAAATTACAAGCCTAGCTAAATCATTGGTTCCAGTAATGATCTTAACCCAAGCTTTCCTTCCTTGTTCAAACCTTGAATAAGAAGCCTCAGTGCGAAACACCAGAAGCAGAGCTAAAGCCGGTGCCGTCAGCTGATACGGAAGAGGAGAAGCTCGAAGAACAGGGAATAAATTAGGTAACCAGTCCATACCGACGGCGGAGTTATATCCGGCAATCAGAATCGCGACGGTGGTGAAGAAGAAAACAGGTGGAATCAAAGACAATATAACGCGCGAAGAAGGGCTCGAGGATACATGACGAAGATGGCGTAGTGAGCTTCTGTGTCTGACCCAATTTTCGTGAGTGTAGAGAGAGCGTTTCTGCTGCATCCGTCTCTCTTTGATCCCTTCCGACCAGTTCGGGACAACTTTGAGAAGCGAAATGAGCTTCTCGGATAGATTTATCGGATCGTCGGATTTAGGGCCGGAGGAGACGCAGGAAGGACTGAAATGGAGGGATTTGTGAGCTCTGGCGGAGATTCCGGAGCATAATCGTGGTTTGAGGAGGGACCGGTGAGTAGAGTTAGAAGAAAAGGATAGGTTCATGGACTGATACATTTTGGCGAGAAAATCGAGGTTTAGGGTTAGGGATTTTGGTGGAGTTCCACAACGATGAATAAGAAAGAAGAAGAGGATCGAGAAAACAAAAAAAAAGACATGCAATTTGCAGAGTGTAGAGTGAGAGAGAAGTGATTTGGAGGGGGGGTTGTTGGAAAACGACAGCGTTTTAACTTGTAAGGGCTTATATTGTCACTTATATGCTTTCCTTTGGGCCGAAATGGGTTATGTCTTATAGCCCATAAAGTTTCCGTACCCTACTAACAACGACGTCGTTTTTTAATTTAGGGCTTATAGGGATTGCGCATCTGATTCGAACAGTCGAAGTTGATTGTCTTGGAACGGGAAATAATGTCGAAGAAGAACAATTTAGCGAAGAGAAAGAAGCAGCACGAGTACAATCTCCAAAGTAAGGTTTCTTTATAACTCTTAAACGATCAGTACAATACGCTTGTATGCATACGTTGCCAACGAAATCAAGTTTTTTTGGATTTGCAGAAGAGAAAGAAATACAGGATAAGAAGATCAAGAAGCTTAATGCCAACAAGAACAAGATGAAAGTAAGCACCTTTTCTGTCTCTTATCTGCTAATTCTGATCTTTAGTTCATATAAAGATGTGTTGAGTAATAAGAAACCGGTTCTGTTGCGAGGAATGATTTTGTCTAACTCAATTAATTAAGTGTGTTATCTATGGTGGAATGATTTGAATTTGCTTCAAGTTAGTTGCTCCATGGTGACTTATCATTCTGAGTTTTTTCATATTCTTTTCTGAAGTTTAGAGTAGTTTTATGAAAGCTATGGTTGGTTGATTTTTGTTATCAAGGTTGATGGGAGTGGGAAGAAGAAAAAAGGTGGATTTTTTGTAGGCAAGAAGAAATTGAAGACAAAACTGACTCCAGCTGCTAAAGCTAAAGCTGCTCAGGCAATGGAGCTAGACAATTGATAAGGAACCTGTTTTTCACTTGTGTCTAAACTTGTTCTTCATTGATCTTTGTCTTTTACTTTGAAGAAAACAGTTTGAAGCTATCTTCTCATTTTCAATCAAATGCCTTATCCTCGCACCATGATTGCTTCTTCTTGTAGGTTACAACTTTTATGTAACACCATTCCTTTTGATGTCAAACCTTATCGTATTATACTATTATCATCGTGGAATTAGGTTGACTACTGTCTAATTTTATGAAATGTTTGTTGTTCTTCATTGCTTCTAAAGTTCGAAATCAGCATTGCAAAAGATTTTGATTTCTCAGAATATTTGAACGTTTAGGTGAGCAAAAGAAGAAAATAAAGGGTATAAGACTTTCAAAGTAAATACATAGTCAGGCCCAATATTTGTTCTGCTATATTCCACACTATACATGGGCATTATTAAAGATTTTAAGATTCATAAGATGTTTGTCAATTTGTCATAATCAAAAGTCTAATACAAACAGTGTCACACATTACATGGTACACTAAAGTTGGATTCTAATAGGAAAAGAGTCTCATCAATGGGCTTTGAGATGTTATATCATCCCATTAATGGGTCCTTGTAAGATATTTTAAAGATGTCTTCTTCTCAGCCTCTCGTCAAAATGGCTCTCAAAGTGGAAGCCAGTGGGTAACTCTCTCTGACCACAAAGTCCAATCCTTTCTCACTCTCTCCGCCGCGTGGAGTTCACTCTCCCAACACATTTTTCTGTTTCAGACCAATTTCAAAAGGATCAGTCAGTCTATAGACACAGTAGCGAGTAGTAACATCAGATTGGAAATGAATAATCTGTGCATCAGCTTTGCAAGATTTTTAGTTCCGAAGACAGAACAGTAACATGTTAAATGCGTGTTTAACACGCGCTTGATCAATAGTGTCGGGATATGAGTCATGAGCCAATACAGATGCCTAGTTGCTATATAGAGGCTACAGTCAAAGTCAGTTATTCATTAGGATTTTGAATTTCCAATACATTTTCAGAAAAACTTTAAAAAATAAATAAAAATCCCATTGTTATCTTCACAGTAAATGCTTTTGCTTGAGCGTCTGTTTGAGGTTTTTTGTTTGTTTCTGTTTACTTCTGTCACGAAGGAAAAGGTAAACAAAAGAAGCTTTTCTTAATAGAAAAGAGAGAGAGAGAACCCTAAAACCAAAACCAGTCCTAACCATTGCTGATAGAAGAGAAAACTTTTCTTGTTTTTTGGTTTGTTCTTGTAGTTAAAGAATGAAAGAGAGAAGAGTAGTAGTAAGCTGAGAAATTTGTAAGCTATGCATGTTGGTTTCTCTCCAAAGTTTATAACTTCATCATAAAGTCTCCACCTTTGATTCTGTTTTTTTTTCTTCTTATCCATTTATCTTCTATTTCTCTCTCTCCTCATAATTCTAGCCACAATCTTTTTAGGGTTTCACCACTTGTATGTGTATCTAATTCACTTAAGAAAGTTAAAGAGTCTCTTTTTTTTCTTCTTCAACTGTAAATGCAAATGGATCGAAGAGATGCAATGGGATTATCCGGGTCGGGTTCTTACTATATCCAAAGAGGATTATCCGGGTCTGGTCCTCCAACGTTTCATGGATCATCACAGCAACAACAAGGGATTCGTCACTTAACTAATCCTAACTCTCCATTCGGGTCAGGCTCCACCGGATTCGGATCTCCTCCTTTACACGGTGATCCTTCTCCGGCAACCGGAGCTGCTCCTCATCATATCGGCGTTAATATGATTGCTCCTCCTCCACCTCAGAGTGAGACTCCGATGAAACGTAAGAGAGGACGACCTAGAAAATACGGACAAGACGGTTCTGTTTCTTTGGCATTGTCTTCTTCCGCTGTTTCGACCATTACTCCCAACAATTCTAACAAACGTGGCCGTGGTCGACCTCCGGGCTCCGGCAAGAAACAGAGATTGGCTTCCATTGGTAAACTAACTATCTCTGAAACTTGTAATCTTGAGAAAAAACCTTCATTATTTATTGTTTTTAGAAGATTTAGAACCACGATTATTTAATGTTTTCTTGTGTCAAAATATTTTATTGTTTATTCCTGATGTGTCGGAAAGCTTTTTCCTAAAATGGAACCAATTTGTTGTCTGTATTATGCTTAAACTCTATGATTTAGACATTCACTTATTAGATAAAGAACATGTTTAGGTAATGTTTTCTTGAGTCCAACTATAATTGTTTATTCCTAATGTGTGTATAAAGCTTAAAACGTTCCAAAAATGAAACCAGTTTGTTGTCTGTCTATGTAATTACGCTGCTTAAAGTGTAGTATGAATTAGACATTCATGTATTGACTCCATGAGCCTTTTTTGGTTTGTTTTTTTGGATTGGTTAGGTGAATTGATGCCTTCATCTTCTGGAATGAGCTTCACGCCACACGTGATCACGGTTTCAATAGGAGAAGTAATGTTGAATCACTATTACAGAGCTATCTTGAAATGTTTTGTTTTTAGCTGTTTGCTGAAATGCTTTGAAACTTTGCGTCAGGATATTGCATCAAAGGTTATATCTTTCTCTCAACAAGGTCCAAGAGCGATTTGCGTTTTATCTGCAAGCGGTGCAGTCTCTACTGCAACACTTCTTCAACCATCAACATCTGCAGGAGCCATTAAATACGAGGTTCATTTTTGAAATTCCTCAATAAAAATATAAACATTGTTGTCCTTGCTATTTTCTTGAAAAATATATATATATTTTTTTTGTATATATTTTCAGGGCCGATTTGAAATGCTAGCGTTATCAGCATCTTATCTAATGGCAACTGATGGAAGCTTCCGTAATCGAACTGGAAACTTATCGGTTTCGCTTGCTAGTCCCGATGGGCGTGTGATTGGCGGTGCCATTAGAGGGCCTTTAATAGCAGCAAGTCCTGTTCAGGTTTGGTTTAGACATTTTTCTTGTGCTCTTCTTTGTTTTAAAGTAAAAATTATTGGGAATATTGATTGAATATAGATTCTTGGCCCCTATCAGGTTATTGTAGGGAGCTTTATCTGGGCAGCTCCAAAGATCAAGAACAAGAAACGAGAAGAAGAAGCTTCTGAAGTTGTTCAAGACACCGATGATCATCAAGGTTTAGACAATAATAACAACACAGTTTCGCCTGTCCCTCAGCAGCCGCACCAACAACCAAGCCAAAACCTGATATGGTCAACAGGTTCAAGGCAAATGGACATGCGTCATGCTCATGGTGATATTGATTTAATGCGCGGTTGATTATGATGATGATAGCAAGAACTCTGTGTATATAAAGCATGGAATCTAGGAAGAAGGAGAAGGAGTATAAGCTAACCTCTGAACAAAAGTATGTGGAAATGTTAGGGAAAAAGATTGACTTTATTAGTGTACCTCTCAAATCTCTAAGCTTATTTGGTTTTCTTTTTCTTGTATTTCAGAATGTTCAGTCTATGTTATGTATGCTTGGAATTCTGATTCTACAGCCTAAATTTAATTTCATTTGCCTGAAGAACTTCTCCGGTAGAAGTTGACCGAACCGGAGGTATCTTACTTAGGAACCTAGGAATTGGGCCTTTCTATGATCCTGGACTATTTGTTCTCAGATTAGAGAAAATTGTTAAATATATCAAATTATTAATTACATTTTCCCACCGACACTTTTTGGAAATTCATTATTCGATTGTTTACCGGCAAAATAAAATTCTGAAGCATCTAAAGTAAAACCTCTATAAAGTAATAATGTTGAGACCAGAAGATTTTATTAATTTAAAGAGATTATTAATTTATAGAAAAATTTACATAATTTTAAAATACAATTCATATTTAAAGTAAAAAATTAAAAATAATATTTTAATATTTTTAGCGGCAGTTATATGCTAGGAAACAATTATCGTATATGCAATTTTTAATAATTTTTGAATGTAATTTGAAAAGATAATACCATATATTTTTGATGTAGTATGACAAAATTATAGATGAATTACACAAAAATATAAATTTAAGAATAAGCAAATAACACTAAAGTCATATTTAACTAGTTATATTTTATAGTTTTATATAATTATCAATTTATAATATTGATGGAACCATATAATTACATAGAATTTTTAAAAAAAATTATTATCTTATTATTTTTTCGAATTATGTTAAATATTACATTGGTCCAACTCGAGACCGGAAAAATTTATTAATTTAGAGAGGTTATTAATTTACAGAGTATTAATTTATAGAGGTTCTACTGTACCTCAAATTTATGTATTATGCACACTAATTTTTTTTTTATATTTGAATAATAAATATTAATGTTTAAGAATCTTCTTCTGTTCTTCCCAATACTCATTAGTCCACTTCTCAACTTCTTTCTCAACCTTTTCTTTCTTCTCAAGAAACCTCTTGAGCTCATATTTTTCAAAAGGTGGAGACATCTTACAAGCACCCTTAACGCTCGGAGACATAACTAATGAGTCATCCATATATTGTCTCGCTCGTCCTCCATTGATCGGACAAGCCATTGTCTCCGGACACACTTCCTTGGCTCCTTCAGGGACTTGTACATTCATCTTCATCAACTTCCCGTAGCTTTGCAATAGATGCAACATGTAATCATACACATACTTCATCTTTAGATTCTTAAATACATTCCCACTTCCACTTCTCCCTATAGCTTTTGCCTATAAAACAAAAGAAGATCATAACAAGATATAAATTAAACTTTTGTTATCACAGCGTTCTAAAGTCCAACATCAAAGAAAACATAGAGTTGTCACAACAAACAAAGATTTTGTTTGAAGTTTGTAAAAAACATTGGACCGGCTATGTTATAAAGTATATATTACCTTTTTGGTATATTGTTGTTGCCCCAATGGACAGCAAAGATAATGTCACCACATTTTTCTCGAGATCTAATGGGCCAATAATGCTCCATTGGAACTAAGCTTCTAGTGATGAAGTCAAGTAAAATGACTTTACAAGAAGAGTCATACTGTCACAAGCTAATATATATTTCTCGCTCACCGACCAAGCCCTTCCTTCTACATAAATCTTGTACCTTTATTATCCAAAAATTTAATACCCAGATTAGTATAAATTAATCATTAGTTAAGTCGAGAACAACAAAAGTTTCGTATTAAACCCGTGGGTGCATTGATCTTCTAGGTTTGAAGTCCTATACCCAATCTTACCCTCTCTCCTCCAATCCTATAAAACATCTTTATCAATTCATCAAGCTTCAAGAATCGTCTAGATCATCATACATATATAAAAGTAGATGCTAATCAAAGAGAAACCTGGACATAGAGATGAAGCAATGGGTCATGACATTTCATGAGGTCTCGTCTGATCTTAGCAACTCTAGGATTCCCCTTCCAATATGCGTAAGGTTCTCGCTCTTCCCACTTCACCTTCTTTATCCCTCCACTTATTGCCTACGATAGTTTGTTCCACTCCTTCATGTTAATCTCTGGCCTAATCATATTTAGAGACTGACATATAAATCAAACCATACCAAATCTGAACCGAGATTTGTTTATTGGAACAGTTTTATTATTTTTATACAAATAAACCTGACCATTATAAAAACAAAATTAATAGGAAACCCCCTACATTTTAAATTCTGTATATAATTAGTATAGATGAATTCATATGTGTAATTTTAATATAATTTTACCAAATCAAACGAAAAAATGGTTACAATTCGGCGATGAACTTTTTAAAAATTGAAAAACCAAAATGCCATGACAAAAGAGCTTATCCACTAATAATGGCTATGTATGAATTGCAAAATGATTATTTACCATCCCCAAAAGCTCCAGTCTGGGAAGCCAATGTCGAAAGCACCGGAATGGCCACAGTAATGAAAGAGTGGAGGAGGTGGCTACGTCACATTGACTCCTGGTCTTGGCATATAGTCTCTTCTCCAGATTTCAGGTAAGTCATGGCACAAGAAGAGAAGCTCAAGATCAGGGACTTGACCAGGATACATCCTTAAAAGCTGAATTATTCCCCATATGGTGAAAACATCTCTGGTCTGAAAAGATTTCATGTAATGATGCACATACACTCTTCCTCCTTTTATGATCAGCCTGAAGTGAGCCTTATCTCTCGCTCTCTCTAACGTCTCTCGAGTGATTCCAGTCTTACCCCATGCTTCTAGATCTTTGTGAATCCACCTGAAATAGTCTGGACAAGTCTCTGGATCGTCTATAGGCTCTGATTTCTCCGGGTAGCTTGCAGGACACGTCTGTGTTGTTATGTTCTTGGTCTAGTGAGCATTGCAATGGGAAGTTGAGTGGTGTAGTATGTGTGTTCTTGGGGATAGTCGCGTTAGTGTTTCTTGTGAATATTGGTGT
This sequence comes from Cardamine occulta, assembly GCA_028015245.1. Taxonomy (NCBI): domain Eukaryota; kingdom Viridiplantae; phylum Streptophyta; class Magnoliopsida; order Brassicales; family Brassicaceae; genus Cardamine; species Cardamine occulta. The sequence continues at coordinate 18,189,517 of CM051377.1, forward strand.
CACTTTGATTCTACCTCCACCTCTTAAAAACTATATAAGAAATAACAGTTTTTGACTGAAACCTTTTGAGGTACTGATAGATTATGATGATTAATTATATATATATGTAGATACCATATCCATGCAGTTGAGAGAAGCACCAAGGAGGAGGATGAAGATTGTGGTGGTGATCCAAGGATGTGATACATGGGCCCTAATTTATGACTTTGCTCCTTGAGTAAAACCGAAAGCTCTTGCTAAGATGGAGAAGACTTCCCTTTTCAATACAATTGGGCTTTTTGTAAATTATAACGGCCCAACTGTTTTTTTTTTCCACCCAGCAAAATCTTTTTTTTTTTTTTGGAAAAGAACGTCATAATCTTTTTTTTCTAGCAATAACGATTGTAAAGTACACGACAAAAGGGGAAAAAAAAAAAAACTACAAAGTAGGGTTAAGGGTAATCATAGTTCACAGAGTTTAAACAGCCTGGGAAAGATATATATAACTTTTTTTTTTTTTACGTATAATATTTTTTCAGAACAATACAAAAGTGTACAACATGAATAATATTTTACGATTATTATATTCCCTCTTGTATTCTCAGTGGTGAACATGGTCTGTGATGTCATTAAACTTTATTTAATGAGTATTTGGTTTTATCTTCTTTCTTCGAAGTTTGGATTCTTTTCATTTGTTAGGTAATCTATAACAAACTTTCTCAAAGAGGACTTTAGTTAATTGAACTCATAATTTTTTTCCGTTTTTTTCTTGAAAATAGTTTATTTGTAACAACGTTCAAGGTCTGAAAGTTAGCTATAAGTTCAACGATAAAAAGAGAGGATAATTTGGGAAACCAGAAAGACAATAAACAAATGATCATATATAATTGTCGATATGTGATAGGATCATAGAAATAGGAATAATTTGTATTTAATATTTGATAAAATGAACCTTCGAAAAACTAAAAAAGTGAAACAATGTTATCACACAAAAATATGAACTTCATTAACACAAAAGATGTAAAGTTGGGTTAGTGTTGAAGAAAACGTGAGACAAGGTTCAAATCCTCGTGGAAAAGCACGAATCGAAAACCAAAACAAACCTTTGAGCTTTCTCTTGGCTTCGGTAACGTTTTATCTCGCCCAATTCTCGTTTTCCTTCTTCTTCTGTTGAATGTTTTGTGAACATATATATATATATAAGCTGAGCAGAAGTTAGATAGATAGATTCATGCTTCAACGGAAAAGCATGAAGAGGAACAACAACAACGATCCTCAAACAAACAGGCATAACTATGTCTGTCTTAAAACGGCGTCGCATCCAGGAAAAAGCATAGCAAAAGCTACTCTGTTCCTCGTCACCTCTCTCTTCATATCTGCTGGTCTCTTAGACTTATTGGGTTGTTTCGATTTCGTGAGTTCGAAACTTACCAAAAAAAGAAAACATTATTCATTTTTGGAATCACTGGATTTTTGAGCTTGAGAGTGACTAATTGAGATCTATATTATTCGTCTTCTTCAGACAACTTTTGCAGGTCTCAAGCAAGTAACAACAAGAAGAAAATCACCAATCACGAACCATAGATTCCCTCACCAATGCGACATCGTACAGAACCAAACACAACATCAAACTCAAATTTCCGAAGATGGCTCCTCGAGAACTAAAAAATCTAGAAGCAGCCATTCACGACCATCCACGTGTCCTTCTTACTTCCGTTGGATCCACGAGGATCTACGGCCATGGAAAGAGACAGGTATAACGAGAGGGATGCTCGAGAAAGCGAGAAGGACGGCGCATTTCAGAGTAGTAATCCTCGACGGAAGAGTGTACGTTAAGAAGTACAGACAATCAATCCAGACTCGAGATGTTTTTACTCTGTGGGGCATCGTACAGTTGCTACGGTGGTACCCTGGGAGATTGCCAGATCTTGAGCTCATGTTTGACCCAGATGATAGACCAACCGTCCGATCTAAAGACTTTGAAGGTCAACAACACCCGGCCCCACCTCCATTATTCCGTTATTGCTCTGATGACGCCAGCTTGGATATCGTCTTCCCTGATTGGTCCTTCTGGGGCTGGTAAGCTACAACGCATTAATAATTCTTCACTTATTAGCCTCAGAAATGAGCCTCATTATTGAACTGGGCTTTGCTTTTGTTTGGCCAGGGCTGAGGTTAATATAAAGCCTTGGGCTAAATCGCTAATGGCTATAGAAGAAGGGAACAAGATGACGCAATGGAAAGACCGCGTGGCGTATGCTTATTGGAGAGGAAACCCTAATGTGGCCCCTACTAGAAGAGATCTTCTTAGATGTAATGTCTCATCTCAAGAAGATTGGAACACTCGTCTCTACATCCAGGTCTGGTTAAGTACTCATAATCTCACTACATTGTCTGAAACTCTGAATACATTAATACATTATTAACAATCTTTTTTCATTGTTTATTATTATGAAGGATTGGGTTAAAGAATCGAGAGAAGGATTCAAGAACTCAAATCTAGAGAACCAATGCACCCACAGGTTACATAAGCCATTTTTCACTTCCTTTTTGGGAAATATTTGTAAAACTCGATTATGAATTTTGGTAGTGTTGTTGTTATAGGTACAAGATTTATATAGAAGGATGGGCATGGTCAGTGAGCGAGAAATATATAATGGCATGTGACTCAATGACATTATACGTGAGACCAAAGTTCTATGACTTTTACATACGAGGAATGATGCCATTACAACATTATTGGCCAATCAGAGACAACTCTAAGTGTACTTCCCTCAAATTCGCTGTACAGTGGGGGAATACACACTTGGACCAGGTTTGTAAATTTATTATATTTAGACCGAGGAAGTTTTGTTTGTTACAAATTAACCCACTGATTTTGGGGATTTTGTTATAGGCGCGTAAGATAGGGGAAGAAGGGAGTAGATTTATAAGAGAGGAAGTGAGAATGGAATATGTGTATGATTACATGTTCCATTTGATGAATGAGTATGCCAAACTTTTGAAGTTTAAGCCGGAGATTCCGTGGGGAGCGACGGAGATTACGCCGGATAATATGGGTTGTCCGGCGACGGGACGGTGGAGAGATTTCATGGCGGAGTCAATGGTGACGTTTCCTAGTGAAGAGTCTCCTTGTGAGATGCCTTCTCCATATAGCCCTCTGGCTTTAAGAGAGGTTCTTGAGAGAAAAGCTAATTTGACTCGTCAAGTTGAGTTTTGGGAAGACCAATACTTTCGTGATTTGACTAATATCAAGAAGCCTTGACCATAGAGGCTCTTGTTTGTTTAGAATTGATTTATATTCACATTGAAATTACAAAAGTAAACGAGTAATTTTTTCCCGACTATGTAAATCAAAAGTGTAAAAATGAATTTCTGATTACACAAACGACGAAAACAAAATATACAAACAACGGAATCTTTTATAACCGATAATTAACGCTTCGGCAGTGATTAATTTCAGAAGATCATATTGTTTAACTTAGGAGGTTGCTTAGGCTCTCAATAAACCCTTAATTAGCTATTTTCTTCATAAAAAACACTGGTCTACATCCAACATACAATTCTTAGATACAAATAAATTAATATTAGTAATCCTCTTTTCCTTCTAATATCACATAATAAAAAGAGATCCTCGTCTACGACACTTCTCCATTGCCTTTTTTTTTTTCTCTCTTGGATGTATTAAGCATAATATCTATGAGTTCTCACGTGGTTATTCATCAAAGGCAACATAGTAACTCAATCTCAAGCTTAAGTTCTAAACTAACCAAGCCATTTCAACCGGTTTAATTACCTTCTATCACACTCTCCTCTTAACCGGAACGGTCTGCACACGCGCGTGCCAAAAATGAGTGAGGTGTCAATTGTCAAACAACATCATCTTGTATCTGTCTTCCAGCGTGTCCACTCAGTGTGGTTCCACGTCACCTTTTGGTCCACTAGATTATTAAAACTAAAAATTTGAGTATCTAGATACACTTACACACAAATACTCTGTCAACTCGCTTACGACTTCACTCCAAATTTAGGTTAAGATCTTAAGTCCAATTTTTTAGGTTGAGAAAATTAGCTACTAAATATAATCAATTATAACCCTTTCAGCAAAAAAAAACAAAATATAATCAAATATGTTAAGTAATAAAAAAAATTGATCACATGCATTTCAAATTTTGTAACAAACTAAAATTTCATTATTATTTTAATCTATTTTAAAATCGCCTTGATTTTATTACATAATAAAAATATTTAAACCCAAGTAAAAAAATATTAATATCAGAAACAAGTTTATTGGAAGGATTGAGTTTTGGTTAATATCGGTCAATCAGCAAAAACAGTGACATTTTTCTATTGAGGTGACGTGGCATATTTGAACTACTTTACCTGTCGGCAGTGAGGTGTTTAATCACGTGTATCGCATCCAATGCGTAGGCAAGCTTTACAGCCGTACGATCACATGGTTCCAAAATCAACGGTTAGAAGTACAACTGTCTTACACATATTAAGCGCGCGTAGTACGCTCCACCGGTATGAGCTAACGGAGGATATAAAAACCATTTCTCCCTATTGGCTAAATTCTAGATTATATCTGTTTTATTTTCTGTTTGTCAAGAAAAAAGAAAATCATTTGTTAGCTTTTGTTCTTCTTTGGCTGAGAGGCAATGGCGGAAGAGCAAAAGACGACTAAGGTTGACGTAGAATCTCCGGCCGTTGTAGCTCCGGCGACGGAATCGACTCCTGCTCCGGTGGAAGTCGCGGAGAAGAAAATTCAAAATTCACCTCCCGACGAGTCCAAAGCTCTTGCCGTTGTCGAAAGTAAGCTCTCTATTTCCAAACACGTGTGTGTATATATATATATATATATGTATGGTAAACTTCTAGTTATGAGGATTGATTAAAGTTTAGAATGAATTATGGATTTATTATACAAGTTTGCATCTGCCGCTAACAACCAATTATTAGCCCTAAATTCCATATCGTATAACCCATTGCGATTAAGAATCTAGAATTTCATCATAGGATATAATATATATTTTCAAGAGAATAAGGTTTTTCTAAGGAAGATATATTATTATTATATGAATAATTTTTATTTCAAGGTTAATAATAATAAAACAATATTCCCTGTAATTAGTGTTTTCAAAGTTATATGAAATCATGACAATTAGTCGTGGACAGCTATGAATTGAGAAAAGCGGTTTACTTTCTTAATTTTGCTACATGTTTCGTAGCCTAACTCTTGGAAAATGACAACTAAGTACTAACTTTTAACAATATTAAAATCCAAGAGCATTAGTTCAGCTTTAGTCTCTTTACTATCTCTAATTCCTTTTAACTAAAGTCAAGTTCTTGAACTCTAATGTTGTATTCTGCTTTGCTTTTAGGCTTTTAGCTTCTATGTGAAGTCTCATAGACTTATTCTGTCTTCTATCTCCCAACTCGTTGGCAAACTATAATTGATTACCTAATTATATACTTGATAAGCCGATTAGGGCATTGATTATATATCTTAATCACAGTTTTTAACGTTTGGATTTGGTGCTTAAATTTACAAATTAACAGCTGCATTTTGCTCAAGCCGGTTAGGGTTGTGAGTTCATTTGAATATAATACACACTAAATATAAACGTAAACTCAAACTCAAAAATAACTAAATAATAAAACACATTCTGACGCCTGGATCTCTTTTTGTCTTTCAACGTGGGATTCATCGTTTTCCAAATACGACAAATCTCAATATTGTGTTATACTTAAAAGTGAGCTTCTTGCAGAACCCATCGAGGAGCCTACACCGAAGAAAAGTTCATCTGGTTCGATCGATAGAGGTCAGCGAAACAACATTATGTTTTTGATTTCTACTTTCTGGTTACTTAGTTCTGTAATCGACGTCAAATGTTTTGGTCAGATGTGATACTTGCGGACTTGGATAAGGAGAAGAAAACGTCATTCATCAAAGCATGGGAAGAGAGTGAGAAGTCAAAGGCTGAGAACAAGTAAACATGCTAAATTATCTTGATCTTCTAACCCAAAAAAATTACTAGTTCTGCCAATGATCTTGAAATGATGACAATGGACAGGGCACAAAAGAAGATCTCTGATGTGCTTGCTTGGGAGAACAGCAAGAAAGCATCCATTGAAGCCCAACTTAGGAAGATCGAGGAAAAGCTAGAGAAGAAAAAAGCAGCGTATGGTGAGAAAATGAAGAACAAAGTGGCGGTGATTCACAAGGAAGCAGAAGAGAAGAGAGCTATGGTTGAAGCTAAAAGAGGAGAAGACCTTCTTAAAGCTGAAGAAATGGCTGCTAAGTATAGAGCCACTGGTATCGTACCAAAAGCAACTTGTGGATGTTTCTAAGTCTTTATTGATTTTGTTTCTCAGGTCATTGTTTGTAACAATTCATCTCTCTTTCTTTCTTTGCCTTTTTTGTGTGATTCAACAACTTTTTATAGTTTTTTTGTTTGTTTGTTTGTTTGTGTCTTTGTTCATATGTTGCTCACGTTTATTGGTGATTGTGTAAAAAACAACATTTAAAGTGAAAGAATTTATGGAGTCAATCGTATGAAGCATCAATCATGTTTTGCTTTTTGATTCAGTTGTACATTACTGTTTTACATCTGACCCCCAAATTCTGTAATGTTGACTGACACTTGACTTGACACACATCAATTTAAACCCTTGATAGATAAGACAAAGTACAAGATACGGGTTGATCTAAGAGCAATAAGGAAGAGAATACAGTAAAAAATCTTCTTCGGTTTGGTCTTACTACCAAGTAATTCCTCCAAGTCTTCAAGTCTTCGAACAAAAGAGACCAAGAAAAGTCATAAAACAAAGGCAAAAGGTTTCTTAAAACATGAAAATGAGAACTGAGAGAAAGCAACTTAAAGGTTCATATATGCAGTAGAAGAAGTCTTCAAACCAAACCAAGCAGGCCCTGGTTTAAAGGTTCTCAGATACAATCAACTGCTTCCATCCCCATCAAACCACCTATACTGCCTCAGTCCAGTACTCTGTGTTGCTTTCATCTGTGGAACGAGCTTGTGGCTGCCAAAGCTGAATGATTTGCCTCCTCAAAACACCTAAAGAATGACAAATCAATCATCAGGAATTTTGGTCTATGAGCAATGCAGGTTTGGTTTAATGTCGAGATTCCTAGAGAGGGATTTGCCTCACCGGTCAAAGTCATCAATGTCTTGCCAGGTGGAGAATGTGCATCAGGTACAAGTTACTGACAGTAGATTGCCTTGTCGATAAGTGAAGGTATTGGCTTGATTTCGGTTCCAAGTTCTTGCTCAGTTTGGTACCTGTTGGAAACCGAATAAATGAGTAAGGAAAGCTATATCATCCAAGAAAAGAGAGGTCACATCAATTGAGAAACAAAACCAGAAAAAGAAACACGAACATTTTGAAGCGGTCCTCATAAGTTACCAAATTCACAGCCAACCCAAGGTGTCCATATCTTCCTGATCTGCCTACCTGGTAAATGTAATGAAGCAAACACCCATTCATAATTTGAACATAAAAATTGAGGATGTGCTGAAGAAGATAAATCAAAATCGTTTAGCCTTAACATACCCTGTGTAGATACGACTCAGAAGTCCTAGGAAAGTCGAAATTAATGACCACATTCACAGCTTGAATATCAATCCCACGTGTAAACAAATCTGTAAAAGAAAGACAGACATTCCCCGTGAAACTTAAAAACACATTGTCACCGCTAAAGCACATGAGTAACACTAAACTCACCAGTGCAAACAAGATTTCTGCATGCACCATTGCGGAAATCATGAAAAACCCTGTTCCGATGGTCTTGAACCATCTTTGCATGAATATAGAAGCATGAGTAACCGAGTTCTGTAATTTTCTTGGCCAGCAGCTCCACTCGATTGACTGAGTTGCAAAAGATAATGGATTGGTTTATTTGGAGCTGCAATTGATAAACAATATTTCCTTAAAAACATCCACTACATTGAGTAGCCAGAATTTTTTTTGGGGGTTTAGGCTGTCTAGAAACCTGACCTTAGAGAAAAGTGTGTTAAGGCAGTGCACCTTCTGTCTCTCTTCAACAAAAGCATAAAATTGGGTAACACCCATAAGTGTGAGCTGATCCATGAGATTGATTATGTAAGGCTTTTCAAGATATCGATCCTTGAAAGACTTCACGGTGACTGGAAAGGTAGCTGAAAACATCAAAATCTGACGGTTTTGCGGCAAGAACTGAATCAACTCCTCTATAGAAGGCTGAAATTCTGCAGATAAAAGCTTGTCGGCCTGGTAAAAGATGTTTGCAAGTCAGAACAATAAGCTCATGAGAAAAAAAAAAAATATTGCCCATCAATTCCGCAAATATCTAGCATAAGAGGAATCTTTAAAGAAAGTTTTGTTCATGAAAATACCAGAAAAGTCTTTCTGGCAGAAATCCAACAATTTAGGAATAAACACGCCATTAGTAAAACTATACAGCTCAGGTCTAGCTGAAAAAGGTCAAAAAGAATCAGGAACTGACCTCATCCATTACAAGCATCGCACAATCTTTCAAAACACACACACCCTTTTTGGCAAGATCTAATATTCTTCCAGGAGTTCCAACCAGCAAATGGACAGGTTGGTATAATCGCATGATATCATCCCTCAGACTGGTACCGCCAGTGGTGACCATAACCTCAATTTCTAAATATTTGGAAAGCTCCTTGCAAACTTGTGATGTCTGAAGGGCCAGCTCTCGGGTTGGAACTAGAATTACGGCTGCATAAGAAATTAGATCAACAAGGTGTAATGTGCACTGGAAGTTCCACTGGTCAACTAACTAACTCCCTAAGGAAAGAAGTAGAGAGAGTTTCAAACAGAGAAGGTTTCTAAAAGGAAAGTAAGAAACCTTGAATGACATTGTTCTCTGGATCAATTTTCTCAAGGGTGGGAATACAGAAGGCACCAGTCTTCCCTGTCCCATTTTTGGCTCTAGCAAGAATATCACTACCAGTCAAAGCAATAGGAATGCTTTCTTCCTGAATAGGAGATGGCTTTTCAAAACCCTTTTCATATATTCCCCTTAGCAGATCTCTCTTCAAAAAGTAATCTTCAAATTCATTTCCTTTAGTGGCAGTCACATCCTGCAGACAACAAGATTTACTATAGTCTAAGGGAGCTGCTATATTTTCAAAATAATAATCATATAAATTCAGAAAGCAAATAGATAAGGAATCATACCTCTGTCTGGTAACGAGTATCTCGAGGTGGAAGCTTTAAGGTTACCTTCCTGTCTTCATTACTGATAAGCATGAGAAACACACATAATCCGTAAGCTCAAAGTAGGCACCAATCATAACAACCTAAATCCAAATCATTTGCCAACAAAAAAAACGTTTTTTTTGAAAGGAGCACTTACTTAGAATCGTTGTTAGCTTCAGATTGAACGGTCTTCTCGACTTCATCTACGTAACTTGGATCACCAGGAAGCTGAGCGCGTCTAGACCACTGTTGTTGCTGCTGTTGTTGTTGTTGTTGTTGTAGTTGTTGAATCTGCTGAGAGTTGTTTTGAGGGTAACCTCGGTGAACGTAGTGTTGAGGATCAGGTTGGTGTGGATTCGAAGTCCGAGACTGAAGATACTGCTGAGTCTGAGGTTGCTGCGGAAACGGAGTCCGTGACTGAAGGTACTGTTGAGGCTGAGGTTGCTGCGGATTCGGATTCGGATTCCTTGACTGAAAATTAGGATCCGGAGCCGCCGCACCTATCCCCGGTGGAAATCTTCCTCTATTATTGTTCATCACAATCTCTTCGAAATTACATAGAACAGATTACCTAATCTACCAAGAAATCTTCACAGCTCATAATCTAAAGAGGCTAAAAACAAGAATCTGGAGTTAGAGACAAAAATGTTAGGTCAAAACGAAGATTTGATTGATTGATTGAACTCTCAGGGGGCAAGATCGGAAATTGTTGAAATTTATCCACAACCGTTTCCGCCAGAAATTAAATTACAAAGGTAAAGGGAAGAGAAAAAATCGAGTTAAGATAATAATTGAAGAAGAGAATTCATTTTCTCGGGAAACATTGTCGTTTGGTTACTGAGAAAGTGAAAGATACACTCGCCGGCATCGTTGTTTAGGTCGTCAATGGATTTTCCTGTTTCTCTTATTACACAGAGTCGGACACTTCACTCTTATCCACATCATTTCACTAACACAGCCTTGTACTTTCGTGTATTTATGAAACAACCCCCATATTTCTTAATATTTGCTATTATTTTCCCTGGCTTTAAAAATAGAGCTACCACTGCAAACGTCAAGAAATCGAAGCCTTTCTTTTGCTCGGAATCTAAAATTGTAAAATAAACATTCCCATAATTAGAATTTGATGAGTTTAATGGCTTCTCCACTTTCGAATCTCTACCACTGGAACCAAAATTACCTCAAATTCCTCAATCAAGAATTTTTGATAAAGAAGACAGGGAACTCAGAGATGAAAAGGCAAAAAACAAAATCTCGTGTTTTTTTCTCGTCGTCGTTTGGTCGTGTCCTACAACTAAAACCGGCGAACGAATAAGAAACTTCGAATTAGTTTTGGAAACAACACAGAAGAAGAAAAAAGAAGATAGAGAGAAAATGTCGTTTACAGGAACATTGGATAAATGCAAGGCCTGTGACAAGACCGTGTACGTGATGGATTTGTTGACATTAGAGGGTAATACTTATCACAAATCATGTTTCAGATGCAGCCATTGCAAAGGCACTCTCGTGGTATTTCTATTCTTTCTTTCTTCTTCTTCTTCCTCCATTGTTACTTACTCTGTTTTTTCGACGATGCTTGAAATAAAGATCAAATCTTTTTAAACAGATAAGCAACTATTCATCAATGGATGGAGTGCTTTACTGTAAGCCACACTTCGAACAGCTTTTCAAAGAATCTGGCAACTACAGCAAGAATTTTCAGACAGGAAAGACTGAGAAGCCCAATGATCTGGTATGTAAAGATTCCTCTTTTAATTTCCATAGATTGTTTTGTGTTTTTTCATCTGAATTTTGTCAATTGAATTCTTCTGCAAGACTCGAACTCCAAGCAAGTTATCATCATTCTTCAGTGGAACACAAGACAAGTGTGCGACTTGTAAGAAAACAGTTTACCCACTTGAGAAAGTAACAATGGAAGGAGAAAGTTACCACAAGACTTGCTTCAGGTGCACACACAGTGGTTGTCCTTTGACTCACTCTTCTTACGCTTCTCTCAATGGCGTCCTCTACTGTAAAGTCCATTTCAATCAGCTCTTTCTCGAGAAAGGAAGTTACAATCACGTCCATCAAGCCGCTGCTAACCATCGTCGATCCGCCTCTTCTGGTGGCGCTTCTCCGCCTTCTGATGATCTCAAACCTAAAGAGGAGGATGCCCCAACTCCCGAGGGAGAAGGAGATGAAGAAGCACCAGTCCCTGAAGCTGCAGAGGATGATGAGCCTGATCCCATGGTTGAGTCTTGAATTTGGTCCAGGAACCATCTTATCAGTTCTCAAGTTTCAAGTTTTATATGCTTTTTCTATTTAATGGATATATTTATACAATTTTTTGTTGTTTCTTTCTGTAAATTCTTGTAAAGCTTAAAGCTCTTTTGGAGAGAATCTCTTGTAAACAAAATCTTTAACATCCAATTTTTTGAAGAGGATATATTTGACCTTTAGCTTTAAAACTTTGAGAACCAGTTTCTGTTGTGAAACAAAGGTTATTTTATTTGATGAATCAAAATTCAAAACATATGGTATCGATAGTATGCAAACACACTTCTCTCCATTTCTTGTAATGTAAATATAATCAAAAGTTGTGAGATTTCGCCAAAGAAGAATCAAACTCTTGACACTGTGTTCTTGAGATGGATACTGTTTCAAGACATGAACAGAGCCTTGCATTGTGCCATTGTGTCATCCGGACTCGTAACTGCAACAACAGAAACAATCCTACTTGTCATGAAAATATCTTCCAACACAAACACATAGAGATAAAACAATAATATATCTTCAAGTAACTGACCTGAATGGCCAATTGTTTTTGGTGATTCATATATTTCATAATCGTTTCCACCCTGTACAAGTCAGAAGCCATAGTTTTCACCCATCAACCTCAACAGAAACCATACAAGAACTCTAATGAAGAGATTTGGAAACTTAAGTTGAGTTTTATACCTCATAGGTTTTGTCACCGAAGAAATGGATTTCATTGAAGTCCTCGAGGTATTGCAGGCAGTAAGTCTTATCCCAACCTTTAGGGAAGACCTGAACCATCATAACAGTTAAAATAGAATCAGTAACTCGAAAAATTGGATTTAAGAAATTGTTATAATCCACATTTTGATTCTACTCACATCGAAGCTTATCTGTCCTCCAATTGAGAAAGTAAGGTTAAGATGCGCAAACCGCTCACGAAGTTCAGCTACCATCTTTGGTCGGATGTTTTGAACCTTTAAGAAAAATGTTAAACAATAACAGTGCTCAGAACTTTTTAACAAGAAACTGAAAAACTAAATAGTTTCTTATACCTTATCATATCTCTCGAATTCGTCTCTTTCTTCTTGGCTGCAGTTGCGACCAATCGGTGATACATTGAGCATTCCATTTCGGAATTCAATAAATGTTCCCCTATGAATACAAATTCAAGAATATAAATCCTTTTACAACTTTGCAAACATGATTAGAGACTAGAAGTTGGATCCATATTATACCTTTTAATTGGAATATCCAAGTCTGCAATGTAGTGCAGCGTGAAATTAATCAACTCCTGCATCATCGATTTATGATATTACAAACTATCCATATACATATACTACTAGCATACACTTCAACATCAATGAAACCGCTAAAGAAACATCAAAGCAACTGCTGCTACTACACATGAGGGGACCATGATATGTGTTTTACCTTGAGTTTATCTTCTCCAAGGTACAGCTTCAGGCTCTGAGAAAAAGATACAAACTATTAAGGAAGAAAAGAAGCGATAAAACAACAATGTGGATAAGCAAGTAAAAGCCGTAGTTTCATATGCACCTGAATTCCAATGGATTTCCCATCTTTATGGGCAACAAGACCATTCTCAGAGAAACAATAATCATAGTCGTTAGTGACTGCAAAATTTAACAAATTCAAAAGGTTTTAGCCAAACAGATGGAGAATATATCACAAGGCAAGAAAGATAGAGCCAGATCTAAATTTCTCTCTTAATAAAATCAGATGAAAACTAAGCCTTAGGAAAATCAAACACATTTTAGAATTTGAACTCAACAAAGATAATGATCAGCAGCTATCCTAAATTCCAAATCTACAGACTTTTACGAATCCATGTTGTTGATGGATCTAATCAAGGATTTGAAGCAGAGAACAGAACAAAAAGAGATCATCCTCATCAAAGTAGGAAAAAAACCTTTCGTTGAATATCAAAATCGAAAATTCTACTACAGATTATCGTTTTTTCGATCTGATCACAGTCGTACCTGTTTTCCCAAGCTGTTCAGATATCTTGCTTAGATCAGATCCACCGACGACTCCAATAGTGACGACCTGCAACTCTCACAGACATTTCATCGAACACTAAATAGTCATAAACACAACTCATAGAAACGCAACTTAGCAACGACGGAATCAATCACATACCTTGCGCAATTCTCGGATAAAATCAAGCAATTCTTGAGTAGCCTCCTTCCTTGGAGCTGTGAGAGTACCGTCGACGTCGAACAAAGCAATCACTCCGGGCTTTTTGGCCGCCATTGTATTTTGGTGGAAAGGATCGTAAGGATGAATAGTTTTGAAATTGGAAGATGATATTAGCGGATGATGTGAATATATAAATACATTGGACCGATCTAATCTTAACCAAAGAGTGTCGCTTAATATTTGGTCCTCACTTTTTTGTCCTAGAGATCAGTGATTGGTGGATAAAATAATCGTGACGCATAAATTTATTATTTTTCTATTGTAGTGAATTCTATGGAAAATTTTCTTATTCAATTCGAAATAAAAAGGTTGAAAAGTGAAAGCTAATATGTCATTTCTAATCATTAAAAGATTTTTTTTTTCATTTCTTTCTAAGGTAACCGATATTAAAATATTATTTTGAGTAAATCGGTATCTTACAATAATAGTATAATTTTACATTATACCCTTTTGGTAAACTTTTATAAAATTATTTGGTTAGACCATTACAGTAATCTAACATTATACATTTTTTGTTTTTTTGATAAAATCTAACATTTTACATAAAAGAAAAAAACAAAACTAATTTTTTTTAATTGTATGGTGTCTTCAGAGCATTTCTTCGAGGAATTACTCTGCTACATATAAATATAGGAAATTTGAAAATTTACATGGACAAGCCAAAAGAAAAAGATTGAATATTCTCGTACGACGGAAAAGTATTAATACTTTATCCCGTTCGTCGTAAAGATGTGAAGTAAACCATTCCAATATTTGTTTTTTTCTTTTTCTCTAATCACCAAAATACTTGTCCGTTGACCAAAAAATCTACTCGGAATAGTTTTAGGGGAAGTATCGAGGCCGAGGAGAACTATTTATAAACCAATTTAGGCCGTTGCTAAAACTTGGGCCGATGAACTTGAAGCCCATGGTCCTCGCGGGAAGGTATTATACGGCGCCGTTCGTTTCCAGTTCATGTTGTGCCACACTTTTGTTCCCAATGTTATTATCAATCTTCCCTGAGATACAAGCAATTTCTCAGACTGGTTACATTCTTGTGTCAGTGATCATTCTTGTGAGCCAACTAGCTTCGTCACATTGTTAAAAATCAAAAATTGCATCGGCTGGTACGATCTCCAAGAAACTTGAAGGAATGCTTCATTTTCATCTCCCTCGAAAGCACTGGAAACTTTTCTTTATATTTTTGTTTTATATTTGGCAATTGTCTCATATTTGCTACGCCAGAAGCCGAACACAAATATGAGCAAACGATATCATGAACAATTGCAAATTATTGAATTCAACGAGGTACCATAACGAACTACCTAAACTTTAAACTCTTGACAGAATCTTGAGGTTTCTTGGTCACTTTTGTTTATCAGGTTGTTGGTATTACTGGGTTGATATTGACAAAACTAGATGGCTCTGCCAGAGGTGGTTGTGTGGTAAAACCCCCGTAAAATTTCCATCTCATGTCTCTGTTATTTCCTCATTAGTTCTGCTCATCGAAACTGGTTCTGCAGGTGAGTGTGGTTGAGGAATTGGGCATTCCAGTAAAGTTTATCGGTGTAGGAGAAGCTGTAGAAGATCTCCAACCTTTTGAGTTTCGATGCTGAGGCCTTTGTGAACGCTATATTCTCCTAAGCCATAAAACGTGGACTTAGCTATCATCTTCATTCTTCAACACAGGCCACAACCAAGTGGAAATTTCCCAGTGCTTTGGAGGGAGATGAAAATGAAGCATTCCTTCAAGTTTCTTGGAGATCGTACCAGTCGATGCAGGTTTTGATTTTAACAATGTGACGAAGCTAGTTGGCTCATAGTATAATCTAACGTGGATCTCGCTAGATAGAAACGCCAACTTTGCGCAGGCTAAAAAAGCGCCAATTTTCTCAAGGTTTTGAGCGCATCATCGACTCTTCCAGCACCAACATATCCATTGATCATTGATTTCTCTGTGTGATTTGGTGATCCGTTATCGTATGTGATCCATAGTCGAAGAAATTTGATTAAATGAAAGTTAAGCTTTGCAGTAGCTTAAGATATATAGATAAAATATGTTGTGTTTGTATCATCATAGCATTTATTCAACCAAAGATAAAATGAGTTTTAAGATTCAAAATATAAAGGAATCTGAGATCAAACAGAGCGAGTTTAAGAAAAAGGAATCATCAAACATGTTTCTCTCTCAATCAGTGGTCAGGATTGAATTTGACAGACTCCTTGTAGATAAGTTCCTTTATGTGTTCTTCTGTGCTAGAAGGATGCTCGAAATCAAAACTGAAAGGAGTTGAACAGACCGGTTCTTTGCTCACATCATGGTGCGGTGTTAGGTAAGCATGGCCAAGGGCTTCATCCACTACACACACACAACAGATGCAGATATAACCAAACCGAAACCACATAATTTTTTAAGGATCTTTGTGTTGTTTGTTACCTGAGATGCGCCTGTTCGGATCAAAGACGAGCATTCTCTCCAGCAATTCGATAGCCGTAGAGGGCATTTTCGGGAATCTAGCAGCAAACTGCTGTTTTGGGTATCGTGGAAGTTGCCTGACGTATCTTCTTGCGTTGTCACTGCGAAGGAAACCGAGACTGGAATTGTCTGGAGACCCTACAAGCTAAATTTCAAGAAATGGATTCTTTTAGTGAAATCATCACACAAGGGTATTGCAGTTTCACACAACTTCAGAACTATTTTACTTTAAATATTTTACCTCTGTGATAAGCCTAAGCTGATGAACATAATCTTTGCCTGGAAACAATGGTTGTCCCGTCATGATTTCGCCGAGTATGCAACCAACTGACCAAATATCAATAGCTGCGGTGTACTCTGAGCAGTTAAGAAGCAACTCTGGAGCTCTGTACCAACGGGTAACGACATATTCAGT
Source organism: Cardamine occulta (assembly GCA_028015245.1). NCBI lineage: Eukaryota > Viridiplantae > Streptophyta > Magnoliopsida > Brassicales > Brassicaceae > Cardamine > Cardamine occulta. The sequence continues at coordinate 18,206,052 of CM051377.1, forward strand.
CATGAAATCTGTGTCTGAAGTTGTTCTTGCAAGCCCAAAATCACCAATCTTTAGCTCGTTTTTCGAGTTAAGTAGCACGTTGCTTGGCCTTAGATCACGATGTAATATGTTTGCCGAGTGCACGTATTTGAGCCCTCTTAAGAGCTGGTACACAAAGAACTGTAAATAGGATAAAGATCAAATCAGAATAGATCAGATCAGAGAGTTCCAAGACTTTTTGCTAATGATTACAACAACACAAAGAGACTTACGCGGCATTGATCATTGGTCAGTGTTTGGTTAGACCGGAGGATTCGCTGAAGATCAGTGTCCATTAACTCATAGACAATGTAAACATCGTTGAAGATATCTCGTTGCGGAGGTCTTACAATATCTTTGATGGTTATGACCTAAAGAATCAAACCAAGGCTTGAAATTTAGATTAATCTATGATAAAAGAAAAAGACAGAGGAGTCCTCTGTTTGCCTCGACCCTGAGGATCGATCAGGAACACTTGAGAGATCTGGCAAAACTATAACTCGAGAAACTAAATATGAGAAAAGATGGTTTAAGGTTTACGTTCTCATGATCCATATGCCTGAGAAGCTTAATTTCACGTAGAGTTCTCTTAGCATCGATAATGTTATCAAAAGCATTACCGATTTTCTTAATGGCCACTTTCTCTCCCGTCACTGAGTTCACCGCAGCACTGTAATTCAAGAATCAAGATCTTATGAACATTTAAAAGCTGGAAGGCTTTGATAACTGATCAGAAGAAGAACCAAAAAAACTTACCAGACAATACCGCAAGCGCCTCTACCAATGGGACTTATAGGAGGGACATACTTTCTGGAAACTTCAAAGAGCTGTCCATAAACGTTGTACTGAACATAGCGGCCACCGTGTGTTGGCACAACTTTGATGCAATGATCGGTAGAACCAGAGCTTGATTCTCCAGACATGATGCAATGATCAGACCAAGAACGAGACAGAGAGAGACCAGGAAGATAGCCTTTTGTTGAAGTTGAAGGATCTCTCTAAAGTGTCTCTTGAAGACACTAAATCCATGTGAAGAGAAAGAGCCTTTTTCAACTGTAAAAGACCTCTCAAGTGACCCGTGATTCTAAAGAGCATGAAACGTGTATGGTCACATGAAGCAGAGTCACTCGTTGGCTCAATATTGCATTTTTCATTTGTTACTATTAATTGCACTTATCTATGAATCAATGCCTGTATCATTTCTGATCTGATTTGTTCCTTTGAAATTGGTTCAGAAAGATCGGATCTTTACAAAGAAAGCAGTACTTTTTTCAAGCTTATATTATATATTGCAGAATTGATTTCATTACAGGCAAGACCAACACACATAAACCGAAGAGCCAGGCTCAACAGATGGACTCAAGCAAACAAAAAGAGAGACACTTTCAGGGACTTAAAGCTGCCTTTTGTCTAGATTAAACTTGTTTGTTTACCTCACTGTCTTAAACCTGCATCTTCTCCAACTGAATTGCCAGAAATTGAGTCACTTGACCTAAGATTACAGAGTAACACATCGCGTCCGCTTAAAGTCATTTTAAAGAAACTGTCAACTTCCTCCAGTAACTGATCTAACCCTTGAGACAATTTCTCAGCTCGTGTCCCCAATTCCATAACATAATCCTTAAAGCATTCAACTTCGACAGGATCAACGCCATCTTGGATCATCGGGTATAGCTTCTCAACACTAGCATCAACGCTCTCCAGCTCTTTGAGAATTGCGGTTCTACCCGAAGACAACATGTCTCTGATCTCAGCATTTACAACATTCTGCATATCAGTAAAAACCTTCGCCCACAATGGTTTTTCAGAGACATGTAAATCAAAAAGGTCTTTACTGGAGTCAGACCAGGCTGCGGTAAAAACGCTGCAGATGTAAACTGTTTGAACCTTCACACCATAAAAGGCTCGCATAAGAACCTTTCCTTTAGGCGAGTTCTTGACTTTAGGCAGGCTCAGAGATTTAACAAGACTGTCTAGAACCGCACGGCAGTTTTCAATTCTAGGGTTGTTTGCATTAACATGTTGCCTCCAGCTATCAAGCGAAGACCGAGCCTGGAGATATTTCTCCCCGGAATCTGACTGTAAATTGTGCAGAACACATTTGAGGAAGAGATCTCCCTGGTTGAGACGTGTGAGCTCCGAGCTAAAGGCATTGCAGAGATCTAGTAACTTAACGCTTATGTTGAGGTAAACATCAACCCATTTCTCTTCCCAATCAGAGACAGGTAGCTGGAGATCAGTGATGAGTGTGTTTATGTTACTATGAGTCTCGCAGAGTGACTCCATAGCTAGCTTCATCCAGGATAAAGTGAGGATGTCATCTTTGTTCTTAGGCATAAGTTTCTTTAGTCTCTCTGCCAAAAGTAGCTCAAAACCGTTCAATAGAGAAAGTAGCCATGGCGATAAATCTGAGCCCTTTGGTGATAACATCCGAAAGGGATTTCCAAATGGGAAGAAACCTCTTGGTGGATCTTGTGCTCTGCTCATTTTGCTAGACACTGAGAAATGAAAGAGAAGATTGTTACTTGTTAGAATCATGTTGATGATTAGTCGTGCAAACCGAGTTGATGGATGTTGCTACACATAGAAGAGCTAATATAGGAACAATCCCAAGTCCCAACCTGAAGAGTCTCAAAAAGCTGACAACTTCTGAGATCTTGAATTACACAAAATTTTCTCCTTGATTGCAAAAACCACATGGAAACAAACACATAATATGTTGTTTTAAGCCTTAATCTACACTTGAAGATGGCCAGAATCAAGGTACTAGGGAAAAAGATTCAATCTTTCAAATTTTGAAGAACCCTAGAAATTAATAATCCACAAAAAGTTTTTACCACACAAGATCGGAATAAATTCTTCATCGAACAGTAAAATATAATCCTAAAATTTATCCAAAATTAAACATGTAGACTTCGATTTTCATTAGAACACATACAAAAAATGAGATCCATGCTAACAAAAAAACTCAATTTCCACGAATCTTACCGTTTTAAGTTGCCGGAGATGAATTAATCACAGGGAAAGTCTTGTGGAAGTGAATTTCTAATGCTTCATTGAATTTTCTGAGTCGGTTGGCTGAGGAAAATTTATGGCGGAGGACGTCAGTTATAGATTTTGATAAAGTAACGGGCTGTCACATAAATAACTAATTAAAAACTCACAAGTGTAGGATTGTGAATGGCCAGTACGTTTAAAATTACTCACAGTCCCGTGCATGGGATTAAATAGGAAAAGTGGACGGCTAATAATCTTTTATACTGTTATCGAAGGGCCAAAACGAGACGATTTCGTGGGATTATAAAATGAGTGAGTGGCATATAAGTCTCGTTTACTTTAAGCAAGTAAAACCAAATGTAAAACGGCTCAAATTATATAATACCACGTTCTACGGACTCCTGTTTTTGATTAATTATAGTCAATAAAAACTTAGAAGATCTATTCGAACATAAAATTTCCTTTTTTTTTTCAACTACCAGCTGCTTAGAATCATTCAACGTATATTTTTTTTACGTATTGTCAGAATCATTTAAAAAGAAAAATTCGAGTATTATAATCTACTTCGACAGAATCCATTGTTGCGTAAATGGGCTGCAAAGCCCATATAACAGCTGTCGGGATGTTGGATTGGAGCCCCACAATAAACACGCCGGTAGGCAAAAGTATGGACCCCGCACTTAAACTCAGATCCGGACAAGGACTAAGAGCTGTCTAGTCTGTCTTTTATCAACGTCACTCCTTTTTCTAGTTTCTTTAGCCCAACGTTTTAAAATACGTGTGTATACAAACTATCTATTAAAAAAATTTTATGGGCCCATTATAGACTTAAAAGAGAGAAATCGGCCCATAGATGTTGAGGAAGCCTCTCGCTGAGACAGAGGGTCTCCGTGCCGAATCGCGCTATGAACTTGATAACGGCGATGATGTCTCCCGGAGCTGAATTGCGGCCATACAATGCTACAATCCAGTTGCTGCATTTCAGTTTGCCCTTACACGGCGAACCAACCTTCGTTCCTTAGGACACAGCAACGTATTACCTCCGATCTCTCCTCTGATCGCATCACCCTTCGCGGTAGTGGTGGTGGTGGTACAGCCGCCGTTTCCGCCTCCGGCCTCCGTGATCTCGTTTTCGTCGTAAACCCTCAAGGTGTGTTTGCCCTTTTACTCACTGGACGAAGAAATGACTGAGATTTGGAACAAACTGGATTTAAAAATGATGTTTTTAAATGAGAATCAATCTTGAGGTGGGATTGGGGTTTAGAGCAGTGATCGTCTATTGATTCTTTTTAATGTCTTTTGTATGAAATTAGGTGCTAATGGTAGAACAGCTAAAGAATGGAAGAAGTTGCTTCCTTACCTTCGATCTCGTCTTGGTAAAGACTGTAATGTGAGTTTTTGATATGCTTCCTTTTTGTGCCCTGTGTTAGTGATACCATCTTCTTTTGCTTTCTTGTTATGAATATTGAATCTAAATGATTTTGCTTGTCTTCTTGTTTGTTTCTCCAGGTATGTGAATCTTTAACATCGGGTCCTTCTCATGCCATTGACATTACAAGAGAGGTAAGGAGTAGTGAAAGTAATATATCACTTTGGTGGGTACAATATTCTCTTTCTTGTCGATTTAGTTTTAAGCTAATCATTTTCGGTTGCTTATAATTATCCTCTCAGGCTATTAGGGATGGCGCAGATGCTGTAATTGCAGTGGGAGGTGATGGAACACTGCATGAGGTAGGAATTGAAAGTCTTTGGTTGCTAGAACTGAGCTCTGGATAATCTTAGCTCAATAGGTAGTTAATATCTTTTTGATCTACAGGTAGTTAATGGTTTTTTTTGGGAGGGAAAGCCTGTCTGTAATCTCAATAGCGAAGCTAGTCATTCGACTGCACTTGGTGTGAGTAGCTTGAATTCACTTTTTGCTTGTTTTTGTGCATATCTCTTGCGGGGTTACAACTTAAAATCTCAGTTCATCCTTTTTTTTTTTTTTTTTTTTTTTTTGCAGCTGATTCCCTTAGGTACTGGCTCGGATTTTGCTAGAACATTTGGTTGGTTAGTTTTTTGCAACTTCTGTTACGATGTGATTTTGTTTCTGAAACTAATGTTGAGCCAAATGCTAAGTAGATCCTGCATTTGTTAGGAACAACGATCCTTGTGAAGCGGTGGAGCGCATTGCTAAAGGTATGTCACTGAATTCATTTGAGGAATTGGGATTTATCAACTTCTGTGTAATTATGTCTAATATATCACATAACCAGCATTTTTTCAGGAATGCGATCACAGGTTGATGTTGGTGTTATTGACAAGGAAGGAAAGGTTTTGCATTACTTCATTAACGTTGCTGATGTTCATTTGTAAGGATATCATGGACATCTCCTGTGTGATTGATGATCCTTAATGAGGCGGTTGTATATCTATCCTTTTGTTGTTCATCACTTGCAGGAGCGCAAAGGCAGGTTTTTACGCTTCGAAGTACAAGAAATTTGGAAACTTGTGCTACGTAATCGGTGCCCTACAAGCTTTTATGGGGCATCAGAACCGAGATATGAGAATCAGAGTAAGCAATTTTTTTTTCTGCAAAATCCCTTCTGTACCATAGCAAGTAACTTGAAAGCATTGTGTTATATTCTCAGGTCAATGGAGGTGAATGGGAAATATATCCTCAGGTCACTGCTCTCTGCGTTGGAAACGCTAAATACTTTGGTGGTGGAATGAAAATCACGCCAAACGCTATCCCTGGAAATGGAAACCTTGAGGTGTAACAATTCGTTTCTCCGATCTCATACCCCTTTGTTGTGAATATGAAGCTCTTGACCATCATACACTTCTCTACAGGTTGTGATTCTTCAAGATTTCAAATGGTATGATTTTGTAATTAAACTTCATAAGCTTTACAACGGGACGCATCTCTTAGTTAAAAATGTGACTTCAAGAAGGTAAGATTTTTTCTTCGGGTTCTTCACATTTTGTGCTGTAAATGACATTAGCACTTGAAAAGTCACCACCTTGATGCGTTTCTTTTTTCTTTTAGTGTACAAAGTATCGAAGTTGAAGAGATTTCAGACAGTGGAAGTATCTATGTTCAGTCAGATGGAGAACATCTTGGATTTCTACCCAGAAAGTTTCGAGTTTTACCCGGTGCCATCGACATGATCAGCTAATCAAAACCGCAGAAAGTGTAGAACACATCAGCCCAAATTTTGGATTTTTTTATTTTATTTGATTCATTGTTTAGCGAATCAGATTTATGCTCGTGTTGTGTTGTTACTATCAACGATTATATATATTTATTGCGTGGTCTCTGTTAAACACAAACAGATACTTTTTATAAGTAAAACTCGCTTTTCCTCAATCAATCACATTTGAATCCGAAAATGGTATCTTCTCTATCCTTTCATTTCATCGCCACCGTCAACCCCAGCTAATCCGGCAATGCTGGCCGTTCAATCTTCCGACGTAACCTTCGATTCGAAGCAACCGGAGTTATTTGCAGAGGACAGAATCCTACTAACGAGCCACAGATAACCAAAGGACCCGAGCCGGAGAATCTTCCACTCAAAGTCGCTTGGTACGGATCCGAACTACTAGGAATAGCTGCTTCTGTTTTCCGATCCCCGGCATCTCCTCCGTCAATGACAGGCTTTGAGGTTCCAGTTGATTGTTCTGGACGAGCTGTTCGTGTAGCAGTCGTAGATTCGATTAAACAAGACTTTAAGCGATCGTACTTCGTCACAGGTCAGTGGAAAAAACAATCCGAATCAGGAACTGTGGTTTTGGTTTCTTTGATCTAAATCGGAATCTGACTTTTCAGGGAACTTGACGCCGGAGGTTTATGAGGAGAAGTGCGAATTCGCCGATCCGGCTGGTTCTTTCAAAGGTCTTGCTCGTTTCCAAAGGAATTGCACTAATTTCGGAACTCTAATCGAGAAATCGAACATGAAGCTCATGAAATGGGAGAATTTTGAGGTATGGTCAACTATAAAAAAATGAAACTTTTTTCCGATGTCAGAAAAAAACTATTGTTTTTTTGTTTTGATCGCCAGAGCTCCGTCATGGGTTTTGCAGGATAAACGAGTTGGACATTGGAAATTTAGCTGTGTCATGTCATTTCCATGGAAACCCATTCTTTCAGGTATTTTATTAACACCTGAAACAGTTTCAGATTTGTGGAAAAGTGTGCAGATTGTTATAAGCCTTTTTAGGATAAAGTTTCAAACTTTTATGGTAATGATTAATGAAGACGAAAAAAACAAAACCTTTATGTCTTCTTATGGATGGATATTAATGAGAAAATTCTGTTTTTTCAGCAACTGGGTTACACGGAGTATTATTTCGACCCAAAATCCGGGAAAATTTGCAGGTAAAAGATTACTTATGAGCTCATAATTATAAAAGACATTAATATCTTTCAACTTTGAAATCTTTTGTGAAGAATCTAGTTTCACGTATTTTGATGAATGGGGTTTATGCAGGCATGTGGAGCATTGGAATGTCCCTAAGATTGCTCTGTTTAAGCAACTTCTGAAACCCAGCCGTGGATTAATGCGGACACAAAACTAGCAGATGAAGAATGATGTCAAATTCAAATTAAATTTTAAACTGTAAATATATAAAACTTCCTTCTGAAACTAATATGGGATACTGTACTGTTAGATATCTGTTAATGAATCTACTGAAAAGTCATGCATTATTGCATTAGCTCAAAAATGGGATCACAAAGTAATGAATTTGCATCTTCTCAACCCAAAAAAAAAAAAAAAAAAAGGTAATGAATTTGCGTCTGAAAAGTAAAGATGACATATATAAACATACAATCCCTGTCTCATTAAAACAAAGGTACATATTTCTCAGTAGGAGAAGCGACACGATAACCCTGCATGAACTTCTTCAGATTCTTCGATTCACCAATTTCTGGGAGCAGCTTCATTAGAACTTCCATGGTGATGTGATTTGGTTCACAAGAATTTTTAACCATTTCATCCATTAGTTCAAGCACTGTCTCAAGTTGGTTCTTGTCTTTGAGAATCTTAAATAAGGCATTGTAAGTTTCCACGTTTGGTCTCACCTTTTCTTCATCATATCCTCTTTCATAGAGAGTGCTTCTTTCAGGTTTCCGAGCTTGCAAACGGCCTTTATGAGACTGTTGTATATCACTGTGTTTGGAAAGACCTTTGAGTTCGAGCCCATTTCATTGAAGACCTCCATTGCTTTACTCATTTTTCCAGCTGAGCAATAAGCTTGGATTATCGCACCATACGTCACAACATTTGCAACTAAACCCTCTTCTCTCATCTTCTCCATTATCATATGAACACTTTCAAAGTCCTTGTGTTTGCCGAAATAGGAAATGAGAGTGTTGTAAGTGATAGAGTCAGGCTTCAATCCTGCTCCCTCCATATCGGTCAACATCTCATAGACTTCATCTGCCTTAAAATATCTTAGCGTCAGGAGAGCATCCAGCTTCAACCATTTGGTCAAACCAATGCATAGCCTTCTCAATGTTATTGACGTTGCAATAGGCATTAATTAATATCATATAAGTAACAACATTCCCTTTCAAGCCTTCCTTTTCCATATCGATTAAGAAAGAATCCGCACTGCCCACTCCGCGATGCCTGCACATTCCCTTTATCAGTATATTAAGAGTAACCACATTCGGTTCAATACCTTCCTCCTTCATTCAAGAAACAGCTGCTTTGGCCATATCAACCTCTCCAACTCTGCAATACCCATCAACCAAATAATTGTAAGTTCTTCTATTAGGCACACAACCCTTTTCCATTTTCATCATGACCAACAACTCCTCTGCTTCTTTTAGTCTTCCTACACTGCAGAGCCCATTGACCAGAGTATTAAAATGGTTTATTTCATTTAAGAAACTCTGGTCAACTCCTCTGCTTCTTTTAGTCTTCCTACACTGCAGAGCCCATTGACCAGAGTATTAAAATGGATCTCATCAGCTTTGATCACGTTTCCAGCATCACTCTTCCTTCCACTCATCTGATCAAATACTTCTAAGGCTTCATCGACTCTGCTAAACTTACACAAAGTGTTAATGAGAATCCCCAAAGTCACTGAATCAGTTTGAATACACACTTCGTCCATCTCTGCAACAACAGCATTCATTCCACCAATATTCATACTCTGTCCTAATGATGTCAAAAGCGCATTGAAGGGAGGCGCTTCCAGGGAAGCTTTTTTTTTCATCAGCTTACTCAAAGTTTCCCAAGCTACATTGGTTTGACCATTTTTGCACAGAGTTGTGATAAATCGAGTCAACCAAACACAATTTGGGGACAAGCCATGATCGCCAAATTTCAAAACCAACTGTATAATATCCTCGTCGGTCACACACCTTCTCTCTGAATCACACATTGAAACCCACCCATGGAAAAATATATCCACAGTAGATTCATTTGGCGGGAAAATGGGTTTTTTTTTTAAGCATTTCGCCGAGCACCTTCAACGCGTCATCCATAAGACCACCTTTCAGAAGAACATCGATGAAAACGTTACGAACATGCGTGTTCTTCACGTTCGGATCCAGTTCTTCGTACACAAGAACCGACTGATTCACCATTCCAAGACGTCCAAACCAACGGATGAAGAACTTGGCGGCATTGAAAGAAAGCGGTACTTTCTTCTCTTTAGCAGTCTCGTAAAGCTGTAAAAGCTTATCCCGCGATTCAGGTTCCCACCAAGCGAATTCGATAACAGATTGAAACGCAACAGAGACAGATTCATGGCGGTTTTTCAGAGACTGAGATTTCTCGTTCAGGTATTCGAAGAAAGACAATGCCAAGGAGTATGTATCCAATCTCCGCGTGATTTGCGAGAACAGTCGAGGAGAAAAAGAAGAAGAAGAAGAAGAAGAAGATACAATAAGCAAATCTAGGATATCGCTAGAGGCCCAATCATGTTGCGGAATTTCCCGAAGATGCTTCAAAAATTCATCTGCCACCAATTCTTCACATTCCTATTTAACCACCGTCGATGAATCAGATTCAGCAGAGGAGCGGCGGCGAATCAGTGAACGGCCGAGCAAATAAAAGACTTTCCGGCGCCGGTAAAACGGGAAAAACACAATTTTCATCTTCGAGGTTGAGGAAGAACTAAGAAGAAGAAGACAGTCTGTAACTAACCCAACTTCTTATTACGGGCTTTAAAAATGGTTTATTAACAAAATGGGGCTTTTGAAAGTAATAGGCCCAATCATATCTGAAAAAAGATCTTTTATTGTTTGAATTCTTCCTTCTTGTTACCTGATTTCTCTACGGTCTAATAAATCACATTGTAACTCAATAACAAAATCCGTTGTAGTCTAGCTGGTCAGGATACTCGGCTCTCACCCGAGAGACCCGGGTTCGAGTCCCGGCAACGGAGTAAGTTTTTTCTATTTTATTGGAGTAAACCGGATTCTGGTTCAGTATGGTTATGTAAACCAAGATTATTTCTATCCCCGGGAAAACCCCTCAAATCGCCGGCGCTCTCTCTCTCTCTATCTCTTTCTCTATTCGTTTCAAAGTCGACTCCTTTTTTGTTTTCCCCATTTCTGGGTTTAGATTTGAGAAATGCAGAGATTGAGATCGCGGTTAATAGTTAGGTCTCTCTTGGAGAGAAGCCGAGGGTTTTGCACGAGCTCTGATAAGATCGTAGCTTCGGTGCTTTTTGAGAGATTGCGTGTCGTGATACCCAAACCGGATCCTGCTGTTTACACTTTTCAGGAGTTCAAGTAAGCCTTTTCAGGATTAGAGTGTGTTGGGTTTAAAATTTTACTAATTCAAACTCTGGTTTTATCTTTTGGATTGATCTTTATTGCTCTATATTGCAGATTCAATTGGCAACAACAGTTTCGCTGTAGATATCCAGATGAGTTTTTGGACATTGCTAAGAACAGGTAATTTCCTTACTATTTTCGAAATGTAATATAGAGATTTTCTGCAGTAAAGCTTAGAGCTGTGGTGAAGATTCTGTGGCCATTTCTAGCTCAAATTGTAGTGAAATCGCCCATGAAAATTATGTTTCGTCTTTGGTTGATCTTTAGATGTTTGATTACAGAGCCAAAGGTGAATACCAAATGGACTATGTACCTGCTCCTTGAATTACAGAGGCTGACAAGAATAACGATAGGAAGTAAGTTGTTCGCACCTCTAAATCGACATGGACTGTTGTATTCTCTTTCGCTAGTGATTGATATTTTACTCTGCTGTTACAGGTCATTATATAGATCACTTGACAAAAAGTTGTATCTTCTCATCTTTGGCAAACCATTTGGAGCTCTTAGTGACAAAACTGTCTGGCATTTCCCAGAAAAAGTCTACAATTCTGAACCAACTCTTCATAAGGCGATGGTCTGTTGTCTCTATTTCAACACCATTAATATCATTCCCTTGCTTATTGTTGTAATGTAAATTCGGTGTATGCAGTGCGCGGAATCAGCTCTGAAGTCAGTCGTAGGAGACCTCACTCACACATACTTTGTTGGAAATGCTCCAATGGCTCACATGGTTTTACAACCTACAGAAGAAACGCCTGATTTTCCATCTTACAAGGTAAAGACAGAGTTTTATTTAGATTTCATCGAATTACTGAACTTGACGGATTTTTATTTATCCTACTCTTTTAATTATTATGTAGAGGTTCTTCTTCAAATGCAGTGTAGTAGCAGCATCGAAATACAACATAAGTAACTGCCAAGATTTTGTGTGGGTAACCAAAGATGACGTTTTGGAATTCTTCCCTGAACAAGCTTGAATTCTTCAACAAAATGATCATTAGCTGAGAATCACTCACACCACAAAAAGAAGAAAACTTTTGTTTATTCTCCTTCTTCCTGGTTCTCCTGAGGAAGATTAGAAAATAATTATAAAAAAAAAACTTGACTTGCAACATGGTGTGTAGAGGACCTAGAGGTTACTGTAATAACCAAACCAAACCATGTCTGTAGTTTTTAGTTACGCACGTGTGAGATGACGTGTAGGAATTTTTATTTGTTGTTGATCTGAATAAAGTAGTTGAATGTAGTTGGCTTCTCAACCTTTTTATACTTCTCGCCACATAAACGTGAGAAGAAGTTACATTTGTTGATTCATAACATCTTCTCTTCAATGGACGACAACGATTCTTCTCATGGTATAATTCATGGTAACAAGAAGGTGATGAAAAAACCGCGATTTGCTTTTCACACAAAGAGTGATGAAGATATACTTGATGATGGTTATAGATGGAGAAAGTATGGTCAGAAATCCGTCAAGAACAGCTTGTATCCCAGGTAAAATTTTGACATTAAAAGATTTGAAATTCTTAAATTTTTCACACGAGATACTGACACTGATGATCACTATGAAATCGGAATTTTAAAACGAGTCAAATCGAAAGGAGCTATTATAGATGTACACAACACGTGTGTAACGTGAAGAAGCAAGTTCAGAGGCTGTCGAAGGAAACGAGCTTTGTGGAGACAACTTATGAAGGAGTCCATAACCATCCTTCTGAGGAGCTCATGCAAACCCTAACTCCTCTTCTTCACCAAATGCAATTACTCTCTAAGTTCACTTAATTACATTGTATATATAAGGGAGTATTCTATATTGCCATCTTCTTAGGACTGTCGCGATTATTTGGCCCCAAAAAATGTGTAGGAAATAGTAATAGTCAACAACTAGTTGCTAAAGATCTTTAAAATTTTAAATCTATTCTAATTAAAGGATCAATCATAATATTAAAGCAATTGCTAATTTATTTGATTAGGATATTAATTGTTATATTTTTTATGAGATTTTTCTCCTTCTTTCCGGACATGCAAGGAAGTAAGAAAGCACGTTATGACCTTGATGCTCCGAACCAAACGGATCTTTCCTTAGGAGCATAATGGTGTTTGTATTTTATTCCTTGTTACTATTTTTAAAACAACAACTATAGAATAATTAATGTCACGCTCCGCCAATTAAGGTATCTACTATCCTTAAAAGAGAACAAATATATATAATCAACAGAGCTAGAGATTGAGAGAAAGAGAGATCTTATCATTTGAGAGAAATTAATTAGAAGGTTTAAAAAAAAAAAAAAGAGAGAGAGAATGGCATCGTCGGAGGAGCAAAAGGTGGTAGAAGAAAAGGGGTCGATGATATCAAGCTTGTTGGATAAAGCGAAAGGTTTCTTTGCGGAGAAGCTGGCGAATATTCCGACGCCGGAAGCCACCGTTAATGACGTCGATTTCAAAGGTGTGACACGTCAAGGAGTCGATTATCACGCCAAGGTCTCCGTCAAGAACCCTTACTCTCAATCGATCCCTATTTGCCAGATCTCTTACATCCTCAAGAGTGCCACAAGGTTCTCTTCTCTTTTCTCTCCTCTTTTTCGTTTTCTTAATTTATAATCTGTGTGCCATCCGATTGACACTAACCTAATCGGACGAACATTTGAGTTTGTTCACGTGTATCAAGCAACATTTATGGTTGAAAAATGAAAATCCGGAGAGTGCACTTGTTACTACACAGATCATGATATATTCCGTATACCGGATCTAGCCTAATACGTGTGCCATATATTTTATTGTCTAGATTTTATTCTGTAAGACAAAAAATTGGGTACTTTTAGTTAGGTAAAAAGATCTATCTACTTATTGAATGAAATTTTGTTTGTAATATCCGATCTGATGTTTAAATATTGATTAGTAAATAAATGTATAATATGTATAAATTTCGTTGGTAATTTGTCTGCCTCTAGTCAGCTAAATCTGATTTTCTTTCTTATATGTTACGAGGAGGCCAAAAAAAAAGTGTTACGAGGACCTAGGTTGATAATTGTGTGTCACTAGTATGTATATCCACGTGCATTGATCATCTCTAGAATCTTTGTGCACCCTGCAATGTATATATTTAATTTTACACACGTATACATAATACTTATAACACATGTTTTTTTGTTTTTGTTAAAGAGCGTTATAACACATGGTATCAAGGCACCGAAACGATAGATCGTCTTAGGTTTGTATTTTGGGGAATTAATTAACAGCTTCGATAACATTACAATAACAGTAATTTAATGTAACGTTATGCAACGCGTCATGTGTGACGTATTTTCATCATGTGCTAATTAATAATGTTTGTGGTTCGTAGGACAATAGCGTCGGGCACAATACCAGACCCAGGTTCGTTGGTCGGGAACGACACGACGGTTCTGGACGTACCGGTTAAGGTGGCTTATAGCATAGCGGTTAGTCTTATGAAGGACGTTGGTTCGGACTGGGACATTGACTATCAACTTGACATTGGACTAACCTTCGACATTCCTGTTGTTGGTGACATCACAATCCCTGTCTCTACTCAGGGTGAGATCAAGCTCCCTTCCCTTCGCGACTTCTTTTAATTTCAACTATATTTTTCTTAAATATAATCTAATTTTCAATAAGTACGATCCGTAATCATGGACGATCGGAGGTTTCAATTCTGGATTTTTTTTGTGTGGTTGATTTTGTTACGGGATTGTTAAGGATATTTATTGGTTATGTATGTTTCCGCGGTGTGACCTATAATTTCAATTAGCAAATCTATGTCTTGTTTATGTTATGTCGTGAGGTTTGAACCATATTAGTCACACGTTGGACATTTGTTCGGTACAAATGCAAAAATATCGGACTTTGGAGATCATGAGTTAATGGAATATCAAATCTTGAAAATTATGGACCCAAAGCTTATAACTTACTAGTTATCCCATAAGAAAATGAATGCCGGGTTATTTATCATTTCCAGGGGATTAATGTGAATTTTGGTTAGAAAAAATAATTATATAAAATGACTACTAAAGAAAAGTTTGTGTTTAGAGAGCAATAGAATGTAGGTTGTCTCCAGCTAACCATAATTTAAAAATTAGTTAGGAGCATATTGCATCTTAGTTCACTTAAACTAACTAAAAGAACGTGCTTTTAGTGTTTAAAATTTCAGATTCTCTGTCTAATATTGTTTCAAATTATTGAATTAGTTGCCAGCCGATTATATGATTGCGGAAGATCGACAAAAATAAATCATCATCCTCAAACACAATGTTTTAGGCATTCACACCAAAATACAGTAAAACTTAAACAATGTACATATAATTCAGTCCCTATTGATGAAAATTAACCACATTTAACATGTAATTACTAAATAGATAAAGGATGTAGATACTAAACTAAAAAGTGTACCAGAAATATTTCCATCTAAATAGTCAAACTTGTTTAATGAGCTGGTGAATTCTCATTGGTGCAATAGGCATCCCCACCGATACGCAGCTTCTACTTTTCTCCCACCCAATTTAATACCTTTCCCAGTTTTCACTGCAATTATTGAATTTTGTTAGTCGTTAGGACAATGACATTAAGAGTAATCTCTTTTTTACCCTTTTTTATTTTACGTTTCTCTTAAAGAATTGATGACACATAAACACGAAAACATTTTTTTTTTTGACAACGGATACATTTTAAAGTCAACATTCTCCATCACTATAAGTTTGGTTTATATAAATCACATAACCAGAAGTTATTCATTACTCAGCCCCCCAAAAAAAAAAAAAAACCACAATGACCGATTCAGATCATGTTCGTCCGTTAGATCCGGCGACCATACTTCCGGTGAGCGACGAATCCGCCTCCAACACCAAGAACACTCTCCGTCGTCGCAGAAACAGAATCAAATGCTCAATCTGCCTCACTGCAACGTCTCTAATTCTAGTCACGATCGTGTTGACTTTAATCTTCACGGTGTTTAGAGTCAAAGACCCGATCATAACAATGAACGGTGTGACGATCAACGGTCTGGATTCAACCATCGGGACTCAGATCCAATTTTTGGGAACTAACATCTCGATGGTCGTTGACGTGTCAGTCAAGAATCCAAATACGGCGTCGTTTAAGTATGCGAACACCACAACGGATATATATTACAAAGGAACGGTGGTGGGTGAAGCGCGTGGGCCACCGGGGAAAGCGAGAGCGCATCGTACGGTGAGGACGAACATGACGGTTGATATTATGACGGATCGGTTATTATCGGATCCGGGGTTGGGTCAAGAATTAATCGGGTCGGGTCTTCTGAACGTGTGGAGTTACACTAAGGTTAGTGGTAAGGTGAAGATAATGGGAATTGTGAAGAAGCACGTTACGGTTAAGATGAATTGCACGATGGCTGTGAACGTCACGCGCCAGGCAATTCAAGATGTCAAGTGCAAGAACAAAATCGATATTTGAGGTTTCAGTTTCCGAAGGTATACGTTAGGATATTATTATAACGTTTTTATCGTTTTGATATCCAAATTTTTGGTCATTTGATGAGATCAGCACGACGATAGATTTGTATATAGTATGCTTTTACTTTTCTTCTAGTTCCTATTTTATTTTATTTTCTTCACAGCTGCTAGAATTTTGAATGGAGTTTGCGTCATGTTTTCAAATTGATCGGATAAAGTAACCGGTAGTGAGTAGTGAAACGATTCTTCGGCCTTGATTAACCATATGATATGACCATACCATATCTTCGTGATTGGTTACATCTTCAATAACGTTAAGAGTTTATTTGCCAATTGACTATTAGCAGTTTTCAAAACTCATCGAGTCTTTAGTACGAAACCCAAGAAGGTAGAACGCTTGGTAAATTGCAGTGAGAAGTCTTGAATCACACAAATCGAACCAAAACAAATATCACGAAACATGGCAACGAACGTGTATAACATATTTATTATTTTCTGATAGGACCCATCGAATATGAAGTTGACAAATTTTGTTAAACAGTCAATGCTACAAGGCTCAAACACATTATAAAATAAAACAAAAATACAAGGTAAGCATAAAAATAAATATGATATTCCTTGGGGTTGGGCCACTTAATTAATAAAACCTAACTTATTAGTAAATGCAAATTTCAGTTTCCAAACAATTGTATTAAATGCATCAGCTGTAATTTCTACCCACCTCCTCTCTTCTCCATACTAATTAATTAAAATAACATATTCAAACATTAAAAAAATAAATTAAAATCTCTATCAGTCTCCTTCTCTCTCTTCTCCCACATGGACCCATTTTTCTTCTTCTTTACCTTCAAATGTCAATAGCCGCCTCCTCCGCCGCCGTCTTCCTCGTCCACCCTCCTCTTCCACCGACGCCACCACACGGCACCAACCACAATTACCTCCCAACTCTAGGATTTGGCTACTCCATAGTCATAGCTCTCGGCTTCCTTGTCCTCCTGTCTACTGTCCTTTTATCCTCCTACATCTGTTGCCGTGACTCTCGCCGCCGTACAACCGCCGTGGAATCCACAGAAGAACGTGGCGGAAGCGTGATCCTACCCCGTATAATCTTCGTCGCCGAAGATGACAATGAAGATCTCGAAGCAGGTGACATCATCGTGGGGCTCGATCAAGCCGTAATCAACTCTTACCCTAAGTTCCATTTTTCCAAAGAGTCATCCGCCGCGTCCTTCGATGGATTTGGCGGTGGTGGAGATACGACGTGTTCGATCTGTTTATGTGAGTATAAAGAAATTGAGATGCTGAGGATGATGCCAGAGTGTAAACACTACTTCCACTTATGGTGTCTTGACGCGTGGCTTAAACTCAACGGATCTTGCCCTGTTTGCCGGAACTCGCCGCTTCCGACGCCGACATCTACGCCTCTATCGACACCGTTGTCGGAAGTTGTGCCGCTCTCGCAGTACGCCGCTGATCGGAGGAGAGTCAGAAGATGAGATAATTTACATAGATCCATTCGCCTAATTAGGGTAATATTATTATTTTTGCTCCGTTTCATTTACAACTTTACTGATTTGTAATTAAGAAAATCTGTCAAAAGTGGATTTTGCCATTAATATCATCGAAATGAAATCCAATTTGAATGATTTACCTCACATAATTTATTCTTTCAGTTGATGACTTGACGTATTTGAACACTATTTTTTTTTTCCCCTTATCAATATGAGCGGTTCAAAATAAAATACGCGGTCGTGTTTTGTAACATAAATAAAAGGGTTTGAGTTTGAATAGTGTAACTTAAAAAGTTTTTTTTGTTTTCTTTTGGTCAAGGGTCGGAAATCTAACTCTAGGTATATATTTAGATTTTTGAATGTCGGAAATAGATGTTTCTAAAGTTGGGAACAAAAAGAGAGTATAGTTTTTTCTTTTCCCGCAAGTAGTCGATGAAGTTACCATCGTAAACTAATATTGTTCCAAAAGTTGGTTGAAAAGCGTAGTAGTCTATGTTAATTTTCTGAACGATATCAACATTCCTAAAGATAAAATTTCCTAAACTAATATTTGCTATACACTTCTTTCGAAGATGTAACTTAAATTTATCGATAGCATTTGCGATACATATTTGTTTGGATTGTTGTTTCATAAGATGAGAAGATTTTTGTTCCTGGTTCGATCATCGATGATAGCGGAGAAGATTTTTTTTTCTTAAGCGCGCGTTAGTCATAATTCATAAGGAGGTTGTGTAATGTGAAGTGTGAACATATGGTATTTATATATTTGAAACATTTGTTTCTTCATAACGAAATGTGAATGTGGTATTTGACTTTTGACTAGTCCACGAATTCGCTTTTAATCCCCGCCACAATCTTGTGGTGATAGTTGTTGGAGCTTAGTGTATATGTGTCTTTGTAATTAAGTAATTAACCTTACTTTGATTTCGATTTTGATTTTGATTTTTGTTTATTCTCTCTAACTGCTTGGGATACATAAGATGAATGTCATCTAGGGATTAGGGAATGTTAAAAGACTTTTTAGGATTGATACATTACATTTGAATATAGTAGTAGATTAAAGGCCAAGTCTCTCGGACCCACACCTGCTCGATAAATCATGTTAAGCCCCATACTGAAAGAGACAGTTAAGTCGTAATTCCGATTTCCCGCAAATAAACGGTGCCGTTTAAACCTAGTTTTTTTAATGAAATTTTGACGCGCCGGCCTTAAATGCTTTATCATAAAGAGCGTTAAGTTAGAGCCGTCGATTCCACGATATGGTATCCGACACGTGTCGAAAATCAACCCGTGTTATCGGTTACTTAATGAAAAGGTATGACGACGCTTAACGCACCATCAGCGTTTACATCATTTTGGGTTGTCTACACGTTCGAGGCTCTGCTTCTCCCTCGTCAACGAAACGTTAACGTCTGTTTTTTTTCATTAAAATACTAACGCTGTTAACGAACCTATTTGAAAATCCGAACCACTACGCTCGGAACCCCGAAGCTCAGGCTCGTGGTTATAAAGCCTTGTGTAAACCTATTATTTGCCTTTGCTTTTTTCCTCCTCCCCTTCGCGTTGGCATATTTTTGAGTCTCTCTGTTGAATTCGGAATCGGAGAAATTCAATTGAAAAGAATCAATGGCGGAAGAAATTGAGAAATCTGTGGCGGCTGAGGAATCTCTTATGGAGAAGATCGCCGAGAAGATTCACCATCACGATTCGTCGTCATCGTCTGAATCCGAGTACGAGAAACCGGATTCGCCTTCGGCCGTGAAGGCGAAGATCTATCGTCTGTTTGGTAGAGAGAAGCCTGTTCACAAAGTTCTCGGTGGTGGAAAACGTACGGATTTTAAACCTTTTTAATCTCTCTTTTCATGCTTTGGTACATTTTCTCTGGCGTGATCTTGTTTTTCCCCATGCATTGATTGATGCTTGATCTGCAATATGAGGATCTAGTTACTCGTATAAGATTGGATTTCTGATGATATGATGCATAAATCCGAAGCAATTTGCGTTTTATTATTCGGCGTCAATCCTGTTGATGCTTTTGTTACACCAGCATTTTCTTGAATCGATCCTGTAAGATTTGTTCCAAGTGATTTAGGCATCAAAAAGAAAACTTCAATTTTAAGGATAATTTTTTTGTTATAGAGAGTATGATAAGCTTGGATGATTAGATTAAGATATTTATGCCTCTTCTTATGCTACATTTTGAAGAAATTTTGCTACACCGTATTGATATGAAAGCAGTAAATTTGGCTATATTGGTTGATTATCTTATTGAATTATCTTTTCTCAATGACTCTGTGCAGCTGCTGATGTGTTCTTGTGGAGGGATAAAAAACTGTCAGCTGCTGTTCTTGGTGTCGCTACTGCTATTTGGGTTCTGTTCGAGCTGGTTGAGTATCATTTGTTGAGTCTTTTGTGTCACATTTCGATACTCGCTCTTGGAGGCCTGTTTTTGTGGTCCAATGCTCACACATTTATCAACAAGTAAGATTTAGAACGTTGACCATGTTAAGACCTAGATATTTGTTCTTCGTCTGGTTTAAATGGTCTTAAAACTTGTTTTTATTTCGCAGGACTTCACCTAAAATTCCAGAAATCCATGTTCCCGAGGAGGCTTTCCTTTTCGTTGCTTCTTCTCTGAGAAACGAACTAAACCAAGCTTTTGTTATCCTACGAAGCAT
The DNA here is from genome assembly GCA_028015245.1 of Cardamine occulta. Taxonomy (NCBI): domain Eukaryota; kingdom Viridiplantae; phylum Streptophyta; class Magnoliopsida; order Brassicales; family Brassicaceae; genus Cardamine; species Cardamine occulta. Next base: position 18,226,477 of record CM051377.1, read on the forward strand.
TGCTTTGGGAAAGGACCTGAAAAAATTCCTGATGGTATGCTCAATTTTTGTTGCACACATTTGCAGTTTAGTTAAACAATTTACTAATGGTTAAGTTCATATGTGAAATTAGTTTCATATCTTAAGTATCTTCAATGCAACAAGAGAGTCTCTGTTTCCATCTCGTATGTCTTAGGAGGAACTTGATGCATGCCATACCCCATTAAGATCCATGCAAGTAACTCATTGTTCCTGAATCTGATGATGATATTTGTTATGTCAGGTTGTTGTTGGTTTATGGATCATCTCGGTCGTGGGGAACTGGTGCAATTTCCTGACATTGGTGTACATCTGCTTCGTGATATTGCACACAGTGCCAATGCTGTATGAGAAACACGAAGACAAGGTTGATCCGTTAGCAGAGAAAGCGATGAAGGAGTTGCAGAAACAGTATGTGGTTTTTGATGAAAAGGTTCTTTCTAAGATTCCCGTTGCTTCTCTCAAGGCAAAGTTGGGTTAAAGAGATACATACGTCTATGGTTTTTTTTGGTTTAATTTTTTTGATCATGTGTAATTGGTTGTCATTTGCAGAGTTTTGCCGCTAATGGCCCAAATGTCCCTTTATCACACTTGACTACAGTTTTTGTTCTTTCAAAATCTATTTGTGTTTTTTTTCCGGCTATTTGTGGAGAATTCTTCATAACTATCTTGAACTTTTGCGTATAAAATCACTGAACTGAAACGAATAAAGAAATTGGCAAGTTGGAACTGGAAAGTGGGAAAACAATAGAAAATTTGCAGTGTTACAAGTACCAAAAAATACATAATACGATTCAAATAATACCAATTATGTTAGTAATACTTCTACTCGAAGTCTTCTCAGTGCAACAATTTTTCCTCAAAATTATAGCATGCACATACATGACCAAGAAAAAACAGATTCAGACTTGTTTTCTTTTTTCAAATTTCCCAAACCAATTGCACAAAAAAAGAATTAATGGAATGAAGGTGAGAGAGAGAGAGAGAGAGATAATTACAACAAGAGAAGTAAAAGATTCAGATTATAGATTCCTATAAACGAGTATATATACCAAACCACGTCAAGTGAGTAATCTGGAGAGCCTGTGATTACTATCCGATGATGTAAGAGGCACCGTTGAAAACTCCGAATCAGATTGGTCATACATTGGTCTCTGCGTAGTACTACTAGTAGTAGTAGCCTTCTCTTGCTCTTTGATTGCTGCATCTTCTGCTTCCCTTCTCTCTCGCTCTTCTGCGTCTTTAAGAAGAAAATCGACCCACATATCTGCAAAAGACTGAGAGCCAAACACAAGAGACAAGAAAATCAATCAAATGATCTCATTCAATTGAGAGCGTTTTTGTTTAAGCCATTGGTACCTGATTATCTGAAGCCATATTAGGATGTGAATCCGGTGAAGCACTACCACCACCGCCTAAGATGCCCCCGACTAAGCGACCCGGTAAGCCCAGTACACCTCTAACAACGCCTTTACCCGAGGCACCTTGCTGTGCCAATCCTATTCGCTGTTTGTCTTCCTCTGAGAATCCCAGCATTCGAACCATTAGGTCCAAAACCTACTTGGAGACATTCCGATGAGAGAAAGATAAGCTTAAGGCCATAGAACAAAATCGATTTTTGAATTTTAATTCCACAAATGTTCACCTCTCTGCTGTGATTCCTTTGGAAGTACGTAACCAGCAACTTGATAACAATACGCCTGAAGAAACAATATGACAAGAGGATCAGTTTCCGAAGGAACATGAAAAAACATGTAAATAAAAGTCATTCTCCCACCTATCAACGAGAAAATCAGAGTCCATTGACATTCTATTGAGCCTAGTCATGCTCTGCTCAAGAACACGCCTTACTTTTGCGTTGTCTTCTTCAACTTTGCTTACTCTGTTTTTCCATTCTGCTGCAATTTTTTCAGCCTGTAACAGCTTCGATGTGACTTCCTCCTTTTCTTTCTTTGATGACTCTAACCGCTCATCAACATCCTTAAGAAACAAAAAAATTACATAAACCGAAATCCATATGATATATCAGATAGTTGACAAAAGAAAGGATTAGATATCTTACTTTCAAACGAGCTAAGAGTTTTGTCGCCTCTTCTTTAGCCACTGCAAGCTCTTGTTCAAAATGCTCCTACAACATATAAGAACAAGTATACGTAAATGAATTAAGGTTATACCTAAAACAGGAAAAACTTCAAATTTCCTAACTAATACCAACCTTTGCTTCAATTTCAGCATAGTACTGGCCAAGAGCAGTTTGAAGATTTAAAAGTTCCACATTTTTGGAATCTATAGTTCTCAAACAATTTGCAAGCTTTTGATTTAAGTCTTCAATTATACCCTTTGATTTCCGGATTTCATGGCCATTGCTCGACTTGATTTCCTCTTGATTAGCCATTGCCTGCTTAAGAGCTTTTTCTAAACCTAGTATCTGAGACCTTTGATATTCATTGCCTTGGCGGAGTTCTTCAATTAATCTACTATCTTCATCCATTTTCTCAGACTCCTCAGTTTCCTGTAAAAAGATAACAAGACAGCTGTTATAGAATTTTGTTCAATGATACTCAGAAGTATAAATTCTTACACATCTTAAAATTTACAATTATAGGACATACGAAATTAGCTTAGGATAAATAACCTTTTCTAACAGGTGTTGTTTGAGCCGCTTTAGTTCTTGCCGTGCCTTATCCTTTTCTCTTCGTGCTTCCTCCAAATCCTTTTCCAGCCTCTGCAAAGAATTCTCCATATCTTCTTTCCCAGGGAAACTTTCGGGATTCTCCTAATTATACATGAGGAAAAGCAGAAGGAACAATAAATGCTTGGTCAACACTTAATTTTTGTATGGAAACAATGATTATTTTGGTTAAAGGACCGACTGAATCAAAAGTTAGCATTAACAAACCTTCTCCAAACTTGTAGGATGTCTACTAAGAGTCTCTGTGCCCTCTGGGAAGAGTTTTCTAGTTGTTGACCTCTGGCTTGCTTCTAAAGCAGCCTCTAATTCACTTCGTTTCAACTACACAACAGAGAAAAATGTAGATCAGTTTCAGAGTTTGATAATCAGAGGAAAACTAGAAATAAAAAATTCCTTGTTAAGAAAATAAAAGGTTTGTACGACAGTAAACCTTAAGCTCATTATTTTCCTTCTCCAGAACTTTGTTAACCTCTTTTAGATTTTCTATGGAAATTCCAACAGCCTGCTGCTCCCGTCCATTCAACTTTATCTGCAGTTGTTTGATTTCAGCTAATTTTGCATCCAATTCACTACGTACTTTGCTACTCTCCATGAACGTCTGCATACAGTTGGAATAAATAACTCTCATTAATCAGATTATAAAACAGTAATGTAAAACATGGCGATGCCTACGTAAACAAACAAAATTTAAGTTCTTAAAAATTAAATACTTACTTTTTCCTTATCTAACCTCAGATACTGTAGTTCCTCCTTGAAAGATTCATTTTGTTTCCGCTCCTCTGATGAAAGCAAGGTGAGTGAGGAATACTAGATAAGAAAGATGTAAGGAAAGAGCCAAGCTACTAGTGCTGTTATATACCCTGTAGCGAAATCTGCAGATTTGCTGATTTTTGTCGCTCTTTCTCAAGCTCTCTAGCCTGAGCAGATGCCATTGACCTAGTTCTCTCTTCAAGCATATCTGCAAACTCCTAAAAGGCATTCAGATTGTCTCTTAGAGTTCTGCGTGCAGCCAAAATAACACACCAGAGTAATATATGGCACTTTCATTACAGAGAATAAGGTCATGTACGTAGAGTAGGATACATCATAATACATGTATCTAACAAACAAACCAATGCAAAGCTTTTTATCTAAAGAAAAATGATGAACTAAACAATAGAGATACCTTTTCCTTTTTATTTGAGTCGGAATCATTCTCTGTCCCATTTTGTTTCGAGGCATTGCCATTGTACATATGGTTTCGACTTTTCCAATTTGTTGGGGATTTTTGTGACCGGTTAGGTGAATGATCACTGATACCCTGCAGAAGACTAAAAGTTAGAATAATCTTTGATAGATAGTTTACCAAAGGTCCAAAATCATTTAAGAAAAAAAAAAGAATAATTACAAAGAATGGTAAATGGGCATGTTGTAAAGAATAGAGCAGATATCTACCTTGATAGCATTATTGCTTGATGTCCTGCAAAGTTCGGTTCTAGACTCTTTAAGGGCGGCATTAGTTGAAGTCAAATTTTGTTTCAATGAGCCATTCTCCTTGTTCAATCTCGAAATCTGATTCTGTAACCAAGTGGCAGTGGCTTCTGTGTGAGGAAAGAGCACGAAACCGATGTATAAAAAAATAAAGACATTCTTTTACCTCTTTTTCTTTTAATAGAGCCGCATAATTTACTGATAGAGCTTTGATTTCTGCTTCTGATTCTTGAAGCTTGTTAATCTCTGCTTTATATCTCTCAATCTACAAAATTGAGCACACGACAAAATAAACAACCGAAAATTTCACCAACTACATTTCTCACTAACTCAGACTTCCACAGTGTTGTGAATCCTAATTTATAAACTGAGCAAGAAGATGATTCAATAAAGACCAAGAACGAAGAAAAGTACCTCGTGATTCACAGGGGATTCGACCCCATTAGCCATTGGAGACCTGGACACAGACCTCGAATACCTAAAGCCATTAGAATTCCTCCGATCAGAGTCCAAGAAATCACCCCCGCCATTGGTGGACCCATAAACGGTGAGATCTTCTTCTTCTTCATCGTCGTCGTGCACATCGAGCGCGATCTTGTTCAAATTCTCCTTCAAATTGGCAATCGAACTCCACATAGCTCTCTCTCTGTATCTCTATCACAACCGGAGTAGCTCGTGTTAACAACGGAAAAACCGACAGATTCACAGATTCTTCCTCCGAGAATTTATCAAAGAGACAAGAATCTTCTTCCTCTGTAATATTGAATCGCGCAGGTAGATCCGATTAAGAAATGGTGATTTTTCATGATTTTCAGAAGTGGCGGGTCATATAATTGGACAGGTCGGGTCATCGGTCATTTAGATTTATAATCAAGGCCCAATATGTTAATGATCCTCGCTCTCACAACAGCCTTAGCTAAATCCTAATGGGCCTAGTCCACATCCGTTGATTTATATAATTCCAACTCCAACGGCTACGATACAATTACATTAGCCCTAATATATGCTCTATATAAAGTGATCTAAAGACGCACCATCTTCAATAGGTCATCTAGGGTTTACAGTTTCTCGTCTTCCTCGCCGTATCTACGATTTTGTTTATTTAGCTTTCCAGCTCAGTGTCTTAAATTTGTCTGACTATTGTTTTGTATCGAGTGATGCGATGGAGAGTTAATATTCGGAAATTTTAACAGATCGTGAGGCTTATCTCGTCTTGCGAGATGATGTCCGATTATATTATGGTTCGTATTCGCTGAGCATCGAATTCGGCTTGCGTGTTTTGAAATTTAGGTAACGAGGGACCTATGGGTGAAACGCTTTAATCAATGCGTATTCAAGCCAAGTTTACCTTCGGAAATACAAATCGGAGATTGGTGGATCTTTCCGGGATCCGTGGTTTCAATTCCGGATTTCGGTGTTTCATCTCTTATGGATTCAGTTTTCGATTAAATTCTAGTTATTTATATTGGTAATTTAAATAAGAAATAATATGCGAAGGACCCAGCAGGGAAGCGAGTATGCTCATGAAATGAGGCTTCTCTAACAATTAATTTAACCTTCGTAGATAGTGTCTCCAAGAACTCTTTGATGATCTGTCGTTTTTTGGATTGTCTTGTGTTTTTGGTGTATAGTCTCTTATGTGATTTCTTTGGTTGGAGAAAAGCAGAGATTGTGTGTATCGGCTTAGTGCTATCAAATGCACTTTGTACGAAAGTTTTCTCTGCAATATCTACTTGGGGCAGATGGGCAGTTGTGATTCATTGTCAATTGAATAGCTCAACAATCATCTTCCCCACATTTTTATTCCTTTCATGATCATTGTTTACAAACTGAACTTTACTAAATTTGGATAAGCTAAATTGTATCATGAAAATTAACTATGGTAAAAGTTTTATGTTATTTTGATGGATGAATTAACTGGACTCCAGTGACATGTGATTTTAATTCGAAAAGCAGAGATTGTGTATATCGGCTTAGTGCGATGAAATGCAGTTTGCACCAAAGATTTCTCTGCAATATTAATTTGTGGCAGATGGGCAGTTGTGATTCATCGTTAATTGAATAGCTCAACAATCATCTTCCCCATATTCTCTTGATACGATTCTTCCATGAACTTCGCAACAATGTTAATCGGACGAGGATTTCTACCAACGACGCGAGGAAACAACCCGTCTGGTTTGAGAACTTAATTTGATTCCAAAACTGAAAAACTTTAATGGCTAATGATATATTTTACATGTGAACATTGGATGCATGTTGCCACATCTTGAGGAACAAGAGTAAGCTCAGCGATATGAATTGGATCTATAACACGATACTTACTAAGTGAACTGCTTCTTTCAGAGCAGAGAAAATTGACAAAATTACATGTCTAGAACAAGTTTCCTAGAATCCCAACAAGACTAATTATGGTCTCTCTTTGGAGTTTTAACAAGACATGAAGCCCAAATCTCACTTGCTGCTGGTGGTGGCTGAACCCAATGTCCAGGGATCCGGCTGTACAGTGAGAATCAAGACCTTGTATTAAGAGAGAGACAAACAGAGACAAACAGCAAAAACTTGTCTAACTTATGAAAATCAAACATGTAAACTTACCTTCCTCCGGGGCTTAGATATGCATCCCATTCTCGTCTGATCTGTATTTTTATCCTATAAATTAGCTAAATTACCTAAAAGAGATTAAAGAGATGATGATTTGAATAAAACCCACCTCAATGAGTCTACCCATGTCGAAACTGCTTCCGTAGTAGTAGTGATAGAACTCAACCGGTAAATCCGATACATTGTCCCAACCACCGTCAGGAGCTTCCATTGTCTTTTCACAAGAAGCTGCAACAGCTTTGCTGTCTCCGTCTTTGTTGATTCCGATACTGGGAATGAGAGTAGTGTTCTCCTTGGAGGCAATGACATTCTCTTGGGTCTCTGTATTAGTTAGGGACTGAGCTTGGTTTTCTTCTTGCTCCACCGCAGCACGAACACTCTCAAAGAACTTATCATCTTCTTCCGGAAGGAAATGCCCTGTGTAGCGCCCGTGTAACCAGTTTACTTTAGTCAGACTTTGGTATTAGAATGCATTGTACTACTTCAGATTATTGACATACCTTGCTTCTTTAGTTTTTCGATTCTCAGTGAACGTAATTCTTGCATTTGCTCAACAATTAGCGATAGTTCAAGCTGAAACATTGAAACCATGAGGGTTTTTGAGATAAAAGAACCACTCAAGGAAAGACCTATCTCGAGTTCCCAAAATAATGTAGATGGCTTTAGAAGTCTCACCTCGGGTTCTAGTCTCCTTCGCTCTCGTTTTGCTTTTACCTTCTCAATTGCCTTCATCTCGTTGACCTGAAAACAGATAGACCCTGTCAGATACCAAAACGAAGAACATACATTATTGCTAGACTCTGTCAGATATCACCTTTCTATTTGCCATGTCCTTGGCCATTTCCTTTTCCCTCCATTCATCAGCCTCTCGATCAGCTTGTTCAAATCTTTCAGGCTCCTGAAACCGTATAATCAAGATGATAGAGTTAATAACTCAAATACTGAAACATTGCTATAGAGCTAAACAGAGCTTACAAATCCACCTTAGCACGCATTTCTGCAACACAACGTCTCTTTTTTTTCTTCCACAGTTTTTTCCTTGTCGATTTCTTCATCTTGCAGGTCAATCTTACTGCTGCAGATTTCTCCTCCCACGGACTATTCTGGTCAATAATAAACCTAAAAGGCTCAAGCTGTGCTCTTAAGGTAGACATCAAGGAGTTAGTAGCTTCCACTGAAAGTGTCTCTTGCTGTCTCAAATCCTTCTTCATAGCCTCTAAATATCTCGAACACTCTACTCCTAAACCTTGTTCTAAAACTTCCATTGAACCTTTAGCATCTTTGATCAAACTCAATGCTTCCAGTTCCTTCTCCCTACATATACCCCAGCTTAGAAATTCACCAACAGTGAAGTAGACTTAACTGTGATTCAAAACTCTAATTTTCAATCGATTCACTATCACAAAAATACAATTTGATAGGCCTTTCTTACATTGATTTAGCCAGGTTAAGTGTATCTTGGAGTTGTTTAAGCTGATCGATTATGTTCTTTGTATTCCAAAACACACCACAACGAGGCGGGTCCGGAGGTAGCATCGGAGCCCAGTGGAACGGAGGATTTGGAGGCTGGAAATTCGCCGGATTCATCCCCGAGTACTCTCTACCAGAAACCCCAAATTTCAGCTCCACAACCTAATCTGAGAGCAATGAAAAAAATACTAAGAAATCAAATGATTCACTGAAAGTTAACTAAAAGACAACAAATCACTACGAACATGCAAAAACAGACTTACAGATAAAAATTTCGACGGAAGATACTTCGGCGATATCCGACGCCGGCAAAAGCAAAAACAGAGCGGGACGCGCGAGGTAGAAAGATGCTTATGGAATATTTGGGCCTTTCAAATAATGATTCACTATATATGGCCCAGATTTAAAAGATATAAGCCCATACATAATAACACAATTGTTAAAGTTTAGACTTTAGAGACCGACAAATTTAAAGTTGTTTAGATTTCTTCGTAGTAGCTAACATAGAAGAACTAACTTACGTTACCATTTTTTCTGCTTTGGGATTTTATTCTCTGTTGTTGACGCCTTTGGCGTTGCTTTTGAGGATACTCAAGTTTCTTTTGAGTCAAAACATTAAAAGAAAATTGATAGACTCACTCACACCATCTCATGACAGACTGACAAAGAAACATGCAAAACAACTTTATTATATTTCTTCAATGGAGTTTTTCGTTTACCATCCCGGAACTGCATGGCACCACCTCGAAAAGCTCCACAACGGCTATCACGTGAGAGACTTTCACGTGTCAGACGTGTCACGTGACTACCGACGTTTAACCGCTGAGTTCTCAAAACGCGGCCTCTTCGACAAAAAAGGTCACGTGACTCCTACACACTCACGGGCGTCGCTGTTATGCTCGCGGTGGTTTTCTACGGCGTGTTGGCTTGTACCAGCGTATGGGCCCACCTCATCTCCGCCGTCTTCCTCGGCCTCCTCTGGATCCAGAGCGCTTACGTCGGCCACGATTCCGGTCATTACACGGTGACGTTGACCAAACCGTCTAACAAAATCATCCAGCTTCTCTCCGGTAACTGTATCACCGGAATATCAATCGCGTGGTGGAAATGGACGCATAACGCTCACCACATCTCTTGTAACAGCCTTGATCACGATCCAGATCTACAACACATCCCAATCTTCGCCGTCTCCACCAAATTCTTCAATTCGATGACGTCACGCTTCTATGGCAGGAAATTAACATTCGATCCTCTAGCTCGATTCTTAATCAGTTACCAATATTGGACATTTTATCCGGTAATGTGCGTCGGAAGAATCAATCTCTTCATTCAAACATTCCTATTGCTATTCTCGAAACGTCATGTTCCAGATCGAGCCTTAAACATCGCCGGAATTTTAGTTTTCTGGACATGGTTTCCTCTCTTAGTCTCTTTCCTCCCGAATTGACAAGAGAGATTCATCTTCGTCTTCGTAAGCTTCTTCATCACGGCGATTCAACACGTTCAATTCTGTTTAAACCACTTCGCCGCAGATGTTTATACCGGTCCACCTAATGGAAACGATTGGTTTGAGAAACAAACCGCCGGTACACTTGATATTTCGTGTAGATCGTATATGGATTGGTTCTTTGGTGGTTTGCAGTTTCAGTTAGAGCACCATTTGTTTCCTCGGCTTCCTCGTTGTCATCTCCGGACAGTGTCGCCGGTGGTTAAAGAGCTTTGTAAGAAACATAAGCTTCCGTATCGAAGTCTTTCGTGGTGGGAGGCTAATGTGTGGACCATTAGGACTCTGAAGAATGCGGCGATTCAGGCTAGAGATGCGACTAATCCTGTGTTGAAGAACTTGCTATGGGAAGCTGTGAATACTCGTGGCTAAATGGCTTAAACAATCTGATTACATGGCTGAATTTGTTGGTGTTTAATTTCCTTTGTGGATTGCTTTGTTAGTTTGGGAATTGTTAGGTGTATTACTCATTCCATGATCAAAAAATATGTTTACTTATTTTTTTATTATATGCTCACTGCTCTGAGCATTGAAGTTTATCTCTGAGAATAATTACTTTTACCTTTAGCTATGACAACTTTTTCGGATTTATGATCTTTACTTTTTAGAAAATCATATTAGATCGAAGACGAGTACGCAGCATAAAAATAACGTATTTTAATAGCTTGTTAGCGAATTAAAATGAACTGAACAAACATATATGGTGTAAATAATTTTCTTCTCTCTTTGGTTTTTATTATTCTTCTTCATGCACTTAACATGTTATTTGTAAAGTTACGTTTCTTATAGTCTTGTGTAGTTGTTTGTTTGTAGTTAGTCGGACGTCTTTTAGTCTGTCATCTGTGTAAGGTGTAAACTTTTTCTCAGATAAATGAAAAAAATCTAGAATCAATTAAGTGGATTTTTCAAATTTTATTTTATAACCAACAACTTATATAATTGGTGCACCAATAATGGGCCTTAGTTACATGAAGCCCTAACCAAGTAACCAATAATGGGCCTTAGTTACATGAAGCCCTAACCAAGTAACCAATAATAGACCGTCATATGAAGCCAAATATGTGCCAATGATAAGAAATTTCAAGAGTCAATCGTTGAAGATGACAAGTCCGAGAATCGTTATCCATGCGCAAAGAAAAATTATCCTTTTAAGAGAATAATCCTGGCCTATCCTCGGGTCGCGCCTTCTCATCTCCTCTCAATCAAAGAAGCAGCATATTCCTCTGCAAATCCCTTTCTTTTGTTGTCTCCCTAGAAAAATCGATTATTGGAAAACATGTCTGCCCTAGTTTAAATCTTCATTTTCATTCCCGCTTTTTTTTTTCTTTTCATTCTTCGATGGCATTCCTTGTTCGCTCTCCGGAGATACCCACCGTCTCGGCGAGAATCTTCTCCGATTCGAATTCGAGTGTAAGTCCTGCGTTTATGAGGAGGAAGGTTACGGTTTCTGCGATCGACGCTAGAGATTTGTCTGGTGTGAAGAATCAGAAATCGAGATTGTATAGGAATTTCTCAGCTCCGGTGAAAGAAGATTGCGAGATTAGCAGAGAGAAAGAAGAAGATAAGCAGAGTTACTATGTGAATATGGGTCACGCTGTTCGGATTATCAGAGAAGAGTTTCCTTCCTTGTTCTACAAAGAACCCAACTTTGACATTTACAGGTTTGGGAATTCTAGACACAGAAAAATCTTAAGTAAACTATTCTTGATTAGTTTGAATCTTCTGTTTCAGAGTCATGCTTGTATCCCAATTTTGATTTGTTCTTGATTAACTTTTTCTCCTTATTGGTCTCATATTAAGTACTATTTGATCTGTTCTTGGTTAAGAGTTCTTCGGAGAATGTTCTGTTTTAATCTGTTCTTGATTAGCTCGTCTCTTGTATAATTGTTACAGGGATGATATTGTGTTCAGAGACCCTATGAACACATTCATGGGAATTGATTACTACAAATCCATTTTCTGGGCGTTACGTTTCCATGGAAGGATCTTCTTCAGAGCACTCTGTGTTGACATTGTTAGTGTTTGGCAACCCACAGAGAACACTCTGATGATTCGATGGACTGTTCATGGCATTCCTCGTGGTCCTTGGGAGACTCGTGGTCGATTCGATGGTACTTCGGAGTATAAATTCGATAAGAATGGAAAGATTTATGAACATAAAGTCGATAACATCGCTATTAATTCGCCTCCCAAGTTTCAAATGCTCACTGTTCAAGAGCTTGTTGATGCCATTAGCTGTCCTTCGACACCCAAGCCGACCTACTTTGAGTTGGGAGATTGATTCATCATCAACAACATCTGAAACATATTAGTCTTTTGTATACTAGTCTTTCGTGTGGTTATAGATAGAGTGGTGTGTATAATATAGATGTACAAGGAACGATATAAACCCAATAACATGAATACATTAAACCCTGTTATGCGTATAATCAAGAAAATCCTATATACATATTGGAAAAATAACAGATACATAAATTAAGAAGCACAACAGTTAATAACCATTTACAAATCTAGGAGGAGTATCAAGCTGCATGTGTGTATATTTTATTATTAAAATTCAAAATTTTAGATGGATTTATACAGTTTGAAGTTGTATTATTTAGAATTTTTTTTTTAAGAAATAATAATGTAAATATGTATCACATAAACAAATTCTTCATATCTCCTATCCTATGTATGTAAACCTTGCACATTCGACTTTTAGCATAAATATGTGAATAATAGAATTTGAGGATATAATATGATCAGAAAAACGAAATATATAGTTGAAAAAGAAATTATTTTTGGCACAGCATCATGTATATTGGATATTTTATCTCATTCACAACAAAGAAAGTTAATTAATTGGTCTATAACTATGTAATTTTATCTCATTAAGGAATTCAGCTAATTGGCCGCCAAAAAAGTAATTTCAAAATAAGATGTCGAATTAGCTAAAATTAAGGAATTCAGCTAATTAAATACTTGATTCTGGTCATGGTAATAGTTTCAAAATTAGATGTCGAATTAGCTAAACTTAAGGAATTCAGCTAATTAAATACTTGATTCTTAGCATAGAAACAGAAACGGATACACAGAAGTGAAACATGAAAACGATTTTTTCAAAAAATTAGGAAACGGGTACGTGTTGGAAACGTAAACACATACAAATATATATATATATATATATATATTAATTTAAAATATATAGTGAAACAACAAAATCATATTTAAAAAAATATTTGAAAGAATACAAATCCAATACATATTAAGTAGTTTAAACTTTAATTTGAGATAAAAGATCATAATTATCAAATCAAATATTTAAATCAGCATCTTTATTAGCATTCTTAAAATATTTTAATTTTTTTATTTTAATAATTATGAGATATTTTATATTCTTCAAATAGTTAGGATATTTTTAAGTAAAACAAATTATAAATATCATATATATCTCATGTTTCCAAATTATTTATTTAATAAATTTCTAAATAAAAAAATAAGTTTCCGTTGTGTTAGATGTTTCTATTGCGTTTTCAAATTAAGATTTTTAGGAAACGCATTTCTACTGCATTTTCATCGAGTTTCCGAGAGTTTATATTTCCGAAACGTTTCTGAAACGGAAAACGGACCTCCGAAAGATTTTACATACTACCTAGTTCTCGTCCTAAGTAATGGTAACAATTATATGCAATTTCAAAATTAGATATCGAATTAGCTAAAATTAGGAAATTCAGCTAACTAAATTAACTAGATTCTCGTCCTTGCTCGGAAGCAATAGCTCTTTAAAGTAGCAAGTGCAGGAACTTTCTTCAAGATTCGCTGCTTCTGAAGAAACTTTAAAAGCTGTAAGTTGTTGGTTTGTTTCAGGCATGTTTTGTTTATTTATTTCATGGGAATACCATCCAATTTGAAAGTTGTTGATTTGCTGGAATGTGGTTTACTAAAATTTCTCTATGGTTCTTTTAAGTTGTTATTCATTTTGTTACATTTTACATGTAAGTATTGTGCTTCATCTTGGACGTGTTACATGTAAGTCTTCTTATGTTTCCTTCTCTGTGGCTGATTTCTTTTGCAGCTGTACCTGATGCAAAAGAAGACCTTGTTGGCGTCAAGGAGAAGTTGGCGCAAGAAAAGATGAATTCTGAAGTTTCTGAGACAGATGCAGTATTGAGTGGTTCCAAGATAGTATTAATACATCAAAGATGAAGCACAATACTTACATGTAAAACAGTTGAAATTAAATGTGTAGTGACCTGGCCCATAATTTCCAGATTCAACCATTTCCTGAAAAAGCATCAGTGTTACTTTGAATTCCCTATTCTGCACGTAGCCATTGATCATCACAGTCCAAGAAAAAACATTCTTTTGAGTCATTCCATCCAACAATTCCCTAGCTTTATTGATCTTCATGTTGTTTATGTATCCAGTTAAATAATGATGTTCCTCTCTGGCATTTCGCTGAATGCTCTCTCACCATCTTCCACAAAACCTAATTTTATGTAACCCATAATTAACAATTCCGCGAGACGACATCCTTGAGCAAAATTTCCTCAAATACTCTTTCTAAACCCCTCAAATTCCTTAAACTGGTGTAACCTCTTAACAAAGCAGACCCAGTATAAACGTTCAAGCTAAGCCCTAATCGAATAGCAAGCGTGTGAATCTGCATTATCAAGACCTTAAATCCAGTTCCCAATACTACATCTATTATCGCAGGGATGGTAAAGAAACTCATCGAGATTCCACCCAGATCACCGCATCTCTAGAAATAACCTGATAACTCTTTCCGGACCTTTGGTGAACACGGTGTTCCACGATCCACCCAACCCGACGTACTTCGAGTTCGGAGATTGATTTATCATCATCGTCGGAAACATATTAGTGTTATATTAGCGTGTTGTGTATAGTCTTTTGTGTGGTTATATATAGAGTTGAAATGCGGTGAGACTAATGTATGGTGTGTGTAATGTGTAATATAGATGAAGAAGAATGAAAGAAACCCAATTAAAGTGGTATACAAGAAATATTAAGACCGTTTTTATGCGTGTAATCTTAACCATTTACTACTTAGTATATGCTAATATCAGTTTAACTGTTTTTTTTCTTTGCTGTATATTGTAATTCAAGATTTTAGATGGATTGATGCAATTTAAAATTGTTTTAAAATAGTCTTAAGACTTTCTTTACGCGCATTCAATAGTCTATTCAGATTTTTCGATTTAGAATTTTATATCTTTTGATTTAGACTTTATTCAATGATTAGTTTTTTTGAAGGTGAAAAGGGGTGGAGATAGTACGTGTGCGGCGGTATCTAAATTGATTATAGTCCTATGTCTGTATATACAGACTAAAATTTTGAAGCCCGGTTTCTAAAAATGTGTAATTAAGTAATAACCATTAGATTTGGTGGGTTGCCGTTAAATGTTTAAGAATACTATAACTTTTACTAGCATATTTCTTTTAGATTTAAATTCCAACTATGAACCTAATGGTTTACTCTAGTTCAAAACAAAGTACCCTTTATTTTCGCCTGCTTTAAATCACCTGAATCATTTGAAAGCAGATGTGGCAAAAGTGAATAAGAGCAAGTAGGGGCCAATGATTTTTGGGCAGTAAACCATGATGAAGTCATGGGCCTTAGCACGTGCAAATCGCCAGGGTCCGTTTTGACAGCGTGTGGATCTCAGGATGCGAAGCTGGCTAATGCTGACGTGTCAGCCAGCGTTTCTTTACATGCAACTTGCCGGAGTCATTAAAACACAGTACCGTTGACTAGTCTTTTTGCAAGGCCATTTCCGTCATTAGCTTCCACCTCCGTTTTTAAGTTTTGGTTAATTATTAAATGCTTTGCATATATTCTCACCTCACCACAAATATTTAAATGTCTGATATAAAAGTTATCAACTACCGCAATAAAAGCAAATACAACAAGACACATGAATTTTATTACTCATCTAGTATTTTTTGGAATCACAAATTGATTTTGATTCGACAAAACCTTCAATTTATGCTGTATTAATTGGTCGTATTAGTTTCAATTTAAGACGTATTTGATCAACAAATATTAGTCGAGAAACCGAACGGAAACTAGATTACAAAATATAAATATTTTTGTGTATAATAATTCGGGGTATTGGTGTGAATAATTTATTGAAATAAAAAAAAAAACATAGTGCGTGTTTCCCCAAGTCGTTTTCTATATGCATTTTAACTTGCAAAGGAAAATGCCATTTGAGTCCTTGGAATCGCTTCTACTTCACTCACCTTCCTCTCTCTCTCTCTCTTTCAAGTTAGCTTAGCAGTCTCACCAGAAAGCTAACATTTCCTCACAAATCGAACAAACATTGATACAGTCATCGGAATACGAAGCCATAATTTATACTCAAATTATTCCTTCTGATCGCTTAATTCGACGCTTATCGTTTCTACTTATATCACCGGGAAGAAGAAGAAGAAGCTAAAAATGGAAACTGAAAATTCGGTAACAGATAATCCAGCAATGACCTTGGACGAGATTTCCATGGAACGTAGCAAGAGCTTTGTTAAGGCATTGCAGGTTCCTTATTCGTCTTTCGCTAATTTTTTTATTCCTTCTGTTTAATTAGATTCTGCAGAAATTAGCAGCTATGATCTCAATTACATGGTTTTGGTTGAGCCAGATCCATGGTCTCGTTGTAGACTAGACTATACATATTGGGGTCCATGGTAATAAAAAAAAAAAACGAAGTATAGTTGGCTGTAAATTTGTGGATTAAGTGTGTATTTATAGATGGGACCAAGATGATGATTGTCGGTTAGTGTTATTACAGTTCTTCAAGATTGTATCTGATCTGGGGTCAATTTTAACTCTTGAAATTAAGACAATGGCTTTGACTAATAGCTTTAGGATTTGTTTTCATCTACCGTTAGATTGGATTTTAGCTTGTGATGCAGAGTTTCACTTGGAGACGACTGAGTAATCCTCTGATTTGTTGGATGGTTTTGGCTTTAACACTTTTATTTAATTTACCCTTTACTTTTATGTAACAGGAACTCAAGAATTTAAGGCCTCAGCTTTACTCGGCTGCTGATTACTGTGAAAAGTCTTATCTACATAGCGAGCAAAAGCAAATGTAACAATCTCATTTAACTAGTAATACGGTACCTTTGAATTATACTTGTTCATATTTTCTGGTTTTATATTACCTTTCTATTAGGGTATTGGACAATTTGAAGGATTACACTGTAAAGGCTCTGGTTAATGCTGTTGATCACCTTGGAACTGTAGCTTCAAAGCTTACTGATCTATTTGATCAGCAAAATTCAGACATTTCAACTATGGAGTTGAGAGCTTCTTGTGTTAGCCAGGTAACAATACTGTCACACACTTCTCTTATCGATCTTTACGTTTTGTAGACATTCTCTCTTAAGATTTGTTTGCATCTTTGTATTGTCAGCAACTTCTTACTTGCCGGACATATATAGACAAAGAAGGTCTTAGACAGCAACAGCTTTTGGCAGTTATCCCAATGCATCACAGGCATTACATTCTACCCAGTAAGAGTTTTACTTGACCGTTGTTTAGATTCTGTTAATTACTATTGAAATCTGAATCTTTTTTTCTGTTTGGCTCTTGTTAGATTCTGTAAACAAGCGGGTACACTTTAGTCCTCTCAGACGAACTGACACAAGACAGAATCATTATCAAGCTATATCTCGTCTTCAACCTTCAGGTACGATCAATGTCCTCATCTTTGAGCGTATTAGTTAATGTAAGCAGTCAAACATCAAACTGTTAAGTAATACTTGGTTTGACTCACTTAGATGCCCCTGCATCAAAATCACTCTCCTGGCATTTAGGCTCAGAGACCAAGTCGACTTTAAAAGGAACATCCACCATTGCACCAAGGTGAGCCCACGAAAGCTTTAGTACTGTTACACGTTCTTGATAACTAAAAAACTGATACATATTCATTTGTGCAGCTCCAAAGATTCAAAAGCTTTCACAAAGACATCTGGAGTGTTCCATCTACTAGGTAAGAGAAACATGGAGTTGAAGAAGAATCAAACATAGCATTTCTTCTAATACAGTTCATAACGATGATATACATTGAAACACATGCAGGTGATGAAGAAAACATAAAAAACAAGAATGGTTTTCAGGTCTCAGGTGTCCCTGCAGCATCCACTGTCACGAAGCAGACATACAGTGCTGCTCATAAGGTAAAATCTTTGAGAATACATGAAACAAATGTCCCATGAATTCGGGTAGTATATAGGCTTGATTCGGCAACAAATTAAATTACTAAGCTGTGTATGTATAAGATGAGATACGTTCATGGTTTTGATTAGACAAGTTTGTTGCTCCTCAGGATTTGGATGTTCCCAAACTTCTGACAGCACACAAGTCACTTGACAACAACCCACGACGAGAGATCATTCAAGCGCCTGTTCGGACCAAAAGTGTTCTTTCTGCATTCTTCGTCAAGCAGAAAACTCGAAAGCTCAAAGCTGGCTATGTTTCGTGAAGGGTTCATGCCACGTTTCTTTGGATTCATACCACGTTTCTTTTTTTCTAATAAAACCTTGTCTTTTCATGTAATTATCTTAATTCCCACCTCAATGTACGAAGTCAAACAACCATTGTGGTCTGTCATTAACTGTAATAGTTTAAGAATGTGTATTAGAAGGCTTTGAAGAGCAGAAGCATTTCTACTAAGTAATTAATAAACCTTGTTGACAGCAGATTAGCCAACTCAGATAATAAAAATGGGTCAAGATATCATAACACAACCTTTCCTAATTCCTAGTCATTTGAATCAGAGCTTAAACTGATACTAATTCAGCCTTCACAGCTTCTTGGAATTAATCCATAAGGTCTCTGTTCAAATCAGTATCTTGGAGCTGTACCATAAAAAACCAGGCTAAGGGTTACAAAAACGAACTCGAATAGGCCAATACCAAAGTATCCTTAGATGCATACCTCCACCAAGTGTGGCTTCAGGCAGCCTCTCGATTGAGTATTTTCGCCGTGACACGAACATGATCGGCACACCAGGAATCTACAAACGAGTAAAAATAATAATAAATAACATCCAAAGATTTCAGCCATGGATATAAAAAAGTATCACCAACAAACTATTTTACCTTGCGAATCCTTCGCTTTAAGTCTCTATCACATGTGGCCACCATGAAGCACTTATGCTGTAAATTATAAGAGAAAAATATCACAGAAACATACAAAAGATAGAATATTAACAAAAGACAAAACATATAAAATACTCATCAAGAACCATGAGACTAGAGCATTAGTATCTTCTTACAGAGTCTAAAAAGACAAAGTTCAACGAGGCAGGAACGAAGCATTACCTCAGTAACTCTGTTAACGAGACAGTCATCAGCATATGTCCCTTTGTGTACACAGGGTAGTCTTTCGAAGCGAGGATCTTTCGCAATCCTACCAAAATTTTATAGTAACCAATTACGAATCCACGAGACAAACAGAAACAAGTCCATGATGCAATTCTACTGAAATCCCTTTCTTCAAGAAGTTTAAAAGCTTTACCTTAGAGCTACACGATACTTGTGACCTAACTTCTCTAACTCAGCCATGACGCAGTCCGTGATACAAGGAGTGCCTTCAAACCAAAAACAACTAAAGGTTAACAAGAGAGGGAAAATATTGCATACCTATAGACCAATAAAAGTATAAGTAACTCACAGTTTGCGTAGAGACAGTCCCTCATTCCCGTCACAAGATCCAGCTATATATACACCAGACCAATATAAGTCAAAAAGGATATCAACTAGAACCATAATCATATTCCAATCAGGTCCACGAAGACAATCAGGATAACTAATTCTACATTCTTTTATCATATACATTGTGATTATATATAGCTAGGGGCTAGAGAAATGCAAGTGAAGATGTACTGACCTTATACTGGATTGAGAAGTTGATGAAGTTAGTATCCACCAAAACCCGGTAAGGAGGAACCAATTGAGTGTTGTAAGAAAAGAAAAGCCCTGCAGGAACACTCGGACTAATCCAAAAACAAATCAAAATCCAAACTTCTAAGAAAACCCAATATAATTACAACTAGGTAACGAAAGCAAAAAAGGGTTAGCTTACACGTTTCTGGGAAGTTCCGTGAGGTCCTTCTTGTTTGGATTGAGAACCTCTTCCTTGTAACTGAAGAAAGAAAACAAAACAATATTAAGAACCCCTAAAAGTGATTCAAATTCCAAGGAAGAAGAATCGTTTACTTACTGTTTCAATGCTTTGTGACTCATTATCTTCTTCACGACAGCAAACTTTTGAGCTTTCTTTTCCCTTCCCATCTTTGAAGCACAGAGTTACAAAAAAATCCTAGAACTAAGCAGAGAGGATAGGAAGCTGAATATGCGATGCGAGGTCAGAATCGGCCAAGGCAGAGAGAGGTTTTCGAATTGTTCAGAAGGTAGAGACGAAGCACCAATTTGTAAAAATTACCTATTTAAACCCTAAAAAACGGCGCCTAAGTATAAGCCCAATTGTGAGACCCGTCTAAGTTAATGGGCCTATTTTAGATGGCCCATACTAATTCAAAACATGTGTTAGTTATTAAAGAAATGAAGAGAAAAATCCAGACTCTTCGTAGTGGTTGAGGCGAGAATACTCTGGAGAGGAGAAGAAACATCTTTCCCTCCAAATCTTCTCTCTCTCTATAAATCAAGAAATGTCTTCAGATTTTTCACTATCCATAGAAAAAAAGCCACTATCATTTAAATCAGAAAAAAAGAAGAAGCAATTTACGTATTTGGTTGGTGGAAACAGTGATAGCTTTCGCATCGGAATTTGAGGATCGATTTGGTGGATTATTGTCGTGCTTTCGCTAAGTCTCGATTCGGTTTCCTGTAAGATCCGTCGCTTCCCCTTTTGTTTCTTACTTTAACGAATAGCTGTGAGAATCCATTGTTCACTGTTCTTATTTTTTTATGAAGATGCGATTGATTTTGTAGTAACAGTAAATTGTGTAAATTTGGTTAAAAATAATGTCTTTCCGAAATGCAAAACTTAACCAGAGAATCAAGCGCGAATTTTTTCTTCAGTGTAACAGGATTTGATTTTTTTTTCCTTCTGAATTCCAAGTTTTCTGTTGCCTCCGTGTTCAATATTTATTTTATGTTCCTTGATTTCCCAAATTATCATCGTATTCATCTATTAATATATCGATTGTGTATTTGTTGTAGTTTTTGTTGACTGAAGTTGATCAAAGATGATGCCTGTGTACATGGACTCATCACAACCATCCCAGATGAGACTACAAGGGTACTGTCATCAAGGCTATGGAAATAGCCCTCATCATATGACAATGGATGCTCCAACACAGTGTAATGGAAGCTGTGTCCACGGAAATTTTCCGGCATATAATGGTTACTTGCCTCCTTGTTATCCTCCACAAGTACCGTATTATCCACACTGCATGAATCATTCCGGGTTCCATCCTCACGCTTCTTATGCGCCTCCTTGTTACATTCAGCCACCATTTCCAGTTGGTTATCAACCTTGGTATGATTCTGAGAAAGATATGTCAGGGAATCATAACTGTGGAATATGTTCTCCCCAGATATGTAACCCGAAGAATGACAGAAGGGTTGTAATTGAAGAGCATGAGCCTGAGATTGAGAAAGGAAGTCAAGGAGAAGCTGTACTTCCTGTTCGTTCGACTAACTACCCTTACCCAATTATATGGATTCCTCATGAGAATGCTCGGAATCAAGATCATGGAAGCTCTGTTGTGTCGGGGAACCGTGAACGGCCTCCTGCTGAGGTGAAAGCTCCTGATAATATGGCGGTACAGAAAAGTGTTCCCAAGTCTTGGTTCCCATTTGACGAGAGCACCATGAAGACCTTGGCACAGAATCAAGACTGTAAAAAGGCGCAGAACGGGAAAACCATTGAACTTCCGTTTGATATCAGCAAGTTGAAATCCTTATTGCAGGGTCAAGACCTGAAGGAAGTGGAGATCCAGAAGAACAAGGAAGAGCCAGGACAGCTTCCGTATCCTATAACTTGGATACCATATCATGGGAAACCGGAAGATGTTGAACCTTCTGAGAATAAGGAGAGTAGTGACGAAGGGCGTAACTTGAAGTCTTTCTCCACTGATCTCCACGTAAGCGAAGGTCAGAAAATTCGAAACGAAGGCAAAGAAGGGAACATCGAGTGCAAGGTACTCGCGGATGCAGAGGAGAAAACTTCCATGAGAAATATCCCTGTAGAGAGCAATCCACAGGGACCAAGAAATATCCCTGTGAAACTGTCAGAAAACCATATGCCAAAACCTACGGAGCCAACCAATGGGGTTGCCAAGAATCTGCCAGTTGAGAACATAAAAAAAGAGAGGTCTTCGACTTCACCAAAAGCATCCAGGTTGCCTCCAGTTTGTCTGCGTGTTGATCCGTTGTCAAAGAAGAAAAGTGGTGGTTCTAGATCACTAAGTCCTCCTAGACGAAAGGAAGAACCTTTGTCTAAGCCTTCATCCCTACTGCGCTCTATGGAGGCTGAAAGAAAGGCTGTTCCTAAGGCTTGTAATGTAAAATGTGAAGAGACAGGCAAAGACAGGAAGATGTCTGAGGGACGCCTAGATGCAACAGGAACAGAAAAAGAATCAGTTGAAAGAAATTCTAACCTCCAAGAAGAAACAAACTGTGAGATTGCTAGACATTGTGAAACCAAGGAGAGAGGAGAAAAGCCTGGAAAGAAGACCTTTACAGAGGAGGAAGCTGCTAGAAATATCCAATCTTGGTACCGCGGATATGATGTGAGAAGATGGGAGCCATTAAAGAAATTGAAGGAGATAGCTACTGTCCGTGAGCAGATGAGTGATATTATAAAGCGTATTCAGATGCTAGAAGTCTCTACTGATCAGCACATTGAAGACAAGGAGGTTGTAGTTCTCGGAGAAATGGTGATGAACCTTCTATTAAAACTCGATTCTGTTCAGGTAATGCGTGGAGGACCAATCTGTTATCGATTTCATTGACGGGCCGAAATAGTGTATGTCAGTATGTGCTACTGTTGTGTAAGATTGTTGCTGACAGTTCTCTATTCTTGTGTTTTTCCTGCAGGGCTTACATCCTAGTATCAGAGACTTTAGAAAATCTTTGGCCAGAGACCTGTCAGATATTCAGGACAAGCTTGACTCCTTGGGAAATAGCAAAGCCATTGCGGAGGAAGAGGCTGTTAAGGAACAAGTGGAAATTACCTCTCAGACCAGTGACTCTCCAGTGAACTTGGAGCACTCTCAACTCGCAGATGCGAACAAAATAGTGTTTGAGTCGGATACAGAGAGGGTTCTTCATACCTCTATCAAGGAACACCCTCTGAGTCTTGTGAGTGTAACAGGTGAACAACCTGCGGCTGAAGCAGAAGAGGTAACTGGATTGTCTGAAACCTTGGCGACGGATATTGAGCCAGTTACTGACACAGGCATATATGAGGTGGTTCTTACCTCGACAACAGCTCCAGAGAAAATTACTTCTCAGATCAGTGATTGTCCAGTGAACCTGGAGCACAGTCAGTTTACAGAAGAGAACCAAATGATATCTGACTCGAATACAGGGAACCTTCTTCTGTCGTCAGAGAAACATCCTATGAGTGTCTTGAATACAACTGATGTGCAACCGGCTGCTGAAGCAGAAGATGGATCTGGATTGTTTCGAATCTTAGTTTCACAGCCTGAACCTGCCACTGAAACAAGCATACCTGATGCGGTTGCTACCTTGACAAGCGTTCCAGAGAAAATTGGAGAGGTTGAGACTGTTCTACCTATTAATGCAGCATCAGCCGATGAAAACGGAAAGAGAGTCACAAACAGTGAGGAAGACAAAGCTGTGGTAAGAAGTTTGGAAGAGCCACCGCACGAGGTAGTACAAGTGGTGGAAACAACATGCGGACAAGGTTTGAATGCTTGCGAAGTCTCTGAAGCCAAAGCCAATGCATCAGAAAAAGAAGACAGAAAGGAAGACAATGTAACCATATTACCTGCAGAGAAAGATATCGAGCTCTCAGAGCTACATGTTGGTGTGATTGACGATGAGACTCAGCTTCTTTCACAAGATTCATCAGCATGTGCTAGTGAAGCGAAAATGACTGGAATGGACCCTGAAAAAAGGAGCCATGAGAGGACTGATGCTGACCACTCGTCAGACAGCACCCAAGGCATAGGCCAAGAGACTTGTAAAGTGACACAAGAAGAGAAAGAAGAGTCTCCAGAAACAGAATTCATGGTGAAAGAACAGTCTCGAGAGACGCAAGTCATTGAACATGAGACACCGGAAGTAACCAAGAAACTGATGGAGGAGAACAAGCGATTCAAGGAAACGATGGAGGTGTTAGTAAAGGTAGGCAGAGAACAACTCGGAAGTGATATCGAAATTAACAGATCGGGTCAAGAGTCTAGAGAAGAAACTGTCACATAAGAAAAGGACGCAGATTAAACATCGTAAATGTTGCCGTACAACCAAACCAATGCCCGCAAGTTCAACTGTTGCCGTTTTATAAACCACCAGAAACCTTGGCATATTGATTGTATCCATCTCCATCCGAGAAAGTTTAGAAAACGAGAAATTAAAAATTGTGTAACGAGAATTCAAGTTAGTTCCTTGTTAACCGCTTTATGCCATTTTCTGTTTTTAGATCAATTTATCCGTCTTCTCGTAGCGAAATAGGTACACCACTCTCGAAAATTCAGATTTGATAAGTTCGACTGAATGTTTGGTTTAAAGCCCAATATATTTCAGGCCCATACAATAATCTTCTCATTAGTAATTTATACTATTTGTTTATATGATTCCAACAATTTTAAATATCCATATTATACTGAATACTCTAAAAGGCTAAGTGATAGTTTTCAAAATGCTGTTGGTGAAGTTCATCATCGACGCACATGATTATGAGTTATGAGTAAAGAGAATAAGGTTTGAACTTTATTTATACGAAAGGGGGACCATAACTCACAGTAAATTCCATGTTTACTTTAAGGGATTACATTCAATTAAAACTTTAAAATTTTGTTTTGGGAGAGAGAGACAATGAGTGTGTGGTTTGTGCGGACATAGTAATCCTTTTCATGCTTCGTTTTCTTTCCATCTCATCGTCACGTTGCTTTGTCTGTTAGCCGCCAAATATTCATCTCCTGTGGTCCCATTTCACGTCCCAACGCCATTTATCATCTCTTTACGTGCTTTCTCATCACAACTACAAAAATTCCCAAAGATTTTAACTAACATGTGCAAGAGAAATAATATGTAATGATCTAATCTCACTCTCACCTAATCTATGGTCTTTTTTTAAAAAAAGAAAAGAAATGATGTCAGTGTTGCCGTGTTGGTCATAATAGTCTTGGAGCTGTAGACTAGCATTGAAAGGACCAGGAATCTTTCAAGCATGGTTGTTTCTGATACGAATGATTTCTATTTAATTCGTTTATTAACCTCATAATGACTCTATTAGCCTACTCTCAATCCCCAAATTTACTAGCATAATTTACTAATTCAAATGTTAATTTCTTACATAGAAATTCGTTTCATTTTATCTTCTACTATAGGTTTGTGTAAGTACTGAGTACTACAACTACTGTGATCCAATAATGTAAAAGTTCGAAAATGTTTATCGGAGAAAAAGCTAAATGTATATGGCGAATACAATAGTAAAGGTGAAAAAGATCTTATCACATTTTAAAATTCACACGCATCCTCTGTTTCTGACTCTCAAGTATATATCTAAGAAATATATTTCCCCTTGCAGTAAATAAAAATCTATGGCTTTGTTGGGAAGAAGAAAAAGTCAGAGTTAACTCGTAACCTTTTGTCGGGAGAGAGTATTAGGCTTTGGATATTGTGTAACATTATCTAAAAAAAGACATGTGAGAATTTAGTTTGAATTGCAATCATACTTAAAACAAATCTCGTTCTTGGGTTTTTGTATAAATGATAAATAAAGATGGACACTTTTTAAGGATAAGCCATGGTGATCTGAGAATTTTTTAAGGAAAAGAAGATAGAAACAGAGAGTCGAGACAGAAGTGTAAACTGCAGCCACAAGAGACAACAAAAAGATCCCAATTTTCTTATTAGCCTCATAAATTCGACATTCCCCATCTGACGAAGAAGAAAGAAAGAAACAGAGATATGGAGAGAGAATGTGAAGAAGGAGAAATGGAGAAAAGGCTGAGACGAAGTATAAGTGGATGTAGTAGGAGAGCTGCTCCTTCAACTCCTCCACCCACGTGGCGGCTCGAGTTTTCTCCTCCGCGGAAGGAGTTTCTGGCCAATTCGGAGGTTTCTGTCCGCAAATTGTGCGCCGATTTGTGGGAAACTGAGCAATTCAGGCAAAGGACTGGACTGCGACGATGTCGACGACGGGATTCAGATGTGGAATCACCTTCTGGTAGTAGTCCTCATGATCATCAGGTGAACAAATATAGCTTTTTGATTTGCTATAATGTGTGTTGGCGGGTCTTTGTGTAAAGTTTTCAGATGAGTCTAGAGGAGTTTCCATCGGAAATTTTTTCACCGGACAAGTCTCATGGTCCTAAAGTTGTCATGTACAAGAGAACTTGATTTATGCTTGTTTAGAAATTGAACGTTGTGTGGACGAAAGGTCATTTATATATACATATTACTGAGTTTTGATTTACAGCCACCAAGCAGAGGCAGAGGTAGCTTACGGAGGCAAGTCGCAGTAACTGATGATCACAGACTAGTCCATAGAAATGGGGAGCGGTTGGAACCAATCTCTCCTGCTAGTTGCAGCAGCAGCAGTTCATTGCAGGTGAAATAAATCAAAGTCTTTTGCTTGTTCACTCTAAATGTAGTTTTTTGCAATCTTGTTTTTGAGCTGGATTTGGTGTGTTGGGTTAATAATGTATTTGTAGGTTGTGGTGCGTAAGCCAGCGTTTAGTCAGACAGGTTCTTCGGTGGTTAAGTCTACGAGCTATGGTTTAGGTTCCTCTGCAAAGCTTCTCAAGGTGCTAAACCGAATATGGAGTCTTGAAGAACAGAATACTGCTAATATGTCTTTGGTTAAAACTCTAAAGATGGAGTTGGATGAATGTAAAGCCGAGATCAAGGAGCAGCAACAACGAGAGAAGCAAAGCCATAGGCGACTGAGGAAGAAAAAGGAGGAAGAAGAAGAAGAAGAGGTCAAAAATGTGTTTCGATCGATAAAGGACTTAGATGATGAGAGGAAAGTTAGAAAGCAGTCAGAGAGTTTGCACCGGAAGCTAACACGTGAGCTTTGTGAAGCAAAACATTGTTTATCGAAAGCTTTGAAAGATCTTGAAAAGGAGAGAAATGAACGGGTTGTTGTTGAAAATCTCTGCGATGAGTTTGCGAAAGCGGTTAAAGATTATGAAGATAAGGTGAGAAAGATTGGGAATAAGTCACCGGTGAGTGATAAAGTAATTGTGCAGATTGCAGAAGTTTGGAATGATCAGAGGTTGCAAATGAAGCTAGAGGAAGGTGATAAATATGATTTAGTATCGGGCAAGTTAGGTTTCGACGTTGAGACATTTCTGCGAGCTAAGGAGAAGAGAAGATCACACTCAAGTGAAGGAAGTGGCTTGAGAGGAAAAACAGATGATTCGGCTTTTATGCATCAAAGGATTTGCTTGAAGGAACTTGAAGAAGGGCTCGAAAAGCGAACAAGAAGAGATAACAAATTGCAGCTTAAGAAAAGATCAGATCAAGTTCTTAATCTATCAATGTCTTCGGAAGGAGACAAGATTCATCCAGAAATAAGTCCAAGGGAGGTTGATGATCATGAGAGTCTAGAAAAGTCTAGAACTTTCTCGAGGAATGTGAATGTGACGATCAGAGAAGGTAATCATCGTACTCTCAAGGATAAGCTGATGGAAGCTCGTGTAGAGAGTCAACGTTTACGTTCTTTGAAATCAGAGTCGAGTCCGAGTGATCCGGTCTAAGCTTGAGGCAGTTTAATAACTCTCGTCTCATATTGGAGTAATTCTCTGGTTCTGGTTAATGCTTGTTAGTTGTTATATTTAGATTTTAAATAATTTATTAAATATTTGTTAACTGTTACAGAAGAAAAACAATCTCAGGCTTTTATCAAAAAAAAAAAATCTCAAGTGGAGAAAAAAAATAAGCCTGTACGTGGGATTAATTTCTTAATGCAGTATGCTTGAGTTTCAAAAAATGGAAAACAGACGAACTATTTTTGTCAACAATTCACATACACAAAATCTAATGTAATAAACAATTCGTGTAGTTTCAAGTCGTCAGTCATCCAAAAGTTAATTCGGTTAATTCCACGATACGCTTTAAGGACACTGATTATTAAATTGATACTCTTCAATATCATAACTAAGTTATTATCTCTGGACATTTATAATTTAACCTAATTATCTATTTATCTGTAGTCGCATTGCAAATAATACTCCCATATTGGGTGTTTTTATGTTTTAGATAGCAAATAAAAGTTGCACCATGAAAATTTTCAAACAAAAAAAAAACACAAAAGTCGCACCCTCACCATATCTCTCCCTTTCCGTAAATTAAAACAGAATCTATTCAACAAGATTATGCTCAGTCTCTAATTAATGCCAATATTTACTGCCATCTTTTCCTTGGATATTTTTCCATTTTTTTATTAACGTTTGTTCCATAATCGTCCCTTGGAGTAGAACTAGAGCTCATGTTCTTTCACCTATAAAACCACTTTACACAAAATCTTCTTCTTCACATGACATAAGCTTCATCAATCCATCACCATTATCATTAACGCTTTCATTTCCTTATTTCGTTTTCTAGCTAGTAAAACGATTTCAAACTCTTGGACACTAGTTTTTCAAGTGTGACAAAAGGAGGAGCTGCCTTCGTCCAAAACGACGAGGACAAGATTTAAGGAATTAAAAACAGAATCTAAGTGTTCATGGATTCCTCATATAGAGTGCGTAGGTTAAGAGCTTGAAGAATGCGCACTCTAAGGGGTTTGCATGGTCTCGTAGATTTTCTTTCTTTCTCTTTATATCCTTATCTTCTCTTCGTTTGGATTGATGGGAGCTCCTTTTCTCTTTTCTCTTTTCTCTTTCTCTTGTCTCTGTCGTTGTATATATACACACACGCAATATTTTCTATTCACATAATACTTTTGGGTTTTGAGTTTTGGTTTGCAAATTTATATATATGGACTGTATATCAAGGCTAACTTTTTACCAGGATAATATTTGTCCTCCCTCTAATTTGGGATTTATCTCTAGTGAAATTCTTTTTTTCAGTTTGATATGTTTATCAGTTTATTTGCTGTTGGTTGTTTTTGTAGGTGATGCATGCATCAAAGCGATATTAATGTTGTTTGATATGGGAAGATGTCGTGGACCAGTTTCAAATACGATATGAATGTACAAATGTAGATTGTAATTATTTACTTTCATCATAACTCTACCTAGTTGCATCAAGTCCCGTGATTGTAATTAATAATAAGATTTTATATGTTTCTAATATGCGATATATAGAGTATCATAATTTGCATTTCTGTTTCTATATATATAGTATCATAATTTGATTGAATGTAGAATGTCTTGTTTGATAATATGTTTATAAATAATAGTCGGTCTCATGGTCTGATTGTAGTTGATACACTAAATTCGCTTCAATGCGAATGGCCATCTCTAGTGACAAATATAGTCAACTAGTTTGTCACGTATTGGCCTACGAACAAGTGTATACCGGAGATTAGTCCAGATTTTTGTCTATAATTCCAATTGTCATAAAATAATTGCATTTTGCCAAACTTTATTCGGTCAAAATCGAATTGCAACAAAGTCTGTATAACGTTGAACTAATTAATATTAATAAAAGGAACTTCAAGTTAGACTTTAACGACATTAGGCATTGCCATTTGTTGAATGAGTTGTCCTCTTTACCAAATTTGACGTTTTCCAACCAGTTACAATCCTAAATCTACCTATTGCCAGAATTTTATTTTAGTTCGGATAATTATTTTGTTTTTTTGTTGGGTTTTCTTTCCAATTTAGTTCCTTTTTGTTGACTTTTAAATTCGAATATATCAAATCTATAAAGTTTACAAATATAAAAAGTAAAAACGATAAAATTTTTAAACCAAATTAAAATGATTAAATTATTCATATTTAAAATTTTAAAACTGAATTCAAACCAACAAATCTAAGTACCAACGCAGTTAATGTATCAAAACCGAAAAGAACCAAAACGCATATCAGAAACCCAGTTACATTATAAAAAAAAACAGAACCGGTTACTAATTTATTTTGCTGTTGTCGTTACACCACCAAACCGGTAATTAGTTAGGCACACTAACGAACAAAGATATATAAATGACAGAAGATCTTTTCTTTAATTAGCCTTTCATTTTATTTATTCGTCACCGACCTGTAACCTTAACCGGCAATCTCTCTCTCTCTCTCTTTCCATCGTCGACCAGCTCTCTCCTCTTGTCCTTTTCTTCTGGTGCTCAAAAATAAAAAAAAAACTTTCTAGGGTTTCTTTGTTACTCAGTTCCTCGAAAAATCCATTTCGAATTTGACCCCCTTTTTTCCTGATTCTTCTGCTCGGTTTTCGCCGGAGAGAAGACGGAGGAAGGGTTTTCGAAAAGGAGAATGAGAGGTTCTAATAATACCGATCTATTCGACCCTAAGACGGAGATGGATTCCAATTTCTCTCGCCATGGTTCGTCATCCTCTGAAGGTGATTTTGGTTTCGCTTTCAATGATAGTAACTTCTCCGACCGTTTGCTCCGGATCGAGATCTTGGGTGGACCTTCGGATTCTAGGTCTGATGATGAAGGTTGTACGAGTATTGCTGATTGGGCTCGTCATCGCAAGAGGAGAAGAGAGGATAACAAGAAGGACAATGGTGGTGTGTTTTTATTTTTCCCTTCTTTAGGAATAGGAATCGTAATTGAAATGAGATTATTTTAGAATTTGTTTCTTCTGCTTGGTTTAGGGCTTTTGGCTTTTGACTTGTCTCTCATGTGTTAAGAAACTTATATGTTTTGCATTTGCAGTTACGATTTCAGATATTGTGGCATGTGCTGAAGAGCAGATTTTAACCGATAACAACCAACCTGATATGGATGATTGTCCTGGTGGTGATAATCTTGACGATGAAGGCGAGGCAATGGTGGAAGAAGCTTTATCAGGTATTGCATTATAATTCTCACAGTTTCTCTCGAGTGGTTGGGTTTGGATTTCGATTTGTGATACTTTATAATCTTCAGAAGAGCTTTTGTCTCCAAGTAACTTGGCTAAAACGTTCTAACTTTGTTTATAAATGGTTTTTCAGGTGACGATGATGCATCTAGTGGGCCTAACTGGGGTATGGACTCTTCTACTGTTGTTAGAGTTAAAGAGTTGCATATTAGTTCTCCTATCTTAGCTGCAAAAAGCCCTTTTTTCTACAAGGTATTGATACTTTTTCTTTACTATATCCTTATTGTTTGCTCCTGTTTATCTTGCACATAACACTATCCTTTGCTTCTTGTTTTCTTACCCTGTTGTAGTTGTTTTCTAATGGAATGAGGGAATCGGAACAAAGACATGTAACGCTTAGAATTAGTGCACAAGGTATAGATATTCAATTCAATTCTGCTTTTGTCAATCTCATCTTATTTGCTCCATTTGTCTACTAGCTTTCTTTTGGTTTCTTATTCATTTTGCATGATCTCAGTTACTGGCTTCGATTTGCATATATGATATTTTGTATCCATGAAACGGAATCAATGTTAAGAGAGTCCATAATATTGATTTTTTATGCTCTGCTTTTATGTGTATGGCAGAGGAAGGTGCTTTGATGGAGCTTTTAAACTTTATGTATAGCAACTCTCTAACTGTCTCAACAGCACCTGCTTTATTAGATGTGCTTATGGCTGCTGACAAGTTTGAGGTTGCTTCCTGCATGAGGTATTGCAGTAGACTTCTCCGTAATATGCTCATGACTCCTGATTCTGCTTTGCTCTATCTCGAGCTTCCCTCCAGTGTTTTAATGGCTGAAGCAGTCCAACCTTTAACCGATGCAGCAAAGCAGTTCCTTGCCTCCCGCTACAAGGATATTACCAAGTAAGACCCCAATGGTTTGAAATGCAATTACTTGACTGCTGTAAAATTCTTTAATTCATGTGTTACCATCTTGTACAGGTTTCAAGAAGAGGTCATGGCCTTACCATTGGCTGGAATTGAGGCGATACTATCGAGCGATGATCTCCAAATTGCTTCTGAGGATGCTGTCTATGATTTTGTCTTGAAATGGGCAAGGGGACAGTACAGTTCATTGGAAGATCGTAGAGAGATTCTGGGTTCACGCCTTGCACTCTACATCCGCTTCCCATACATGACTTGTCGAAAGCTGAAAAAGGTACTTACTTGCAGCGATTTTGAGCATGAAGTAGCATCAAAGCAAGTGCTAGAAGCGCTCTTCTTCAAAGCAGAAGCCCCTCATAGGCAACGCATCTTAGCTGCTGAAGGATCGGATTCCATGAACCGCCGTTTCATAGAGAGGGCTTACAAATACAGACCTGTGAAAGTGGTAGAGTTTGAGCTTCCTCGCCCACAATGTGTAGTGTACCTGGATTTGAAGCGAGAAGAATGCGCAGGATTATTTCCTTCAGGAAGAGTTTATTCTCAGGCGTTCCACTTAGGAGGTCAAGGCTTCTTCCTCTCGGCGCACTGCAACATGGACCAGCAAAGCTCGTTCCACTGCTTTGGGCTATTCCTCGGGATGCAAGAGAAAGGAGCTGTTAGTTTTGGTGTGGACTACGAATTCGCGGCTAGAGATAAAAACAAACCAACAGAGGAATTCACAAGCAAATACAAAGGGAACTACACTTTCACTGGCGGAAAAGCGGTTGGTTACAGAAACCTTTTTGGGATTCCTTGGACTTCGTTCATCGCCGAGGACAGTCCTCATTTCATCAATGGCATTCTCCATCTCCGAGCAGAGCTCACCATTAAACGGTCCTCAGACCTTCAGGTCCTTCATTGACTGTTGTCTCTCTCTCTCTCTCTCTCTCTCTCTCTCTCTCTCTCTCTCTCGTTCCATCTCCATGTATAAGTTACATTATCTATTTTATGTAGCAGCTCTTACCACGAGTGCCTTTTGTAGTTGCCTAAGGAGCAGTAAAAGTAAGGTTTAAAGAATACCCACTCTGTAAATTCGATTGTATGTTAACCTTTCTATTTTGCACTAATTGAGACTGTTTAAAACTCGTCCAAGCTAAAATTGGGCCTAGTTTTTGAGATTAGGCCTTAAAATACGTGCTCTGGGCCGATTACGTTCACTGTATAAATACTCAATGAAACGGCGTCGTCAAGATAAAGCTAGTGTGAACATAAGGCTTCCACATTCAAAGTTCAAACAATGCGGCTGGAGTGGTACGTCCAAGAATTAGTAATGAAGTCATAAGGGTAATTCGGCAAATTGGGTAAAGGATTCGAGTCCTCGTCATATTCGGGCCCACATAAATGCGTAAGTAAGACTACCCGCTTACCAGACGGACACGTCATTTTGTCGGGGGCACGTTTACACCGTTCGATTTAAATCTCCTTTTCTGACTTCGACCCCACGTAGCAATAATAATCCTTTATTTGTTTCCACTACAATATTGATAGCCACGTCAGATGATTCGAGTTATATATAAACACACGTTTTTTTCTAACTCGAGGCGGCGTTAAAGCTGCATAACCGTCGATTTTCAGAACGAGATCAACGGTCAGGATTCAATCTGACGTTGTCTTTACCTTCCCTTACGTCATCGAAAACCTCAGTAGGATTATACGAGTATTATGCTCTCTGGTGTCTGTCTAGTGTACAAAAAAAAAAAATTTGAAGTAGAGCCCAGACAATATTTTCTACATCATCGAATAAATGATCGACACGTAGATACATCCATGTGAGTCGCATTTCGTAATGTAGGGACCACTTCGTGGATAGAAGCTCTTTTACGCCAGCGCAAAAGCCTCGTTGGCCCTTTAACCTCTAGATGCCAATACTCTACTGGTGTGGCTTACTTTTACCCGTTGGATCATTTGTTTATCCCAGCCGTTGGATTCGTAGCAGTTGTCGGGATCGTGGGTCCCCTATTTCTTTCTTCTTGTTATAATAATGAAGAAAAATAAAAAGTGTTTTTTTTTCTTATTCCATGATGGCAGAAACGTGGCCATACACGTGGGTCGTCTCGTGGCACCTTTGGAAGATATGAATAGGTGGTGAAGAATGGACGGTCAAGATCTTGAGTTTTGTGGACAGAAGTGCTCTCCGCGTCGGAGATACTAATAGTCAAAGGTCTTTTCTTCTTGCGTATTTACCACAATATCCCTTCTCGATAATCAATTTTAAAGTATCCAAATGATCTAATATATTCGTATTAAATAATATATGCCCATAGTAATTAGCAAAAGTTAAATTGGGTTTTTTATGAAAATATGGCGTCATTAAAAGAATATGATTGATATTTTTGTGATGTAAGGAATTATTCTTTTGGTTGTAAATGTGTCTACCAAAAATAAATAACTGTTCGGAAAATTCGTTGGACAGAATAAATGAGCATTTTTTTTTGTTTTCTCACAAATTAGCAATTTTTTTTATAAATCAGATATGAAAAATTGCATATGACCGCTGATGTGATGACGGATTTGAAGAGGATTATACACTATAATAAATATCGAATTTTAAATCCTTAAAAAATTAAATTAAGTTGAAACAAAAATTAAACGGACGGACCACGTAAGTCACATGAGGGATGCGTAGAGCGACTAGGAATCGAACACGTGTACGGCAAAGATGAAATAGGAAATGGCTGGCACTAAAACCGATGAGCCAACTCATCAAACACCACCGTAGTTTACGCTGTAATATATTCGCGTGACACGTGTCTGATGACGTGGTCATCGTCTTGGCGCTCCGTTTTTTCTCTTTCGTCTCCCTCCGTAAAAAAAACTGAACTCTCTTTCGCTCTGGTCTTTTCGAGAGAGAAAGAAAAAGAGAGAGAATTAAAAATGAAAATGCGTTAAATTGCTGTTGAGGTTTCGAATTCGAGATTTGAATTTCTGGGATTCTGTCTGTTTAAGCTGCTGTTTCTTCTTCTTCAAGCTTACGTTTCTTCGAGGAGGTTTCAGAATCTTGGAGGTATTGCATAACTTAACTTGTACAAAGAGATTGTTTGATCGAAGAGTTCATGATTTGAATTCTCCATCATTCATTGGTCTTCTTAGTTTTGGGGAAAAATTCACAGGATTTGTTAAAGATTTTACCTTTTTATATTGGTTAAGCGTTTTTATCGTTTTGTTTTTTGCATTTAGTTGAATTCAATTAAATTTTAAAAGTTTTTTGAATACAAACATAAACAGCATAAGCGAGAGAAGAACAGAGTTTTTTTGTGCATGTGAATGTTTTCAGGGGTAGAATTGTCCATTAGTTAACACTTTGTTGATTCCCTTTGTCTTCCTGAAAGTTTTCTGAACCTAGGATGGGAGAGATAAAGACGTTTTTAACCTTCTCTTTCTTTCTCACAAAACAACATCGCTTGATTTTGCAGAAAGAGTGAATTCTTAAGTTGGAAAACTTGTAACCATGGGAAATAGCGAGGAAGCAAAGCCTACCAAATCAGATAAACCATCTTCACCTCCGGTATGTTGAACAGTTTCAAGCCATAATTCAAAGTCAATGTTTTTGATTCGTAAATCTCGTATGTATTGACTGTTGGTTGATAGGATCAAACAAATGTTCATGTGTACCCTGATTGGGCAGCTATGCAGGTTAGTCTTTTATTATTATTATTCTCCAGTTATGTAATAATACCATGATCATGATGATGATCGATGATGTGTTACCTGCTAGGCTTATTATGGTCCAAGAGTTGCAATGCCTCCTTATTACAATTCAGCTATGGCTGCATCTGGTCATCCTCCTCATCCTTACATGTGGAATCCTCAGGTAGTATAGTTAACCCAAAAACTAATCATCTTTATGCAAATATGGTAAAGATTAGGAAGAGGATTCATCTGTGTTTTTGGTCAGCATATGATGTCACCATATGGAGCACCCTATGCAGCTATTTACTCGCATGGAGGAGGAGTTTATGCTCACCCCGGAATTCCCATGGTAAACCATTCGGATCCTCAAACATATCGTAGTTGAATCCTCTGAGATCATTTCTCTGACTGGCTTGAGTTTCTGTGGACAGGGATCACAGCCTCAAGGTCAAAAGGTTTCACCTTTAGCAACTGTAAGTAGTATAGCTAGTTTGATTCATCAAGGATTGAGATATGGTTTTGTTCGCTATTTAATGGATCCTTGCTTATAAATGACAGCCGGGGACACATTTGAGCATCGACACTCCTACTAAATCTACAGGGAACACAGACAATGGATTGATGAAGAAGCTAAAAGAGTTTGATGGGCTTGCTATGTCTCTAGGAAATGGTAATAATACTGAAGATAGTGCTGCTGAACATAAACGCTCACGGAGCAGCTCAGAAACGGAAGGTTCTACCGATGGAAGTGATGGCAATACCACTGGGGTAATGTTTTCTCTTTATCTCAGCTATCTTTTGTTTTCATACAACCTAAACCTCTACTCGATGGTCTAAAGTGTTAACCTTTTTTTTGCTTATTTTCAGGCAGATGAACCGAAACTTAAAAGAAGTCGAGAGGGAACTCCTACAAAAGGTATAATAGAAGCCTTTTTCATGTTTCAAAGAGTTGAGATTGAGTGTAAATGTTAGATTATTCATTTGGTTTTCTTGCAGATGGGAAAGAGTTAGTAAAATCTAGCTCATTTCGTTCTGTTTCTCCATCAAGTGGTGAAAACGACGTAAAACTTATTCAAGGAGCTGGAGCTTTAGTCACTCCTGGTGTAAGTGCAAATTCAAACTCCTTCATGTCACAATCTTTAGCCATGGTTCCTCCTGAAACTTGGCTTCAGGTATCCTGTGACTTATTTTGATCTTCCGCTTATCCCATTTTAGAGCTAATTTGTTCTGTTTCCCTTACAAGTATCCATTTTTTTTATTTCCAGAACGACAGAGAACTGAAACGGGAGCGAAGAAAACAGTCTAATAGAGAATCTGCTAGAAGGTCAAGATTAAGGAAACAGGTTTGGTTAATAAAAGAGAAAGTGAAGATCTTTTTTTTTTATATTCTTTTTCTTGGTATATCTCTCACCAAAACATTGAACAAAACTTTTTATCTTTCCTTTTTTTAAAGGCTGAGACTGAAGAACTTGCTCGGAAAGTTGAAGCCTTGACAGCCGAAAACATGGCATTGAGATCTGAACTAAACCAACTTAATGAGAAATCTGATAAACTAAGAGGAGCAAATGCAACCTTGCTGGTAAGTAAGCGTTAGCTAAAAGCTAAGTAGCTAACTAGTGATCCTTCCTTCTCAATGTGTATCGTTTTCTTGAAAATGGCGGGTTATTTATTATTTGTGTTGCAGGAGAAACTGAAAAGTTCGGAACCCGAGAAGAAAGTCTCGGGAAATATGATGTCTAGACTTAAGAACTCAGGAAGTGGAGACAAGAACAAGAACCAAGGAGACAGTGATACTAACTCTACCAGCAAACTGCATCAACTGCTCGTTACGAAGCCTCGAGCTGATGCTTTAGTTGCAGGCTAATCCAATATCATTGATAGCTACTTAATTTATCAACATAAACAAAGAAAACAAGTGTTGCTAATTTCAGATAAAACTTGATAGATAGTATATTAGAGAGAGATATGATTGATCTTTATAAATTTTCTGTGAGAGAGGGAGAAAGAGAAGCTTTTTCCTCCAGATGAAAATTTGGTGTTGTGGTTTGTTTGTTGTTAATATAGAGGCTTTTCTTGTTTTATAAATGGTGGTTGCATTTGGACCTGATGTGATTTTGTGAGAGAGATCGGTGTTGTTGCTTTGTGTTTTTTATTTTAAGGTTTAGTAAATTCGAGTTAAGTTTTTTTTCTTCATAGAAAAGAGACGAATCCCCACTTAAAATGTCGAAACGTTAACTAAAACTCTTAAATGAGGAACATGAAGCTTCTTCATACAAAGGTAGATCTAAATCTTGCTCTTCGATCAGCAATTCAAGAACGGCTTCACGCTTCATCCTCCTCCGGAAAGTGAAAAGAAATCAAATAAATCACGATATTAATTATTCTTCAGCATTAGGTTTTAGTTCTACGTCCTCCTCGTCTTCTTGTAATGTATAATTTCGTTTGACTGAGATCATAACAGAATTTTGTGGACATGTGGTCTATAGTTTCTTCGAATTGGGAGCTACCGAACTAAGCTAATTCAAATCTAGCTAATTTCTCAGGCAAAACAAGCCACATTAACCCTAACAAGTGTAATTATTACTTACTAGCCTAAATTCATTAGCAATCTGTACTATTAATTGAGAAAGAGGGGCAACATTTTCGCCAAGTCGTTGAAGCCATATTTGGATATTTATGGCTCATGCCATTGCTTTAATGTGTTTTACAAAATTAAAAAATAAATAAATGAAGGGCAAGGCTAGAAAAACAACTCTCGTTCTCAATAGATCCAAGTCGATATTTTATCCGACCTGTGTAGAGACACGCGGATCTAAATTTTGATCTGAATTTATTAATTCTGATCTGAAGACATAATTCTCTTGAATCTAATCAAACTTCTATTTCCTTTCCTTACGTTCTCAATCGTCTCTCTTCTTTTTAGTTTCTATGTATATTAAATCGAGATTTTTTTTGAAAACTTTCGATACACTTTATGTTTTTCAATTAGCAACAGGATATATGTTCTTCTCAAAGAAAAGAGAAAAGATCACAAACTCATTGCCAATACAATTGCTGGGGGAATCAGAGATATCAAAGAAGAATGATAAAATAGTTTTGCTTAAAGGATTTGATTTGGTTTCTCATACTCTGACTTAGGTTTCTAGCAATCTCGACAAGAGGATACGAAAATTGTTACTTTTCTCTATTTCTCGCTCTCGCCTCTTTCTTTTTTCAACCGAAGGAAAGAAGCTATGAATTCAGATTTTTGTTGTTCTTCTTCTTCTTCTTTTTCTTTTTAGTTGTTTTCTGATTTTTTGATGAGATTTTGTTTTGTTCATGGGTTTGAGATTGTAGTCATGAGCAGATGCAACATGAGGTGGTTTTAAGGGAAAGTGAGAAGAATACATCTCGGATGAGAGTCTTAGAGATGACGATGTTCAGCATAATCATCACAGGAAGAGCTTACCATCGGTTCGTCGTCTTTGAAGGTTCTAGAACATTTTAACAATAACAATATAATTACAATAATTCTTTTAGAATCTGTTGATGATGAAATTCAATTAGTGACTCTGATCTCTTTTATTTCGTTAGATTTTGAAAATTAACCGTATTCATCATTGGAATCAATTAAGATATTCCCACAATTCCACTATATTTGATGTTTTGGTTATTTGAATAGATAAATCATGTGTTTTAGGAACTCCTTATTTGAGTCGATAATATTTTCCTAATTGATTTGACTTGTAGGTACTTCTAGATGAAGGTAAGAAGAGTTTAAACTTCCTTACCGATCTTTAAACTTCTTTTGTGGCCCTTGTTGTTAATTTTGGTACCTTCTTCAAATCCATTCTGCTTTTATCTATGACTTTTTGATCACATATGATCATTGTCTTTTGCAGAAACTCATTATTCATGTTAACCTTTACAAAGCAATCAGAGACATAGTTTGTCAATATTTAATCTTCCATTGTGGTATTTGATGTCTGTTTGTTATTGCAGACAAGCGAATCACCATTAACTCAAGGATAGAAAATAAGATATATGATTATGTGATGAATGGTAACACTCTCCAAAATCTCTAACATGTTCTCCAAAGCTATTTTCAATAGCAGTATCATGATCTCTGTTTGTTGTTGCAGAGATTAAAACACATTTGTTTCTCAACATTCAACAGAAACAACAACCTATTGCATCTGATTTTTACTATAAGTAAATCACACATCTATTTGTTGTTGCAAAGATTAATCACACATTTGTTTCTTAGGAGATTGGACATTTAGATAAGATTAGAGATGGATGAGCTTTTGGCTTAATTGAGTTTAACACTCCTATTACACAAATATATATCATATATTAACATCACATAGCTTATACAAAATATGCTGTTTTTTAAATATTTCAAAAATTAAGCGCAAAAAGTCTGGGACGCGCTTAATTTTTAAAGCCGACTCAATTGAACCGCTTACTCGACCGTATGGTGGCCTATAATGAGTTAAAGGCTGTCATATTTGGGCTTTTAGAATGAGCCTAAAGTATAAGCATTACACTGGGTCGAAAGTTTTTCCGAGCACCCTTTATTATGGTTAATTTCAGGCCTGTATTGTAATCGAGGTAGACAAAGTTAAGCCATAATGGGCCATATAGTGTCGAGTTACATCCATTACGTTGAATTTTCTAAATCTCAATTTCAATTACAGTAAAACCTCTATAAATTAATAATGTTGGGACTAGAGAATTTTATTAATTTATTAAAATTATTAATTAATCGATAAATTAATAATTATTAATTTATAGAGAGTTTTTCCAAATTAAAAAAATATTATATAAAAAATAAAAAAATAAAGACAATACGTCGATGTGTTTTAATGTATTTACACATTAAAAAATAATTATTGCATATATAAATTTTTTTAATAATTTTTGGTGTAATTTGAAAAGATAATATCATATATTTTTGATATTTTAAGAAAAATAGAGATAAACTCCAACAAAATTACAAATTTACGAATAAATAAATAACATTAGAATCATATTTCACTAAAATATCTTATATATATAATAAATTTATATGATTATTAATTTATGTTATTAATGGGACCATATATTTACATAGAGATTTCAAAAAAATTATTATCTTATTATCTTATCGAAATGTATCAATTATTACACCGACCCAATTTGGAAGCGGAATAATTTATTAATTTAGAGAGTTTATTAATTTATCGAGTATTAATTTATAGAGGTTCTACTTTACAAGTTTTTAAAAAATTCGTTTCTGCCATGAAACGAGCGAGATACACGACTAACTTTTCTTACAAATCTTGATAGAATCTGAAGATTCTTCAGATCATTGGTACATAATTTAACATATACTGTATGTAGCAATCTCCTTTAGGGTTGATAATCGAAAATTTTATAAAAACAGGTAATATATTCTTTAAACATTCTTGATTAGTATAACGAATTCTTGTTTGTCATAAATCATAACATAACAACTAGAGAGGAACTGGAGGAACCCAGTGAGGAACCCAGTCACGAACCATGTTAACTTGGCCTTCGCTATAAGTAGTTATATCAGAGAAAGCTGAAAAAGACTTGGGGCGGAAGGC
This sequence comes from Cardamine occulta, assembly GCA_028015245.1. Taxonomy (NCBI): domain Eukaryota; kingdom Viridiplantae; phylum Streptophyta; class Magnoliopsida; order Brassicales; family Brassicaceae; genus Cardamine; species Cardamine occulta. Next base: position 18,267,574 of record CM051377.1, read on the forward strand.
ACGTGGGGTTCTACTGGCGATGTCGTAAACGCCAAAGCCTTCACCGAGGTAATAGATGGAATTAGGGTTTAGGCCCGGGATGAGCTGGCCTTGACACAAAAAGGCTCATTATTGCCGATGAATATGCAGAGGTCACCAATGTCTTCTATGTAACACATGTTCATATCTTCCTCTTCTCTGAAGACCATGAACCGCTTTGTGCCGCCAAAATTGAAATTTACTGACTTAGTGACAGGGTTTTGAACATACCTTGTAAGGCTTTGAACATACCTGCCAAAAAGAAAGAAGAATGTTAATAATATATTCTTATAATTATAACATGAAACCGCAAAAGCAAACAAACAACTAGAACCTCCTACCATTTGACCAGGAAACGTTGTCCTGAGGGAGACTCGACAAGGTGGTGTGTCCTGTAAAAGAATCCAAAAGCTGCAACTCGGAAAGTGAAAACTGAGGAAGGTTGTGAAAGCGCAAGTCATGGAACTGAGGCCTGGTGGATTCGATATTCCAAGACCACAAGTGGTGGCCTCCAGAACTTGGCATGTAGAACCTTTGATCTCTCTTGGAATACATCAACTTGGCTTCTTCAAACTATTCGAATACTTCAAGAGTCGTAATGAGGAGCCACCCCTCATCCTCTAGACCGGGCGTATATTTAACCACCAGACGTCCCGTGAACTTGACAGCCGTAACGCAGCCATCTTCTTCAGGAGAAGAAGACATTGCCACACTACTTACCAAACCAGTTTTATTTAAATCAGGTCCATGATGCAGATGGATCATCTTGGGGTTTGATTTGGAGCTCGAGGGATTCCAGTAATCGCTGATTAGTATGGAATCAGGGGGCCCGAGAAAAACTCCCCATCCATGGAGACTCGACAGAACCATCTCTTTGGGAAGTGGCTTATCACCGACGGTGAAAGAATCTTCCTTGGCAGGGTCATACATGCGGAGCTTTGTCATTAAACCGGCCACTGGGATTCTTTATTATAATAGCTGACATTTTCACCACAATAGGTGACACAATACATCAAGTACGGGTTCGTGGTGGTGGAGGAGGAGAACGGTCAGAGGGTGTGGCATCTCTGGGGAAGAAGAAGAAGAAGAAAACAGAGTTTATACAGAAACTAGCCACAGAGAGATTGAATAGATTTTACCAGAGCAAGTTGGCGGAGAAAGGGCTTGGAAGAGAGGCTGAGAAGTAGAGACGACATAGCTTGCTTGATCCAAGACCAAAGTGTTTGCCAAAAACCCTTTCAATGATATGTCTCTCTCTCTCTCTCTCTTTTTTTTTCCTCTGTATCCAGGTTTCTCCACTTTTCCTTTTTTTTTTCCTTATTCGGGAAAAGGAAAAATAAAATATTTACAATAAAGTATGCACCAAGTAATTTTCTTTTCCTTTCTCACCCCTTCAATTATTATCATATTGAATATCCAACATTTACTATTTCTACCCGCACCAACCTCAACAATGTTATCTCAAAAGTTTATAATTCTTGAGCAGGCTCAAATGGATGTCATAGATTTCTCTTCTTTTTGACTCTATCAATGAAGTTCTTATGGAGTTTTTGGATTTCATTTTTTCAAACCAGACATGGAAAATGCTACTCAAGAAGAAATTAAATATCTATTAGGATAATAAGAGTACAATTATGTGGTCAATATTTCTACTGTATGAGGTAGGTACGTATGAGTGTACATGTACGGTTTCACAATTGAATTGATGCCCACACAACTCTTATTTGAAAACTTTAGAATGTAAAAATTAAAGATTGGACCAAAATTCAAAGCGTCATATTCTAGTGTCATCAAGGTATTGGTATCACATAAAAACATGCCAAAGTGTTAAAAAGAGATAAGAGAACAAAATCCGGATAGAAAGATTTTATGAAGGGATCTAAATCTTGATGTTGAAGTAATCGGGGTCAAAGTGATGCAGTCTCACGTATCCGTCTTCACCTCCACTAGAGAAACTGAAATATACATTTCACAACCTCAGTAACAAAGCCAAAACACACACACCAAAACTCATCATGTAAAGAATGTAACGATAAATCAATCAAATATTATTAGTTTACCTCTTCCCATCAGGATTAAATGCCAAAGCATTAATAGGTCCAAAATGACCTTTCACACCACCTATTTCCTCTTGCAGAATCTATATATTGTACCAAAAACACAATAACACTCAGTCATATAACTATTTTCCAGGTTACAAATTTTCAAGTAAAACCCTCTTCTTATAAACACTAACCTTGTCATAAAACTTAGCTTCAAACTTTCCAGCCCGATGATCAGTGGTAGTCACAGCTGATGCATCTTGACCACCTCCAAGCACAACCTAAGAGAGAGCAGAAAAATTCACAAAGATAACATTATGACTTGCTGATTTATGGAAGCGAATTTGAATTTCACGAAGCAAAAGTACATACATGATTGAGAAGTGGAGACATGGCGACAGCATTTACGGGCACCCCTGTAGTGTAAGTCTTAATAAGAGTCAACGTTCTCATGTCCCACAGCTGAAAGAATCAACAAAAGAAGAACACTCTATTAGAACATTTCTCTCAATATGTATAGTGCACACTTTTAAAACAAGAGATAGAAAACAGGAACACATGCCTTAGCAGTTTTGTCAAGTGAGCCTGTAAGGAAATGAGAATCATCAGCTGCTTTACAGAGCGATGTAATGGTCTTCTTGTGACCCACTTCCTCATTTGATTCCTTGAGCAATTTTCCAGTCTAGAAACAATGGCAGCAGCACCACATAAGGTATAAAGCTAATAATTGATACACAAACAAAAGAAAGCCCTTAAGAAAATACAACTACCTCAGTATCCCAGATTCTGATAACGGCGTCTTCACCACCACTAACAATAGTTTGGTTCAAGGGACCCCAAACAGCTCTATTAATCCTCTTCCTTCCCTCAGGACTTTCAAGGACAAGCACAGAATCACCAATCTCTATACCAATTGCATACAAACAATATCAATTTACACATACAATACAACTTTGAGTAGAATTTCACTTAGAAAATGTACAACTTACGGTCCTCAGGATCTTCAGCAATGCGTTTGACATGAATAGCAGAGGTACGTTCCATGAAAGGATCAGAGGTAATCACTGCAAGCTTATCTCCAACAGCGAAATCCACAGACCTTGCTGGTGAACCAAATTTGAAAGAGAAAAGTTGTTTCCCAGATTTCACATCCCACAGCTTTGCAGTCTGATCAGCACTACCAGTGATCAATCTCGACGAATCTCCTAATAAATCGCAACCAAACATTCAGCTTTTTCAGAAAGACTAAAACAACAAAGTCATCGACCTGAATAAACCCTAATATATGAATCTATATTCATCGGACTCAATTCTAATTGAATAAATTTCGGCACTTACTGGAGATATCACAACACCAAACAGCACCGTTGTGGCCACGGTAGGTTCCAAGGCGTTCGCCATTATCGGCGAACCAGAGAGTAGGAGTGTGATCCTTGGCACAGGAAAAAAGCAGATCTCCATCTCTGTTGTATCTCAGGAACGTCAATGGACGTTCATGTCCCTTCATCAAAATCGGCCTCATCTTGATGCAAAACGATTCCAACCCAGAAAAGAGATAGAAGAAATAGATTCAAGCTTATTAGAACAAAAACCCTAGGAATCACTTTTGACACTTTTAACCTTATCTTTTTTTTCAATAACTCCACATGCCATTATTCATTTATTCCCTACAACACCCAGTTAATATAAAAATATTTTTGAGGGCCAAAATTTTAAGAATTTATTCAATTTTGTGGCTATATCTCCTTTTTCCTTCTTCCATATTTTACAAGAAAATTTCGTTTGGATTTTTATTAACTTCTTATACCATTCCCCTTGGATTTTACATCGTAAATAAGTCTTATTGGTTTCAAGATTATTTTCCATATTTAATAACCTCTCTAACGCAAGTTATTATGGGATTTATAATACAAATATAATCCAAAAACAATTAGTAGTGATGCGTTTATGCCCCTCGGAGTTAGGTTATCTTGTGAATTCGTTTAAGAGATAGGGTAGAATCTGCAAATACTCCCAGAGAGTGCAACGGAAGTGCCGAGTCCGCGGGCCAGAGATGCAAGTATGTAACCCATTAGGACCCCATGCCAGTTTCGATTTCTCTTGTGGATCACTAGTCACTATTCCACTCATAAAACATTACTCCTACAAGATAAAGAAATGTAGAGATTTTTTGGAAATCGCTTATTATAATATTATTTATTTTGATTTGCTAACATTGTGGGGGGGGGGGGGGAAGAACAATGCAGTTTTTGTTTGTATCAGTTTTTTATATATTAATATTTACTTGTTTCATTTAAAGAAAAAGAAAGAGGCGATAAATAGATGATATATTGAACTTATAGAATGATAAATTGTTGAATTTCCTATAGAAAATCTCAAAATAGTTAAATCATGGTTATATAAAATATGGTTTTAGGAGATATTAGCCTATTAGTACATAGCTACACGTTTTGTTTTCTCCCCGTATGATTGGAATAATTAATTATGCGATGAATCTGGTTTAATTGTTTCAAAGAAAATGATAAATGCAGGAAGAAGAGAAAAAAGAGGGAACACGTCAGCAACAAAAAACGGCGCGCGTGAGTCTCGGCCCTCCTCACGTCTCACCATTCTTTCATTAGCGAGACAACAAAACACAAGACCAAAAACTTTCTCTCTCTTCCAAAAACTCAAAATCTCTTAGAAACCAAGTTTTGATCTCTGCAATCATCATCGCCTCTCTTTCTCCATTTTGCAAGATTTCTCCTCAGATTAATCATCATCAACACGTTTCATCTCCCTACCCAATTCCGACTCTGTTTCTTTGCCTTAAAATCCAAAAAAAACAGAGAGATTTCGTTTTTCTCTTTGATTCGAGTTCAGGAGATCATCAGAGAGGTGAATTAATTAAATGGCAGATTATCCGATGAAACCGGTTCTTCAGAAACCACCAGGTTACAGAGATCCAAACATGGCCACCCCTCCTCCTCCAGTCGCTGTCAGACCACAACAACCAACCAGAAAAACCGCCGCAATGCCTTCTTCTTTCCGACCTAAGAAAAAACGCAGAAGCTGTTGTCGTTTCTGTTGCTGTTGCATCTGTATTACTCTTGTCCTCTTCATCTTCCTTCTCTTAGTCGGAACTGCTGTTTTCTACCTCTGGTTCGATCCTAAGCTCCCTACCTTCAGCCTCGCTTCCTTCCGTCTCGACGGATTCAAATTCGCCGATGATCCCGACGGCGCGTCTCTCTCCGCTACCACCGTTGCGCGCGTGGAGATGAGGAATCCGAACTCCAAACTCGTTTTCTACTACGGAAACACCGCCGTGGAAATGAGCGTTGGATCGGGAAACGACGACACCGCGATGGGACAGACTGCGATTAATGGATTCCGACAAGGTCCTAAGAATTCGACGAGCGTTAAAGTGGAGACGACGGTGAAGAACCAGCTCGTTGAGAGAAGATTGGCTAAAAGACTCGCTGCGAAATTTCAGAGCAAGGATTTGGTGATTAACGTTGTTGCAAAGACGAGAGTTGGATTAGGTGTCGCCGGAATTAAAATCGGAATGCTCGCCGTTAATTTGAGATGCGGCGGCGTTAGCTTGAATAAGCTTGATACTGATTCACCTAAATGCATCCTCAATACACTCAAATGGTAAATTTAACAATAATCAAGATTGGTTTTTTATGTAAATTGCATCCAAAGTTTTTAATCTTTATGAGATTATGACATTGCAGGGTCAATATACAGTGACGAGGAAAGAAGAATTCGGAAATTGGAAAAGGCGGCGATCAAACTTTCGTATGAACATTTGTAAACTATACTGTAGATATATATATTTCAATAGTATATTCTATTTTTCGTGTTTTATATAATTAATTAATATGATACTAGTACATGCTATTCAAATTTTTTTTATTTTGTGGGCATTTGTTAAATACAGCAGGGGGGGGGGGTATTTAGAGAGTGTTGTGTTACTATTCCGTGTGTGATAGATCTTTTTTCTCTTTTCGGTTTACTATATTATACTATGTGAGTTGTTATTTGGGAGGAAAACATACTGTAATTTGGTGATTATCTATTTATTTTCGACATTCCTATAATGTAACGTTGGGAATTTGTTTATGTGGCGTATGATTTGACCGCTAACCCTTCACAGTTTCCACTACTTCGATAATAACTACATAAACTGGTTTTAAAACAAAAACTGGTAAGAAAAATATAATTACATAAACTAATAAAGTAATTAACATCGTTTGGACTTTATGAGAACACTAATGGGCCCATAGAGTATTTGGGCTAATGTTTGGTAAACAATGACATAGTCACCGGATGGTATTTGTTGGGTTGTGCCATTTTTAGGCCTAAACTGGTAAATGATAATCAGGTACTGCTAAGTCTACACTGGACTCTGTAAAAGAATCTGGTGAAAATCAAAATTTAAATCAGGTTGCCAAAATTTAGTTTCTGGTAAACCTAAAACCTGCTGTAGTTACTAATTTACTATATTTTATTTTTAACAAGTACTGATTAGTGAACGATAAAATAACAAACCATTGACAACAAAAACAATAATTGTTCAGCATTGGAATTAAAGTCCAAAAATAAAACATTCTATCAGTTAAATCTGTTTTTTTCACGTGTATCATTACATAAGGAGCTGTAACATGACTTTTCAGAAATGATAGAGAACACTTTAGATGTACTGTCTAATTGAGAATGTACTATATTTGTTATTATATATCGTACGGCTACAGGGTTCTTTCTGCAACAATAATTCTCACTATACAGAAATTAAAACGATATTAGGATAGAATTAGAAGAGCGACAAATGTCGGTTGCCATCAGAACAACAAAAAGAAGGTCCATCACTGTTTTATCTTGTTTATTTTAAGTATTAACAACACATATCTAAATTTTAAATCTGCTAAAGGGTTAAGTAAAATTGTTCACGATATGTTTTCCCTCAGGCCTCAACTAAACATGTAAAACATAAGGAAAGCTATCTCCACGACACCACAACGAATCAAAAGACCATCTCGTTTCCTACCCACACCAGCTCATACCTCGTATAATCAAAAAGAAAATAATAATTACGTAACCAAAAATAAATAAATGAATCTCATGCTTCTACGTCCAACAATTATCGTGCAATTTCTTTTGTTATCGCTTTGTCTACAAGGTTGTTTATGTGGCCCTAAGATAGATAGTCCAATTTCTCTTTGTTTCTTTCTATTAATAGATTAATGCACGCCGTATACTCTATAGTTTATTATTGATTATAGTATTGCATATGTTTGTCCCCGCTACGAAGTTCTCTATTTTCTAAGATTATGCTTTTTCATCCGAAACTGTTTCTATTAAACCAAAACTGATTCATCAGACGAAAGATTTGGTCATGATCCCAGATTCTTTTATAACAATTTACCAAAAAAATATCCATCTACATATAAAAATAGAGAAGACTGTTAGAGGATTTAAAAAGAAAAAAAACTTCAGTAACAAATAGAGAACAAAAATAAAATAACTACTATTAGAGAATCTTTTCTAAATATCTCACTGGTATTTGTATAAATGGACCAAATCTATTTTTCCTAGTTTATGACTTCACTTATAACGGATGATGAATCATGAATACGTAGTTTCTTCAAAGGACACGGGCGATAATTTATTAAGAAAGTTATCATATAAGAAAAAATATTTAAAACTTAGTTTTCCTTTTTCATGTTCAGTGTTAAAATTGAAAATTATTATTATAAGGAAATAAAATATTTGAGGACTGCAATCACTTGATCTCCAAGCAAACAGATCATAATTTTCCTTAATTAAAATATTCAGAGAAAACATTCGAATTAAGAAGAGATAATCATATTAATAACAATGTTCTTTTCCAATAACATCATACCATAAAATTCATAATTATCGTAGTGGGTCAAAAGCATCGAGTGACAGTAATGTGACCAGTCTCACGTGACAGAAGGCCCATTTCTTCTCATAAGCGCGTGTATGACAAACACCAATGGCGCGTGAGACAAGTCAAAGTTGCTTGCAAACCAAGCTATAGGACCAAAACCAAAGCTCTTATACCGAAATAAGCCACGTGGCGAAAGTCTAGCTCTAGGATCGGAGAAGCGGCTAGTCGTTTGAAGCGCCACTAATCTCTCTATTAGTTAGTACAACTTAATTTTTTTTAATGGAAAACATAATTATGTTTTTGGAAATAAAAGATTGGAAAAGGTTACGTTTAACCAACAAATCTCGGAAAATTCCATAACGATAACGAAATTTCGAAAATCAAGAAGGAAAGTAAGAAAAAGCAAAAAACAAAAATAAAAGGAAATAATATAATTTAAAACATGGCAAAAAAAGCAATAAATGGGACGTGACTATATTTAAGAAGGATTGTTACTAAGGAACGGCGATTTCTTCGTAGCCTTTTTGACTCTTCTTCTTTCCTCTCTTCCTCCTTAACTTTAATCCTAAATCTTACTCTCTCTTTATTTCTCAGGTAACTAAGAAGAAATGAAAAGCCGAGAGAGGAAAGTCAAGTGCACGGTTCACCGGAAAATCACCTCTGTAAATGAAAACCCTTTCACCGGTTTTCCCAAGGTCGTCAAGATCATAGTGACTGATCCATGTGCTACTGATTCCTCTAGCGACGAGGAAAACGACACCAAATCAGTGGCTCCGATGACGAGGGTGAAACGTTATGTGGAAGAGATTAGGTTCTGCGACGACGACGGAGCTATCAAACGTGAAAAACCGGCGAGAAAGATGAGTAACAAGGCTGAATACGGTGGTGGTGAACCAACAACGAAGCCTGTGAAGTATAGAGGAGTGAGACAACGACCTTGGGGAAAATTCGCGGCGGAGATTCGAGATCCTTCGACGCGTACTCGACTCTGGTTAGGGACTTTTGAGACGGCGGAGGAAGCTGCTTTTGGTTACGATAGAGCCGCGATTCGACTCAAAGGACATAACGCACAGACGAATTTTCTCACTCCTCCTCCTAGTCCTCCGACAGTGTTGCCGCAAACTCCGGTGATCGATCTTGAAACTGTCTCAAATTGTGACTCCGCGAGAGATTCTCAAATCAGTCTCAGTTCTCCGACTTCTGTTCTCCGGTTTAACCGCAACGAAGAAGAAACAGAGTACAGAACAGAGCCTATCGAGCTCTCTTCGGCTGGGTCAAAGGAAGAAACTCCGGCGAAATTGTTATCGGATCCGTTTTTCTCGCCTGATTTGTTTCGCGCCGGAGAATGTTTTTGGGATTCCGAAATTGCCCCTGATCCTTTCTTTCTTTACGAAATGGACCAGTTGTTACCGAACTACAACAACTACACAACCTCTAGTATTAAAGATCCCAATATGTCGGAGATACTTCCGTTAGGAGTGATCGGAGATTTCAGCTCGTTGGATTTGGATGAGTTTTTCCAAGATCATTTGTTGGATAAGTAAGTTTTTTTCAGGAATTATCTGGGTTTCGTGATTTTTTTTTCCGAGTGATGAGTGGTTTGATGATAACGACGGGGATGCATCTTTGCCGTCCGTTTTCCCTTTCGTGGACGGCTCCGATCTGCTGAAGAAGCGCAACGAATTCTATTTTAAACTTATATTGTGAGTAAATTTAGTATTAGTATTAGTAAGGTTGTGAGTTTTATTAGGGGGTTTTGAATTGGGGATTTTTGGGAGGTTTTTATTGTTTGTATATATATTTTTATTAATAATGGAGTAGTATTTATTTAATGTAAATCTTTGTCTTTTGTTCCTTCGCATGAATCTCACAAGTGGGGTTTGTTTATGTGACATGTCACATTTGAATTTTCTTGTACATAAAAACATCAAATCAAATTCTTCTTCTAAACATAAAAAATAAGACAATTATTAAAATATCTTAGATTTAACTATACTACTTAAGAGTGATAACTAAATCAAATTTAAGGGCAATTCCAACCACAACACCAAATTTGATATTCTAAATATATATAAGGTCAAAAGACAAATATTTCCATATAAAGAGTAAACAACCATCTTGTTGAGTGTTTTTTCTTCTTTATTTTTTGCTTTTTGGCACCAAGTGTGAGAGCAACAATTCCCATTAATGTGAAGAACTAACTCATTGAATCTTATATAACCCTACAAATTGTCTCCACTTTAACAACCTTCTCAATTTCAAAAACAATCAATTACCACACTTTTTCCTTCCTGTATTCAAAATTTGGTCGTTGTCTACGGGAATAGTTAATTGATACGATATTATAAACAGCAAAACTAAACAACGGATTATTAAATGGAGAAAGTTGATGTCTTCTTAGTTATTAAATGGACCATTTCTTGTTCATGGGATTTGATGCGAAGTTCATGTATCATTCCATCATTTTGTTCATTATCGATCAAAACAGAAACCATGCTTATGTATTGAGTTGATATGTATTCAATGAGAGCAAGTGTAAAGAAAAAAAAAAGCAATGAAACAGTGAGGAGAAGAGAAAGACAACGTATTGGGACATGGACTTATATGTCTTTCTATCAAAGACCACAGACTCTGTTTTGGCAAATGAAAATTTATAGAAAAGAGTTTTCCAACGAAGATGAAGACTTCTCATGATCTTGTCGTTGACCTTAGCCCCCCCCCCCCCCACTATGATATTTTAATTGGTAATTTTCGTATCTATCAATCTTTCGATTACGACGTTTCCAAATATTATTACAGAAACGTCTTATGGAATTGCCATTTATTTATTCACATGGTTGCAACCTGTCACTCTCTGTCTACTTTTGGAAATGTTTTTAATTTGATTGTAGACTTTTCTTACACTTCTACTAACTATGTTTGTTTTCTTCACCATTGTGACGAGAATGTAAATCAAATAGACAAGCGGTAAAAGTATGGTTTGAAAAAAATCTAATATGAAAATAAAATAAATAAGAGAAAGGAGTCTGTGATGTTTTAGAAATAAAAAGGACCATTCACCAAAAACAGCAATAACAACAGTATTGGTCCGTTCGAGGTTAATTTGACCAATTGAATAGATTTGTCTCTTTCGTGTTTTTAAAATTGGACCAGACTGTTTTGGCTTCCCGAAGTGCGACTACACTGCGGAAACCCTCTTTTTCGCTCAGCAGCAGAGCGCTCCCATTCCTCTATCAGAAATTTTAGCAATCGTTGTGGTTGAATGCCAAAGATTTAAATGCTAAAATGCTGTGATTTAACATGTTTATAAGATACATATGTAATTCTGTGATATCACATGTTAGATCACTTTTCCGATGAAATCATCAGTCTGTGTAATTCATAAAATATGAAAGTACTCAGCAGAATTAAAATATGTTAGTCAAAAAAAACATATTAATCCATGGTCATGGTCATGAGTGACAAAAAATGGACAACTAGCCGTATGGACTCACACTGGAGATTTACGAAGCAAAACAAGATATTCAGATTCTAAGATCTACTTGATTAAGACATGCAAATGATATATATTAAAAACAACACAATCGAGTCTTTATTGCAGAGTGTTTGAATCATCCAATGCGTGTGGCAGGAAATGCTCTACAAACCAAGTTTAAAAATGATGTCGGACAAAGTAAAACGCTTTTTAACACAGCACCGACCAATAGTTGGTTATTCGCAGTAAAAATACTGGCTGGAGAAAAAAAAAAAATACAAGATATTTCATGAGACTTTAATTTGTAATCTCTCTCATAGACTAAGAAAAAGTGGGTCTAAGCCCATATACTGACCCACGTTGCAAAAGGTAATGTCTTTTTCAGACAGAGGTTGGCCCAAATCAAATTGAGAGGTGAAACAAGTTGCCTACAAAATCTCTGTACCAATTAGATTGCTATGGGTCCCACAAGATCTTTAAGTGAAACCTTCTAAAAACGCTTTTCACTTTGTCTGTTAATTAGACGGCCTAGCCCGGTTTAATTCCGACTATCTTGACTATTAACAAATTTCGTATTGTTTTCCCTGCTCGTTCACATACATTATGTTTGTATGTGGAAGATAATATATGTAAACACGATTGTTAGAAAAAGAAACTATGTGAATGATGGATGGCTAGGCTTTGATATGCCAAGTCCCATTAATGTGTTTTTTCTAATAACACTAACGATAATAGTGTTAGGTGGTAGTGGTAGTACCTGGTTGGTGCAAAATGTTCATGGTGAAATTGGGTCAATCGAAAGATAACACTTATTACTACTGAGTTCGCCAGCTTGGTTCTCATTCTTGTTGATGAATAGACAACACCTTTTTCCCATAAATTATAAATAATCTTGGCCTTCAACTTTGTAAAACGGCAGGAAGTTTGCATCAGTGAAGTAAAAACAACGACGCTTTTATCGATCAATCTCGTACCATTTTACAAGGCTAGTTCAGGTTTCAAGCCCATACGAAGCCCATAATATGGAACAAAGATTAGTCAAAAACGGCAAGTAGTGCGGTCAAAAGTTTGGAAAACGGCGGCGTGCTTGTCTGGTTGATTTATCAACGGCAACGAATCATGTTCTGTAGAATTTTCTTTCCTTTTTTGGATTCTCCATGCAAATTTGAAAAGCCCTAGAACACCAATCGGGTTTAAAATCGACGTGAAGTATTCCGGCATAGCTACAGAATCTGATTGCTCAAATATTGAAATTGAAAGTGATTGTAGTCGAAATTTCTGTTTTCGTGAAGGTGGAAGAAGCAAAATTAGATTCAAAATCGAAGCCGATGCCAAATGATAATTTGTTATTCGGAGAAAGGGCTTTATCTGCCGGCGGCGCCGCTTTTCTATCGGCGGTTATAGTCAATCCTCTTGATGTTATTAAGGTTCGAAAGATAACAAATTTTCACCTTTTAGCTATAAAAATCGTTTGAGAAAATCTGATTTGAGTTTTTTCATGTGTGTACTTGGTAATAAGCAGACAAGATTACAAGCTCAAGCTGCAGGAGTTCCGTATCAAGGCTCGTGTCGTCTGGGATGTTTCGAAACTAATAATCCTACGGTAATTTTTGTAGCTGATTCGTAATAGTTTTTGAAATGGATTCTGAAATGCTGAAGCATTGATTCTATCTTCTGATTATTTCAGGTGGTTAATGATTTAAGGAGTAATTCTTCTCCAGGTGTGTGTCGTATTACTGGCTCTGCATCTGTATGTACTGAGAATCAGTATAAGGGAACATTTGATGTGTTCTACAAAATTATCCGCCAGGTTAGAAACAGTTTTCTTGTTTGACTATTGTTGATATCGAAACTAAGATGGTATTAGGAGTTGCAGTGTCTATACATAGAGATATATGTGAATCCCTTATTGTTCCTCTGATAGCTTCTGGTATAGTGTCTGTGTAATGCAATTTGAATTGGATAATATAGTATCATCTAGTGTAGAGATACCTCAATTTGTATTTCAGAAAGTGTACCTGGCGAGGGCCTCGCTCCTCCCCTCCAAGCCTGTCTACTCTGGAAAACAACAAAAATTATTTCTAGTTCACTATTTACTCATTTGTAGAGTTTCACAGGAACAACTTTATGCAGGAAGGGTTTTCTAGGCTTTGGAGAGGTACAAACGCTAGTTTAGCCTTGGCTGTTCCAACCGTGAGTACTCCTAAATAATGCTGTTTGCTTCTGTAACCTAGTGTTTATTGGGTCTTTGTGACTTATTACTACTTCTTTGAATATGTTGCTAGGTTGGGATCTATATGCCTTGTTATGATTATTTTCGCAATATAATGGAGGAATTCACAGCAGAGAAGTCCCCAACTTTGACACCTTATGTTCCACTAGTTGCCGGGACAATAGCACGGTCCTTGGCTTGTATCTCTTGTTACCCTGTTGAGTTAGCAAGGACACGGATGCAGGTAACTCTAAGGATTTAGGCACTCGATATTACTCATTATCATTTCCATGGGTGCTAAACCATTGATGAGTTAAGAAGCAACACCATAGTAGTAGTTTAGTCGACCTATCCTGGTGAAGGGCCAAAAAACTAAAGTAGATGTAATGGTTTCTGATTATTTTATATGTGTGGAGAGATCGACAAATAACCAGTGGATATTGATTCTTTTGTTTTACTAACAGGCATTTAAGGGAACAAGAAGAGATGTGAAACTGCCTGGCGTTTGGAAGACATTAGTTGACGTTATTAATCCAGTCAAAGGATCAAATAATGGACAAAATTACAGGATGCTATGGTCTGGTCTTGGTGCTCAACTTGCTCGGGATGTTCCATTCTCTGCAATCTGCTGGTCGATACTTGAGCCTGTGAGTAATCTGTTTCTGAAAAAACATTCAGACTCTTAAATTGTGTCTTGCTATTGTTGGACTGGTCCTCACGACTGTTTTATTATGACTTTAGACCCGGAGAAGCATTCTCTCGCTCATGGGTGAAAAACCAACGGCAGGTTGTATAATAGGTGCAAACTTCACTGCTGGTTTTGTTGCGGGTGCGGTTGCTGCTGCAGCTACTTGTCCACTAGATGTTGCAAAGACTCGACGTCAAATAGAGGTAAACAAACCTAACTTCATCTTCCATATTTCTACTGAGCTGCTCTACAAATTAGAATTCATCGCCGGGTTATAGACAACTGTATTTACAAGTTCGGGTTCTTAAACCAAATAACATTTACACGTTTTTGGATTTTACAGAAGAATGCAGATAGAGCCATGACAATGACCACAAGACAAACCTTGGCAGAGATTTGGAGGTAGGAATTAAAGGTTCATAAGACAATTTCTTTACTGACAACTGGAAAGTTCCAAACTTAAGATCAATGTCGGGTTTTTTCGTTTAGGGATGGAGGAATGAGAGGGATGTTTAGCGGAGCAGGGGCTCGAGTGGGACGGGCAGGACCATCCGTAGCCATTGTGGTTTCCTTTTACGAAGTGGTCAAGTACGGACTGCACAACTTTCACCAACAGTAACACTTATAGTTATTACAAAGATTTTGTTTTGATGCGAAGCTAAAGAACCCTTCCGCATCTAACTCAATAAAGACTAAAGAGTGCCTTATGAGGTTCTTACTACACCTTAAAAAGGCGAAATTTATCCAAATTCTTGCATTTGTTTTTTGTTTTTTTTGTTTTGTTTTAAGTCTATCTATTTTCTTTGTAAGAACGAAATAAAATTATTTTCAACACGAGATTCTTATCGCATGGATATATAACTCCATGTTGTTCAAGGATGTACAGCAAAGTCATTTTTTGATAAATAACATGTGAAATGGCATATATAATTCCGTGATTTTGTAGTTAAAAAAAAAAACATTTTTCATGTGATATTTTATTTTCTTAATCATTTTACAATTAAATTAACATTTTGAGTACCAAAAGAACTGTAATATCCATGGATCCCAAGATAGAGTTGAGAATTGTATTGTGATATTGTCGTAAGATTATGAATTTATGATTTTTTGTCAAAACTAATAATTCAAAAGAATTGTACGCAACGGCTGGAAATTTCTGGGACTTATATTTTCGATTTTGAATTTGTCAGATTTATTTGGGATGCCAAATTTGAACAATATCCGGATTTGCTTCTCATTTTCTTCGTCAAAACTCAAAAGTTAATAATTGTCAAAGTTTTCAAGTAATTGAAGCTAAATAACATTTACAGACATAAATAAGAATATGAATAAATTAATATGGAAGATGAGAAACAATATGAGTGATTATGGTAGGAACAATAAAAGATGAATCTCCAGAAATCATAAATCGAGACAAAAGCACAAATCACTAAGCAGACTCTGAAATTTATCCACAAAACTAAGAACTTGGGAAAGGAAAAAAAGGAATTAAATCTGATGGAAGAGAAAATTAGAAGAAGCTGAGGGAAGAAGAAGCATCCAGAGGATGGATTAGGTATGTCAGCACCAACGCCACCACCATTAGCAAATACGCTATTCCTTGATCTATCGATGTTCCTGCGATTACCAAATACCAAATTCAATTTCAATTTACCATAAACTATCGATCTATGATCAAGATTTTCAAGTAGAATGTGAAAGCGAATTCGAGATCGATTCTTCCAGATTTCACGCGGTTTATCCTCGATTCAGATCTAGATTGAGAGAGAGAGAAAGAAAATGCGAATATCGAAGAGGTTGATACTTACCATCGCTGGTGGGAGCAGGCGCAGGAGCTAGGGATTGAGCGCCGGCGAGAGAAGAAATGACGGCGAAAACAACAGTGAATAAAGCGAATCCGGCAACGTTAATCCTCGACGCCATCTCTCGCTTGTGTTTGATTCGACGGAAAACGAAGATCCTCGAGAAAATCTGAGAGCTCTGCAGGTAAAATCTCCGGCGAGAGTGTATTCTGCAGAGACGGAGGAGAGAGAAACTCTATGAGAAATGAGGAAGTGTAAGGAGACGACTAGATTAGGTGTTTTTATAGTAAGAAGACCGGTTTGATGTTACCGGTTATAACCGGTAATTCGCCCGGTCAAATCTATGTAAACTAGTCAGCTTAAAATTCAAGAAGCATGATTTTCCTCGAATTCTATCTTTCTTTTTTTTTATTCCCATTATTGACCCTTCCTCGAATCTTCTTTTTCTAGTTTTCTTGTCAAAATTGACATTACTATGTTTCTAGATGAATATAATAATATAGAAAAATATATACTTATACACGTATATGTTCATGTTTGAATCATCCACACTATAATTGTTGTGTAATAATTTGACTAAAGTTGTTGTATTTCTAATCCAGATTGAAAAATACTCAAATATATATTACTAACAGGTAACTTTAAATTTTAAATAAGAGTTTTCTATATTTTTTAAATGAAGGGAAAAAATTAATAAAATAAAACAAAAAAAGCTTAACATTACCCAAAAAAAAAATCGTGACAACAAAGAAAAAAATCTTTATTGAATTTGGCGGCTAGTTTAGTAACGTTATAGCGACGAAGCGAAGGCCATGTGATTTTTATATTTTTTGCTTTGTTAGCATTTTTGTTAATTAAGCAAAAAAAAAAAAAAAAAAAAAAAAAAAAGGAAAAACTTTTGGAGTCTATTGGTGGGGCTGACAGGCTGGCAGCCAAACTGGACTTATTCGTCCATGACTCATGAGTGAGTCTCTCCATTTCCTTTTTTTTTTTCCTCTTTACAATATTCAATTTTCTTTTTATGCAATGTGTTTCCTTTTGTTCTCCATTTTTTTTAACTGCTAGTAGGTGTTAATCCATTTTTTTGGATTCTTCTATTCAAGATTTTTGTATCTCACATGTTGTTTTAGAAGAAAATAATATATACTATGATGGTGTTATATAACCTAAATTTTGTTTGTTTTGTGAAGTGTTATAAGATTTAAAACTTTTAACTTCAAATTAGTTTGACGCAATTTTATGACACTAAATAGTAAAAGAGTGAATATATTTGTAGTAATGAATGAAAACCATGACAGACCGATTTTGTTTAATGATTTTACCATTCTAAAACATATCTATGTATTTTTTTTAAAGGATTATCAATCAAAGTACGTAATTATGCTTGGACTTATTTTTATTTGGAGTTGGAGTACCTCGGTTGTTGAATGTACGACAATATGAATAATTTTTTGTATAACTATAATTGTTATTTAATGATTAATGTAATCTTTATTAGTTGGCAATTTTACAAACTAAACTGGTGAGAGGAATTAGCCGTTGGGTCAGTTACATCAATCATTTTATGTTTCGAATTTAATAATATTTTAACAGAACTGGAACATGCTTGTTACACTTGGAAATAATGTAGGATCAACTTTTCAAATTTGAAAATCGTAAAACGTTCTGAACATTTTTTTGTCAATGGTAATTAAACACACAAAAGTTTAATTTCAGCAAAAAAGAAAAAGAATTCAATTATTGGGTCAGAATGAATGTAAATCCAAAAGGAAAGAGTCACATGTGTAAGGCCAAATAGTTATGTGACTCTTGCTCTCTCACATGCATCTTCAATCATGATACTCGTTTAAATTTCTCACTTGGTGTTTAAAGGGTGAGAAAACAAATATTTACATATTAATCTAATAGAATGATTTGTTGGAACTCAATTTTGAATAAATATATTTGGCTAAATTTCCGGTGATTTTTCTAGTAAAGTCTATCACCGAAATAATTGGATTTTGGAGTCTTTGGAATCTTTCTAATAAGCACTATAAGATAGTGTATTTACTTATCAAAATTAAAATCAATTTGAATGAGAAATGAAAATCCAAAGTGGGTAGGTTAGAAGGCTTATAAAACATGTAATTTTGACTAAGTGTCAAAATGAGTAAAATGTCTCACATTGGATGGAAGAAAAAATTTTCACTAGTATATATAGTGTTACACTTAAACTATAGTTCACTAGCTTTGGTAAATGACACTATGAAGTGAGAGATGAATGCTTATTATGCAAAATCACACACATGCGTGCATGCCGCTGCCGAGCTGGGTTTGGGCTTGGGGAATGTGGGCATTTGACCCACAATGACTTTTTGGGACAAATTTCTACTAATTATTTAGTTAATTTTTCTTAAATTTTTTTGCATAAATTCGAATAGATCTAGAAGTTTATAGATTGTGTCAAGAATATCTTCCTGAATATTCTCGAATCCTTATCATTGCGTGATAAGAAAGAATACTCGCAGATAAAGAAGAATATTCGCAGAATATTATATTTTTGCGGATAAAGCTAAATCTCGCATAGTTTCAAATTCTTAGTGGGAATAATCAAACGATTTTGTTCAGACATTCGCAAAATTAAGCGTTTCACTATTAGTGAACTATATTTTTTTGTCATAATACGCATTTTCCAAGAAAATGGAACGATTTCTATTTTTTTTGTCTCACATCTCTCTCTCAAATCATCCAAGAAACGAAAACAATAACAAAGCTTTCAGCAATTTTTTTCTTTTCTTTTCTTAAAAGTAAGTCTCGAAAATATATCGTAGATCAAAGTTCGCAGATTCTATAATCGAGTGTTGCGGTTATAGTCTCAACACGATTGTATCCTAAGATTCAAAAATCTCATCAAACCGCCACACTGCAGGAGGTTTATTGTATTAAGAAAAGAGATCATATTTTGCCTCTGCGTATTCGTCTTTCTTTAATCAGATTTTGTTCGTGATTTTTTAATCTAGGATTTCGCAGTCCTACATGATTGATATTAGTAATTTAAAAGTAAAAAATATTAAGAGATCAGAGAGATTAACCAAGTGAAGGTTATAATCTTATAAAATAAATCGCTGCGAACATCTATCTTTACAATTGGCATAGTTTTTTTATCGTCTAATGCCTATAGATTTGTATACGACGACCATTAATTTTAGAACAATTATAGATCTTGATATGATATATTTAGTTAAAGAAAGAAAATAGATAGAAGCAGAAAGAGCCTAAAATAGAGGGACAATGACAAAGATGGAGTAATGGGCTTGTTTGAAGCAACCATGTGCCCTGTGAACCCAACTTGCCTCTTATGGTTCCAATTCTATTATCAAAGTTTTGTCAAGTATTGATTAGTTACCAATATTTCATTGCAAGAATCTTGTCATCTTTCGTACATTACAAGATGAAGATGATAGAACTGCTAGTATTATTTTGTGTCATGAATAAATGGTCCAAATTTGATATTTTGCCAAGTCTCTGATGATTATGTCAATGTAGATGATAAGTCTTCTTTTTTTTTTTTTTTTCCAGAATTGTTGTTACAAGGATAAAATTCAAAAGGCAATTTTACCTGGACTATGTGAAAGATGACTTGCTATAGATAGCATAGCACCAAAATCTTTTTAGATTTTGCTTCCTTGGAAGGCTAAGGTTTTGATTTTCGAACAATAAAAAAAAAACCGAAATGGAGGAAGTGAATTGGATTATTGTTATTATTAATAATTTAATCGATCACACAGATAGAATGGTATGTTTGGAGAATTATGTAAAACAAAACAATGGAAGAAGAGACAAAGAGAGTCTCTCACGAAAGCAGATTTGTTAATTACAGAGAGCATATCGAATTCATTGGGAGAGATATATAATAGAAAAACACACCCATTAATGATATAACCCATGTGCGCCCTTCATCCAAATTGTTTTCCTAGAGATTTGTTAATCACTCTGACAACATCGTATGCACATGATATTGATGAGGATGATATATATTATATCACGCATAAATGATTCGCTTCTCTCAGCTGCCTATATACTATAGTTTAAATTTTAGTACCTTGTGAAAAATCCAAACCACGCCTTGAAAGATGCGACCGACATTCCTAGATTATGTAAAATGTTCAATCAATGTGTCATTGAGCTGCACGTGTAAGGCCCGGTTGATGGTTCCATGCCAACTTGCGTTCAGATTGTTGATACATATTTGCTCCCTTAGGTGTCTTTGTGGGCCTTTTATGATACACGATTTATAAAATCGAAACTGTGCCAAAAGGCCCAAAACCATCTAGGCCGAATCATTGTTTGAATTTGCAAGAAATATTTGCTCCCTTAGGTATCTTGCAAATTAGTGAATTACTAATGAACTTACAATTTTTGTTATTTTGAAGAATACCATTTGCATTTCGCGTAACGTTTGCAACTTATAAACTTTGATCAATTTAAAACACTTATATTTCAGTAAAATTTCGTTTTTCAGAATGGTTCTGCAAACGTACAAGTTGAGTTTGAAAGCATTCAAATCTTATTACGAAATCAACCTGAATTCGTTTCATCATTCTATATTTGAACCAAAACAAAAACAAAGAAATTTTTTTAAATAAATGTTTTCTTTTATAACAACACTGAATCTAAAACCATAAATTGTGAAATATGCAGACGAGAAGTAGCCATGAATGGATAATTTACTCAAACTAAGAAATAATAATCAGAGACCTCTTTTATCTCTATTTATCTCTTAACAGTGAATCTGCAACAACAATTACATAATTAAGCTAACGGGAACACACTTGTACAGTTATATACCTCTCATCATTACACATTGATGCCGACCAAATCTTAATCACTTCTGACGAATCTGAGAAGTTTATCTCAAACTATATAGAATTACAGGAAGAAGAATCATATAATATTTATCACCGACAGTTTTGCTTCAACTTCTCCAAGATTTCGAGTTCCTGTTTTTGGTCCTATAGGATCATAATTTCCAGGACTAAAACGTTGCTTCAAAGTCAAGCGGTTTGTCCTAGATTCAGACTCAAGAGATTTGTCCAAAGAACTTACTCATAGAATCCAATGCCCTGTAGTAGTGAAGAAGCCAAGTTGTCAAACAAGTTTTAGTAGCTTCATGTTTCCAGTAGAATTTGCAGCTACAAGCATGTTCGATTTTTTCCTCCAACAGACGCTCGACACAAACTGTCCGTTGTCATCAAAGTATTCGTTTCCCGAAATCGGGTCGACCGATCCAAACTTGTATGAAGTCATTGGCATCGGTAACGATCTATAGTAACTATACACCTGAGATGCAAAATCAAAGTAACGAGAGAACTTTTTATTAGTTATACTTATAACTAACTATAACATTTATATCATCAAGACGAATGATAACAATGTTAAGGCAGCTACATAAGCAAACTACACGCAATTGACATATACTCATGAGAATCTAGAATTGATTATCCTAAAAGTTGAGATTTTGTGTTATGATGTTATAATAGATACCTCATTGGTCTCTGAACCACATGCTATGTATCCATCCAAAACCGACAACCCGACAAAATTCTGTACAGGTAAAAGATGAGACATCAGAATTAACTAATGATGTTGGATGAGAAGTTAAGACTAGATAGAAAAAAGTTTGGGACTAACCTTCTGATTTGTATGTCCTTTATACGTCAATGAACAAGCACCAGAAGATAAACCAGAGGAATTTGTCTTGTTAAGATTCCAAAGCTTGAGAGAGTTATCAGTGGAAGCAGAAACAATGGTTTCTGAATCCATAAACTTAACATAGCTAACAGCTTTCTCATGCCCAGCCAATATGCACCAAGGAGTTTTGACATACCGTAGATCATAGCAATAGACCTTGTAATCAGCTGACCCAAATGCCAGCAAGTGATTGGAATAAGAAGAGAATTGCACGCAACACACATTTGCTGGACTCCAGATTGTGCCTAATGACCGTTTCTGCACAGCCACCAGAGAAGAATATAAGTTCCACTACGTTTGGATGGTCATAAGTCTAAACAAAGAAGCATACTCTCTGGCGCTATACTAAATTAGAGTAATAAAAACAACAGGTTGAGCGACTTGACATAAAATTTCTTGAAACTTAAGAGATAAGGGTAAGAGCCGTGCCTCATTGATGCTCCAAAGCTTCACCGAACAGTCATCACTTCCACTGACAAATTTTGTCGGGTCAGATGGAGAAAAATCAACTGACCAGGCTCTCTTCTGGTGTTCTGTGTACTGTGAAAATCCTTGTCCAGTCCCGGCATCCCATATCTGCACTCACCAAGCACCATACAGTAAGAAAATTTCAAGTGAAAACCATGCCGATGCATTTTCACTGACAGTTAGATATAGATAGGTGAAATTATTAGTTTCCATACACACCTGAACTACGCCATCGTAGTCAGTCGAGGCCAAGTAGTTTTTGATGTAACTATTCCAGCAAACACAGCTTAATTTAGATTTGTTGACCATCTCTACCAGTGGATAATGAACACCGACAGATTCATTCATAAATGCATTGAAGTCAAAAATCTTGATCCTCTTTGATATCCCAGCTGCTGCTATGTGTTCCTCATCAGGGTCAAAACTCAATGAGCAGACCACACTTGCAGAATTTAAAAGGTCTCCACTTCTTATTGTCCCACAAGTTTCAAACTTGCTATACCTAGCAAATTTGCACAACCCCTCGAAAAACACTTCCAGTTGATCTGATGATTTTCCTTTGGTTCTCGTATCCTGATTCTCATTTTGGTTTTCAGACCACCTGTCCCTGTCCTTTGGTAGGATTTTGTCAGAACGAGCACTAGCGGCTGAATTCGATATCTTCATTTGCGATCTCATGAAGAAATATGCATCTTCAAGTTGACGGATATTACTCATCAGCCTGTCTGTATTAGCAGTTGGTACAAACAAGAAGCCAGAAGTTGTACAACGCTCGTCTTGGGGAGATGGTTGCACTCTTTTTTCAATAGCTCCATGAGATCTCACCAGAGATGCATTTGAAGAATATCTTCGCTCAGCCTCCTTAATATCATCATCCAAGGTCTGGATGTCCTGCAAAAGCTTAGATGCATTTTTCTGCTTCTGCTCTTCTAGTGAAGACAAAAAATGAAGTAACAGCTCAGATATCTCCTCATCCACAGCAGTTGATATAACTGAATTATCCTCGCATATCAACTCTGACTTTAGTATTTCTCTGTCATAAAAAAAAAGAAACTGAGAACAGAAAAAATAACAACAAGATAATTATGAGGGAGTTTAGAGTCTTCACGATTATGAGGGAAAACATTGAATAAAATTGAAGATATTCGGCAAAGAAATCTTATGGACGACTATTTAAGCTAATGAAAAGTAATTGAACTTTTGTCCAGGGTCCACACATTCTCCTTTGTACACCATTCCTAGTAAATAGTTCCCCCACATGATTCATTTTAGAATAGCACTCAGCTAAATGTCAACAAGTAAACGAAAAAACTGACAAGTTATACTGCAGACTGGCAAATACTAGCTCAGGGGTTCAAAGGTCAACCTCGTCTAAGAAATTTCACGAAAAAGACTAAAAGACTGTAAAAAAGAAATGGAAATCATCCAAAAGCCTGACCCGCCAACACGCAGACAGAAAACGAAAGAAAGAAAGAAAAACACATAAGCAGTCTTAAAAATCAGGCTAAGCAAACTAAAAATCTTATCACAACTATAAAACCGGTAAATGTCCAATACCTCAAACAGAAGAACACCAAGGGCATATATATTTGAATTTTCTCCAATATCTTCTCCATTTATCTCCTCTGGACAAGTATACCATTGCTCTTCTAGCCACGTGGACATAGACTGTTTTCTCGTCATTGAAGACACACTTAAATTTTTGCTATAGTTTGGCTGTTGAAGTTCACAGCTATCTGGATTACGTGCATCAACCACATTTAAATCAATCACAGGGCTTTTCCTTTTGAAAGGTCTTCCGGTTGAAGTGGCCTGAAGTTGATTCCCTTGAGAATGCACATTCAAGTCGATTTTCCTTTTCTTCAAATCCCTACCTACAATAGATGATTCCTGAACCATGGGCCTCCTCCTATTCAAATCTTCGTCAACATCTGAGACTAAATCGATCTTTCCAAAAGTACCAATATATCTAAGTTTCTTCGATGGCACTAAAGCGAAAAGGGATGGTCTCAAGTCCAGCAAGAACAATCCTTGTGAATGAGCTGAGTCAACCAGCTCAACCAGCTGCCTAAATAGACAAAGGCCATGTCTTTTTTCTTGTTTAGCATAACTAGATCTAAGAAACTCCCTCAAACTGATACCACCAGAAGCTTTGGTATGATTACCATCACCATGTGATACATTCCCATTTCTTTTGAGGCTTGACTTTAGAGTTAACGTATTGTGAGGAATAGGCAACTTACTATTATCTAACTTTTTTTCTTTGCATCCTATATCTTGATCACAGACAAATTCAGGAGGAGTTTCCTGGTTTTTTCCTACTACCCCTTTCCCCTTCATAGCTCTTTTAAGTAACAACTGAGAAAAATTGGAAGAACTCACAGGCGTTTTCAAGTGGGAACCTTCGTTGATCAATGCAGGAGCGTTCATAAGGCTGTTCTCACCAGCTGCTCTTAGACGCTCAGAAAAGGCTTCATTCTGATCACTCCTCCTAGTCATAAAAGGTTTCAAGTTTTGCCTTTCAGAAGGAGCTCCAGCAAGCTGTTGTCTGATTCTTGACAACATAAGATCCATATCGCGAGGTTGAGACTCGAGATCCCCATCTGCTGCCCTAAAAGCAGACCCTCTAGCAAGACGATAGAGATGCTCAAACTTGCCAGCCCTAGAAGTATCCATATTATTACTATTACTACTCCCTTGAACTACCCTATAGTTCCCCAATGTCAACTCTTCAACAGAAAGCTTAACTCCAGCAGATTCATCCGGAGGCTTAGTCATCTCAACATTCCTGTGAGCTGAGCTTCCAGGACAATCACTGTTTCCAGTTTCTGATTCAGTCACCATATGATGATGACCATCAAGCTTACAAGGAACATCATCCACTCGTCGTTTCAATTGTATGTTGTTGTTACTCGCCACTGTTTCTTCACCAACTCTTTCCATAACTGGCATTCACACTACTGCCTCCATAACCTAATCAAAACCATTTAAAAAAAAAACAAATCGAATCGCATTAGAATCAAATCAACAAAAAGAAGAAGAAAGCAATAAAAAATATATAAATAAGCCCAACCTACTAAATTCTATGAGAAACATGCATGTTCAGACTTTAAACTACTTAAATTCCTGATCCCAAAATAGCAAATTTCGAAAACGTAATCTCAATCAAGAATAAACATAGATTATGTGAAAATTCAGGAAAACGGAAAAAGCAATCATGAAATTACGCAAAACGAAATATAAATCGCTTACACAAAAGTATATTCCAGATACCGAGAGATCACAATCAGATCATAGAGCGAAGCGGTGGTGAGGCATGTGGAGAAGAAGCGAAGCAACTTGAAGAAACCAATTCAAAAAAAAAAAAAAAAAACGCAGAGAAGAAGAAGAAGAAAGGTGAGGCTATAAACTTGTCATATATTTTGATAGTTACCAGAAACAAATATCTACTCGAAACACGATGAATCTCTCTATACTCGCATCATTCGTTCTTCATTCCTCTTTTTTTTTCTTGCTTTAAAATTATTATTTTAATGATTATTTTAGGCTTGAAGCCACATATCAAAATCATATGCTTTTCTTTTTTCTGGCGCACAATTTTTTGAACATTATTTTATTTTATTTTTTATTACTTTCTCGAAAAAGGGAGAGATTTTTTTTTTTTTTTTTTTGCTTCTGCCTGCCCAATCATTCTTTTGTTTAACTAGAGATATAGAGATTACGACACCAGATTACGTTGATAATCTTTAATTAGTGACATCAGCTAACGAGACGGTGCTGGTTTTCGTGTTATTTACGTTAAATGCCACTCGTGATTTTCCTCTTTGGTAAACACTATGTGTGGGCGTAGGGGCAGGGTTGGTAAATAATTAGAAAAGGTGTGGGCATTAAGAATGTTGCATAGGGGAAGTAATCTTTAGGGATATTTGTTAAGAGGAGGAGATTAAAACACGTCGACGTCGCTTAATCTATTCCCGATTCGAGGGGGTCACGTGAAAGATGTGGAGATTAATAAGCCACGATATAACGAATAATTTAATAAAATAATCCAAGCTTACACTATTAATGGGCTGAGCCCATTTAGAAGTGTTATGGACTTGTTTGTTATTATAGTGGCCCATTTTTACTTGGCAAACAAACACAATCTTTGCAATTTTAGAATCTTTAAAGAGGTAAAAAATATCATTACCACTAAAAAAATTGCAAATTTATGTTACTAAGAATGGCCACAAAAAGAGACTTTCTTGTCTAAAAGACGGCTAATTTAGGGACTAAGAGCTCCCAATAATTGTATCTTTTTGTGTCTTCTTTTCGGTTGATGGATTCGTCTCGTGAAGCTAATCGCAAACACGGCGAGGAGGAGGAGAAAAGAAAAGATGATACAACTTCTCTGGTGGATGTAAATCTCATGGTGTTGCTTCTCTCTCAGCTTTGCACGAAAAAGAAAGATGATGAGAAGGGTTTGGAGAAAGAGAGAAGAGATCATGTAGCACACGAGGCTCGTGAATCGAGAGCACGTGTACACAAGAAGTTTATGAAGGAAACAAAGTTGATGGATAAAAGGACGCACGTGCCTCAGCCCATGGTTAAAGAATTCAGGTGTAAAACAAAAAATATTTGTTTAGATTCTTGCTTGTATAAGCTGCTTATGTTCGAGTTTATCTTACCGTTTATGACTATAACGCGCAGACGTTACAGGAAAATGTGATTGATCCATGATTGCACCAGAAGAGGGAAATTATTGAGCACTTTATAGAGATGAAAGAAACTTTTTGCCGTAAATGTGATGACTTTAAAGCAAGTATTCATTTTATAAAGAAGATATATCAATCTTTGTATCACTATATAAGAGATGCAAATTCAATTTTTCTAACCTAGCTAACCTGGAACATTTTGTGTTATTTGTTCTAACTCTGACTACGCTTATTGACACAACTCACAACAAAAATGAGAATTTGAAAAATGTAGGCTTAGCCAACACATACGATGATACGAAAATGGAGAACCCAAATAAAAAGATTATTAGATATTAGTCAAGATGCAGAGTATGATGAATTTACCTTTAATCCGTACGTGATCTTTTCGGGGAACAAGAGTGTTGACGGTATAAAAGTTTATTGAAATTTTTTACTGGATGACATTTTCTACC
Source organism: Cardamine occulta (assembly GCA_028015245.1). NCBI lineage: Eukaryota > Viridiplantae > Streptophyta > Magnoliopsida > Brassicales > Brassicaceae > Cardamine > Cardamine occulta. Next base: position 18,295,051 of record CM051377.1, read on the forward strand.
AGTATCCGATTAGATTGTTCTTTAAAAAAAAAAATCGATGAACCATCCAATAAGGCAATGGGCCCAAAACGCCCTATCAAACAAAACTACAAAAGTAAACTTTAGACACAAAAGTCAGGCCTTTATGGCTAAACCTCGAAATGATGTCGTATAGTTACTTCTTCATGGTCGGTAGGTCACCTAATATACATATGTAATCATGATTAACAATCATTAACAGCCAGTAATGAGTAACCTCTACCAGATCTCTCCCTTAATCGTTCATTATTAAATAATTAGTTGACGTCCATAACCTAATACCTTTTGTTTTGTTTTCCTCATTTAAAATGATGTAAATTTATAATTAAGAAATAAACAGTTCCCACATGAAAATGTCGGATCCGCAGTTCAGCACTTACCTTGGTCGACACAAATCGCGAGGTAGACTCGGAAATGAAAGTCTAAAACCCAAACTCACCAGCCTAGTCTTTAAGTTTAAATTTGGTCGGTCACATATTCCATGGCAACCTGAACATTAATACATGATACAGCGATATATCTTATAATTATAGCATGTGTTAATGTAATGGTTGGGTTTTCTTAAAATGTGCTATTATATTTATGAAAATTTTTAATTTGTTGAACTCACAAAGTGTTAAATCTTTAAAAAATTCGGCTAGCCGTCGAAGATAAAATAAGTTCATACGAGGCAATATGGTCTTCCATTGAGAAGAAGACTTGAAAACAAACAAACAAAAAGTGATACGTATAAGCGATGATAAAAAGTGGGCGGAAACGAAACAACGAGCCTGGTCGTTTTCGCAAAACCCATTTTTGGTCAATATGCAATAAGAAGTTTAGGTTTGTCACTAATTATGACACGGGTCTCCATTATTATGACATTTAATTATTAAATATCAACAGTAGGCGTATGACTTTCTATTAGAATTTACTGCATATATTTAATCACTAATGAGGATTAATCATTTGAGACGTGGGTCGATCTTCACGGTCTATTCATGAAACTTTTCCTTAGCAATCCCTCAACTTTTCATTCAATAGTTTGATTGGTTTTATTGAATGTAAATATTAAATCATTATTCTGTTGATTTCGGCCCTTTTGTAATGATTTGCCGAGGTAAAAGAAATAGTCAAAACGTCAAAAAAATTAAAGTCTTTGATTTGGAGGCACATGTATATGTATTTTTTAAAAATTATGTAATTATCATCACTAAGGATGAGAATGATCGCTGACATGGGCATTGGTAATTGATTTTTCTCACATATATAATTTGAATATTTCAAATTAGATATCAATATAACATTAAAAAACGTTACAATATCTCATTAAGTGAAGTTAGAAGCAAAATTTAAATTATATATTGGTATAGACTATCTGTTTATGATTCCAATCATAGCTAGTAATAAAAAAGGAAATATATGAAATGGTCATATATTAAAAAAAATTGGTCTTTAAAAACTATGATCTATAAGTTTGAGATTACTTAGATTAAAAAAAAATACATATTATATTTGCTAATAACTTATATGCAAATTCAAATCCAGATTGTGACACAATAACGTCACTAACAAATAATTTATTAGTATAATGCTTATCTTGGTCTGCAAACAAATATATACATTTTCTTACCGGTGGAAATTGACTCGTTTTATAGGAAATCATTTGTCGCATTCAATATAAATCATAAAATCTAAATATTTTTGCTGGAAATGTTTAATATCTCTGATTTCGTCTGCTAATTATAAAGCTAAATAATACGTCGATAAAACGAGACAACATAATATACATCCATGGGGTCCCATGTCAAGAATATTCGATGATGAAGTAATGACAATTGCATGGAGACATCAATATCACAATATGTATGATTTATTAACAAAAAAGAAATATGTATGATTATTAATGTAAACAACTATGCTTACAAATATGTATGTGTCGTTCGTCTTATCATAATAACCGAACGTATTCGTAACTTCGTACAACTCAAAAGCAAAACAAACTATATTTGTTATTTTTTTGTCCCCAAACACCGTAATATATCTACATAAATTAATGTTATATATTACGGTTGACTGGAATATGTAAATTGTTATCAATGTAATCCTTATTTTTAAAGTTTGAACTAATGATTAACGGTCACAGGTTTAACCATCGTTCATCGCAGCGGTGGTAGAGATAACAGAAACAATATTTACATTGAATATATTTAATGAAATGTTGTCTGCAAAAACAGATTGATTGGCTCAAAAATTAAATGGTTTAATCCAGGAAATAATTATTCTGCAGTAATAGTTTTCGTGTTTTTGTTATTAAAATTTTCAAATCTTATATTTACTCTGAAGAGTGTAGTTCAAATAATCTTTCTACTCGGCTTTGGGAACAAAATGCTCATCAAAATACACTCAGTAAATAAAACATAAAGGGGTTCAATCCAAACAAATTGAATCGATTCTAATTGCCATAAAAGCTTCAATATAAAAACAAACAGAAACCACATATATATGCACTAATATAACGAAAATTTTAAAAAAATAATTGGATAACACACTTTTTAAGTTTTGTAATAGTAAAATCTAAAGAATCATTGAATAATCATAAAAGGTTAGAAATTTTTTAAAATAGAATAATTATGTTTAGTTTATTCAAATTAAGTTTTCAAGACGTCTATTGTATATACTTTATCAAAGAGAAAAAAAAACGTCAATTCTATATAGCATCATTATTTTTAAAACATGAAATTTTGACAAATGTTTTTCAAACGATCAAAACAACGAATTCACGTATTTAAATGTGAGAGATGATTTATAATTCATAACCAACATTTTTTCAATACCCATACAAAATAAGCTGAAATTTGAAAATCAAAATATGTAAAATTCGAAACTAAAACAAACATATTCTTAGATTTGGTTTTACTTTGTGGTTACTACTTTTAATAAGGAAAAGAAAATTCGAGCTTAAACTAAAGTGAACCACTGATGTGTATATAATTTGGTTAACGGATCTGGCTTTAATTTTCGGTTTTAGGAAATGGCCAAGTTGACCAACAAAAATAAAGTGGCCAGCGTCGTAGAGGTAGAGCCCACTAAAAATCAGGCATGCTTTGTAATTTCATGAAAGATTTGGGGCGAAAGTAAGGAAACCGTAAAGAATGTGACCGACAAAATAATAAGAGACGAGACGAAATAAGTGGACGGCACCTGCCACGTATGAAGACTTGAGTCTTAACAAATAAGAATATGCGATCCAGAGGATCTTTTCTCTAAATCCAATTATACTCCTCGACGTGTCAAATGATAAAGCTAAAGCTCGTAACTTCATATGGTAATCCAATAATTATCATCAGATTTTTTTTTTGCCGTGTGTTGGATCCATTTAGCTCGTAACTAACTTTATTGATAAATATATTAAATTAATTTCCACCTACTCGACTTTCTTAGTTATTTTCCAAGTACAGTATGATTTCTTTTACTGTGGAACGACAACCAAAATGGATTACAATCTTAAAAACCATTTATAAATATCACAGGTCATGCAACAATAAAATTGCCTATGCATGTGTAATGGTACAGCACTGTTTTAAGCTCGAAACATTTAATGATGTAAGAATTAAAGAATATGTGATTTACAGATTTGTGTTGACTTTTCATGCATGCACGTAGACAATGTTTAAACTCTTTTTTTTTTTTTTTGGCATCAAACTTATTTAAAATGAATTTTTCCACATATTTGGATCAGCTCATGATTTTCTCGGTAAAAAGTATGTATGAATTGACGACGAAAGAAAAATGTAAGAATAAAAAGACGTTAAAAAATGTAAGAATTGAAGAAAATAATGAAAAAAATCATCTACTTTGTTTTATATGTCTTTAAACAAACATATGTTCTGTAATGTCTTTAAAATCATCTATTTAGCCTAGCAGATTAAATTAATTATATGTTCTGTAAAGAAACTAAAATCTGTTCTTCAGCTTCATTTTAATAAGATTTTCACTTGTATACAAACAAAAAAAGTGACGCGTTTCCACGAAAAAAACCTCAAATCCTGCGAGAGAAGGGGATTATTGTAAATTTGTTAGTTTGTACATAAGAAGATACGATGAAGCTGATTTTAACAGAAGTTGGAAGAAATTTTAAAAATACTTATGAACTTCATAAACTTTCAGAATCGTTTAAATGTACTAGTGAAAAGATGTGCAAGGAACTAATTTGAATAATTTTAACGAATATTTTGTTTCACAACATATCAAATATGTTTGTTTCCTTTTTATCGCAAACAACACAAAACAAACCCCAATAGAAAAAACTCTTATTTTTGTTAAAGAAACTACATATATTTATTAAATTCATTGAACCAGTACTCAAGAATTTTTAAAAGATATGCCATGAATGTTTGTACATTTTAAAGTGCTTTTTGGATTTTTGAATTTTGGTTTGGTTTTTGGATTTTACTAAAATATATACTATAAGAAACAAATCTCGTTTTAAAAGTAAAAAGCCGAGTTAAATGGTTTGTAGATTATCCAAAAAGTAGTTTCTTTAATTTTTTTTAGAGAATCTATTTTTAAGAAAATTTGAATGGATGAAAAGTGAGTTTTTAAGAAACAAACTAAAAAAAACTACTGTAAAATCTACTTACCATACAAAATCTCTTAACAAAAGTTGGGTTTTCACAAACTAATTAAGTGTGATACTGTTATCTATCAAAGATATACTCCCGTTTTATCGATCAAAATCCAGATTTTGATCGATAAATGTAATTTGTCATTTTGATCTATAAATGTAATTTGTCCACATGGGAAATATTGTGTTCCAATGTAGCATAAAAATTCGTATCCAAACAAAGCATGTAATAAACTAAAGTCTTTTGGTACAAAGGAAAAAAAATCTGGCCTTATGTGGGAAGGGAAGGATCCTTTATATTATCAAGAAGATATACAACAATTTATGTTTAACAAAAAGATATATATGAATAAAGTAAAAATAAAGAAAATATTTATGGATCTAATCTGTAATACAAATATATTTATGAATATAATCTGTAATACTCATGTGAAGGAAAATAAAACAAAATAATGTGGTCGGAGAAACAATAAAACAAAAATCAGAAAATCCCGTCCGTCGGCGAGAAAAGCTCGACTGAGAAGTAACGACTTTCACAAATCCATCGCCTTCAAAACTTCTTTTTCTCCGTCCTTTTTATTTTTATTTTTATTAATCTTCTCTATAAATTCTCAGCTTCTCTGACTTTCATACATCACTCAATTTTTTCTCTTCCTTTCTCACTCTTAAATCTTTCTCTCTATCTATCTTCCACTAAGCTACAGTCAGAGCTCGCTGCAACACCAAGGTACCGTACTCTCTCCTTCTCTCTATCTCACTTCTTAATCGGGAAATTTGTGCTGTACCTTTCCACTTTCCATATTTCTGAGCTATTCGTCTCGTCTGATCGGGAAAATTACAGTTTTGATTTCTCCGGTTCCGACCTCGTTGACTTTTCTATTCTTTCTCTCTTTCTCCTCTTTTGTTCAGATAGATTCCAAAGTTCTTGTTTTACCTCATCTTCACCAATTAGATAGATTCCAATCTGGGTTCTGATTGTTACCTCTAGACAACTGTTGGGTTCTTAAAAAAAGGGTAGATTTGTGATTTCTCTTCCTTAATTTTGACTCCATAAATGGGGTTTTTTGTTCCCGGGAAAAATAACAGTTTCTTTGGGAAAATTGGTGATCTTGATTAGAGTTCATGTAATTCGTGTTTTGATTTTTTTTCCTCTTTCCATACGCTTCTTACTCCGGAAAACCGTTTTCCCTCTTTTTAAAAAAGTTTGGAATATCTTATTTTGATTTCTGTTGTAAAATTTTAACACTTTCCCTTTCTGGATGCTCTGCAACATAAAGATCTTTATGTCTCTTCCTTCCTTATTTTCTCTCTTCCTCTGTCTCTCTCCTTCTCTTGGCTATCTGTAAGTTTGTCGGAATTTGCTCACTTTTATCTTTTATTCTAATTCAGGATGTTGGAGAAGGTTGAAACTTTCAACATGAACAGAGTCATAGACGAATTTGAGGAAATGACAAGAAACGCAGATCAAGTCCAGAAACAGACCTTAAAAGAGATTCTACAGAAGAACAAATCCGCCATTTACTTACAAAACTGTGGACTTAATGGAAACACAACAAACCAAGAAGAAGCTTTCAAAGCTATGGTTCCATTAGTCACTGATATTGATTTAGAGCCTTACATCAAAAGAATGGTCGATGGTGACAATTCACCTATTCTCACTGGCCGTCCCGTTCCTGCCATTTCCTTAAGGTTTTTTTTTACCTTAAAACTTAATATTAAAATATCTGTTTTTTGTGTTTATAATCATTGATGATTCTTTTTCTCAGAGATTAATGAATGAATCTGTCTCTGTGTGTTTGTAATGAATAGCTCTGGAACTAGTCAAGGCCGTCCAAAGTTTATTCCTTTCACTGATGAATTAATGGAGAACACACTGCAACTGTATCGCACTGCTTTTGCCTTCAGAAACAGGTATAGTCAACTACCTATTAATCATGTTCCCCACACATTTCACACTTTTCTCTGTTCCATCCATTAAGATGAACAGAGAAACCAAGAATGTTATATTTTAACATGTGATGTTTTTGTTGTTTTAATTTGTGCAGAGAATTTCCAATTGATGCCAATGGGAGAGCTTTGCAGTTTATCTTCAGCAGCAAGCAGTACATTTCAAAGGGAGGTATCCCGGTAGGAACCGCAACCACAAACGTTTATCGAAACCCGAATTTCAAAGCCGGGATGAAATCGATACAGGCCCTTTGTTGTAGTCCTGATGAAGTTATCTTTAGTCCTGATGTTCATCAAGCCTTGTATTGCCATCTCTTATCTGGAATTCTCTTCAGAGACCAAGTTCAATTCGTCTTTGCCACCTTCGCTCACGGTCTAGTTCACGCATTTAGAACATTTGAGCAGGTTTGGGAAGAGATCCTTATGGATATAGAATCCGGTGTGTTAAGCGACTGTATCACCGTCCCATCAGTCCGCACCGCAATGTCTAAGCTGCTCACACCTAACCCTGAACTAGCAGACACAATCCGCACCAAATGCTTGAGTTTGAGCAATTGGTACGGATTAATTCCCGCGCTCTTCCCGAACTCAAAGTATGTTTACGGGATCATGACTGGCTCAATGGAGCCTTATGTGCAAAAGCTGAGACATTACGCCGGAGATCTACCTCTTGTGAGTCATGACTACGGTAGCTCGGAAGGATGGATTGCTGCTAATGTTACCCCAAGATTGTCTCCAGAGGAAGCTACATTTGCAGTGATTCCGAATCTCGGTTATTTCGAGTTTCTCCCTGTATCTGAAACAGGGGAAGGAGAGTATAATAAACCGGTTGGTTTAACTGAAGTCAAGATTGGAGAAGAGTACGAGGTTGTCATCACAAATTACGCAGGTAATATACCAAATTCTCTTATAAGCATTGTTTTAAGTCCGTATTATCGATCTCATAATAGATATTTAAAATCCACTTTGATCCACATTTCACAGGGTTGTATCGATACCGGCTTGGAGATGTGGTAAAGATCATTGGTTTCTACAACAAGACTCCTCAACTAAAGTTCATATGCAGGAGAAACCTAATTCTTTCGATCAACATTGACAAGAACACGGAACGAGACCTGCAGCTTTCAGTAGAAACAGCTGCAAAGAGACTCTCAGAAGAAAAGATCGAAGTCATAGACTTCTCTAGCCACGTCGATGTCTCGACAGAGCCAGGACATTACGTTATATTCTGGGAGATTTCAGGTAAAACGAAAGAAGATGTTCTTCAAGATTGCTGCAACTGTCTAGACAAAGCATTCATCGATGCTGGTTACGTTGGTTCGAGGAAATGCAAGACTATTGGAGCCTTAGAACTGAGAGTTGTTGGGAAAGGAACTTTCCGGAAGGTTCAAGAACATTTTCTCGGGCTCGGTTCATCGGCTGGACAGTTTAAGATGCCAAGATGTGTGAAGCCAAGTAATGTTAAGGTGATGCAAATTCTGTGTGAGAATGTGGTGGATAGGTTCTTCAGCACAGCTTATGACTAATATTGTAAAATCAGAAAGTGGGTTTTTACTTTTTAGTTGTTTATTTGTCTTTGTTGTCAATAGATAAGTATCTCTTTGTTATTTTAATTGGAAAACTTTTTCTTTATATACAAAGTAGTTTTACTTTGCGGTTTGTGCAAATAATGTTTGGGAAATAAATAGACTTTTGATGTGACGTTAGATTTTTTTTATAATTAAAATCCAAGATTCGAATTTGATTGTAAGTACAGAATATAAAATTCGGATAATCTAATCTAATTCGATCTGACATGAACCAAACTGACAAATCTGATACATGAACCGAATCCAAATTTAACTCCATATTGTTTTATTTGTATATACTCGACAAACCGAACTAAATTTAAATCGATTAAACTTAATATTTCTTTTTAAATTGAAAGTTAAAAAAAATAAAAAAATAATAGTGATCATCGAATGAATCTAGACATGAAAGTTTGGTCCTTTTCTCCAAACCAAATATCATATAAACAAACAATAGAAGAGACTAGCTGAAAAAAAATATAGAGAAATATATAGTGGTGTGGTGTATGTGATTTTGTCTGAGAAGCAATACGTGATTATGACATTATTGGTGGGATCCGCGTTCCAATGGAGAGTTCTAGTTATGAAAAACTACTTGAAGATTCACATATTAATCCACTCATTAACAACAGTTCGCTTGACGGCTTGAGAGTTTATACATATAATTAACAACATATTGAGACGTCTGTTAAATTTATATATACACTTTTTATAACATATGTAGTTGATATACTCATTAACAAAAAAAAAAACATATGTAGTTCAACATACAAGTTGGTTATAAGTCTGAGAATAATAATTGGTATAACTATTGAACACAAAAAAAAAAAGGAGTTCATAGAAGATTGTGAAACACAATAAAATTATAAAACTGAATTGTCAAAATTTACTCTCGGTCCACGAGAGGATCTTATAAATTTGAATCGAAATTGTAAAGTCAACGTAATATTGTTATATCATCAAACAACAGATATTTATGACGACAGATACATTACATCATACGTTCATATATTTTCTTCCAATCCGTTCATGTCTATGTCTGAAGCGAATTGTTGTAATTTAGTGGACCAATGAGTATCCTTCACGTTGTAATTAAAAGGTCTTTTCAAATTAAGCAACTATAATCTTAAGTTCTTAACCATAAACTGGTAAATAAGTGTTGTCTTATTTTTCTTCATTTTTTTTTATAAAAGATTTTCTATTAAAAGGCATGAGACTGAAAATGTTACAGAGCCTTTATAAAGCCCATCACGGCTAAGTATAGCCTTAAACACAATAGAAATAACCATTTGTTTTATTGGACAACACACCAACCGATATCATCATTGGAATATATTGTATGCTTTTCTTCACGAATCTGTTGTTTCTTTATATAAATATTATTTGATAGTTATTACTATAACGGACCCTATCCTTCTTCATTTAAAAAATAAAACATTACCTCTTTAGAAAATTTCCCTATAGAGATGTCAAAAAGATAAAAAGATAGAATCAGTAGAAAAACCAATAGTGGAATACGTACGTAGTGTATGACATATTGAACTTTCCCTGATTTGAAACAATCATAAAGAGGAAAAACATAGCTGGAAATTATTTTATGGACAATATATGTATCTCTTGTATTTTTAACTAAAAATAGTGTCGTCTCACAATTTGTAATTTAACACACACACACATACACACTTCTATCTGGCCAGCTCAGATTTTCCTCGCTATATAACAACAAACTTCGATCCAGAACCAAAGCCGAAAAGGTACCTTAAAACACTTTTGAAAAACTTGAAATCGTAAGAAATCGACATATATAGAGAGATCAACTCTGCAGTCTATCACTAATGACGAACACAAGACTCCATGGAAGTAACTCACAAGAGAAGATTAGAGATGGACGTGATCACAAAATCTGGGACTGTGAGTCTTCTCTATGATTCCTATGAACTCGTCTCTTTTGCTCACATCATCGAACGTAAGCTAATAAAGCCTTTCCCTCCTCTCCCTCGGTCGTCTGGTTTGACTCTACGAGCTCTGATGGATAAGGAAACTAACGATAGTTTCTCTGCTTCGACGAAGACGACGACGAGGGTGTGTTCTATTCACCGGAGGAATAGAAACTAGAATGACGAAAAAAAGGTTGAAACCAAGAAAAAGAAGATATTTGATTGTATTTTGTGGTGGAAGTTGTGTTACAACAACATGTTCTTCTAATATGTAGGCAAGTTCATTCTTTTCAAGTTGTTTATGTGATGAAGATTTTGTGTTTTGTGTCAAATATAAAAATAAATTCACTCCGCTCCCGTATAACTTTTGTTTGTTTTAGGATTTTTATCGCACTGTCTGATACTCTTTTAAGCAAAAAAAAAAATACAATTATTAAATAAAATGTCGTCCGTACGGATAGAAAAGAAAAATTATCGTACCAAGCAACAAAAGAAAGATCGATTCTAAGAAGTAAGAAAAATGTTGTTGAGAGCGGAAAGTTATTATGTTTTACTATGATAAACTCTATTAAAGATAGATAAATCTAATGAAATTGATATATATTTTATGTTTGTTTTAATAAAGTATTTTTATATGAATGGTTGCGGTAATGTTAAGAATTTACGTTGTGTGGTAATGTGGTATATACATTATGCCTATAGAGGACGTGAAATTACGTTTCAAAGGATAAATAAACAAAAAGATGCCAAGAAAAAAAAGTGTGAGGTAATGTTTTGAGTGGGCTTAAGACTTAAACCCAATAGGCCCATCTTTATGGTCTAATATTTCCTGCTACGGTAAATTTATTGATTCCTTATTGATTCCAAGTGCGTTAAACGTTGAATTTTAATTTAAAAGCTACAGTATTTTGTTTTACCTTTCGTTTTGTACTTTGTATAAAGTAGAGTTTCCATATAGATAATAAGCTATCTGTCCAATTCAGTTGAAAAAAAGAACACAAATATGTGTCTATATATATATATATATAATTGGAATAAGTTTTTGATTCATTTCCCTCGCTAAATCTTTTAAAAACTCTTCGGATTTTAGTTTTCAGTAAATAAACTTTTTCTTTGTTCAATAAATGACGAAACCAAATAAAAACCACTCAATAAAATAGACACAATAAGGTCCTCAAAGTCTCAACCTACATGTGAACACATATAGCATTCAAAAATTCAAAATCAATACGATTTAATTATAAAAATAAATGAGAAATAGACAAGTAACCACTTTCTTCCACACTCATCAATTTAATGTTTCCTTTATTGTTATCCCAAAACCAATTTGGCTTTTGACCATTTCCTTTGCTTTCTCCCTCCTTGATATTTCTGAGCTCCACTTTGGCGTTATTTTTATTTTAATAATAAAACAGAGCTATTTGACAAATTAGTGTTTAATAGTTTACATTAATGGCGTGAGATGAAATCGTAAATATATAACTAAGGTGAAAAGTTAAAGAAAAAAAAAGAAAAATAACTAAGGTGAAAAGTTATAAGATTAACAGTGAGGTCCCATCAAAATAAGAACACGAAAATAAAAGAAATTAGACAGCTAAACTAGTGAAATCATCAAAATGCGATATTCTAATAGTGTTTACTTTTTATTGCTAAGGATGTAACTGGCCTTGCTTTCAGTAATTAGACAACTACTAAATGTAAGTAAATTTCGATCTCGATTTCCAACCAAAACATCGAAAAAGTAAAAGTGATATTTACCTTTGCGGATAAAAAGAAGAAGAAGCAGAAAACAATGGCCCACTTTGTAGATTGTCCCGCCCATAATAACTCGATTATGAGCTTACTTTGTCAGTCCTTTTCTTTGATGTAATGTAAGTAGGGACAACAAAATCAACTATTGTATATTTGGACTTAAGATAACAATCAAATCCTAAGTAAACGTCCCCAGACGGTTCTATCCATCTGATCTTTGCTTTACCGCTCAGAGAAGGAATTATACAAATATCGATCAGTTCACTGCCGAACGACACCGTTTTTGTCTTTTAAAGTCATTGTTTGGTTTTTTTGCTTTCTTTTGCCGTGTGAGGAGGGAAAAAATGCAGAGACCATAGCATAAACCCTGAGTCTTTCTCTATCTCTCTCTTTCTGAGTTTCTATTCTTCATGTGTACTCTTCCGAGAAAATGAATTCGTCTTCTTGTTTTTTCTCCTTGCATTGATTGCTGTGTATTTCTCTTCACAGCTGTGTGGCAATTTTTGTTTCTTTCCAGAAACTCTAAGTTTGTTTTGGTGATGGCCGAGTCAACGATCCAAGTTAGGCTGGTTCGTTGTCCCAAGTGCAAGAATCTCTTACCAGAGCCTAAAGATTGCAACTTTTTTCAGTGTGGTGGTTGTGGAACCGTCCTTCGCGGTTAGTTTCCATTTTTGAGATTAGTTATTGTTTTGATGTTTCAACTACTCATATGTTTCTGATTCTGGTTTTAAATTTCGATGACGTCGATTGGGAAAAAGGGTAAAAATAATTTCTGACCGAAAAGAGTAATTCTTTGTTTGTTTTGTTTTGTTATGTAAAGCCAAAAACAAGGACCGTGAAGCAGATTCAGTGTCTGTTAAGTCCGTGGGAAGTAATAATAGAGCTAAAGAAGAAACTAAAGTTAACTCTCGTTTTAGTGAAGAAGAATCTGATTCAGACGCTTCATTAAGACAACAACAACAACAAAATGGTCAAACAAGGAATTTTCACAGTGATCCTTCTTCAAAACTGAAAGGTATGGATTCGGGTAATAAGGATTCTCAATCAGGTTTGGATCGGTTTAGAGAAAGAACAACAAAGAGATGCGGTCCAGAAGGTTACAGATTCTCTACTTCTAGCTACATTCCAGATTCTCTGTATAGTAGTGATGAAGCAATCAAGCAAGACAGAGCTGGACTGGTGAGAAAATTGGATAAGCTTAAAGAAGAGCTTCTTCAACCTAAAGAGCAACAGATCCCGAGTTCGTCTGCAGGGTTCGAAAAGGCTCCATTGCGGTTTTTCAGTTCTGGGAAACATGTTGCCGGGTCTTCATATTACCATCATTATCCAGAAACTGAGCCTCCATGTCTTTATAGCAATAACCTTGATGTTTCTCTGCACGGTTCGATGCATAACCCGGCTCATGTTCCAGCTAATGGAGTCCCTCTAGGGTTCAAGATGAATGAAAGAACTCTGCAGACATCTCATCCGCAGTACTCTAGGCAGTATATTGGCACTAATGGTCATGATTTGTTTGATACACATTCACGAAATGGAAGGCACCACCAATCAAATTGCTCGTGTGTCCACTGCTATGATCCATATCACAGAGCTTCAGGCTCAGTGTTTCCTCCCTCGGGGGTGCCTGATGCTCAGCGTAATACCGGTTTTTACACTCACGAGAGAAGTACTGAGTTTGGTTCTTCATTGCTTAGTCCTAGAACCTTTATTCCTCGTCGTCCTCCTGGATCTCAACCTCGTGGCGCACAGCTCCATGGAAGATACCCAAATGAATTTCGCGATGCGCAAATGAACGTTATTTCTCGTGTTCGTCCCCCTAAAGCTGTATCATCTTCAGGTGGTTCTCGCCTAATCTACCCTGTGGCTGGTGGTGCACCATTTATAAACTGTAAAAGTTGCTTCAAAATACTGAAATTACCAAATCAAATAGATTCTGCTACGAGAAAGAAACAGAGAGTACGCTGCGGAGGGTGTTCTTGTTTGATAGAGTTTTCTTTTGTCGATAAGAAACTCAGTGTCTCTACAGATCCTGCTTCAGCCAGAAAAGCAGAAACTCATAGTAGGGTGCATTGGGTAACTGCTGCTAACTTCTCTTCTGATGACTATGATGATTCTGCTGTCGAATTCAATGCAATGGATAGAGGACCAGCTGATGTATCAACCGGTCTGGCTCTGATCTCCGAAAAAGCTCAAGAAATGCTGATTGTGGATTCTACTTCTCCTAGCGTGTCTGAAGACGAGCTAAGTTCAGACAGTCCAACAGTTACTCCTGATTCACCTCTTCACAAACACTTTGAATACTCTTCGATCAATGTAAGGGACCAGTCTGTGCCAAGGAACCGAAGCTCTCGTTCAGAACAGGACCGGGTCACACTGAGCAAAACAGCCATGAGACAGAACTCTATAAAAGAAGCTTCAGTTGCAATTGAGATGGACGTTAATGACTACTCTCACAACAGTGGATTATCTCAAGATTCTGCAAATGACTACACAGATGATCAGGGAAGAACCAAGAAGGGCGGATTTGCGAGTATCTTGAAGAGTAACTTCAAGGATCTGAAGAAATCCATGCAGAACGAAGGCAGAAGTGATGTCTCAGTAAATGGGCATTCTGTAGCTGAACGTCTAGTGAAAATGGCAGAGAAGCAGGCTGGACCAATCAGGCCAGGAAACTACTGGTACACGAGATCCTTCAATCATATATAATTTTCTCACTCACTAACCCTAATACTGTATCTCTCTTCTGTTTTGTTGCTTGGTACAAGGTACGACTACAGAGCTGGATTCTGGGGAATAATGGGAAGTCACTGCCTTGGAATATTGCCGGTAAACATCTGCTAATGAATCATATTCTTCAATCTATCTTCATTTTCTTGAAAATGAGTACTAAAGCTGGCGAAAGGTGACTCCTTTCTCACAGCCTTTTATTGAAGAGCTCAATTACCCAATGCCAGAGAATTGCGCTGGTGGAACCACAAGAGTCTTTGTGAACGGAAGAGAGCTTCACCAAAAAGACCTGCGCTTGCTCACTGCCAGAGGTCTCCCACGGGACAGAGATCGATCCTACACTGTTTACATCTCAGGTAGAGTAATAGACGAAGATACCGGGGAAGAGCTAGATAGCCTTGGGAAACTCGCCCCAACGTAAGTTTCCACAAAGCCTATATATAACATCTCTATTTAGCCTTATCTTTCAAGCTAATGTATCTGAGTTTTATGGTACGTGGTCAGGGTCGATAAGCTAAAGCGTGGATTCGGGATGAGGGTTCCGAGGAGAGCTGCATGAAGAAATCTAACAAAATGGTCATGAGCCTCCCCGTTGTGTTGTTGTATTCTTGAACATCCGTGTTAAGTTATCCTAACATTCTAAGCTAAATTTAGTTCTTACTCAACAGAGCCTTTTGATCAATGTAAAGAATGAGAATATGCAAAATGAAATATCATTATTGGCAACAAGAATCTAAAAAACACCAAAATAATGTGTGTATTCGAAAGCTTCCAAAAGCATTATTGAGCTTACATTACAAGAACTAAATGTTTCAAATCACATGATTCACACCACGTTTAGTAGCATCTTCGCATTAGCCTTTTCACTTGGTTGTTGAGACATTCTTCTTTTGCTCCCCTTTCATTACCTGATCATGACACATCAAAAATCCAGACTTCAAGTTTCAATCTTTGGATCAGTGATATCATAAAATGAGGAAATGGTTTTGTGTAATGAAACATAATCTACAGAGGATCCAGAAAGAAGCTTAAGCGCCTAACATCGTTGATGAATATCATATATAAATACGGATCAAAGTCAAAACCTTTATAGCGTTGTAATTCGATTTCTAAATTCAAACCTAACAACACAAATGAAGGCAATCATGATCCATCATAAATTGAGCCTAAGGACACAAAATTTCATCAATTGAAGGATGTTCCTTTGACTCCTCAAGGTTTTAAAAGGCTAATTACTAACTCATCAAAAGTATTTGCGATCCGAATTAGATCAAAGGAGAAGTGAAATACATGAAAATTGTGAAGAAACAAATAAGCCAATCACAAGATATAGATCTAACGATCCAAGTAAGACATGGAGAGGAGGAATAAATACGGTTTGTAAGACGATGCCGACGGCAACGGCAGCCACTACGGCTCCGCCGAGGATAACCGGTGGACCGGAAAGCAAACTCCACTTACGGTAAATCATTTTCTTCCTCGAAACGTTTGCTGTGGTCTTCTTCTCCAACAATTGCAGGATTGTGAAATCAACACAAGTCTCCTCTGTTCGAGGCTGTTAATTTGAGCTTGGGCTTGAGGCCCATAAATGCATCGGTTCCTTCTTAGCTTAAAGTTGAGGCCCATAAATACATCGATAGCCTCTATACGAGATTGGGATATTAATTTGGGTTTTCAGCTTAAGGCCCATACGACCCATCAGCTCCTTCTTAGCCGAAAGTTGTAAAAAAAACCCATTGATTTGAAACCTTTATTAATTTAAAACAAAATTTGTGGGACCGTTTTTCCAAAAGAATATTCGTTGGAATTCTCTTTTATTGCTTTTTCTCCGATTCTATTTGAAAAAAGTAAGAATTTTCTACTTTTAAAAATGTAAATCCGAATAATTACATTTGTTAATTTAGAAAGCATTTTCATAATTCAATCATTCACTCTCTTTAAATTGAAAATTATGATTAAATTGAAAATTATGATTAAATTGGTATAAACCAATTGGGAAGTAAACGTTATATAACTCTGTCTTTGATAACTGCCATGATCACATAGGGAAATCATAAACCCTATACTGAAAAAAGGCCAAAAAAACAAGTACAATCCTAAAAGCCAATCTTTATCCATCGGCAAAAATAATATATACTAAAACCTTTTTAATTAAAATTTAAAACTCAACATTTATAGCTCAAGCTACGACCACATCCAATCCTCGCCAACATCGATCAAGTTGTCTAGCGACGAAAAATACGAATCTGCAGTTTCCGAATTCTCAACAGAAACACGTGCAGATGCAATCTCGCTGGTAATTGCAGAACCTGATGTTGCAGGAGAAAGATTTGCCACCAAATTTTCCGAGAAAATGTTATTTTTCCACTCAACATTCTCAATGAGAATCTCATGGTTAGAGAAAGAAAAGGTCCTGAAAATGTCTTTCTTGTTTTCCAGATCTTCAAGGCTTATCATTACTTCTTCGGATTTCATCGGCTTGATGTCTTCTGATTGCTCTTTCACAGGTACTCTGTTTCCACCTTCGAATAACGAAACAGAGAAGTTCGTGGTCTTCGTGTTCGGAGATATATTGTTACAAGTATGGTTTCCAACATACTTCACTTCGTAGATCGAAGGATCTTTGTCTGATTTCTGGACTTGCTTCACTGCTAAGCAGTCTTGTGTGAATCGATGCGTGCATCTGTAATACGCTCTGTAATTACAGAAACAGAGACATAATAAAATTTAGCAAAACAGAGACATGAAATTCCCAAAAATTAATAATCGAAATGCTTCGATGATGTTGAGGATTGATAATTTACCTAGGATTTTTGGATCCATGAATATCTTTTTGCCCATATTTTCTCCAGCAATGACCATCATCAATAGAACCATTTTCTTGACCTGTTGCAACAAAAACGCTAACTTTTTCTTTCTTCTTCTCCGATATTTTCCTGAAATCACAAACAAAAAAAATCAGACACATGAAGTTCCAAATCAGAACTCAAACAGAGATAGAGAATAACTCTTTAGCTCAATTTACCTCTTTTTGGACACGTTTTTAGAATCCTTGTCATCGATCCCAGAGCTTCGCTTAAGGATGTTCTTGTCGTCGTTGAAGCTCAACATGAAAATGGCCTTCTGGTAAATACGGAGAATTTCAGAGATCAAGGTTTTGTTGGAATCAACTGAAGAAGAGTGTTTGAGATTGCTAATCAGTCGATTCGCAAGCTCTTTTCCATGTTCCAATTCGTTGATCACAAGTTTCTTTTCCATCACCATCTCTGCATTCACTTACAAAATTAAGAATCTTTTTAGAATTCTCTGTTTTCTTTTGAGTGAGTTTAGTTTGATGAGATGTGAGTTTCGTGCTATGTGTATGTGTCTATATATAAATGAAATGATGAGAATCTATGATGTACCATGTCCTTGTGCTTATAGCCTTATACAATAAGTTTATTTATTTATTTTATTTGTTATTTTTATTTTATTTTTTGGTTTTAAGCTTAGACAAGAAGTTATGTGGAAAAGAGAAGGATCTTGGAGAGAAGTTGACAAAAAGTGACTACTATTTTTCATTGTTTTTTATACAATTAGAATATACGAAACACTTTCAATATAAAATTGTTAAATTTGTCTTAAAATGCAGAAAAAGGTCGAACATATTAGTAATTTCGTGGTCAGTTTTTTTTTTAATTTTAAAAAATGTTATCTAGTTGCTAATTCAGCTATTACTAAATTTATTTTATCAATAAGATATATTTCCGATCTACAAATTTTATATATTAGATTTGAATTTGATTATTGATTCATATCAAATACATATCGTCAACTATCTCACCAATCGCAATGGAACCATATCGGATAAGTCTCACTCAATGGGTTTAGCTAGATTATCTCAGTTTTTTTTTTGTTTTGTTTAATAATTATTCACAAAAAACAAAATTATTCAGCCGAGTAAATCAATAAAAAAAATATATTCTTCAACGACCTCCAGCCGCGTTATAGATCGGTTTAATGTATTCGCTGAGTGAAGACTCGGTGATGTCATGCCTGCCAATTGTTAACTTCATTCCTAATTTTACATTTTAGCTAAAGAGTACATACCCTACATAGCTAAATTATAAATTTTATTTGCAAAACAACGGATAGTTAAAATTTTGATCCATATCATATATATTTTCAAAATAATTTGGATTTAGTAAATAACATATTATTTTATACGACAAGGCACTATTTACACTACTTTTTATTTATCAAAGACTTTTTATACTACTTGTTTAAATTTCACATGAAAAAAACACATAACTTATTTATGATTTTGCTCTTGTACTGTTTTACAAATTTTAGCTCCTCATTTGGCTATCTAGCAAAATTCATTTAGGTATTGGTATAATTTGAAGAAGAAAAAAAAAGAATTTTAGTAACAAAACCATAAACAAGTAATACTTTTTGCATGTGATTTAAACAAATAGCGTAATACTGTAAATAGTATTCCGAATGAATTTTTATTTTCGGTTTATAACTAACGAGTAACATATATTGTTCCAGGCATTTTAGGGTGTTATATGTAATTAATAATATTTATGGGGCCAAAGAGCGCAATTTTAGTATCCCTAAAAGCAAAGGGAGAATCTGTGGATCGTCAAACCATGCAGGTGTAGGTTTTAGAAAACAGTCCAATGTGTCTTTCCCATTCACACAATTGACAGTGACATATTATCATTATTAAAATGATTAAATTCGAGATCACTATCGTCCATCATCCATTTGTTGTATGTACCATTCGGATGCATTTAAAAAAAAAAATCATGTGTTGTATCCTTTTGTTCAATTCTACGAGTTTTTTTATATATGAAAATGCTGAATTAAGGGGAATAAATGCATTAAACTAGTTTTTTGCACCAATTTATTTATTTATTTTTATTTTTTTGCGTTAAACTAGTCTTTTAATAGTTACAAGTACAACCCATGAAAAAACGCTCAGTATAGACTTTTTTTTTTTTGGTTCAAAAGCACTTAGTATAGATTAAGTGGGGCATATATGCATTAATCTAATGTTTGAATAGTATTTGAAAAATGTATAATACATAATTAGTGGAAAAAACAAATTGAATTAGCAAAAAAAACTTTTTGGTATGCATTATGGTAGATAAAATAAACTAAACGAGTTATAAACAAAAAAAATCTCAAAATGTCAAATTGTAAATTTATGGCGATTGTGATTGCCAAAGATTCTTGGCAGAACAAGTATTGTGACATTTAATTGTTTATTTTAATTTTTTTCGTAGAACAAACAAATTTTGTGTGAATTTGTCATAATCTGATGCATTTGTCATATTCATCGCAGTGACTTCGTAAGTTTAATATCATGAATAGTTTGATCCAAAAAAATATAATTCGTAAATGCATGCAGGTGCACCACAACAAATTTAATTCGATTAATTAGCTGAGTGTAAATAGGCTTATTCTGTTTGGATCATTGGATGACGCATACCATACTTATGGGACTTAGAAAAGGAAAATAATCACTAGGCCAACATTTGCAACTTTCTGAGTCCAAACTAATTTTTTGGAAGCAAGTGACTAGAGGCTGCTGGAATTTAATTAATGTCTTAATAGAAAGATTAATCTTAAAAATAGACGTGGATGTTTATTCTATAAGAACGCGTCTACTTCTTTTTTAACGCGTCTGATGAAAGAAATAGTTTATGATTAGCTAAATTAAGTAAAATGACCGAGGGGCATATACGTACACATGGCCTTTTAGTGATAAATTATTAACTTTAATCACAATTATATATTAACTAATTAATCAAATGGACTATATGATTAGTGCCTTTTACGTCTTAATTTGGGCTGTTCTTGCTTGAAATTGATAACAACTAGCGATTATAAATAGCAAGACATGTTTTCAACTATCTAAAATCAATGATGCCTTGTCATAAGAAAACCAAAAACGTCCCCTTGGGGGTTTCTCTCCCAATTATTTTGTAACAGAATTGTGGTGTAATCCTTTTAGATTAATATATATATATATATATATATAACTGAACATTATTTGACCCCAAAAAAAAAACTGAACATTAAAATAATAAAAATAATAAAGACGATACTAACTTATCTCCAATGTAATCGAAATTATAGAAAAATACACATATGTACTACATTTGATTAGTAATGTACCACGATCAAAGACTCAAACAAAAAATTATGATCCCAACACCCCAGAACCAAATATGATTCATTTAGCGGCATGAATTTTTGTAGTCACATAAAATATGTCAATATAACTCGATTTTTAAAAGTCATTACTTTCGACCCAAAAAAAAAATCATTACTTAAATGTTAACCAATATCGGACAGGTCATGTTCGTCGTGGTTTCGTGAGGAAAGGAAAGGAAACTTCCAAACACAATCATCCTTATCGACGGGAAAGATAAGAACCAAGATCCTTTGAAATTTTGGAATAGATAGATCCACCAAAGTATACCTACACTGATTGGATATTATTTGTACCGAAAAATTGAAAATTTTGGGGAATTTTGGAAAACGTCTGGTAATTTCCACCAAAAAAGCCTTTGGATGCGCATTTAAAAAGATTTAATGTCCCTTGGAGACCCACAGGTCACGTCATATGCCGATCAAATATTATGTACAAATAAATTGAAATTAAGCTTTTGAACTTTTGAGTCACATCTACATTTATTGACTCTCGAAATTAATGGGTTTTATTGATAATGTTTAGAACCGCATAGTCACTACTCCAGAAAAACAAATCGTATTTTTTTTGGAGTCAAAATAGATTTTGTAGACACTAATTAAACATTAAATATTGAGACCAAACGGTATACGAGTTTTAATTTTATTTTTGCAAGGGAAGATTTTTTATAGTGAAAGTGGTTTAACATTAATGTTGTCTTTCTTCTCGAGCAGTACTTATATTTGACAAACGCAATTATATCTCTCGCTTCATGAATATTGGTAAATAAATGCCTACAATGCTTGCGAAACTAATTTCACTTGCATGATTGATAAATAAAACACGTAAAATTGTAACGAAGTACAACATTATCATTAAATACTTTACAAATCCAAACTAGTAGGCGTCAGAGGTTTAGACTATGGACAAAAATAGTAAATTGGTAGTTAATAAAAATCAAATTCGTTCATCACCTAACAACGTTAAATATTGAAAGATAGTTAATATATATTGATACTAGTGCACTGATAAATAACAGGGAACAATAAGAATAAGAATAACAACATCAATATTGATATCTGCCGTATCAGAAAAATCAAAGTGACAGTCACGCCAAGTGTGAACGTAGAAAGTCTTGTAATGATAAGCACGTGGGAAAACATCTTAACACTTTAATTGTATTTGTCTTCAGATTAAAGTTGTCGAGATTTTTTTGCGTCGCTTTGCAAAACAAAAAAAAATCTTGGCCACATAATTAGTTGTAGAAGCATCTTAGATATATTATAAACTGACTGTACAGTGTTAGTGATTAAATACAATTATGATTGAAGTTTTAAGCATGGGATATATAGAACCGAGACAGATGACGGGTGAAAACAAGCTGCTTAAATAATAAAAAAGCAGTTGCAGTAAGAGGCCACATGTAGAACGGCATGATTGTTATCATGACAAATATTTAAATGGCATGCATCTCGTCTACTCGTTATAAAAAACGCAGGTCACCTGACCGTGAATCGTTTTATGAGTCATAAATGAGTAACGGGCTTTCTCTTAGCCCCATTATAATGAGCTTGCTGTTTGGCCCATAGTTTACGGAATTTCTAAATTATAAATTTCCGGCCACAATCAAATAAACCATCTTCAAAGCCTGGTTCACTTCAAGTATTTCCTATGCAATGCTGTTTTCTTGTTGTTGATTTCTTAAATTTTTTTTTTTTTTTTGTCAATATTGTTGTTGATTAAGAGACCAATTTTGTCTTACTCTATTTAAAAAAAATCAAGACTGAATTTTTTGATACAATAGCAAATAGTAATGTGACTAGTGAACTTTACTGTTCTATGGCTATTTAGAAAAAAATGCGGTTAGTGAGATTAGATCTCATTAATAAATGATAACTTATAGAGATGTAAATGGATGATAAGAAAATTAAGCTCCTAAGCAAATTTTTATATATAGATTAATTATACATTCCAAAATAGTAATCCAAGGACAAGTACTTTTCCTTCTTTTCTTGTCTTCTGAATTAAGGAGAGGAAATTTTCTTGTCTTGTAAACAAAAAATCATTTCCTAACAAAATCTCTTCTTCTGTTTGCAAAAACGACACCGTGTTTCATAAGCCAATATCTTTCTATCTCCTCCGGCGTCCGTCCCGGGATCCTTCCGGCAATCAATTCCCACCTACGCGCCACGTACGTTGAACTAACAGTCAGTGTTAACGAAATTACACAAAAAATACCCTTTATTGCGACAAAAACCCAAATAGAGTTTGTAATTCGACTAAACTTATAAATTTTTAATTTCACTCTTTTTCATACAAGCATGCCGTAATCAAAATTGAGAGACAACGAATTCTAAAATGAGTTCCATCATAAAATATTTATAATTAAGAATATGCTATGCTAAAGAATCATATAAAAACGAGTTTTAATATTTGATAAACTGTTTATGCAAAATATATATATATATATATATATATATATAAACTAACAAAATGGAAAACGAAAAGCATAAAATAAAATAAAGTAAAAACCGAACCAAAAATCAGGTTGAGCACAGTCATTGACAGCTCGGTTAAAAACAAACAACATAAAGAGACGACAGACACTACGAGATCAAATAAAAGCAGCTAATATAAAAAAAATCAGATTTGACTAAAGATTAAACAGCAAATAAGAAAAATATAAGCAATGAGATGGATCGAGAGAGAGTTTGTCACCTGTCACCAACGAGTTTATACATCCGAGAAATGAGATCTTCTTCTTCTTCCGACATCTTCACAGCTTCCCATTCGATACTACTCACCTCTGCGAACAAAACAAAACAAATCAGACTCAAACCGAACAAAGTGATAGATAAAGAAGGAGAGAAAGAGAGAACAATCTTACCTTCGGAACAAGACGCCTTGGCTTTGCTCTGTCTCCGTCGGCGTTTATCCATTTTATCCTAATTCTTCGCGGAACAAAATGAACTAATCTGTCGTCGAAATCTCGAGAAACTATTTGTGACGAAAGATTAATATTAGCTCTCTTGAATTTTGTTGCCTTGAAAGAAAGAAAGAGTGAGAGAGGAGGGGCTCGAAAAGGAAAAGAAAATCAAAGAGATTATTTTATAACTGCGCGTCTGATATAATTCCTAGAATAATTATTTATTAATATTATCATCCTCGATTATTAAATCAATAATTAAAGTCGATGAGAATAACAAAATGAATCTGTAGAGTGATGAGATGAAATAGTAGTTCACTGTGTGTTGCTTCAACGGCCTGTTTCTATTAGAAATGAAGAACGACAGATACAACCATAACTATACTTCTCTTCTCTTTCTTTAATTTTATTTAAACCTTTGACTTGCGGTTGTAATTTTCCTCGTTTACAGACAGTTGGAGCATCGACCTTCTTCTCTCTACATTTGACTTTGTAAATGACTTAAATGTCCCTGTTAGGTGTTTCCTGGGAATCTGCAGGGGGGGGGGGTTTAATTTTAAATATTTGAATGATTTTCTTTCCTACAACACATTAACTACAAATATCATTCTAACAAAGCTACATGAGAATTATTTGGTATATTTAAAATAGAAAAATCAATAGTTACATAAGTGATCTGTTGCAAGAAAGAAAAAGAGTTGTATAAATTTTAGACATTCTATTTGAAAGTTTGATATAAGAGGAAAGTTTGGTAGAGGAGAACACTAAAATAAAATAAAAATAAAAATATTATAATTAGACGAGAGAGGAAAAGAAGAGTAAAGAGAAGTATAGTTAGTTCGACAACATATCTCTACGTGATTTTTCTTATATTCCTTTGGTCTGATCATAATGTCGTGAAAAGTGGAC
The DNA here is from genome assembly GCA_028015245.1 of Cardamine occulta. Classification (NCBI taxonomy): domain Eukaryota; kingdom Viridiplantae; phylum Streptophyta; class Magnoliopsida; order Brassicales; family Brassicaceae; genus Cardamine; species Cardamine occulta. Next base: position 18,319,625 of record CM051377.1, read on the forward strand.
ACAACACCGTATGGTTGTGCGTCTTGTGGTCCGATGTGGTCCGAAAACGTACTTATTTTGTTATTTATTCAATATCTTTTTTATTACAATTATGCTTTAACCGCATCTCGAGACCAGTTTAATTATTCATTTCGAGGTGTTTTTCTCTTTATTTTTGTATATCACATATGGAATTAGACCAAATGGAGTGAGATGAAGAGAATAGAAGCACATTTGTTCTATATAAAGGCTTTGACTCTAAAAAAAGGGATGAATCAGACAAGTATCTAACAAATAAATATTTATGACATGTGGTGGTTAAAGTTATTTAATAACCCCAAAAGACTTATAAGAATACATCAGATTAACCATTTTAATTTTTATAAATGTTTCCTTTTTATGGATTTCTAAGATCTATTGTGCGAAGGTTAGTGAGATAAGTGACATAACTCTATAATACATATAGCTGCTCTACTTTATTTTTTATGTGAAGATGTATAAACTGAACACGTTCGATCTATGCATTTTTCGCATGCATGATCTAAAATATTATAGAGATAACTTGGATAAATAAAACAGTTTAACACATGTCTAAGTTGTGATGTGTACCTCGTACATTTATTTGCCAGTTTAAACAGTTCCATGCTGAATGTTGTATGTTACCTGCATATCCATATTGGGTTTTCTTAACGATGTTATATGTGGGCCTAATAATTATGGGCCTTTTGTTCTCTTTAAAGTACTATCATTTCACCTACTGAGCGGCTGAACCCATACGGTGTTCTCTTTAAAGACGCCCATGAATGTTTGAATAGACGGAGAGTAACAAACAAACAATACGGCGTTGTAGTCTAAAAACGACGTCATTGGTGGGGTTTTTTTTTTTGATAAAGGATTATGATACAACGGGTTATATACTAATATTTACCCCAACGTAGATAGTTTAGTGGACATTGTTATTTTTTTCACTCAGCACGAAAATTGTTTAGTTTCGTGGACATCTATCCTTTTCTTTTTACCCATTAGATCATCTACAGATGATAACTTCATGAAGAGATCTATAAAGTATTTACCTCTTGGATGGGGATTGTGAGTAGTTTATCGATATACATACGTTAGACATACATATATCAACAATAGAAAATAAAATGTTTTTATACTGAGAATATACCATACAAACAAAATAACAGTAGTAAGAAAATGGAATAATCATCAATTAGTTTTTACTTTTATTTCACAAAAAAAGAGTAATATCGGGTCTGTCCATTGCGAGGCATATTAAATCTGAAATTAAGGTAAAATCTCAGTAGACAGGACAAAACTTTGGCTTGAGCCTGGAAGGTCCTCTAGATCTCTTCTATACTCTTTTCACTTGATAATAATTTCACTTCATTATTAGTTTGGGATGGGGTTCAGCTTTCACTATCTATCAGTGCCTTGGTAGAGCATCGAACACGCCACGTCAACGCATTGCACTTACAGTGGCCAAGGCGACTCACTTCGTTAATTCAGTAAATCTTCAACAAAAACATTTATTGGGGATAATTAGAGTACATCTCATTATATTACTATAAATACTTTTCCTATATTATAAAATATAAGAAGAATAAATAGTTTTATTTGCGATCGTTGCTTCTGAAAATGATACTTTAATGTTTTTTTTATTTGGTCTAAAATGACATTTTAGTGTTTTGTGGATTGTTGATAGCTAAAGCTTCAACTAGGAAAATATAATCCGATCCCAAAATTTCGAAAAGACTTGTGTCTCTATAATAACATCGTTCAACGGCTCAAGTAAAAACACACAAAAACTTATCAATCAATCTTTAATTATTTAATTTGGTTGGTTTAAAGAAGTGTTTACGTGGTTATAAACGTTAACAAGGAATTGGTTTACGAAAAAGAAAAATATTGTCCAAGTGTTGACTTGTCCTACCAATTTTGCCCTTTAAAAGTCTCAAATCCCAAGGTGATAAATGGTCAAGCAACTTCCACGCTCCTCCTCTCTTTTACCGCCACGTGTCTATGACGCTCTCGCCCGAATTTTGTCAGCATATGTATGCCACGCGGCGGCCAGTTCCCCGACGTGAATTTCTCCGGTAATATGTGACACGTGTCGTGTTTCAAATGGATAATCACCTCAGCAAAAAAAAAACTTTCCTTGACAAACTTAATTTTTAATACACATTTTTAAGCGTTTTTTATTGGTGGGTCCATCGGATTAATGGAACTAACGTATTATAATTGGTGAACGAATGTGTCTGTTTCATTAAATTCATGCGTTTTTATTAAAGAAGTCACAATTCTTTATTGGGTTCACGTGGTCAAGTGCGTCGCTCGTGACAGCTTGTGAGCCGGCTTCAGTTAATTACTCAGCTTGCTACAAACTCATAGAGTGACTCTCATTGTATAAATGCCAAAAGCAATTAATACCGACTTGTGCTGATAATTACTAAGTTACAAAATACTACTAGTACAAGCAAAGCAATCAGAGAATATTATAATATTTCATTTGAAACGTTAAAAATGTAAATATCTCGGTTGAACTCCCAACATAGATTTATACAAGTCAGTAGGAAAATAACATAACATGCACATACATATGCATGTCTCCGTATGTGGTTATAAAATTCAAAAGCTCGCAATCAGGAAATTTTGTATGATATGAGATATTCTTATATTTTTGTTATCATTTATTTGATTAGAGAAGAAGAAAAATAAAGTGGTCCAGGAGAAATATAATAAACACAGAGAAAGAAAGAGATGCTATTCCCGGGGACTGAGAGTACAGTGGAGGTCCATGCCATCTCGTAACACCCACAACTTGGCATTAGCTTTCACTAGCTGTTTTTATGTATACATGCCACTGTATATATATATTTTTTCTTATTTTTAATTGGAATATTATAAATAACTAGATGCATTTTCTTGTAACACTTTTGACTTTTAAATTATCTTTCGTTGAATTAATTATCACCAATTCTATTTCAAATTGGTGTAGTATGCTATCTTTATTGATGTGAATCGAGATAATTAAATATCTAACTCTATGGTATACTAGTATTATTAACATAGTAGTAGTAGTTTTGAGTAATATTTAATTTAAAAGCTGTCCCAATATTGTGATACGCTGCTAATTAACAAAACAAGCTGTGAAAGTAAAAATTGGCTACTTTCAGCTGCAGCCAAAGCTATTAAGCCGTAATTTTCAGGTTATACGAGTCTCACCGATTCTTTTAAGAAGAGAGATACTCTCGCCGATTAATTAACCCAAAAAAAATTGATGAGAAAAAATTATATTTATAGTTTAGACCAAAAATTGAAAAATGAATAGTTTGTAATTTAAAGTAATAAAAAGGTGTTGTATAGTGAAACTTTTAAGTAATATAAATTTGTTTCTGGTGAGATTCTCTTTTCCCCTTCCCCAGCGGTCGTCTCCGTCTCTTCTCTGCTTCTAACTTTGGTCTTTGCTGCAACTTTTTTTTTTAAGCAAATAGAGACCGCAATTTTGAGTTGCCCTTTTCAGTACGTAATGGCGTAACCAAATATCCCTCGCTAACTCTACAAAAGTCAGCCAGATCTTGTCTGAACGAAATCTCTCGCTAGCTAACTCTGGTCGAGTTGTTTCTTCGAAGATTCGTGCTTTTTCTTTACAAGTTCTGAATCTTCGAGCTCCCTAAAATTCGTCGAGAAAACTTTTGTTGGAAGTGTAGCATTTTGGATTAAGGTGAGACACCGTAGATCTTTTCGACGATCTTGGTCGTGGGACATTTTTTTCTTAAAAGCTTACTAGATTCTCTAGTATTTAATTAAAGAGTAGCTATCTATAGGCGTAGTTATATATATTCTTTATTGCTTTCATAATGATTAATGAATTTTACTGTTGCTTCTCTCGGCTAGAATTCTAAAGGAGATGCCTTAAGTTAAAAGAACAAAAAAAAACGCAAGAGAGTCAGCTAAATCAGGAGCTCTTGCTAGATCTGTTCCGTTTCTTAGGTTCTTGATTCCAGAAATGGTAAAAGTTTCTTGAGTTAGGTTCATTTGTTTTACAGTGACTGCATATTGTTGTTTGATTTTTGGAAAGGAGGACCGTATTAGATTTTGGATTACTTCTTTAATAGAGTTAAGGGACTGATGATGAACTAATTTTGTTTTGTGTGCCCTTTTAACTTATAGTTTGAAGATGTTAGGTTTAGTTGTGGTAACTTTATGGATTAATTTATTATACTAAGATTCTGCAGTGTGTCATCTAGATTCTTATTAAACAATGTTAAAGAAACTCACTTTTCATGCTTCTTATTCTTATCATTAGCTATGTCAAAGATGCTTCTTTTTAAATCATTTTTTTTCTTACATGCTGAATTAACAATTTATGTGTATCTAGGTTTGTATCTGGTCAACAACAGAACATGCGTGCCAAGATGTTGAGCTCTATAGATTGTATTGTTGTTAACATTGCTAAGGAGAATAGTTGTTATTGAAGGATGCGTGGTTTTTATACTCAGCTCTAATGAAGAACGGACAGGTTTGTCCTTAAGTCTACCAATTTTTTTCTTCTTGCTATAGTGTTGCTTGAGTGTATACTTCGTTGAAAATTGAGTAGTTTTCTCTATATTTATTGCATTGTAGACCACACAAGAGTTGCAGTCTTCTACCCAAGTTTCACAGGAGTCTCAAGGTGAACAGAAAAATAATCAATCAATAGAAGCTCCTATACAAGATTCTGGTTCTGTATCTGCTTCAAGTAATGATGGTAGGAAAGTTTCAAGGCAAGATATTGAACTTGTAAGAAAACTTTGCCGCCTTCCCCTCTATATATACTTCCTTGTAAGTTTCTATCATTTGATAAAATGATTGATGCAGGTCCAAAATTTGATAGAAAGATGTCTTCAGTTGTACATGAACAGAGATGAGGTCGTGAAGACCCTCTTGACTCGTGCAAGGATTGACCCTGGTTTTACAACTTTAGGTAGGGTCTTGAAGTTTCTTGATGTTACTTTTGCTATTAGATAAGCATTATTTGTTTAATAACTTGCCCTCTATGAAAACGTCTTAGTATGGCAGAAGTTGGAAGAAGAAAACGCAGAGTTTTTCAGGGCATATTACATTCGACTGAAACTGAAGAAGCAAATAATTGTATTCAATCATTTGCTTGAACACCAGTATCACCTCATGAAGTATCCTGTACATTCAAAAGTTCCTCTCGTCCCGTTGCAGAACAGAATTCATCCCATGGCACCTGGTAAGTTTGGCTCCTTATATCACTTGCAAACTTGTTGGTTTGTGTTTTTATTATTATTTAACAGTAATTGTTTGCAGTGCAGTGAACAACATGCCCATGGGATACCCAGTACTACAAAATCCTCAGATGCATGCTCCAGGTCATCCTCATCTTGATCCAATGGGATGTGGAATGTCAAGCTGCCATGTGGTTAATGGAGTCCCTGCACCTGCTAATTTCCAACTATTGAGGATGAACTCAGGGAATGAGTAAGAACTATCTTGAACTTTTTTGCCAAATCAATGCTTTGTCTAGTGCTTTAGACTTAACACTATTGTTTCTGGTGGTTGGTGTAGTATGGTAATAGATACAACCGTTGCTGATCCAACTCCAATGATTCCACCAAACAGTGGTATGTCGGATATGCCAGTGAGTCCAGCTTCTGTGGCTTCAAGTGGACATTTTCCATTTGCTGCTTCAGATATGTCAGGCATGGGAATGGACACGTCAGCTCTAGATTCTGCTTTCACATCTGATGTTGCAACTTCAGTAGGGTTACAACTTGGACCTGATGGAGGAGCTGGAAATTCTAGAGACACTCTCAGGCCATTTGATCAGATTCCTTGGAACTTTAGCCTCTCTGACCTCACTGCAGATTTATCAAATTTGGGAGGTAACTTCTCTTTATCCAAAAAAGTTGCGAGTTTCAGCAGAATATTCAAGTTAATGTTTCTGACAAATGCAGATTTAGGGGCCTTAGGAAACTATCCCAGTTCTCCGTTTCTTCCATCTGATTCAGAGATTTTACTCGATTCTCCCGAACAAGAGGACATAGGTAAACATCAAATCTCAGTGTGCTTCTTGCTCCTTCCATCCAAAAGGATCAATCTTATAAGAATGGTTTGAACATCAAGTGTTTCAAACTTGGGTTTGCTTATAGATTTAATACAGTTTCATCTTCTATCATCACTTACCAATCTTTTTCGTTTTCCGTATCCCGTAGAGGAGTTCTTCGTGGATTCGGTGCCAGGACCTCCATGTTCTCAGACAGACGAAGACAAGTCTTAATGTAAGGTTACTTCCCATAAATCTCAAGTCTTAATCAAGCTTGTGATATTTGATTAATAGAAACTGTTGTCTTGTTATCTAGCAAGGAAGGTGTTACTGGTTTCTGATGTTTCAAAATAATGTAGAAACCCTTCAAATGGATTAGAGGCTTTGAAGATCTATTTGTTCCTCTTCTAAGGGTAAGAACTAAGAAGATAGACTTAGATTAATTGCTTAGTGGTCAAATTTTAAGTTGTTTATTGTACCTTTATTTTTGGCACTCTGCAAGCAATGTAGAGACCATATCATTGTATAATATCTCCCAATAATCTATTTCTGTTAGTAACTTAGTATGACCATGCCCGTTAGATTGGAATTTGGAAGCATCTCATTTTGTATTTTATTTAGTTTTTAAAAAAATGAAAATATATACTGTGCCGCTGATTATTGAAAAATCCATAAATTATTGCAATCGTGTGTATGTGTAATAACTAATATCTCGTGGATAAAACTTAAGAGCTTTAAATAATGTTTGATTATTTATGTGGAAGAGAAAATGACGTACTCCAAAAAAGTTAAATGTCTCCAAAGTTCAAAAGACTAACCACTAAACTTCAATCAGAATTTGAAATTTTCTATTTGTAATAGAATAAGCATTGATTTTTCTTACATAGGTGACTAATCAACATTTGCGGATTTAGAAATTCAGATACAAATGTTCTAAAATTACTCCCAAGACTAAGACCGTAATTGCATGATAAAATAGGTACATAAAATGAAAATAAGTATAGAGAGTACCGAGTTATCATGATTATGAGTGTGTTATAGTACACCCCGAAATAATGAGTTCGTCCGTTCGTGTGTGTACATCCAAACATGATAATTATATATGTCCAATTTTTAAAAATGAATATTCTGTAAAATTATCGACGACATATACATACATTTCAAGTTAAATTATAGCATGGAATTTCCTCTCAAAGTAAGAAGGCGTATTGATTTGGTATGTATATTTCGTTGCAGGATATACCAAACTTGGAATCGTAAATTATTGGTGTGACTTGAACTCAGTCTTCCTCAAAAGTCAACTCAGCTTTTTTTTCCAACCCAAATTTATTTCTGTTTGGTTTTAATGTTAAGAATATTATTACCAGACTCGATTCGTTTTCGCATCTTCGTTTTCAATGATAACTGCAACAATTCAAAGTTACTATTACCACCTCGGCTAAATTAGAGCATCTTCATTCTTTTTTCTCTCGGCAACGCTTTAAAGCTCCATTTTGTTTACCCGGAAAATTCTCGAATACAGAAAATACTAGAATAATCTTTTTCACTTGACCTAAAAATATGCTTTCGCCTCTCGAGTTAAAGTTTTTTCTTTTGTATTTGTAGAAAGTTTGCAACTTATTTTTACAATGTTCATTCCAAGTGTCAAGGGCATTTCAATCTAAAATTTTTGAAATTAATCTACCAATATTGTTTTTCTACCAGTTAAATCCCTCTTTTGGATATCAATCTTGGTCACATGTTACTAGAGTTTTTAGGTTCCTTTTTTATTTTGCTTGAGGCATACCTTTTTTGTTTAATTAAAGAAATTGAACGAGCAGTTAAAAGTTGACAACTCTAACGGTGAAGAAATGCCGAGATTAATATCGACATTTTTTCACAACAATTAAGTCCTCCATTAATGCCGTGGATATTTGAGTTTGAGCTAAGGTATTCTGCGGATATCGGGTTGAGTATTCATCTACCTCCTACACGTTCATCTATACAAGCATCCTACACATTCATCTATACAATCACACCTACATACATCAAATATATATACCCTTAGATATTCAGCTACATCCTACACATTAATCCTATCATTTATATAAACCACATCCTACACATTCATCCTATCATTTATATAACAACATCCTACACATTCATCTATACAAGCACATCGACTTGCTACACATTCATCTACCATATCCACTTTTATATACCTACCATTTATATAACCACATCCTACACATTCATCCTATCATTTATATAACCACATCGTACACATTCATCTATACACAAGCACATCGACTTCCTACACATTCATCTACCATATCCACATCCCACATTACAAAGCTTATTATCCCTTTACATCTTTACATGGCTGCATATGTCACACCCTACACATACATTCTATCATATTTATCATACAAGAATTTATACGTCACACATTATTAGTCAAAAGTATGGCACATTCGAAGGTTGCATTTCGATTTCTCTCTTCCGTAACATTCTCCCTCCATGTTTACTCCATCTGCACACCCTCCACGGATATGAATGTGAGATCAGATTATCAATTTCCCATTTACACACTCCAAATGAGTTTATGTTCTTCAAAAACATCTACAAAATGAGATCAATTTTAGTTAATTTATATCTTAGTTTTGTAGATCATATTAATCCAACAATCAAATATAATTTATGTCAAATAAAGTAAAAACGTTTCAGACTTTTTCTTGATCAACAGACCCAATTTTCTAAATGAATATTACTCTTTTTAACACTCAATTTTAAGATCATATTAATCCAACCATCAAATATAATTTATGTCAAATAAAGTAAAAACGTTTCAGACTTTTTCTTGATCAACAGACCCAAATTACTAAGTGAATATTACTCTTTTTAACACTCAATTTTAAGATAGTAGAACAAGAAATGTTATTTTTTCTATGTATATATAAACATTAAAAAACAGAGCATCTGACACAACTTTCCTTTTCAAGCCAAAATTTTAAGAGTAATATCAAATCAATGAGCCATGAGAGATTAACTAAAGCAGAAAAACAGTTTTAACTCCCAGCATATGAATATTTTGTGACCTCCCAAATATGTTTTAAAACTCCTTAAAAGTGCAAGATATCAAAAAAAAAAAAAAAAAAAGAATGAGAGCAAAGGCGTTACCTTATAGGGTGATGCCTCTATGTTCGAAGAAGACTGGCACTTGGAGAGGTCCATAGAGGAGCAGAAGGCGATGGCGACTCCAAATTCACAACAGACGGACCAAGATTCACCATCGGAGCTCGAAGAAGGCTAACAGAGAACAAGCAGCGGCAGCCTATCGGGAGGAACTTTCGGTGACAAGGAGGACGAACCAGAGGCAGCTATGGAAGAACTGAAGAGGAGGGAGAAAGAAGAACAGAGATAACTTTGAGTGGTAAAGGAAGAGGAGGGAGAAAGAAGAACAAAGAACAAAGATAGAGTTTCGGATATTTCAGAGTAAGAAAGAGTTTGATGTCTGAATGAGGAAGACGGAGGTATATATAGAGATTATATCACAACGGTCTAATAAGTTACCGTTACAGGTTAATAAAAAAAGAAAAATAAATATATAAAAGTTACCGTTCCGTAACGTTCAAATAAAAAGGTTACTATTTTAGTAACGTTCAACTGACGTCATCGGTGACCACATGAACATGTGGAAGCTTCGCATTGTAGAAACGTGACTTCCACCGCTCTGACATCATCATCACACGTGAGAATCATGTGCTGTATAAAAGGTTATAATGTTCGTATGGACCTTAGTAATGTATAAAATAGGCCCATTTTAGTTTTTGTACAGGTCCAAATAAATTATGGGCCGTCCGTGTACACTCATATTGAGAAATCTACATACTATTGCAAATGTATGTGTAATAACTAATATCTCATGGAAGATAATTTTCAACTTTGAGGTTAATGATTGATTATTTTTGTGGAGGAGAAAATGACTTACCCCCAAAAAGTTAAAAGTCTCCTCAAGACTAACAACTAGACTTCAGCCAGAATTTTAAAATTTATAGTGGCAATAGAATAATCATTGATTTTTCTTACATATAGAGTTAGACTAATCAACGTTTGTGGATTCAGAATTTCAGATAGAAATGTTCGTGAATTTACACCCAAGAATAAGACCTAAAAAATCCACAGTAAAATAGATCCATAAGACCGTATATACATTTAGCCTTAAAAAAAATCAGATTGGAATAGTAGTTTTTTTTTTTTTGTTTGTTGATTGACTCAGTCTTCGTCAAAAATCAACTAAACCTTTTATTTTCCCCCTAAAATTATAATTATTGTATATTTATCTTTTTCCTGTCTTTTTCCTATGTTCCAGACTCGTCTCTCCTTCAGCTCTTCGTTTTCAATGAATAACATTTATTCAAAGTAGTACTATCACCACCTCGACTAAATTAGAAGACCATCTTCTTCGACTATCTCTTTTTTCTTCATTATATTGCAGGAAATAATCAAATCTTCCTTTCTTTCTTTTTAAAAAAATTGTTATGACGGCAAGACTTAAAAGCTCCATTTTGTTTTTCCGGAAAAGTTCTCCAATAATCACAGAAAAATACTAGAAAAAACCTTGTTCACTTGACTACTATAGATCGTCGTCTCTCGAATTAAGGTTTGTTTCTACTATCTATAGATCAGTTTGCAACTTATTTGAACATATACTTATTTTAAAATTACTCTGTTTCGCCAACTTAGTCTGTTTTGTCAACTCGTTCTTTTTAGGCAGCGAAGATGATCGGATTTATGGGTTTTAGTATAAATATGAGTTTTAAAACGTGGAAATAATAAAATTAAAACGAATCTTTTCATTTTTCTCCGCAGGTTCAAGAATCCGAGGAAGAAAACAAGCAGAGATGATAGAGATGATAAAATCCCAAAAAAACAAATTCGTAAGGTTTGTATCAATTCTTCTTTTGATCTAATAACCGGTTTAATAATTACGAGTTTATGCAGTGATCTTGATCTTAATTTATCGATCCAGGTTTAGGGAGAACGAAGATTTTTCGAACAAAACTACTAGACCATCAGTTACTTCAGTTATGAAAACTGTTAGACGAAGCTTCGAAAAGGGCTCAGAGAAAATCAGAACCTTTAAGCAGCCATTGAGCTTTCATCCACAGAAGAATAAAGAGAAGAAGAGCAAGACACTACAAGTGATGAATCCAAACGATTCCTATCTTCAAAACTGGAACAAGATTTTCTTGCTTCTCTCTGTTGTAGCTTTAGCCTTTGATCCTCTGTTTTTCTATATCCCTGTGGTGAACCCCGATAGATTCTGTCTTACTCTAGACAATAAACTTGAGGCAATCGCTTGTGTTTTCCGCACTTTCATCGACGTTTTCTATGTGGTTCGCATGCTTTTTCAGTTTAACACCGGTTTCATCGCTCCTTCTTCTCGTGGTTTCGGAAGGGGAGAGCTTATTGAAAAACGTAAAAAAATCGCTATAAGATACCTCGGCTCATACTTTATAATCGATCTTCTTTCGATTCTCCCAATTCCGCAGGTAAAGATTGTTTCCTCAAATCTGATTTTTCAAGGTCTTGGTTTAGATATCGTCGAAATATATTTCATTTTCATTGCAATTTATTACAGGTAGTTGTTCTAGCTATTGTTCCAAAGATGAAACGACCCGCGTCGCTGGTAGCAAAAGAGCTATTGAAATGGGTTATCTTTTGTCAATATGTTCCGAGGATAGCTCGAATATATCCGCTTTTTAAAGAAGTAACAAGAACTTCAGGTTTGGTAACTGAAACTGCTTGGGCTGGAGCTGCTTTAAACCTATTCCTCTACATGTTAGCTAGCCATGTAAGAAGACTCTTCCTTGCCTTCTTTACTTGTACTTGTCTAATTTTCAAGCGAAGACAACGGTTTTAAATATTGCGATATTGGACAGGTATTTGGGTCTTTTTGGTACTTGATTTCGATAGAAAGGCAAGATAGATGTTGGCGCGAAGCGTGTGCTAGTATAAGCAATTGCAATCATAGTCTCTTATACTGTTCACCAACAGGGGAAGACAATAGGCTGCATTTAAATGGTTCTTGCCCTTTGACCGATCCAGAGGAAATCACAAACTCGACGGTTTTCAACTTCGGTATATTCGCTGATGCATTGCAGTCTGGAGTTGTGGAGTCCAGAGATTTCCCCAAGAAGTTTTTCTATTGTTTCTGGTGGGGTCTTCGCAATCTTAGGTATGCAACATCTAAACTCTCAGCTATAATGTAGTTGCAATCTGGTTTACTAATAGGCATATCTTCTCTTAAATGTTTAGTGCTTTGGGCCAAAACTTGAAGACGAGTGCTTTTGAAGGAGAGATCATCTTTGCGATTGTCATTTGTATTTCTGGACTAGTCTTGTTTGCTCTTCTCATCGGAAATATGCAGGTATTTAATTCTCAACTTCTTTGAGTTTAAGCTTTCAAACCCAAATTCCTAAACAAAAATGATCCTTTATCTGATTTGTAGAAATATTTGCAATCAACTACTGTAAGAGTTGAGGAAATGAGAGTGAAAAGGAGAGACGCAGAGCAATGGATGTCTCATCGTATGTTGCCAGACGAACTGAGAAAACGTATCCGTGAATATGAACAATATAAATGGCAAGAAACCAAAGGAGTTGAGGAAGAAGTTATTCTCTCTAGTCTTCCAAAAGATCTTAGAAAGGACATTAAACGCCATCTTTGTCTGAATTTGCTCAAAAAGGTAAAGTTTTATTTACCCCCACCATAACGGTAATAATTACAACTCCTCTTGAATTCATTTTTGTTTCTTTTGTTTGTTTTAGGTGCGTTGGTTTCAAGCTATGGATGATCGGTTACTAGACGCTCTAGCTGCTCGTCTGAAAACGGTTCTTTACACAGAGAAGAGTTACATAGTGCGTGAAGGTGAACCAGTCGAGGATATGTTGTTTATAATGAGAGGAAATCTATCGAGTACAACGACTTATGGTGGCAAAACTGGATTCTTCAATACCGTTGGCTTAAATCCTGGTGATTTCTGTGGAGATGACCTTCTCACTTGGGCATTAGATCCAGCTCACACTTCCCACTTCCCTATCTCTAGTAGAACCGTTCAAGCTCAGACAGAAGTCGAAGGCTTTGTTCTCTCAGCTGATGATCTCAAGTTTGTCGCTAAACAGTATCGTCGCCTCCATAGCAAGCAACTCCGACACATGTTCAGGTAAGACATTCATTTGAAAAATTAATGCAGCCTGAGTTAATCATTAAAGTTAAAATATTGGAGATAACTTGCTAAACAAGATATATATTTTGTAGAAATATATGATGGACCGTCACTATTCATATATGAAGAAGTGAAACCGTAAAACCCAACACATTTAAACATCTGTGATTGAAATGTGCTGGATTTTTCTGATTTGATCTCTTATTCGGATATTGAGGACCTATCGTACATACATATCTTGTTTCTCAAGTTATCTTCAACATAATAACCCTAAAGATTTATTTCCTACCTTGTAACGTGTTTTCCAAGTTACCTTTATTTTATACGTAACCCCAAACAATAACTCTTCTCTAAACTCTTTTCGGCAATGATTTTTCCTTTTTGTTCAGGTTTTATTCGGTGCAATGGCAGACATGGGCAGCATGTTTTATACAAGCAGCATGGAAAAGGCATTGTAGAAGGAAGCTTTCAAAGGCTTTACGTGAAGAAGAAAACAAACTACATAATACTCTTCAGAACGATGTTTCAGGAGGCAATAAACTCAACTTGGGTGCTGCGATTTATGCGTCGAGGTTTGCTAGGAACCTAAGGGCAAATGCAGCAGCACGAAACTCTAGATTCCCTCAGATGTTATCTTTGTTGCCTCAGAAACCAGCCGATCCTGAATTTCCTATTGATGAAACCTAATTGTGTATAGTTGACTCTATATATGTAATGTGATCGCTATAGTGATTTTCAAATGATTATGCAACCCAGTAAAGATCTTCAAGTGAAATCATCAATAGCAATTTTTCTTCTACAGTTAATTAATCAGGAAAAAATAGAGATCTCTTTTGTGAATGTCACCACCTCAAACAACTGAAATTTTTTCCTTAAAACAATTCATAATTTTAATTTTGTTGTAAAACAAAATTAAAACGTGCTACTTTAAATCATATTACTCCGAACGTTTGTAGTTTCCTGTTTTATTTTAGCTGAGTCAAACTAACGATTATTCTACAATATGGAAACGTATGTGGAAGCCATAAAACTTACAATAATTGCAACACTAGGTGATAATTAAGAGAAAAAAAAAGGTAACGAAACTCTTGTAATTTAATTAGCGTTTCTTTTTGGATGCACTTTGACTAATAAAGAGGCAAAAGAGAAGCTTATCACCTACACTCTATCATTTGTTTAAGGTTTAGTAACATGGTCAAATTTGCTGGCTTAGGGCAGGGAGAAAAAGTAAACGGAGACTATAAGCATACATGCTTTGAGTGAAGCAGCCAAGAACAATTTCATTAGTTGATGCAAACAAATTTTAGTCGAAAGGTACTAATGCTAAATTTCAATAAAGTTGACATTTTCAAATCGAAACTTGAACAACCGTTTGACAAGCGGTTCAATCGCAACGATCTGATCTCAGGGTTCATTATCTGCCCCAATTTGTTTTAGCGTTCTATTTCTTATACCTAAGGTTGGATATTTTAAGTGTATCGAAAATTTCAAACCAAATTAATGGAAATAAAAACCTGAGTTTATTTATAATTTGATTAGTACGTGCAATAATTGCTGAATCAAATATGAATTTGATTAGTACGTGCAATAAATGCTGAATCAAACACTATGAATTTTCTATTTTTATGTGGTACTAAATTTGAGTTGCCGTATATTTGCAGTAGAAATATGAGTTACATTTTTGTCAAAACAACTGATTGATAATTTTTATGATGTTTAGTTGCAGTATATGTTATTAAAAATAAATTTAATTTAAACTAATGATAATAATATTTATACAAATTTAATAATTAGAAATAAATTAAATAAAACTATTTTGTGATGTAATATTAAAAAAAATCTACTGACGTACATTCCTTGAATTATGGTTGAGTTATGCCCATAACTCAAAGAACGTAACTCATGCTAGCAATCAGAGTAAAAAAAAAAAGAAAAAAAAAAGAACGTAACTCATGCACTTTTACTAGTAAAGAGGCAACAGAAGCTTATCACCTACACTCTATCATTTGTTTTTTTTTTAAGTTTAGTAACATGGTCAAACTTACTGGCTTAGGGCAGGGAGAAAAAGTAAAGGGAGACTATAAGCATATTCTTTGAGTCAAGCAGCCAAGAACAATTTCATTAGTTGATGCAAAAAAAAAAAATTAGTCGAAAGGTGGATTTTTAGTGGAAAGGTACTATTTTATTTTTCATAAAGTTGAAAGTTTTAAATCGAATTCTAGGCCTTTTTCTTGCCACCTTGAGCCAGAGGGTGCAAACAAGAGATGACGAAACCACCACTAACCCTTGAACAACCGTTTGACAAGCGGTTCATGAATCGCAACCATCTGATCTTTGGGTTTATTATCTGGCCCAATTTGTTTTAGGATTTCTAGTTCTTACCTAAGGTTGGATATTTAACAGAATCGAAAATTTCAAACCAAATTAATGGAATTAAAATCGTGAGTTAATTTATAATTTGATAAGTACGTGCCATTAAATGCTGAATCAAATGTGAATTTAGCGTTACAAAATGAATAAACCAAAATTCTTTATAAAATTATATATATTTCGGTCAGTAAGTATCTTCCTATTTTTATGTATTAAAAAAAAATTCAAATTGAGATTGAAATGTCCTCCGAACGGAACTAATATTCCAAAATGGCAAGTTGTAAGTAATAAATGGATTGTACGAATAGTTGCATTGTAAGTTGCATGGAAAAAACAGAAGATGGTGTATAACCCCCAAATTAGAATAACTTTCTGGTCAAAAACCCCATCTGTTTTGCTATTACTGCACCCACAGCTTAAGAGATGTTGAATAATGTTCATCTACAGTTTGGGAGCTTCTGCATTTTGAATCTTCTTGGAAACTGGGTTAAGCTTGGGAATATCGATATTCCCATTTCTCACAAGCTCTCACTCTCATGTTTTGTTTTCTCTCTTTCTTATATAAATGAACTGAGGTTCTCAGTTTCTCTTAGGATTCTGATTTTCGTTAGTCAGCCAAGTCCAACTCATTACGTAGTGTAATATTTTAATATTAACTCCGTTTGGTTTCTAATTTAGTTTGCTGACTACGTACGGAGTGACTTCATTTTCTCTCTTGGTAAAAAATATTGCAGATTGAGCAGATCAGGAAGGAAACTACATACATACATGAGTATTCAGATGACTAGTTCTGCAAGGTACGTAGCTATTTTAAAATAACTTATACATATATATATATATATATATTTGTTTGAAAATTTATTGTTGTAGTGATATCTTGTTGATACAGGTTGGATACTGGGAATTCAGGAAGATCTGTAAATGTGGATCCTATGAAGATGAAAATCCTTGAAAAGTGGAGGAAGTGTCTTCTGTTAGCTTGTGTGGTTGCTGTGGCTATTGATCCTTTGTTTCTCTTTATTCCTGAAATTGATTCTGCAAAAACATGCTTCACTTTCGACAAAAAGCTTGGAAAAACAGTTTGTGTCCTTCGTAGCTTTATTGACACATTCTATGCGATCAACATCATTGTTTCTTTTATAATCAAGGTCATTGTTCCTCGTTCTAAAAAATCTTCGAGAGGCGAATTGACCATGATTTCTAAGGCTGCAAGAAAAAAACATCTTCTCTTTTACTTTTACTTGATTGTTGACATTGTTTCTGTTCTCCCCATTCCTCAGGTACCATATTATTCTCTTCCTAATTTGTCATATCTATTTATTTATTTTTATTTTTTAGCTAGAGATGTGCCAATGCAAAATCTTGTAGGTAGTGGTTCTCAGCCTCATTATAAGGTCTAACTCACTGGTGTCAAAGAGCATACTGATCAGCTTCACAAAGTGGATCATAGTTGGTCAATATATACCAAGAATCATTCGTATCTATCCGCTTTACCAAAAAGTGACAAGAACCTCTGCTACGATATCAGAAAATAATTGGATTGGAGCTGGTTTAAACCTTTTCCTCTTCATGTTGTACAGTTATGTAAGTCTTTGCTATTATTGCTCCCAATGCTATTGTTTTGCTATACGACATCATCACGAATTGTTACAAATGTGATGATGGCCAGGTGTTTGGGGCTTTCTGGTACGTGAATGCAATACAAAAGAGAACCAGATGCTGGCGTGACGCGTGTGTTCGGACAGCCGGATGCAATGTCACGGATCTGTTTTGTCGAAAAGTAGACAACAGTCGTTTTCTGAGCACTTCATGCCCATTAATTGACTCTGAGGATATTGAAAGAACGAAGCTAGTAATTTCAGAAATCACAAAATTAATCAAAAACTCATCCAAAAACTCATCCATAGACTCATCGAAAGTCGAAGACTTTGGTATGTACATTGATGTATTGAAGTCAAATGTGGTAGAGGTAACTTTAAGGAATTTTCCAAGGAAGTTCATCTACTGCTTTTGGTGGGGTCTCCGAAACCTTAGGTTTGTACATCTAAACTCTCTTTGCTTTGTGACAAGAAAAGAGATGATAGCTTAACATTGTGTTTAATGATTACAGTACGTTTGCCACAAACCTGAAGCCAGGCGACTCTCCAACAGATATCATTTTTGCTATCATCATCTGCGCCTCTGGTTTATTCTTGTTTGCTGTACTCATTGGAAACGTTCAGGTAAATAATGCTCATACCATAGAGACTACATTTTTGATGTCGTAAAACTGATTCCTTTGGTGATCACAGAAATACATGATAACAACTACCGTCAGAGTAGAAGAAATGAAGGAGAAAAAGAGAGACACAGAAAAATGGATGTCCTCTCGGGGCCTACCAGAAGAGCTCCAGGAACGCATTAGGAAATACGATAACTACAAATGGCGAGAATTCAGAGGCACGGAAGAAGAAGCTCTTCTTCGTAGCCTTCCAAAAGACCTCAGGCTCAAAACCAAACGCCATCTTTACAAGAATCAGTTAATGAGTGTAAGCTCTCTTTTTGTGATTCATTCGTGCATCTATGTTCATTTACACCTACTTGTTAACTTATCAAACCTTTTTCAATCTCTCAGGTTCCTTTGCTAGAGAATATGAATGATTGGCTACTAGAAGCAGTGTGCGACCGGGGGAAGTCTGTCTTCTACTTGGCCAACAGCTATATAGTGCAAGAGGGTCACCCTGTTGAGGAGATGCTGATTGTAATGAAAGGCCGACTGAAATGTAGTACCAAATCTGGTGACCACTACGATACCATACTCAAGGAAGGTGACGTATGTGGAGATCTTCTCTTTAATTGGATTCTCAATGCCACTCCTAATTCTCCTCACCACCCCACCTCAAATAGAACCGTAAAGACTATTACCAATGTTGAAGGCTTCATTCTCTCGCCTGATGATCTCAAGTTTGTAGCTTCTCATTTAGATCAGGATCAAACCGTGAAAGTCAAACAATTGTTCAGGCAAGGCTTGAAACCAAAGTAGCAGTTGAGGATTTTTTGTTTTTCTACTACCTTAAACAAAACACATGACCTCTTTTTTTTTTTTTTTTTTTTGGTTTCAGGTCCCTCTCAGAGCAACGGAGATCAGTTTGTTCCAGGTCTCCAGCCGATCCCGAGGTTTAAAAAGATGAAGCATAGTGTATAATTGAAGGAAATGTCTCTGATGAGATTAAATCCGTTAAACCGGATGGCATCAAACCGGAGCAAAATCATTGTTATAGTTGTTAATAATGGAAGGATGTGTCTTCTTAATGTTTACTAGTATTGTTTAGGGACTTATCTTCCCACTTCCCCTATTCCCTTGTATTTAGAAATCTTTATTCCATCCATCTATAGTCTTCTTATCGTTCTATTTAATGAAATGAAAAAAACCCAAAAAGAGGCAGTCTTAATCTGCCCAAAAACTTGTGCTTTTCTTCTATTGCTTTTGGGACGACCTCTATCAGACTCAGTACACAGAGAAGGACTCCATTTAAGTTATTAACCATGTAAGCTCAAACCTGTCCTACAACCCTAAAAGATTTAGACTTATCTCGTAACTTGTTTCTGAAGTTACCTTTGAAGTTACAACCCTAAACAACTTTTTTTTTTCCTTTTATTCGGCCTCGATTTTTTCTTCAGGTTTTTAATCGGTGCAATGGCGGACATGGACATCATGTTTTATACAAGCAGCGTAGGTGCTACGATTTATACGTCAAAGTTTGCTTCTACTGCTCTGAGGAATCTAAAGGCAAATGCAGCAGCACGAAACTCTAGCTTCCATCATAAGTTATCTTTGTTGCCTCAGAAACCACCCGACCTTGAGTTTCCTATGGTTGAACTTAGTACTAAGTTTGATTCAGGGAATGTGTAGTCTATGTGATTTGAGATCTTGCAGCAGAACTATTTTGAGTAAAGACTTCTCCTTGAGAAGCTACGATGACAAGCTATTTCTAGATGTAAAATCTTGAACAGAGAAGTAACTTTCAGCTCAAGAAGAAGAAAAATTACAACTTGGGATCGCACATGATGATATCCTTACATTATAATTTATAACCCGAGATTTTCCCCCAAAACGTAAAAGGAAACAGAAATCCTAATAAGAGGATGATTAATGGGAGGGTCTAAAGGGGTTCTTAGGATTAAAAAAATATAAACTCCATTGGTAAACGTGTTTTAAAAACCCCTTCTTAAGAACCGATTTTTAAATAAGAGCTTTTAAAATCAGTTTCTTAATTTTAAGAACCTCTTCACCTCGATTTACACAAAATTTATAATAAAATATTGATAAAAAACCTATAAGGAGTTTTTACCTTATGAGGTTTTTACCAATATTTTAATTCTAAATTTTAAGAACCCTATGCTAAAAACCCATAAAATAGTTATTAAATAAGAATTTTTAGATCCTCTCTCTCCTCATGTTAAGAACCCGTCTAATATTTATCATTATTTGTCATTATAAAATTTTAAAAACTCCTCTTCTAAGAACCTCCACTAATGATACTCTAAGTTCCCACTAGATAAAACACATTGGTTTCTCCATTTGAAGCAGAACAAATTATAGAAAAAGTAAGAACCTAAAAAGTGGTTGACAAGTAAATGGTTGATTTAATTTTCTTTCGGGCACGACTCCTAGAAACAAACCTAAGAAATGATTTTCCAAATAAAGCACGCAAACGAAATGATTTTTCACAAATTCGTAACTCAACGTATATACTCATGGACTATAAATTGAGCCGAAAAGGCCCAATAATTAACTAAGTTCTGAGGTCCATTAAGATAGATGAAACGCTGTGTTTTGTTTTCCAATTGTCTCAAAAACGCGGTGTTTTTAAATATTTATCAACGAGAAACTCTACGGAATCTTACTGGTGAAGATAAGCACAACCATCGCAACTTTGACTAAAAGAATGTGGGCCCACCATAGACTGGGTGAATAAACCATTTTAGCAAGATATGCTGAAATCTCTGTGTCCTCTTGTCTAGTTTGCTAGCAAAAAAAGAGAGAGTTTTGAAGATTGAGCAGAGGAACAAAGTACATGAATCATCGGAGGAGTAAATCCGTGAGGTTGGTTCTTAAAATTTTGATGAACTTGTTAACATAGCTTATTTTTTGTGCGATGAGTTGTTGTTGTTGTAGTGATATCTTGTTGATGCAGGTTTGAAAGATCGTCAACCTTTCTCTCTGTAAATGGAAATTTAATGAAGGTTTACGGGAAGATGACAACCCTTGAAAACTGGAGGAAGACTGTCCTTTTCGTTTGTGTGGTTGCGTTGGCCTTTGATCCTCTGTTTTTCTTTATCCCTGTAATTGATTCTCGTAGATTCTGCTTTACTTTGGACAAGAAGCTTGGAGCAGTAGTTTGTGTTTTGCGTACCTTCATAGACACGTTATATGTGATTCACATCATTTTTCATCTCATAACCCAACAAATTGCTCCTCCTTCTCAAGTATCTTTGAGAGGCGAGATTGTCGTGCATTCTAAACTGTGCTGATTTAAACGTCTGTGATTAAAATGTGCTGATTTGATCTCTTACTCGGATATTGAGGACCTATGTATATACATATCTTCTTTCTCAAGTTACCTTCAACATAATAACCCTAAAGTTTGATTTCCTACCTTGTAACGTGTTTTCCAAGTTACCTTTATTTTATACGTAACCCTAAACAACTTCTCTTTTTTAAACTCTTTTCGGCAATGATTTTTTTTTTTCCAGGTTTTATTCGGTGCAATGGCAGACATGGGCAGCATGTTTTATACAAGCAGCATGGAAAAGGCATTGTAGAAGGAAGCTTTCAAAGGCTTTACGTGAAGAAGAAAGCAAACTACATAATAGTCTTCAGAACGATGATTCACGAGGCAATAAACTCAACTTGGGTTCTGCAATTTATGCATCGAGGTTTGCTTCCCATGCTCTTATGAATCTAAGGGCGAATGCAGCAGCACGAAACTCTAGATTCCCTCATATATGTTATCTTTGTTTTCTCAGAAACCAGCCGATCCTGAGTTTCCTGTCGATGAAACCTAATTGTGTTTAGTTTACTCTCTATAATGTGACCGCTAGTAAATTTCAAATAATTACGTAACCCAGTAAGGATCTGTATGTGAAATCATCAAAAGGAAATTTTCTTACAAGAGTTAATAAAAAATAAATAAAAATTCTTATAGACATATTTTAGCCAATGACCACCTCAACCACTGAAAATGTTTTGTTATCCAAAAACACTGCAACCTTTTCTCAGTACTATGCTTTCTTATGACTTCTCCTTGAAAATTTTGTTATATTTTTGAAAAATAAATTGTTTAAAAAAAAAAGAATATCCAATCTTATTTTTAGCATTCTAGTTCTTGAGGTTGGCTATTTTAAGTGAATCAAATCTTTGAAACCAAATTAATCGACCTAAGAAATTTTATTTATAAATTAATCAGTATTTTCTTACTAAACCGAATAACTCATTTTTAAAAAGTACATTTAATTTTTAAATATTAAAAGAAGATTGAAATTACAATTAATTTTCTTAAATTAATTATCTAGTACATTTTAAAAAATAAACCAAAATTTTCACTGAAATTAACCATTACCGCCAAATAACTAGAAATTTCCAAACCAACCGGACCGACAGATACTTCGGCAGTGTAATGACAAAAGTAAGAAAAAAACAGTGCCAAAGTAAAAGCGGACGATAAAGAAGAAGTAATAACTGGATTCTGATTTGGAGGGGAAAGAGGGAGAAGAGAATGTAGTTGTTGTGGAACTGACTTTTCTTCTTTTTCTTTTTTTAATAAAGAACTGTCGACTGATTTTCTTGTTTTTACATAAGTGTATCAAAAATTTCAAACAAAATTAATGGAATTAAAAACCTGAGTTTATTTATAATTTGATCAGTACCCTTTTAAATGCTTAATCAAATATGAATTTAGCGTTACAAAACGGAATAAACCAAAATTCTTTATAAAATTATATATTTATTATATTTATATATTTCGGTCAGTAATTATTTTTCTAGCTTTTGTATTAAAAAATATTAAAATAAAAATTGCTAAGTTCGAACTGATATTCCAAAAGAGCTAGAAGATGGTGTTAGAGTCGAGCCCACAGTAGAAGATGGTTTCTCATTTGAGAAGCGATTCACTCTCTCTCTCTCTTTTTTTTTTTTTTTTCTTCTTTTTCTAAATGCTCTTATATAAATGAATTGAGTTTCTCAGTTTCTCTTGGGATTCTGAATTTCGTTAGTCAGCCACTCATTACATAGTGTAATATTATATATATTAGCTCCGTTTGATTTCTAAGTTAGTTTGCGACTCTTAGTGACTTCATTTTCTCAGATATTGCAGATTGAGCAGATCAGGAAGAAAACTACATACATACATACATACATGAATCTTCAGAGGAGTAGTTCCGCAAGGTACGTAGCTAGTTTAAAATAACTTATACATACATACATGAATCTTCAGAGGAGTAGTTCCGCAAGGTACGTAGCTAGTTTAAAATAACTTATACATACATACATGTATATATATATATGTATATATTTTGTTTGAAAATTTGTTGTTGTAGTGATATCTTGTTGATACAGGTTGGATACTGGGAAATCTAGGAAGATTTGTAAATGGGGATGATGTTAATGTTGGAAATTTGGTTAAACACTTAAAACCAAACTCTGTTAAAACAGAGTATGAAATCGAAGAAGGAAAAACAAAACAGAGCATGTATCAAAAAACTGAACTTTATTGATTTTGAGGAATAAATTGTGTTACATTCTGACACGTTTTGGACTAGACTCGATTTATACTTATGAAGACGAAACGTTGTCTTAGAAAGACATGACTGTGTAAACAAAACAACACACCTATACGAAACACAGTTCGTGACTCTTGATAAAATAACTAACTTCTATAAATGTAACTTTATATCATACGAGATATAATTAAATTTCAACACTCCCCCTTAATCATATCTCGGTCTTACTCCAAGCTTCCTCTTTAGTTTTTCAAACCTTGACGTGAGTTGTCAACCATGTCTCATCATTCACATTTGATGATGATGCTTTTTCAACTGCACTGAACAGCATGTGACCTTCATTGTCATTTTCTTTGTCTGTTTCTTCTAGGCTTAGGTTTGCTCTCTCGCCCTTCCTAACTTTGCAGTTCTTCACCACGTGCCCTGGCTTGTTACACACAAAGCACCTTACACCCGTAGGCAAGCTAACATTCATGTGTTGCTTTCTCCAACAATCACTCTCATTGTAATTGTCACACATACAAAAGTCACACCATTTCTTGGCCTGTTTTGACTTTTGTCGCCATGTTTGTTTCCTCTATTTGGAACAAACTTTTCTCCATAGAACGCTCCTTTCGTTGATCGTTCTTCTCTTGCTTCCACACCTTTCTCATGTGCTTTCAATGTGCCAATAAAATCCGTGACTAACAACACCGATAGGTCTTTCTTTTGCTCTAGCACTGCCACAATGCTATCAAACCTCTCTGGGAGAGAAATCAACACCTTTTGGACTAATTGATAGTCTGACTTCTCTTCGCCATGTACTCTAAGTTGATTGCCTATCTCAATTAACTTCGTTGTGAAACCATTTATGTTTTCACTTTCATCCATCTTTAGATTCTCGTACTCTCTTCGTAGAGATTGAAGATTAATCATTCTCACTTGAGAACTTCCTTGGAACTCCATCTCTAATGTGTTCCATGCATCCTTTGCACTTGTTGCGGGAGCAATTCTCGGAAAGATAGCATCCGAAATCGCCGTTTGGAGTATTTGCAATGCCATCATATCCATCATGACTAGATCCTCTTGCTCCTTAGTCATCTCTGGTGTGTTTACGCTCGTAGAAACAATCGCTGGTACTCTATTCTCAATCACATCCCAAAGCTTTCTCGTCTTTAGGATCGTCTTCATTTTGAATCTTCCAAAACCCGTAAGCTTCTCCATTGAAGATCGGAATAACTTGATACATTGTTGCCTCCATAGCTCTGTTTTTTTGCGGAAAATTTTGCTCTTCTTTTTTTACTTGAATTGGCCCTCGAGTCAATAGGGCTCTGATACCATGTTGCAATTTTGGTTAAACACTTAAACCAAACTCTGTCAAAACAGAGTATGAAATCGAAGAAGGAAAAACAAAACAGAGCATGTATTAAGAAACTGAACTTTATTGATTTTGAGAAATAAATTGTGTTACACACTCTGACACGTTTTGGACTAGACTCGATTTATACTTATACAAGACAAAACGTTGTCTTAGAAAGACATAACTGTGTAAACGAAACAACACACCTATACGAAACACAGTTCGTGACTCTTGATAAAATAACTAACTTATATAAATGTAACTTTATATTATGTGAGATATGATTAAATTTCAACAGTTAAAGAATACTTACAGTCAGCTTGTGTGGTACTTGCTTTGGCTATTGATCCTTTGTTTCTATTTATTCCTGAACTTAACTCTAAAAAATCATGCTTCACTTTCGACAAAAACCTTGCAACAACAGTTTGTGTCCTTCGTACCTTTATTGACACATTCTATGTGATCCACATCATTTATTCTTTTACAACCGAGCTCATATTTTATCTCGATGGTTCTCAAAAATCTTTGAGAGACGAGTCAAACGTGCTTTTTAAGTAGAAGTGTCAAAATAGATCATGGACATAAATTTCTATTTGATCAAAAAAGAGACAGAACCTACCTTATATAACGATCAATTTGAAAATAATATATAGCTTTTTATTTTATCATAAAAAAGACAGAACATATCGTATATTACAATTAAATCGGGGAAAAAACATAATTTTTTATTTTTATTGTAATAGAGAGATAATCTACTATATATTACGATCAATCCGGATAAAGCATAATCTCACGATGTCTATAATATTTATGTTATATAAACATAAATTTATGAATTAAAATAATAAAATGTGTATCTTACTTCGTTAAATTTTAAATGGTAAAGGCATCGTCAGATCAAAAACTTATTCGTGATGATAATGTGTTATAAATAATAATATAATATATGCATTTCGATGTAGAATAAGAAAGTAAGAGAAGGGGAGAGACGTGAGGAGAGCATTTCTTATTCATCTCATTGTTGTGTCTTATTACATAACAGTGGATTTACCTATTTATAGTACTAATTACTTGCTAACCAAGTCACTAAAAGATAGACAGTAGAACTGGGTAAACACAATTGATAATATCGTCAATATTAGAAGATAAACACTAATGATATTTTCTACATGCATAATATGGATAATCATTATCCATAATATATTTGTCTTTTTTCCTATATCTTTTTTCCTAAGAATAAAATAGATCCATAAGACCGTATATACATTTAGCCTAAAAAAAAATCAAATTGGAATAATAGTTTTTTTTGGTTGACTGACTCAGTCTTCGTCAAAAGTCAACTCAATCTTTTATTTCCCCCCTAAAATTATAATTATTGTATATTTGTCTTTTTTCCTATATCTTTTTCCATATTTCCAGACTCGTTTATTCTTCACCTCTTCGTTTTCAGTGAATAACATTAATTCAAAGTACAGTAGAATTTTTATAAATTAATATTCTATAAATTAATAATTTTTTTAAATTAATTTTTTTTTCCGAATTGGACCAGTATAATATTTAACATAATTCGATAAAATAATAAAATAATAATTTTTTTTTAAAAATCCTATGTAATTATATAGTCTCATCAATATCATAAATTAATAATTATATAAAAGTATAAAATATAACTAAGATAATTTAGTGAAATATAACTTTAGTATTATTTGTTTATTCATAAATTTGTATTTTTATGTAATTCATCTATAATTTTGTCATACTACATAAAAAACATATGGTATTATCTTTTCAAATTACATCAAAAAATTATTAAAAATTACATATACCATAATTGTTTCCTAACATGTAACTGCCGCTAAAAATATTAAAGTATTATTTTTAATTTTTTACTTTAAATATGAATTGTATTTTAAAATTATGCAAATTTTTGTATAAATTAACAATTGTTAATTTATTGATAAATTAATATTCTTTCTAAATTAATAAAAATTTTCGATCCCAACATTATTAATTTATAGAGGTTTTACTGAAATACTATCACCACCTCGACTAAATTAGAAGAACATCATCTGCGACTCTCTCTTTTTTCTTCATTATATTGCAGGAAATAATCAAATCTTCCTTTCTTTAAAAAAAAAATAAAATTGTTATGTCGGCAAGACTTAAAAGCTCCATTTTGTTTTTCCAGAAAAGTTCTCCAATAATCACAGAAAAATACTAGAAAAAACCTTGTTCACTTGACTACTATAGATCTTCATCTCTCGAATTAAGGTTTGTTTCTACTATCTATAGATCAGTTTGCAACTTAGTTGAACATATACTTATTTTAAAATTACTGTTTCGTCAACTTATTAGTCTGTTTTGTCAACTTGTTTTTTTAGGCAGCGCAGATGATCGGATTTATGGATTTTTTTTTTAATTACGGATTTATGGATATTTTAATTACAGATTGATTGATTTGGAATTCGATCCAGGATCCGTTCCGATCATATCCAAAAAATAGGATATCCGGGTGGATCGGATGCGAATCCGGATAATAGAGAAAAATAAAACCGGATATCCACATCCTAATTAGTATTTATAATGATATTTTAATTATTTATATATATTTTTTGTCATCTAAGGTTTATTACTGATGAAGTGTAAGCCTAACACAAACACCGTCGGATCGAGCCAACAAAATACATGAATGCAAAAGACAAAACTAACAAGGATCAAGATCCTTCTAGAGACATAGCCGGAAAGATTGCAGAAATCACCGGAGACACAAGGTCTAAAACATAGAGACCAAAAGGAACATAACCCTTAAACATGACACAAAGGGTTACAGCTCAAGGAGCCTAAGTACTAAAACTAACACTCCAAACCAGCGCATTTCCACAACCAATTCCATTGAATTTGGGGATGATGGAGCCAAGCAGAAACACCAGCAGAAGAGGAAGCATTCATAAACTAGACAGGAGCACATAAGCAAACATCATTTCAGCCGGATCCGAATATTTTTTTATATATACATATTTTTTTTAATTTTGTTTGCTTTAGATTTTATATAATAATAATATATAATAGTAATATTTTTAATTATTTAAATAAAAACGGATCCGAATATTTACGGATATCCGAGATTTTTCATGGATATTCGGATATTAAAACTATGGATTCGGATTCGGATATTCTCAAAAAAACCCCTGATATCCGCATTCGGCCAAACCCTACTACACTTTATCATTTGTTCAAAGTTTAGTAACATGGTCAAACTTATTGGCTTAGGGCAGGGAGAAAAAGTAAACGGAGACTATAAGCATACTCTTTGAGTCAAGCACTTTCTCTTCTTTCGAGCCATGACCAATTTCATTAGTTGATGCAAAAAAAAATTTAGTCGAAAGATACTATGTTAATTTTCAATCGAATTCTAGGCCTTTTTTTTTTTGCCACCTTGAGCCAGAGAGTGCAAACAAGAGATGACGAAACCACAACTAGCTAACCCTAGAACAACCATTTGACAAGCGGTTGAATCGCAATTCGCAACCATCTGATCTTAGGGTCCGTTATCTGGCGCAACTTGTTTGATCATTTTAGTTCTTACCTAAGGTTGGATATTTCAAACAAAAAATTTCAAACCAAATTAATGGAACTAAAAACCTGAGTTTACCTATAATTTGATTAGTACATGCAATAAAATGCTGAGTCAAGTATGAATTTAGCATGTACAAAATCGAAGAAACCAAAATTCCTTATAAAATTATATATCAGTAGTGCTTACAAAAGAAAATTCTGAAAATAACACTCTAGAGGTCCGTGCTAAGCAATCGACCTGTCTATTACAAGAATAAAGAATACGAGAGATCATAAAATCAGGTAAAGAGGTATGAAGCAAGACAAAGTCATCAAACTGATTAGAGAATGCGGGCCACTCTTTTGGAGATTTCACCATTGAGACAAGTTCAGTCTAGTATTCGAAACAGATTGTGCTGAACTTGTCTCAATAGGCAGGGGAGTGGCCCGTCTTCTCCAATCAACTTGATAATTTTGCTTCGCTTCGTACCTTTTTACCTGATTTTATGATCTCTCGTATTCCTCGTTCTTGTAATAGACAAGCCGATTGCTTAGCACGGACCTCTAGAGTGTTATTTTCTAAATTTTCTTTTGTAAGCATTACTCCTCCAATTTGGGCAACCAATTGTGAAGTGACTTTTTAATTTAATGTTTGGTTAAAAAAAAATTATATATCAGTAATTATCTTTCTATTTTTATGTATTTAAAGCATATTAAATTCAAAATTGAAAGGTTCTCGGAACCGAACTAATATTCCAAAATGGCAAGTTGTAAGTAAAAATTGGATTATATGAATAAATGCATCGCAAGTTGCGGGGAAAAGACAGAAGAGCTAGAAGAGCTCTTCCGTTTCGCTACTACTGGATCTCTTCATCTACAGTTTGGGAGCTTCTGCATTTAATTTGAATCTTCTGAGAAAGTTGGTTAAGCTTGGGAATATCGATATTCCCACAATCTCTCACTGTCATGTTTTGTTTTCTCTCTTTCTTATATAAATGAATTAAGGTTCTCAGTTTCTCTTAGGATTCTGATTTTCGTTAGTCAGCCAACTCCTTACATAATGTAATACCCAGAAATTTTATTAAAAAAGAAAGAAAGTGTAATACTATATTAGCTCCGTTTGGTTTATAATTTAGTTTGCGACTACGGAGTGACTTCATTTTCTCTCTGGTAAAAATATTGCAGATTGAGCAGATCAGGAAGGAAACTACATACATACATGAGTATTCAGATGACTAGTTCCGCAAGGTAGCTAGTTTAAAATAACTTATATATATATATATTTGTTATTGTAGTGATATCTTGTTGATACAGGTCGGTTACTGGGAATCGAGGAAGATATGTAAATGGGATTTTTAGGAGGGTTAAAGAACGCTTAAACAGAGAGAAACTCCTTCAAATCTGGATGAAGATTATTCTGTCAGCTTGTGTGGTTGCTTTGGCTATTGATCCTTTGTTTCTCTTTATTCCTGAAATTGATTCTAAAAATACATGCTTCACTTTCGACCTAATGCTTGGGTTAATAGTTTCTGCCATTCGTACCGTTATTGACACATTCTATGTATTTCACATTATTTTTTATTTTATAACGGAGGTCATTGTTCCTCTCGATCGTTCTCAAAAATCTTTGAGAGGCGAGTTGAGCGTGCATGCTGTAAGAAAAAGACTCATTCCCTTATACTTGATTGTTGACATTGTTTCTGTTCTCCCCATTCCTCAGGTTTTAATCTCTCTTCTTTTGTGACATCTACTTTTTTTATATAGTTTTTTTAGAGATGTGCCAATGCAAAATCTTGTAGGTACTGGCTTTCACTATCATTCAACAGTCGTCCTCACTGGTGTCAAAGAGTATACTTATCAGCTTTACAAAGTGGATCATAGTTGGTCAATATATACCAAGAATCATTCGTATCTATCCGCTTTACAAAGAAGTGACAAGAACCTCTGGTACAATAGCAGAATCAAATTGGATTGGAGCTGCTTTAAACCTTTTGCTCTTCATGTTGTGCAGTTATGTAAGTCTTTGCTATTGCTCCCAATGCTATTGTTTTGTTATACGACATCAAGAATTATTAAAAAAATGTGATGATGGCCAGGTGTTTGGGGCTTTCTGGTACGTGAATGCAATAGAAAAGAGAACCAAATGCTGGCGTGACGCGTGTAAAGGCAAAATAGATGATGAATGCACAGCCGAGGCTCTGTTTTGTAATAGAGGTGTATACACCGGTCGTTTTCTGAACACTTCATGCCCATTAATCGACCCTGAAAATATCACAGACCCCGAGGTCTTTGACTTTGGTATGTACATTGATGTATTAAAGTCAGGTGTGGTAGAGAGCGATCGAAGGGATTTTCCAAGAAAGTTCGTCTACTGCTTTTGGTGGGGTCTCCGAAATCTTAGGTTTGTTTGTACTTCTAAACTCTAAGCTGTGAGAAGAAAAGAGATGATAGCTTAACCTTAACCCGCTCTTTAATGATTATGTACAGTACATTTGGCCAAAGCCTGAAGCCAGGCAGCTCTGCAACAGATATGCTTTTTGCTATCCTCATCTGCGCCTCTGGTTTATTCTTGTTTGCTGTGCTCATTGGAAATGTTCAGGTAATGCATCATACCACATAGACTTGATTTTTGATGTCATAAAACTGATTCGTACTTTGGTGATCATAGAAATACATGATGTCAACTACCGTCAGAGTAGAAGAAATGAAGGAGAGAAAGAGAGACACAGAAAAATGGATGTCCTCTCGGGCCCTAGCAGAAAATCTCCAGAAACGCATTAGGAAATACGATAATTATAAATGGCGACAATTCAGGGGCACAGAAGAAAACGCTCTGCTTCTTAGGCTTCCAAAAGACCTCAGACTCGAAACCAAACGCCATCTTTACCTGGATACGTTAAAGGGTGTAAGTTCCCTTCTTATGATTAATTTATGTTCACCTAGATGTAGTTGTTAACTTAAAAGCTTTTCAATCTCTCAGGTTCCTTTGCTAGCGATTATGGATGATCGGCTACTAGAAGCACTGTGCGACAGGGCGAATTCTGTCTTCTACTCGGCCAACAGCTGTATAGTGAGAGAGGGTGACCCGGTTGAGGAAATGCTGATTGTAACGAAAGGCATACTGGAATGTAAGACCAAATCTAGTGATACATCTCTACTCAAGGAAGGTGACATATGTGGAGATCTTCACTTTTGGTTTCTTAATCCCAGTCCTACTGCTCCTCAAATTCCCCCCTCAAATAGAACCGTAACGACTGTTACCGATGTTGAAGGCTTCATTCTCTTGCCTGATGATCTCAAGTTTGTAGCTTCTCATTTAGATCCGGTTCAAAGCCTCAAAGTCAAAGAAATGTTAAGGCAAGGCTTAGAAACCAAAGTAGCATTTGAGAGTTTTTTCTACTACCTTAAACAAACCACATTGACCTCAAATTTTCCTTTTTTTCTTATTTTTTTTGGTTTCAGGTCCCTCTCAGATCAAGGGCGATCAGGTTGTTCCAGCTCTCCAGATATGTTGCTTCCAGTACCTCAGAGATCAGATGATCCCGAGTTTTCAAAAGATTATAATTGAAGGAAATGTCTCTGATGAGATTAAATCCGTTAAACCGGATGGCATCAAACCGGAGCAGAATCATTGCTATAGTTGTTAATAATGTGTCTTCTTAATGTTTACTGTTGTTCAGGGACTTATCTTCCCACTTTCCCAATTCCCTTGTGTTTAGGAACCTTTATTCTATCCATCTCGTCTTTGTATTGTTCTATTTAGTGAAATGAAAAAACCCAAAAAGAGGCAGTTTTAATCTGCTCAAAAACTTGTGCTTTTGGGGGAATCAATGGCTGAAATGGCACGTTTGGCAAGAAAATATGATTTCATGCCACCCAAAGATCTGTGTGCCATTGAGATAATGAAAATCCTAAAATACCCTTAATGAGTGGCATTGAATCTCCTTCTCCTCTCAGCTCGATCTGATCTGATCTCGTTTCTTGAATTATTATCGAATTGAGCTCATTCAATTGGCTCATTCTCCGGATATTACGGTTCGGACACAAAAGCTGATCCCGACAAAATAAAAGCTCTGTTCCTTGAGCTGGAGCTGGTTCCTCACCTGGATTGGATGCTCACCTGGATTCGAGGAAGCTCCTGTTCCACCCTCCTCGCTCCCTTGAATTGTGTTGCTCTGGATCCTGCTCCCCACGCTCGCTCCAAATAATCCACACGAATCACGGTCACGTGCTCAACATTGTTCTTCGGTGAATCGAATCGAAGTCGACACCTCTCTCGCCGTAGTCATCGCCGGCGTAGTTTGTGGTAGGTGCCTACCATTGATTCCAATAGCCATCGTATATTTTTGTTTCAAATTTAGAATGAATTTGTTATGATTTCGATTGATGAATGCATGCCGAGATTGAATGAATGGTTGTTTGACAATTTCACATAAAATGTAATTTGATAATGAAGTATATTTTCATAGGTTATTAATCGAATAAAGATGTTGTTGAATTGTGTTGCATTCGAGAAAACAATAACGAAAATTTTCTGGGTAATATACGAAGTCCAACTGGTAGAAATAGAACAACTGAGAGTAATAAAACTGATATTAAAGGTACAACTGAGTAATGAGATTTGATTTGAAATATCTTATTTGGGTATCACAGTTGGTTAATTATCATCTTTGATGGTAGAATGAGTTATCAAAATTTATAATTTAGTGAATTTAATTGTTAAATATCCGATTGGTACGAATAGAATAAGTGAGAGGTAGTGATCCAACTAGTACAAATGGTACAACTGCATACTGTGTAATTTGGAAATGTATTTAATTTTGTTTTATTTGCAGGAGGTCATGAAGAAGATCAGCCACACAAACATACATTTCGATTATGGAGGCCACTATTCGGAAGAGCATGAATGGATTTCAAAAAATAGTCTAATAGGTATAGCGATTAAGATGTCATCTTTGGAGGATGTAACGTATGCAGTGTTGGTTGATAAGATTTGTAGGAAGATTGGAATTGATGATATGTTAAAGAAGCTTCAATTGAGTTACAGTCAATGTTAAACTCGAAAAGAGGCAAAGATTGTAGATGACGAGGATGTATATGTTTATTTAACTTGAGTGGATAAGGATGGATTTAGACCTATTTTGCGGGTGGAGTTATTGAAAGGTGTTGAAAATAATCAGGGAGGTGAGGAAAACTCCAGAATGGAATAAAGAAGTTCATTTGGTGTGAATTATAGTAGAGTTGGTGATGTAGAAAATAGAAGGATCCCTACTATTCTGAGAGTGGATGAAATAGAAGAAGAAGAAGAACCGCAACAAGAAGGGTCGATAATTGAAGAGCAGATGGAGAATGATGTCATTGAAGAAAGGAATGATATAAGGGATGCGGTTAGCCCGATTGATAACAATGAGAATGATGGTTTGGATGGTTGGCATGAAATTCTTGAGGTTCCACATGGTGTTGAAGAAAGTCAATATGTTAATGAATGGGAAGATGGTACGGGTCTTGAAATAGATCAAGAATTTTTTTCTAAGGAAGCAATGCATGATTTGGTTACGAAAGCTGCAAATGAGAACTGTTTTGGGTACAAAACTATTAAATCAGACAAGGAGCGAGTTATGCTAAGATGTCGTCAAGCTCCAGAAGGTTGCAAATGGTATTTGAGAGTGCAAAAAACAAGAATTCAGAACTTTTCACTGTCAGAGTACATAGAAAGATGCATTCATGCAGTCGGTCTGTTGCGACAACAAGTAGTTAACAGAAAGGCACACCAATATTAGTAGCATCTATTTTGCATGAAGACTATCCAGGTCAAATGGAGACCCCAGATCCTAAAAGCACTGCGAATGTGGTTCTAAGAAAAATTGGTTTGAATTGTTCATACTCCACTGCCTTAAGAGGGAAAAAACAACATGTAAGTGATGTGCGAGGTACGCCTGAAAAAAGCTACAACATGTTGTATTCTTATCTATATGTGTTAGAGTATGTCAATCATGGGACAGTAACTAGTGTGAAATTGGATGAAGAAAAAAGATTCAAATATCTATTCATCGCTTTAGGAGCTTCCATTGCAGGGTTTACTGCTATTAGGAAAGTGATAGCAGTGGATGCTACTTTCCTTAAGACTGTATATGGTGGTATGTTAATTTTTGCAACAGCTCAGGATCCAAATCGTCACCACTACCCAGTTGCGTTTGGTGTGATTGACAGTGAGAAGGATGTTAGTTGGGAGTGGTTTTTTACAAAACTGAAAAGTGTTATACCAGATGAGCCTGGATTGGTTTTTATTAGTGATAGGCACCAAAGCATCATCAAGGCAGTTTCCACGGTGTATCCAAGAGCACTGCATGCACACTGCATTTGGCATTTATCTCAAAACGTGAGATCCCATGTGAAGAAAGACAAGGATCTAGCTAAGATAGAATTCATGGTTTACGCGCATGCTTATATAAAGAATGAGTTCGACAGAGAGTATAGTGAATTTAGGAATAGGTTTCCGAAAGCTGTTGAGTATTTGGAAAAAAGTATTGGGCTGGAACAATGGACAAGGTGTCATTTTAAAGGAGACAAGTATAACCTAGACACAAGCAACTCTGCAGAATCATTGAACTCCGTGTTTAAGAAAGCAAGAAAGTATTCCTTCTTGACTATGATTGATACAATTCTTGAGAAATTTGCTGAGTGGTTCAACAATCATAGGAAAGATTCTGCTGGTGCACCGAACACATCAAAATTGGTACCTTTTGTGGAGAACGAAATGCACTTAAGATGTGCAGATGCAGCCAAATTAAAGGTGATTGAGATAAATAGCTACTTCCTTGAATACAATGTTATTGGGATCGATGGAAAGACTTATTTGGTGGACCTAAAAATGAAAAGCTGTTCTTGCAAGTGTTTTGATATTGACAAGTATCCGTGTGTCCATGCTATTGCTGCAGTTAGCTTCCTCTCGAGGCAAAAAGATAGATCAGAGAATATCCATATCCATGATGTATGCTCGAAATATTACTTGATTGAGAATTGGGTATTAGCATATTGCAAGACGATTTATGTGGTGCCACATGAGTCTAACTGGAGTGTTCCTGCTGATATTCAAGAACTACTTGTTTTACTGCCCGGAAAACCCAAGAAGAAACAGGGAAGAAGCCAAGAAAAGCGGTTTCCATCTATAGGAGAATATACTCGGAAGAGGAGTAACGTCCGAACTTCTGGCATAAACTTGGAGAGGTGGTTGGAGCCAGAGTAGGGAAATTGATTTGTTTTGTGTGTTGGTTTTGTATCTGTATTTGTATTCTCGGATTTGTAACTATTTCTTATTGTACTATATGGTCCATCTAAGTCCAACTATGTCCAATTACAAGCATTCGAAATTTATATATTTATTAACAAATTTAAAACTAAGAACACTACATAAAGTAAATTATATCGTTACAAACTAAATTTATGTTATTAGAAACTAATTTCGCAAACTAAAGTAAATTATATTGTTAAAAATCATAGTTTTAACTCAAAACACTCTCACAAACTATATGTTTCCAAGTAAATTATCACAATTCTAAAAAAAATTATGTGAAAACGTAGAATTGATTTTTATGTTATATGAAAAGGTCCAACGTGTTAATGTATTGAGAAAAATCAAAAGTCCAACTAGAAATTAGCAGCTTATGATAAGGTCCAACTAGAAATAATCAAAACTCCCATTAATCCAACTATGTAGACAATTGATCAACTGAACAACTAGTGAAGACATCTACGTTATTGTTTCAGCTGGGGTCCACAACATTAGTTTTTATTGGTCAAATTTTGGCATTTTTAGTCAACACTCACATATATTTAATTCTGAAAAACTACCCACTTTCCCTTCTTATCTCTCTCTTCTCTTCTTTTTCCGAATCCATTCCATTCTTCCATTTCTTTATCTCTCTCTTCTCATCTTTTTCCGAATCGCTCTCAGAAATTCCCTTTATCTCTCTCTTCTCACAATTTTGGATTTCTTCTCTGTCGTGATTCTTTGTTTTGCGATTATAAAATGTCTCCAAGCTGTCCGGATAGTAACAATGACAGTAGTGAAAGTGATTATAGAATAGATCCATGTTTATTAGCAGACGGTGATTGGGGTGTTCCGACTAATTGTTTCTGTGGTGCAAGAGTCTGTCTTGAGGTCGATTCTAATCCACAAAATTTTGGAAGAAAGTTCTACAAATGTCCAAACAGTGGGGTAAGTCTATATTTAGACTTCATATGTTCATAATTCCCTACGATGTTTGGGATAATTTCTGAGGATTTGTGTAGGATGGTGAAATGCACATCAATAAGTTTTGGGATCACGCAGTAGATGAGGAATTTAAAAAAATTGAATCCCGACTCACTCAGCAAGATCAATTATTTCAAAATGCTTTCCGATATGGAGGAAGTGCTAATCCTGTCTTGGAGTCAATGAAGGAGTCGATGAATAATATGCGTCTTGAAATCGAAGATCTTAAGGAGCAACTACTCAAGAAAAACAATGAAATTAGTAGGATAATGCAATATCTAGGTATTCGTAACTTTAAATGTTG
Source organism: Cardamine occulta (assembly GCA_028015245.1). NCBI lineage: Eukaryota > Viridiplantae > Streptophyta > Magnoliopsida > Brassicales > Brassicaceae > Cardamine > Cardamine occulta. Next base: position 18,356,452 of record CM051377.1, read on the forward strand.
GAAGACTTTGAATGTTGATTTCGCTTTGTAAGACAATTAAACTTTTTAAGACGGTTATGTTGCTTTGTAAGGCTTAGTATGTTTTAATGTCCCAAAATAGTTGTTCCAGTTTTCCCAATTGTACGAAATCATTTGTTCCAGTTTTCCAGTTATACCAAATTACATGTTCCAGTTGTTCTAGTTTTCTCATTCTCGCTAAATAGTTGTACCAGTTTTTTCAGTTAGTAATAACACCAAAATACATCTAGTAATACCAATACAACAAGTTTCTTTAGTAACGCCTTTTTCGCTTCCTTCCCTTCTTTTTCACTGGTGGCTTCTTTGTCTGAACCTCAGCAACATCATCATCAACATTTTCAGCCCTATCCTCAGCAACAACCTCAGCAACGTCCTCATCAACATTTTCTGCCCTATCCTTAGCAACAACCTTAGCAACGTCCTCATCAACATCTTCCGCAATATCCTCAGCAACATCATCAGGTACATTATCAGCAACATGTGTCCCCTCTGCTTCATTAATACCAAAAATAGATAAATACAGAAAAAGATCTTCTAAAACACAACTATATCAAAATACTCACCCCTACGATGTTTCGGAACTAACTCAACCGCTTCAATAAAATCTTCTAGTTTTATTAAACGGTTATCCATGACAGTAAGTTGATGCTTCACATCCTCCAAGCTCTTCTCCATCATTTCCTTAAGCTCACAAACTAGGGATTCTAATATAACATTCTTAGCTCCTCGAGGATCACCGTCACTGTTAACACCATCTCCACTCCCCTTCTTAGGGACTCTTTCACTACGGCAAGCCAAGTCCGCCTCGTACAGATCTTTCCATCATATTTTCTTCCTATCAACACTGAGCTGCTGAACCCAACTTTCGACAAGAGTATCTCTAATTCCTGTCCCATCATCATCAGCATAAGGAACGATCTCTTCCAACAATTGTTTCTCATCGCTGTCCGCCTCCAGGATGCTCATGATATCTTACAATATGAAAATCAGAGAACAAATTTTATATCACTCAAAATTTTAACAAATATCAACATAACTAATAATTTCACGAATTCTAACCTTCGTGCTTCCAAGCTCTGCATTAATGTCTTCCAATGGAAAACCTTTCATACAACTTTCGGAGAACTTGTGCTTGCACAACCGAGGACAATCTTTCTCAGCTGGAACAACTTCTCTAAACTTGCGGCCAAGATGAGGAATGCACTCAAATGCAATAACCTACACAATGTATTACAACGTTAAACAAATTAGTAATTATTTAAATAAATTAATATCAATCAAGAGAGCCAATAAAGAGTTACCTCAAGAGGAATGATGAATCCATTAAAGGCGGCTTGATGATTAGGCTTCACTACGCCTTTAAAATTCTTGAGAAACCTCATAATCTCCTTCAGATTATCATCAAATGTGAGACGTCCCCAAGGAAAAGTCTCACACAAAGCCACATCATTTACCATCCAAAGTAGGAAATCATCAATTTTTGCATCATTCTTTGATTTAAGTCGAACTATCTTACTTAAAAAATACAAGATAGTGAGTTTTAAGAAAGTCCCCTTCTTCCTCTCAAGATTCCCCTTCTCCTTCAGCTCAACCAACTTCTTCTTCACATCCGATATTTTTATCCCCTTCTTCTTCTTAAAGATCTTCTCCACAAACCTTGTATCCCCAAGTTTCATCCAATTAGGAGGATAATTATGACAGTTCAGACCTGTCAACAACGCATGCTCCCTAATGGAATACCTCACGGGTACTCCATTCACAACAAACCAACACTCCTTTTCTTGCTCTGTTTCGGTTCGGGAGGGAAGCATCCACATCCCTCCATGTGATTTGGCTCACGGTACATATGAAATATATGCTTAAACTGATCATGTCTCTTGAACCAATCCAAAGCAATAGAAAATTCATCCTCGATTTCCTTCACCACTTGTGTCACACTACACCTAGTGGACATCTTGCATAGTCTTCTGTATTCACTATTACCAAAGAATAATTTTTTTCCGGAATTTGTCCTCATCATCATCATCCTTAAATTTTCAAACACAATTTATTAGGTAAATAATCACAGTTGTTCCAGTTGTTCTAGTTAATCCAGATGTTCCAGTTATCCAGTTATTCTACTTATTCCAGTTGTTCCAGTTTTCTGAATAACAGAATGAGTTATATGTTCGAACACTAATTGTTATACTTGTACCAATTTTCCTTAGACAAAAAAATGTGCACAGTTGTTCTATATGTCCCAATATATTCTAAATGAACCTTACAATTTTTCAATTAAATCACCATCCCATTCATTCAACATTCAAATGAACACAAAAAATTATACCTAACAATATCGACATCCTTAACCGTTTATCAATCATAGTATGTACCTCTAACAAGTCATTTTCGTTCTCTCCTTCTTCTTTCTCTTTTTCTTCTTCCACTTCCCCCTCTTCCTTCTCCTCTTCGGATTCCTCCTCTTCCTTCTCTTCTTCCTCTTCTTCATCTTCTTCATCTTCCTTCTCGGCGTCGTCTTCCTCATCTTCCTCTTCTCCTTCTTGTTCTTCCTCTTCTTCTTCTTCCTTCTCTTCTTCCTCTTCTTGATCTTCTTCTTCTACATTTTTCTTCCTCCTTTTCTTCTGCTTCATTCTTCCTCCTCCTTCGATTTCTGGTTGATTCATAAACCCCTCTACTGTCTCTCACAATAGCCATTTTCGCCGCCGTTGAGAGAGGAGAGCAGCAGTCCGCAGCAGTTGAGCAGTTGTTCTTTTGATTCCAAGGATTGGGTGTCGGATGTGGATCTGATAGAAGGGAAAGGCGAAGAGGCGGTTTAATTAGGGTGAACCGGTGTAAATTGATGAATTGCTTGGTTCGCACCGGTCCAATTCAATTAAAATCCGGTTTATTTTAATTTATTACGGGTTTAAATTGAAAGCTGATTAGGTGCGATTTAATTGATTAAACCAAATCTGGTTAAGTGGTAGGATATGTAATTTTGTTTAAAACATCTGGTTCTTTAGTAATTAACCTATTTTCTGAATTAAAAATAAATCATTCCAAAATTAAAATTTCTCTAAGTGACATTTCGGACACCATTTTCTGAAATGGTGGCATTTGGGACGTGCGCTCCTTTTGGGGCCTCTATCAGACTCAGTACACAGCAAGAACTCCATGTAACTTATTATTACATAATACGGCCACCTAACACAATCAGACCTTGACTCCTATTTATATTCGAGGATCAAATCTGATTCTAGGTTAACTAGCTTTGATACGGAAACTTCAAATCTTCAAGATATTTTCACCATAACTTCACTTTCCAAGCATATAAAGTGTATAATTGAAGGGAAATGACTCAGTACTACATAGGGAAGGAAGTGAAGACTCATTGTTTTCAATTTCCACTGTTACAAGTTGTTAACCTTGTCAACCCTCTACAACTCTATAGGTATTGTTAGTGATTGGGTATTAGTGAGCTCAGACACTTAGTGTGTGAATTTGGTATGAAAAAATTGCAAATAAACTTAGAAATGGTGAATTTTGTTTTGCTACAGACAAGAACTATGCATAGATAACTTGGTAGATTTTGTTTCTAGGTCAAGACTGCTTTAAGAGATGGTTCAAAATCTGAAATAGCTACATTAAGTTGAACATGAAACAGAGTATTCAAGTAAATTTGAGGCTAAGAAAGCAATAGAAGATTCACTTATTGTCTTTCTTCTTCACCATGTCTATAAATTCTCTCATAAGACTTATGACTCTCGCCATGATCCTTTGTTGTCCAGAGACCGCTACTAGAACATCTGGCCACCCCAGTGCGCTTCTTTACTTTACTCTCTGCTTCGATCTCATCACTATTGTGTGAAAAAAGTGTCAAGTGTTTTAGATTGAACGAGAGAGAGAGGATGTATATTGTGAATTATAAGAGTTTAACTACAGAGAGAGAGAGAGAGAGAGAGAGAGAGGGACTTACCCACGAATAATGTGAACATATATATCCTAAATGGGATCAAGTAAAAGTACACTGCCTGCAAAAACACAAAACTGAGGCACAACCCACAAGATTCAAGACAATGGTTAAGATCAAAGCTCGGAAAGTTGCTTTACCGGTTCGTAACTAGATATAGCTTGGAGTACGATAAAGATAATTGGAAACAAAGGGAGTCTCTTCATTCTGGATAAAAGATTATTAGGGGTTATGACCTATCAAAAATGAAATTTTTTTCTCAAAGTTAGTTTGGACTATGTATCATACCATATCTGTTTTTTTTCCAACTAATAACATTATATTTAAAAGTTCCTAACCTGTTCTGTCAACCAGAAGTGAAGCCAGTCACTAGAGGCAAGTAGAAGCTCTCTCGCGTTGAAAGATCAGTGAACCATAAGAATCCACCATTTTTAAACGACGGGATTGTCTTAGCCATCACACTAATCTGTTTCGAAAAGTAGACAGTGAGTCAATAGGCAAGAGTGAAAACACACAAAATAAAAAACAAAATATGATGATATATTTTTACCCCATCGAAGAAGCTGATGTAGATTAATGCATGAATAACAGCTAGAGCCATGACAGACAAGCCAGCTTCTCTGAATCTGTTGTGATAATTTATCCACAGAGAGAAACTTAAAGCAGATCAGAGAGAGAGATATTCATTGTTTGGGAAGGAAACTCACTTTTGATTCAACTTTGCTTCCCAATTTCTGTAATTATCCAGATCTTTAGGATCAATGGTCTGAAAAATTGTTTTTAACTTTGCTTAGTTAAAGCTTAAAAGACTTCAAAAGAGCTAACAAGGATAGTGTACCTGTATAATTTTCTTCACCTTCGGAATGTTCTTACCCAAAATCTAGTTTACAAAACGTAGAATTTTGTAAAGGTTAAAAAGGCAGCAATACTTAGATAAACAATATCAAACTTACGAAAATACATTAATGAGAAAGCAGAAGAGACTAACTTTTAGTTCCCAAACTTTTCTCTGAAGCCAGAGAGAGATTGGTGACATGAATCCATAAACCAGAAAAGTGGTAAGAACAATTGACATCCACCTATACAAGAGTAGAAACCAATCACTGAACTAAAACCTTAAAGATATCATCAAGCAATAACAAACATATAGTCCAACCAATATACTCAATCGATACCAATTGAAGCCAGTAAGCTCGTGGATTCCATTAATCACATACTGCACACAGTCCTCATGGAAAGAAAGTTTCTCAATTGCAGCAGTACACTCATCTATAGTAGATACATTTGCAGCCATTGCTTCCACAGATTTCTCAGGGGTAAGTTCCTCAACAAATTTTCCAAAAGCATCAATCTTTGAGCACGATTCTTCTGGTTTAGAAGACATGTGTCTACATAGCAATACTCCAGAAGAACCAACTGGTTGAAGAAAAGACATTTTCGTTTTATCTTCAAAGAAAACATGCCTGTGAAATCTACGAATCAGAAGAGTTGAATCCGGAAGACTGGATTCAGTAAATCTTGGATATGATGATGAAGAACAGGCCTTGAGGTCTTGTAGCAGAACCATTTTGAGTAAAGACTTCTCCTTGAGAAGCTACGAAGACAAGCCATTTCTACAAGATAAATTTTGAACAGAGAAGTAACACTCAACTCAAGAAGAAGAAAAATTACAACTTAGGAACGCGAGTGGTGACTCTTACACGAATCTAAACAAAGACGCACATTTTAATCAGAGATTTTCCCTCAAATCTTAAAAGGAAACAGAAACCCTAAGTTTCCACTAGATAAAGAGACACATTGGTTTCCCCATTTGAAGCAGAAAAAGTAAGGAGCGTCATCAGATTTCCAAGTAGAGCACGCAAAAGAAATGATTTTTCACAAATTCGTAACTCAACGTACTCTGCTTTCCGCCATTTTTGTGTAGTACTTGCCATTTTTAGGTAGCTAGCTATTATTCATGGACCTTCAATTGAGCCTATAAAGGCCAATACTTAACAAAGTTCGAAAACCCATTAAGATAGACGAAACGAAACGGTGCGTTTTATCTCTTCTTTCCGTGTGTTAGATGAAACGGTGCGTTTATGTATTTTTTATTTGGTTATCAAAAAAATTCTATGCATTTATGCAAGCTAGTCCACAAGATTAATACGCTTACAGAAGTAAAATAATAATAATAATAAATCAAGAACCCAGAAAGGAATTTACAAATCAAGAAACTGGATTGAATGATTCTCGCTTACTTGGTCAGAAGTTTCATTGGCCGGTGATGGAACAGAAGGAATCAGGTCCGGCCCATAGCCTAAGTAAGTGAACCAATGACTTAAGGCATACAAATTTTAGTGGCATTTTTAGTTTTCTTTTTAAGTTTATAGGCTTTTTAATAAGATAAATTTTTGTTGGACATTTTATTAATTATGATCATGAGTTTAAACTTAACAAAATATTAATAATGGAAGGATGTGTCTTCTTAATGTTTATTAGTATTTAGGAATCTTTATTCCATGGGAAAAACCCTTAAAAATACCTTAACTTATTACCATTTGCTAAAAAAATTCATGAACTATTTAGGTTTCCAAAAAAATATCCAGACTATATATTAGTGCTTTTTAATTCACAAACATTCAAAATTCGCTAGTTTAACATTGCGAATTTGACTCTATTTTTTCGTTTAACGGAATTACTTGAACGACGTTTATAACATAACGGATTTAAAAAAAAAACTCTAAATTTACTTCTTTTTTTAATTTCAATTCCATCTCTCAGAATTGTACTAGAATAACAATTCACCCATCTAGTCTTCCCTCCGAATACTTTTGGACCTTATAGTTCCTTTTTCTTTTTTCTTCCTTACCGAATTTAGATCTATAGTTTAAAATTTCGAAAATAAACACATTGACACTTGACAGCAAATAATCATTTTCAAAAAACAAATGCTAGCTACTTAGCTGTAAATCACGTTCACATCACACCACAAGGATCTAATGATTTTCATTTTCTTTTGACAAATCAAATTATCTAAATACAAGCTGAAGCTAAACTCTTCTCCATTTCGAATTATACAAATTGGAAACTTCTGAAATTTGATAAAAAAAAACAAATATTTAATCATTCCAATTTTTTCGTGTAGAATCAAAAAATAGACCATTCTCGTTGCAGGCTGAGCAAGTTCTGAACCGTAGCTTCTCTGTGTGCACCTTATGGCTACCGTGACATTCATTGCACGGTACGAATCGATGATCACCGCACATCTCACACACGCTTGGTTCAATCTTCGGCAACTCTTGTATAAGCTTTTTCAGCTCTCCGATTTCGTGAAGCTGCTTCACCACCTCCGCTCCTCCGATGTACCTGCCACCGATGAATACGCGCGGCAGCTTTGGTGTTTGCATCTGGTTCTTGTTCTCGTCTTTCTCACCGCCGAAGATCCGTTGTGAGATGGATTCACTGAAAGAGAAGTGAAATTGAAAAAAAGAAGTAAATTTAGGGTTTTTGCAATTTGGGAGAAAATTTAGGGGTTTTTTTAAAAACCTGTTATGTTATAAACGCTGTTCAAGTCATTCTGTTAAACGAAGAAACGGAGTCAAATTCGCGATGTTAAACTAACGAATTTTGAATATTTGTGAATTAGAAAGCACTAATATATAGTCTGGATATTTTTTTGGGAGCCTAAATAGTTCGTAAAATTTTCTAGCAAATGGTAATGAATTGAGGTGTTTTAAAGATTTTTTCCCTTATTCCATCAATCTATAGTCTTTTTATCCTTCTATGTAGTGAAATGAAAAAACCAAAAAAGAGGCAAAGCTCAAACCTGTCCTACAACCCTAAAAGATTTATACTTATCTCGTAACTTGTTTTTGAAGTTACAACCCTAAACAACTTTTTTTTTCCTTTTATTCGGCCTCGATTTTTTCTTCAGGTTTTTACTCAGTGCAATGGCGGACATGGGCATCATGTTTTATACAAGCAGCGTAGGTGCTACGATGTATACGTCGAAGTTTGCTTCTACTGCTCTGAGGAATCTAAGGGCAAATGCAGCAGCACGAAACTCTAGCTTCCATCAGAAGTTATCTTTGTTGCCTCAGAAACCACCCGACCTTGAGTTTCCTATTGTTGAACTTATTACTAAGTTTGATTCAGGGAATGTGTAAAATTGAAGCCAAGTCTAAGTGATTGAGGTCTTGCGGCAGAACCATTTTGAGTAAAAACTTTTCCTTGAGACGCTACGATGACAAGCCATTTCTAGATGTAAAAACAGAGAAGTAACACTCAGCTCAAGAAGAAGAAAAATAACAACTTGGGATCGCACAGGATGATATTCTTACATTATAATTTATAACCCGAGATTTTCTCCCAAAACGTAAAAGGAATCAGAAACCCTAATGTTGGAGGATAAGATCACAACAAGTATTTATATTTGAGATAGGTCGAGATTTTCGTTGAATAGAATATAGTTCGGCTTAGTAATCAGGTCGGTATAGTAATCAGGTCGGGTTTACTCGTAGAATTTGAGTTCGGGAAACAAGATAGTTTTTAGAAGATAAAAGTGTGTATGTATTCTTTTCCTTTGATTTCCCCCCCCCCTCCCTTCTCAATAAATGAGATGGATGTATTTATAGTAAAGATTTACACGGTCGAATTTTGGTGGTGCATGCAAGGCCTTCGTGTCGCTCATCCTGCGCCTGATGCCCGACCTGACGCGTAGCTAAGTCGGTTGACTTGTTGGACTTTACTTCATTAACAGGCCTGATCGATTAATGGGCCGAGCTGACTTATGGGTGTTGTGCTAAACCCACCTCCAACACCTAAGTTCCCACTAGATAAAACGCATTGGTTTCCCCAAGCAGAACAAATCATAGAAAAAGTAAGGAGCTAAAAAGTGTTTGACAAGTAAAGGGTTGATTTAATTTTCTTTCGGGCACGACTTCCTAGAAACAAACATAGGAAATGATTTTTCAACTAAAGTACGCAAACAAAATGGTTTTTCGCAAATTCGTAGCTCAATATACTCTGCTTTCGGCCATTTCTAATTTTCTAGGTAGCAATCCTATAATTATTCATGGACTCTAAATTGATCCGAAAAGGCCCACCGTAGACTTTTTTTTTTTTTTTTTAATTTTTTTGATAAAGATTAAAGAACCATAGACCGACTTTCTGGTGAAAATTTTGTCTGTTCAAGTCTTTAAGAGATGTTGAACAAATCTTCCTCTACTAGCTAACCACTGCTTTTCGAATCTTCGAGGAAAATGTCTACAACTTTAAGGATGTACAATTTTTTTTTAGCATTATAGTTCTTACTCTTTTGAAAGAAAAACAAAACAAAATTTATATAGTTCTTAGTTCTTACTTAAGTATATCAAACATTTCAAACAAAATTAATGGAATTACAAACCCGAGTTTATTTTAAATTTAATCAGTACCCTTTCAAATGCTGAATCAAATATTAATTTAGCGTTGCAAAACCGAATAAGCCAAAATTCTTTATAAATTTATATATTTATATATTTTGGTCAGTAATTAATTTTCTAATTTTATGTATAAAAACATATTAAAATTAAAATTGCAAGGTTCGAAATTCCAAAATGGCAAGTTATAAGTAACAATTGGATTATGTGAATAATTGTGTTGTAAGTTGTCAGGGAAAAGACAAAAGAGCTAGAAGATGGTGTGTAGCCCCACAGTTGACTGACTTTCTGGTCGAAAAGTCTTCCGTATAGCTACTACTGCATCCACTGTTTCAGGATACATACATACATGAATCATCAGAGGAGTAGTTTTGCAAGGTAGCTAGTTTAAGATAGCTTGGATTGTCTTTGTGTCGGTATATGAGTTCTTCTACACCACCGGAATGGTCTGATAAAGTTGATGGTATCGACTTTGTGGCAACGGAAGTTGTTCCCGAAGAAATCATCGAAGCTGTGACGACAAGGCAAGCTGTTACTGCTGTAAATGAGGTTGCTATTGCAGCTGCGGATTCTGCTTTTTCTGTTGCTGCTTTGCAGCATTTGATCGATGGTGTGCATTCATTTACTGGCCTGAGCTGGTATATAGATACACAGTTTTTAAGCTCATTTTTACTCCGTTCTATTTTTATGTATCAGTGGTAAACTGTTTTCATTATTTTTGGCAGGTGGGCGGGCTTCAATAGCTTTGACAATTGTGATTAGGACTGTCAATTGAACATTTGTCCATGGGCGAAGCCCCATCCAACTTCACAATTATCCAAATGGACATGGGCCGAGTTTGTCGAAATGGGCGTGTCGATTAACACGATTGAAATTGGCTAAAACATGATGGTCGATAGACGATCATGGACAAACAAAATTAAAGTTATTTTTAATTTAAGGTATATTTAAAAAAAAAACATTATTCACAAACAAAAAAAACTCAAAATTAATAAGTTAATATTTTTTTCGGCGGGAAAATACATAATCACATTTTTGGCGGAAAAAAAACAGAATCATTTTTGGCGGGAAAACGACAGAACCACATTTTTGGCGGGAAAACGACAGAACCATTTTTGGCGGGAAAATGACAGAACCATTTTTGGCGGAAAAACGACAGAACCATTTTTGGCTGGAAAATGACAGAACCATTTTTGGCGGAAAAATGACGGAACTATTTTTAGCTAAAAAATACATAACCACATTTTTGGCGGGATAATGACGGAACTGTTTTTAGCGGAAAATACATAATCACATTTTTGGCAGGAAAATAGCAAAACCATTTTTGGTGGGAAAATGACGGGACTGTTTTTAGCGGAAAATACATAACTATATATTTGGCGGGATAATGACGGAACTATTTTTGGCGGGATAATGACAAAACTATTTTTGGGAGAGAAATGATGGAACTATTTTTGGCGGGAAAATACCTAACCACATTTTTGACAGGATAATGATGGAACCATTTATGGTGGAGATATGCATAATCACATTTTTTGTGAAAAAATGATAGAACTATTTTTGGCGGAAAAATTGTAGATCCGCACTTTGGCGAAAAAATCTCACAAATCACTTTACAATAATATTTAAATATTTAAGTCTAGATAATTAAGTGGACGTCCATGGAAAGCCCATTTGGACTTGGTATTTTTTGGACATGGACGCTCTTTGTCTATTGTCCAGGTGGACAGACAAATAAATGTCCAGACAAGAAAAATGTCCAACCGGACATGCCCATTTGGATATGGACAGCCCATTTGGACATGAACAGCCCATTTGACACTACTAACTGTGATCATCCGTGGAGTTACAATTCCCGTTCTTTTGAATCAACTAAAGGCTACTTACAAACTCAATGTCAGTTTTAGATTTTTGTTCTCTGATTTGCATTTTTCATACATTTGGATATGCCTATTTTACACTTGTGATTTATCTATCATGTTCTTGCAGGGTCTGAGGCCACAGCTGGAGGAGTTAAGAAAAGAGATGAGCGATAAGGTACAAGCTGTTCCTGTCCCTTCTCATACTTGTTCTTTGTACGTGATTGTTTGTGAGTTTGTCATTGTTCAAGGTCATGAATAAAAACGTCTTATGGTTTCATGTTAACATCAGACAAACTCAGTTTCTCTTTGTTAGTACTAATGGTGATTCCATCAGGATTTTCTAATTATCACTTTGTGAACTATAGTCTTGATTGATTAACTTCTTCGAGTGTTCTGTGTGGTTAGCAACTTTTCAATGAAGTTCCAACTAGTTTTTCTAATTACCACTTGTCTGAACCTCTATTCTGACAATGAGTAGGTTTCTAGAGTGTCATGGTTATGACCTTTTGCATGTGCTGTAATGTTTTTTAGGCTCAGGATCCTGAAGCCATGGCAGAAGGTCAAAGACGGATACAATTATTGTTTAAAGAGTAAGTCCAAGTTTTATGGATGAATTGTACAGATGAATTAGTCCAAGTTCCTCATTTACTGATATGCTTCTATTATTTCGTGGATTTGCTTAGACATGGAGTAACTCCATTTACTCCCCCCCCCCTCCCTCCCTCAAAGGACTTATTATGCAAGGTCCCATCTTCATCAGCTTTTTCTTTGCGGTAAGATGTTTATATATATACTTTTAGTCTTTAACTGTTGACTCTGATTATTATTTTCTATGTGTTCACTGATACTTGTCTACAGATCAGGAATATGGCAGAGAAAGTCCCATCATTTAAAACCGGTGGAACTCTTTGGTTTACTGATCTCACCACTGCAGATACTACTTATATCTTGCCACTTCTCACCGCAGTGACTTTCTTGATTATGGTGGAGGTATGAGCTCTGTCTGCGTGCTGATACTTTTTTGAGCTCTTGACTTGGTGAAAGTTTTTCATTGGATTAAGAACCATCAGAATTCGTAGCTGAATTTAGCTAACGCAAGTCTTGGTTCTTTTTACCATAGTCAAACATGCAGGAAGGTCTTGAAGGCAATCCAGTAGCTGGAACTATGAAGAAATTCTCAAGAATCGTTGCCTTTCTTTCTATTCCAATTTTGATAGGCATTGAAAAAGTAAAAATCACTATTCCTCTGTTGACTCTTTGATGTTGATAAGCATTGAAAACGTAAGAAGATTATGTTTCACTTACCACAAAACGAATGATTTTTGTCTGCAGGCATTGTTCTGTTACTGGCTTACTTCCAACCTGTTTACTCTTGTGTATGGATTAGGTATGTCCCCTGAATATTTCTTTTGCTCTTTGAAACGTGAGATTAGGTAAGTTTTGATTTGTTCTTTTGCTTGTGAATATGTACGCAGGAATAAGACATCCTGATGTGCGGAGGCTATTGAATCTCCAGATATTGTCGTCTCTTCTACTAGGCAGCCATCACCGTCTTCATCTTCCCCTTTGCCATTTTCCTTTCCCGAGCCAAAAGACCAAAGTGTTGCTCAAGAAAAACCTCCTATGTCCTCCTCCGAGTCATCTTCCAGTGTTCCAGAGAGAAGAATCTCACGGAGTTCAGTTCTGAATCAGAGAATCAGAACAGTGGAGAGACAACTCAAGGATCGAAAGAACAAGAAGTGAGAGATTCTTTTATGTTAGGTTTGTTTTGCTGAAACTAGCCGATGCTGAACAAGGAATTAAGTTTCCTCGAGAAATTAAGATTTTTGAGTTAATGACAGTTATAGGAAACATTTCAGTTGAACCTTTGCATTGAACTGAATTAGCTATATATGTACCGTACGTGACAATCTGCAAGATCGTGTATACATCACAATATGAAGGCAACTTCCAATTCATATAGATCACTTTGACTTTTTTACTCATCAACATTATGCAACTCCACAAGCCAGTCTCAGATGAATAAATAAGTTTGGATGGGATTTCAACTAATTAGTAGAGCCAAGGTGTGTAACTATTTCTAAACATCTTCAAATACAAATTTAAAGCTTTTGAATATATTTATCAAATTAAAAATATGAATTTATAATATGGCGTAGTATTTCTCGAAAGGTGATTAAAGAGTCTAGAGAATATTAAGGCCTTGAATGATAGTGGTTTTTAGAGTGGTTTTTTATTTTAGATTTTCCAAAAGTCTAATTTATTGTTATTCATGATTTTAGAAAAAGTGGATTCCCTAAAAAATAAAAAATCTGGATTTTGATGGTTTATTCACATTTGTAAAGAGAATCCGAAATCTCATTATATAAGTTTTAAGGAGATTTTGCCAAAAATCATTAAAAAACTATCAAAACATTTATTGCCTAAATTTGGTCGTAGCAAATCTCTTAACAATATTTATCTTACTTGCATTGCATATCATAATTTCATATTTCTATATTATTTAGCTTTTAAATTTTTGTTTTATTTAATTCAAAACGCATTAACTCTCTCTTCTTCTTTTTTTGTCGTTCAGCATTAACTCAAGATGTATTACCAAAATTGAATTATTATCTTTTTACGTCACCGATATTGAATTATCAGATACACAAAATCGGATTATTAAAATTCGATTAGTTGGCATTAATCGTGATTTTCTCCAATTTCTTTAAATAGGAGTACTGTAGTATTATTCCTCCATTAATCTCTGTCTCTTTTTCTTACGTCCTCCATTAATCTCGTTGGTCGACATTAAATCATATTTCAAGTGACAGTTACCTCTATTAATCTAATTGGTCAACACTTTTTTTTTTTAGTAAAAATGATGGTTTTAAAATAATATAGAAATATGAAATTATGATATGCAATGCAAGTGGTCTTTTTTTTTTTTTTTTTTTTGCCAAAAGCTATAGTGGTCTAAAAACAAGAAAAATATATTAAACTTGATGAGTCTCAGAAGAGCCAAGTCTTTGATCTCCCTCAGGTCTTAGCCCTAACACTCAGCCGAACTGTCAAGGCAGTGGCGATTTCAAAACTACTCTTTATTTCTCAGACTCTTTAGAAATATGCAGTCATCCTACGTTTTATGTGTGGTTAATTTCTCGAGAAAGTGCTGTGAAACTGGTGAGAGTGTATGGAAATTTGAAACTAAATCCGGTTCTCCAATTTCGGATACAAAGATTCGTAAAGTCTTCCACATAATGGGGCTACCAAGCATCTGATGGGCCATTGGGTCTTAGATTGTCTTGGTGTCGGTATATGATCAGTTCTACACCACCGGGATGGTCTAATAAAGTTGATGGTATCGACTTCATGCATTTGAACTGAATAAGCTATATGTAACGTATGAGACAAGAAACAATCTACAAGATCATGTATACATCAATATGAAGGCAACTTTCAATATGGATCACTTTGAAGTATCTATTCTATATACATTTATACCTTCAGAATCAATACTTACACTGCATGTATGTGTTATGACTTCTTCACTCGAATAGCTTGCAACTAAAGATGTAAGGATGATCAAAATTGATGTACTTTGTCCAATATGGCTGATACTTGGCTATCCCCAGCTCTGTCCATGGTTTCATGTGTCCATTGAAATGTATAACAGCAGATTTTTCAATCTTCCTTGCATCTATTCCTTTGTCATAACCCAATCCAAGTAAGTGCCATTTGCTCTCAAGCGCTAGTGTCAGATTGTAGAACGTTATGAGTCCAGGCGGCAATGTTCCAAGTTTCCATAGAGTCCGGTTCTCGTTCTGAAAAAACAGACCACTAACGGAACTTAGGATCTTAACTTAAACTACAACACTTGGAGATGAATGATAAGTACCAAAAGTCAAGAAGAAGAACTAACCAGGTCTTGCCAAAAGTGATAAGTTTCTGTAATGTTGTTCTTTTTCCATTCTTTCAGGTCGAAGATGTTCATCCCATAAGCCCATGCGCAGAATTTAGGATCAAAGTTCTCTGAAATGTGTTCATCACTGAAGTTTAAGTAAGTGTCAAGGCGATGGAAGGTGACACCACAGGTTTCTACTGCACCATTCACTTTCCCTTTAAGATTTATGGACCACAGGGGAGCTAAATCCTTCTGAACAACCACGTCATCGTCAAGAAACAGGATTTTCTCTAACTTTGGGAAGATTCTTGGGATGTAGAACCTCAGGTGGTTAAGCATTGACATGTATTTCGGATACCGGTACTTGAGGCTTTCTGAGCCTGATTCAACTGATTCAGATCTCTCTGTTTTGAAATAGAACTTCTTCATAGATGCTGACTCGAGCTGTCTCAAAACTGGGGAGTAAGAGGAGTTGAGCCAAGAAAAATCTTCGAACATTTGGACATGGATGCTCGCATCTCCAGGACGGTTTAACAGAAACCACATACTCATTGCTCCAAAATTGAGTTTATCAGTCACAAGGTGGAAAACATGCCTTGAAGGATCCTGCCAAAAAAAAAAACCCAGCAAGTTTAAAGCTTTTGTCCTTGTAACTCTCGTGAATCTTAATAGTGATCTTTGACTATTACCTGTGCATTCATGACTGTGGAATTGACAACAACTGATGTAGCCAATACATTATCAGAGAAGATAGCGTAGTGGTAAAGCTTTGGGTTCTCCAAATTCTCCTTTCTTGGGAAATTTCTCATTGGTAAAGGAAGGAGATAATACTCTAGATTCAGGCGCATGGTCAAGCAGTGGATAGCATCTGGTAGTGATTTGGAAGCCAGCTGAATCAAGAAAGTTATATAAGTTTGTGTGTACTCGAGTTCGTCTTCAGCTGTTTGTAGCATTGCTCTCAGCATATTTGTCACCAATTTGCATCCATATAGCTGCTCGCTAGCTCTAGCCAGTATTTGTCCCATGTCTCTAATCGTATCAAGAACTCTGCGACAATAACAAAAGGATCAAACAATTTCAGAGTAGACCACTTCATGACACTCATCTTAAGAACACCAAATACTGCTGATGAGATTACCTCTGCTGCTGATCAATATCAGTCGATTCTTCCTCTGATGCTAGTTTCATTAGAAGTGTTTCCAGTTCTTGGTGCAAGACGAGATTGTTCGTCATCTTTGCAAGGCCACTGTAAACTCGTGCCATAATGATTTGTTCTTGCATCAGATGTAACATATCTTCAAAACTCTTGCCCCTCCGATATTCATTTTTCCAAATGGTGTAGTTTCCAAGTGCTGCAGAATCGACAGATCTAGAACGTGCGATGGCTGCCTTCTCAAACTTCTTAACAGTATCATCATTCATGAGCTCATTTGCACGTTTCACTCTTCTTTCCTCTCTCAGGCTCTTGAAAAAACACAACAATCAGATAAAGCAAACATGTTACGCATGTGAATGGCGTAAAGACAGATGAAAGTTACCCTTTCAGACAACATCTCTGGTGTATCATTCAACACTTGGAATCTTTTTCCTATCCAGGTTCCATGACCCAAACCAGGAACCATTTGGTCCTCGCTGCCCTTCAAACAGAATGCAACAAGCATCAGTAACTTCCAGGTCAAGAATGTAGAGAAATCATAAGCATCAACTGAAAAAATCATGATAAGTTAATATGTACCTCAGAAGAATCATTAGTCTCAACTGAATTCTTCTTCCTTAAGTATTCAAGACTCAAGGGATCCAAATTGGATGTGGTGGCATTGAGAACACCAAGGACCTAATTTCAAACGCTTGTAAGTTACTTTTAGCAACAAAAAGAAAGAACACACAACAGCAAAATTAAGACTTGCCTCTTTTGAGAAAAGAGATCGAACAGATTGCAGAGCTTCATATTCTCTCCAGTTAAGATCCTGAAAACATCCATTTCAAAAAACTTATTTCAATATTTCTTTCAGTACAATGAAGATGATGTTAAGTTGATAACTTTACCTTGTCGATGAAGTTATTCCCAATATTGTCTTTATCTGAAAGAATTGCAGAAATCAGAAGATCTTCCAAGAATTACCGAAACTTTAAGCAATGAGGAATGCGAATTCATGCCTCGTGTCGCCATTAACGCCCGATATTCACCAAAATCATAACAAAATACGAGAAAAACTGATTTCACCATAAATCTCCGATCATCAAGTGATCTTCCCAATCCCAAAATCAATAGAAACGAAAGACTCGTCTACTTGCAAATTACAGAGAACTTGGGAGGAAAATGTGAAAGGTACAGAAATTGAAAATAGTCGATGAGACTGAGATTGGAAAAGAAACAATCAAGGATTCGAAAGAATGGTGAGAAAACAAAAAAACAAACCAAAATATGAACGCGTGTGAAGTCTGTAGCCGATCAAGAAGGCGGCAAAAACGAGATAGCTGAGAAACCCCATAATCACTGGGATCAAGCATCGATGATACAGGTCTCTGAACGTAAATCCTCGTTGGAATCTCCCAGCCTTTGGAAACATTGAACCCTAATTCAATCTAAGAGACGATCGCCAAACTGAATCTCTTAATCTCTCTTTCTCTCCAAGACGCTGTTTCTTTCTTCTCCTTCGCTGATCTCAGTGATTTGTGTTGCCTCTAACAAGTAATATTTCAAATCGGCATTTTATATGACAGCGGATACCTTTACGTCGTCGTTTTAGTGTGAAATTTCAGATTAGCATTATTTGAAGCGAAACCCCAACGTCGTCGTTTAACCGAAGATCTGAATGCTGTCGTTTTGTTTAAGCCAGGCTAGCAAACTGACGCAGTTGATAATTAAACTGTGGTCTTAAATCTTAACGGAGAGTCTAACGACATCGTTTAATCGTAAAGCCAGGCTGGGCTTTTGCGCCGTTGTTCAAATGAAAAGGAAACTAAAATGTGCGTCGTTTTAGTAAATGCCAGGCTGGGCAAAGTTACGTGTCGTTTGAGAAAAATCAAAATTAAGCCAAGATTTTAATGCAATAGCTCAGATTTATATTCCGCGACGTCGTTTTGCTGTTTTTAATGGGCTTATTAAAACTTAAGCCCGAAACTATTTACACTAAAACATGACATAAATA
Organism: Cardamine occulta; assembly: GCA_028015245.1. Classification (NCBI taxonomy): domain Eukaryota; kingdom Viridiplantae; phylum Streptophyta; class Magnoliopsida; order Brassicales; family Brassicaceae; genus Cardamine; species Cardamine occulta. The sequence continues at coordinate 18,374,718 of CM051377.1, forward strand.
GTTAAATCGAGTTTCGCGAAAGATTCAGATCCTTCCTTTTTTTCTCCACCGGATCTCGAAATCAGCCAACGATGGCCGCCGACGGAATATTCCGCTGCATCTTCGAAGGTTGTATCTCTGGCCTCGATTCCGCCATCGAGCGGCGTCCTTACCACAAAAACTGCGGATGTGCGCTTCACGATAAATCTAGCGGCGCTGGGAAAAATCAAAACCAGCGAAAGCCGCCTTGCCGCCGCCATGGAAGCTCAGAGAGCATCTCGTTCCCGATCCGACGGTCTTGGAGCGAAGGCAACATCATGGCTTTAAATCTCTTCCTCTCATCATCGTCTTCTTCTAATCTCCAATCTCTTTCTTCGTCCTCTTCTCTCTCAAACCTGGCATCCGATTTACCGGTGGATGCTGCTGCGTCGGAGGAACCGAGCAGATCTCATCAGCAGCTACGATGGACGATTGATGAAGGTGAAGGTGATTGATTGATGATCATCATCATCATTTCCAGGTTGTTAACTGCTAATCTTTGTTTAATTTATTTCCTTAATAATTTTATTTAAGGACCAAAAAAATGTGTGTCTCGTTTTTTTATTCGTCGAAATTTTTTGCGTGATTAGCAGATAAACTTGTGGTTAATAATATTTATGTTTCTTCAAATCCATTTGTATTTTAAGTAGAGAGTAATTTAAGAATCCGTGTTAATCTCACTCCCTATACAGTCAAATGTGCTTGTAAACTTCAATCTTTGCCAATAAAGCATCTCTGTTTACAGATGACTGTAATTAACATAACTCATTCATAGACGCAACATTGAATCTAATTAAAACACTGTTAAATACAAGCATGAAGCAATTATTGAGAGAAGATAATTTCAAGTTGAAAAGTTAAAGAGCAACACACCTTATGGGTAAATTAGTTGAGAAAATCAACACTTAGGTACATTTCGTGTCTCTGTCTCTCTAATACCTCACCTTCATTGCTATCAACAAGTTATTCTAACACTTCTTAGCTTCCTCATCCTTGCCTTGCTTGAACCAGAACCACAAATGTTGCTTCCGCATAGCCGTACAGTTGTTGAAATCCTCGTTGTGATCATAGTGTAGTATCCATCTTGAATTTATGTAAAAGAGATGAGTGGCCTGTTCTAATTCCGCTAGAGACAAGAATCCTCGAATGATGCCTATCTAATTTCAAGAATCTCGGCATGGTCCATATAGATTCTTAACATTTTAGACAAGCTTAAGGCGCCGGGAGAAGTCGAATTCAAACCAAGTGTTACATAATAAGCCACACATAAAATCTCTTTGCTCGGATACTCCGGTAAACATAATATAAACAAACAATATCATTAATCTTTTAATCAAGAACATAAATCTTCACTACATAATTAGTGGGATTCATTTATTACATTCATAAATCACCATATTCTTCACGCGCGTGAATTCCGACAAACAGGGCATGAACCATGCATCTTGAGCCACACATCAATACATTCCACGTGGAAGCAATGCTCACATTCCGGTATCAACCGTACGGTCTCTTTGCTAGCATACTCTGATAAACAAATCGGACATACAATTGCATTAGTTCCCGGAAGCTTTCTACTTTCTCCAAACTCCATTTTCTTGTATGTGTCTATTGTCGATTGGTCAAGACCTCTCGTGGCCATAACCTCTCTTGGTTGCTGCGTTGCGGTTGCGGCTGCCACAGAGGAATGCGCTAATCTCGGGGAATGGAACCTCTGGGAGATGTAAATGCGGATAGCGATACAAGTAGCAAAGAGGGTGACTGCTCCGATTGTGGCCAACCATTTAAGTACTGCTGCTACTCCTCTGCTTAGATGACCTGCCAATTTTAATCTTAACACTTCAAAATATAGTATTTGTTTGGATTGAAACTGAATTTGATATGGATATAATATATACAATATCTTTTTTCTTATTAATAAACTTTTAATTATGTTTTTGAACTAATTATTCGGCCTACTATTTTAATATTTGGTTCGTTTTAGAGTACTCTGCCAATGTCACTAAGGTTTTCCATGGAGTACGACATTTTTTATGTAGCGTGTGGAATGAGGAAATACGCTATAATATTTGATATTTTCTTAAAACGGTATAGAATAGTTAATTCCTACTATGATTTTTCCTATACTTGCTTAATGAGTCAATAATTACTTGAAAAACCTAAACCTAAAGCTTACTTGGGGTTGAAGCTGTCCATCATGACAGGAAGCCTTTCATCATCATTAATTACTATTAACGGAGGTTTCTTGGATCATACGGAAAGAAGAAGAATAAGAAAACCAGTTGAGTTCGTACCAGGTTTTTTAGCAGCGAGGCATTTGACTTCGAGGGAGGTCTTGTTCTTGAATCCACATCTCAAGTAATCTATCTCACAACCTCTGCAATTAGGCGAGTTCCACTCCAACAAGAGGCTTTGATTGCTGAGACTTGAGAATCTTGTTTCTATGAACAGCGAATCAGCTGGAACATGTAGTCTCTTCACGATCTGACAAGCAGGAAGCATAGACTGTTTCGAGAACAAAATTAGACGTGGCGAAGAAGGAGGTTGTGGAAATTGCTTAGGCAAGGAATGGACGGATACCAAGACGGCAACACGACCTCATTAGGACAACTCAAGAGCGTGTAGAAGATATCGAAGCGAGGAGAGAAATGATTTCCTGAAATGTTGAAGGTTAAAAGCCGTTTAGCCAAACAGTTTCCAGGGTCGTTGATAGAAATCTGTTGCTTTTTGTAGTCGATATCCCGGACAAGAAATGTTCCGGACATAGGAAGTTCTAGGACTGTTTTATTGAGATTGGTGCAACGGAGATCGAAGCTTGCGTGGTCACAGAAAGGGAAACGGATTGGGACTTCTAAGGTTCCACATCTGAGTTGTCTCGAGAAAGAAGAAGAGCATTTATTAGGGTTTGAGGCGTGTTGGAGAGGAAAGAGGAAGAGGAGGAGGAAAAATAAATGGAATAGTTGTTTTGAGAATGTCATAATGTTGTTGGATACTAAGGGAGATGTTATTACTTGTTCATATTAAACGATAAATCTATCGAAGAGTTTAACCATTCTCATACATAATTTAGTCCTAAGAGGAAAGTCAGAAGTCTCTAGTTTTTTAGAAGAAAAGTCAAAGGAAGTATCTATGTTTTGTAAGTGGAATATGTTTTACTTTAGATATCTTGGAATCTTTAAGAAAATTGATATTTTATCACCAACATTTTTTTATAAAACTTGATAAAGTATAAATTTCAAATATACAACATACGTACACCAATTGTTATAATTTTTGTAACTTTCTCTTTGCATAGATAAATATACTTCTTCTATGTTATACATCTTTTTGACTTTTTCACTAAGATTGTTTTTACAATACATAAACAAAGCTTAAGATGGAGAAAGTAAACGCAAAAGCTATTACATTCATTACAACCTTAAAAAGTCAAAATATTCCATCAACTCAATCTAAATTTTTTTCTTCTAGAGTATAATCGGCTGATAGATTCTTAACAATTCAGACAGCTTCAAGAAGGCGAATTCCGACAAAGAGGACATGAACCATGAATCTTAAGCCACACATCTATACAATCAATGTGGAAGCAATGATCACATTCCGGTATGCACCGAAAGGTCTCTTTGCTCACATACTCCGATAAACAAATGGAACAAACAATATCATTAGTTCCTGGTAATCTTCTACTCTCTCCTAATTCCATTTTCTTATATGATTCTATTGTAGATTCGTCAAGACCTGTTGTGACTATAACTCCATTTGGCTGCAACGTTACAGCCGCGGCTATAGCCACGTTTCGTCGTTTCTGGGAACTGAATCTCTCGGAGGTGCAGACTCCGATACCTATACAAGTAGCAAAGACTGTGGCCGGTCCGATTATGGCCAGGCTTATAATTTTAAGCGCTTGTAATCCTGTGTTGTTATTGCCTGCCAAATCACGTTTTTAAAGGTCGAATATATAATTAATCAGCCATGTATACGTATGATTCTTTTTTCAAATCCGTATTATAAGGTCTTATATACATACGTATTATTCTTCATTCTAGCGTGTGATGTGAAAAGATTGGATTTGATCCTTTGAATATTGTAATCAAACAATAAATTATCAATAGTCAATGGCAAAATGTTAAATGTAATGTCAACTAGATTTTTTTTTCTAGTTGTTTAATTAGTGAATAATTCTTTGAAAAACAATGATTCCTTCGATCGATTTGAAGAATTCCACAAAGACATCTTATTCGAATCTTCATTCATTACAAATAATGGAGTCATAAGAAGAGAAAGAATTGGAGTGATACGTACCGGATTTTTCAAAAGGGAAGCATTTGACTTCAAGAGAAGTATTGCTTATGAATCCACATCTCAAACGATCCCTCTCACAATCGCTACAACTTGGAGAATCCCATTTCAGCCAAAGGTCTTGATCGTTGACATCAGTCAAAAATCTTGACTTTCCGGCAACAACAGGCCGAGAAACCGGAACAGCTAATGTCTTGACGATCTGACAAGAAAGCAGCATAGATTTCACGAGATCCGAACTAGTTGTAGCCAAGAAAAAGGTCGTTGAATTGCCTAGGCATGGGATGGAGTCAAACCCGGACGGTTTAGCAATCTCATTAGGACAGCTCAAGAACGTGTAGTTGACAAGGTAGAGAGCAGAGAAAGGAGATCCCGAAGTGTCAAAGGTCAAAAGCTTTCTCGCCAAGCAATTCTCAGGGTCATAGAGACGAATCTGCTGGCTTATATAATCGATCTCTCGGACAAGAAATGTACCGGACTTAGGAAGTTTGAGAGCTGTATTCTGACTAGTTGTGCAGAGGAGACTGAATCCAGCGTGGCCACAGAACTCGAGCTGTTTTGAGAGTAACCAGAAAGGGAAACGGACATGGACATCGTCATGACCACATGAGGAAGAAGAACATTCGTTTGGTTGTGAAGCGTGTAGGAGAGGGAAGAGGAAGAAGAGGAAGAAGAGGAAGAAGAGGAAGAAAACGAAGAGTTGTTTTGAGAAAGTCATAATGTGGTTTTGGTACTAAGGGAGGGACATGAAGACTTCTTGTTACAATTTAAACATTAGATATATCTTTTTTTTTTTTCCCAAGAAATCTATCTTTTCAAAAGATAATAATATTTATTCTGCCCGTTAGACTGAGAATATAATAGTGTGATCAAGAATCAGGATCTATAGAAATGTCGTACTTGTTCTCTTTTATTTTTTTTGCAGCAGCCGTACGTGTTCTCTGTAGATGATGCTCGCTAAGAAGCAAATGTTGGAGATTGAATGGAGACATGTAAGATAACACTAAAGCTTGTTAAATTCACCCAAAAAAAAAAAGCTTGTTAAATACAAATGAGAACCAATTAAAAAAAAAAAAAAATCGGCATATCCAAAAGAGACCCTTAACCCCTACAAGAAAAAAATATTTATACCAACGGTACATGGAACTCATATCATAAATACAATTTGATAAATAAATTAAATCAAAGCATTGGATTTGTCAGTACGTACCTCCAAAGCTATTGTCAAGAAAACAATAACAAGTTAAAGACTAATAAGATGAGGACAAATTGTAATGACAAAGTGCGAATTGGATTTTGTCAAAACTATATTGCCTTAATTAAATATACAAGTTTAGTGGTCGTAAAAAAATACAAATTTAAAGAAAGTTTATCTTAGCGAACAGAATATAAGATTATTTTTTTGTTTCTTTCTTGATCCATAATTCAGATTTTAACACATCCCCAATCTAATAGAATATATGTCGATAACGTTTCCACATTCATGATTTCTTATTCCATTTTGAATTTTTTTATTAAAATAATAAACAGACAAAGATAGCATATAGGGGTTGTAGCTCATATGGTAGAGCGCTCGCTTTGCATGCGAGAGGCACGGGGTTCGATTTCCCGCAGCTCCACTGGATCAAGTCATTCGTAATTCATAGAGATTTGTGGAGGTGTTTCGAAATCTATGTGTTCTTGGATGATTTCTAAATATCCTGTGACAAAGAGAACAACTCTTTATTTATAGTGATTTGAGGAGGTGTAAGACTTCATTTTTCTTTTTGAATTAGGTTTTTCTTTTCGTCCAAACTTTTTTTTTTCGAGGTGGTTTTCTTTTCTGAATTGCTTAAGTCGGTCTAAGCCTTCGTAGGCCAATTCGATTGGGTTTTAAAATAAGTCTATTCTTGATTTGGATCGGGTTTAAGGTAGGATGTTAAATCCGGTACCAACAGTTTCTACATGCTCGACAAACTTCACCAGAGAAATTTTCACTTGGGGTTTGGGTCTCAAGAGCTTCGCTGGAGAAATCTTTACCGGGCTGAGGCACTTGCTCGTGTGGAAGTCCTTTCACCGCTACTCTCTCTTTCTCTTCTTTCTCACTCGTTCCTTTTGCTTCTTGTCTTCTTTTCTCAGCTTCTCCTTCTTCCTTCTTAGTCTTCTCCATCTTCCTAACCCCAAGCACTCATGTGTTCTCTTTTCTCTCATACATTATCAACAAGTTACTTTGATGCCACGAGTCAGTTGAAACGTGCCAACACACCACACAGCGGATTTGAAAGCATTCACACGTGTTTTGGCTGTAACAGAGTGGATCCAATTTAAACCACAAAATCCATCATATTGTTAAAAGAAGAGCAAAACGTATCTAACTACGCCTCTCCTATTTGTAAGAGTATTATTTGATCTTTTGATTACTAAATCTATGGTTTTAAGCTTTTGTTGAGAAAGATTTATTATCTGATGATAAACGGTTTAAATCAAATTTCTTGGAGACGTTCCTGACTAGATGATGATGAAGAAACGCTTTCAAGTAATTTGATTTGAGCCACCCTTCAAGATCTTGCATATCGAAGGGAATAGAATGATGTTGCTGTTTAACATTAGACCAACACAGAGGAAGCAGTTTCCTTTTTATTTTTTTTATTCACAATTGATTTTGCCTAAACAACTACTCTAATTGGGAACTGATTCTGCTAATCTTTGTGCTTTGAGAACATATAAGTGTAAAGAAGAGATAAATGTTACAAAGAGAAATAAACGACAACTATTGTAAACACTTAAATTGTCATTACCAGGAAATATGTCTGAGCGAAATTAACAAACAGCTTGAACATGTCCAACGAATGACACAAATGAAACAAGAGTTAAAACACACAAAATCCAACAGGTTTATAAAGGCAACGAAGAGTGTATGTACCAGAGTTTTGAGTTAAGACAGGAACCAATTCTAGTGTTCCTGAGAGCGAACCACCTCATCGAGATGGTAATCCATCACAATAGATAGAGCTTCAAGGAAGGCATCTTTGCTCGTCCCCGGAAGCACTGCTTCTTGAGCTTCCTCAACCATTTCCTCCACTAGAGACTTCTTGCTTAGTGTTTCTCTGCACATTACGCTTCCAATCTCATATGCTGTTAGTCCTCTTTCCACTCCTTTCTTCAGAAGCATCGTTGAAATTCTGAGTGTTCGAGCAGTTTCCATTGGCATTTTCCATCCATGAAACTCCAAGAGATCGATATCTTCCTCAGCATCCAGTGATCTTATGTAGTCCAACGTCTCGGGAGAGTATGGTATTCGGGCTTGTGGCCAATAAAGCCACTCGAACGTGCAATCCTCAAACTGTTGCAAAATGCAAAAATAAGTCACAAAATAGTTTCATGGCAATGTCATTATAACTAAAAGTAGATATAAGAAGAGAATAGAGTGCTTACACTTTCAGGCAAACAGTAGCCATGATCAATAGGAACCAAAACGATCTTTCCATTTTCGTTCTTGCTCCTCAAAATGTTCCCACCATGTCTGTCTGCGTTGGCCAGTCTAATATCCAGTACTGAAATCTTATGAACTTCCTCCACTGGAAATGAAGCTGGACCCATATCTTCACAGCTGCCATCGTTCTCGGTAAACATCTGAAGTGACCCAATCTTAGTTTTGATTCCTTTGGGATGGTTAAACTCGGGATGCAAACATTCAATCATAGTTGTGGGAGGTACACCAGCAAAACCTCTCTCTTCACCACTTTTGGGATGATCCAAAACGTAAGCAGCAACTTCCCTAAATGCACCTTCTCCAACTTTTGTACCTTTCTTCAACCCTTCACCGCTTGGCGAAAGTGGTAAACCCCGTGGATTGTTTGCAGCCATTGGTTCCTCGTCGATAGGCTTAAATACACCAACAAATTTGTAGCCCGATGAACTCTGCATGAAATAAGCTCCTCCGGTGCCTTCTCTTGACCGGACCGGAGAATTCCCACTTTTTAAACCATCAGAAGCAGACTTAATCAAATCTTTAACCAACATAGGTACCTTGGCCTTAGAGTTAATGACGAGCGGCTTCAAAGAGAGGTGATCAGAAGGCTTACTCCGTGGCACAATGTTGTCAGCTTTACGACCTCTCTTATTGTTTGCTTGTGGAGCAACAATAGACAATTCAAAGTTCTTGTCCACAGGCTTAGCACGAACTTTAGCAGATCTCCGCACAAGCAGATGCAAAACCGAGTCATCGTTTCTGCAGATGTCATTAATAAGACTCTGATCTTCCTACTTCTCACCTTCGTGAAGTATTTCCTGCTCATCAGGATCAACAAAGTCTCCGCGCTTTTTCGAAATCTGTTTTTTCACATAGCCAATGTTTCTACCTCTCTCCACATGAAACCTGCAGTGTTTCCCACACGTAGTCTTAACATCAAGAACCTGAAGATCAGAGAGCTTGAGAACCAAATGAAGAATGTTTCCTTCACTCACACCATAATCACGCATATTAGAATTACTCCTGGCTAGTTCTCGTCCCCCGAAAACAAGTTTCTGATTCCTCACTACAAAGCCACGATAAGACTGAATCCGAAGCTTAACAGACTCAATCGAATCAGACTCAAGCACTCGCATAGGTATCACCGTTCCAGGGAGTGTTAGGTAAATCAATATGGTCTCGTCTGGGTAAGAATCAACACAAGAATTTGCACGGACCAGTGGCATAATCAAAGGCTCGCTACGAACCGGACTTATCGCAACACCAGCTAATGACATCTTTTTAAACTTCAAAGGCTTTAAGAATCTACCAACTTGTTACGGAAAAAAAAAACAGGATTTGATGCCTTGAGACAAAATCCCTCGCTATATACAAGAAACCACAATAACCCCTAAAATCTCAAATCCATTGCTTCACCTTCCAAAAAGAGCAGATCAAAATCTGAAGAGATCAGGGATCGATGGCTACAGATGATGTTTCACGAATCGTTGGTAGAGAAAGCAAATCCAGGAATTTAAAAGGGAGAAGAACAAATCGATAAGAAAAAAAGAAAAAAAAAAAAAGAGTGAGCGGATTCTTTCAACAAGGAAAGAACCAAAGAGGAAAAGGGGACACGATGTGGAGCTTTAAGGAGGATCCAATTATAGCAAAATCAGAGAGTTAGGGTTAAACCAATGGCGTACAAAACATTTGCAGCTCCGGAAACACAGGTCAAAGAGTTTAGTTTATGACAGAGAAAGAGAGGTTTTTCAAAAAGGCAAAGAAGAAGATGAACACGTGTCACCACCTCCTATGTGTAGATGACGCGTATAATGAAGCTTCTTATACTTTTCTTTTTCCTTATGTCAAAGGTGTGCGGCAGTTACGTTGATTGATTTATTCATTTACCCTACGTATCTGGTGACGGTAGATAAAATATTTTCACCTTGGAGTGGAAACCAAGGCAGAGACTCAATCGTAATTATATCCATTCGTATGGGCCTATAATTTAAGAGTTGGCCCTTTAATTCTTTTCCTTGACTCGTTTCACATCTCTCTTCTATTCAACGTTTCAGTTATGTAAATATTGGTACAGTTGCATCTAACAAGGTTCATGAACATCTGAGACACAATTTGATAGCTTATTTCTTATAATCTCATGCTTCATCTAAGTGACATCCAGTTTAATCTGCTTGTAACTTGTTGAAAGTCGCCATTATATCAAATCAAAATCCAGATAATCTCTGAAAGTTCCAAATAATCATCTACTTGGGAAAAACACAAGCTCAAGGGAGATAAGAGATCACAAATTTGATGAAATTACAAAGAGAAAGCTGAGAAAGTTGTCGTTATTCAATCAAAAGCTTAACAGAGTCCTGACTCAAAACAGACTTACAATTCTACTCAAGCCACTTACAAACTTGAGATAACAAGAAAACTGAATCAACACAGAAAAGCTTCAAGGGTAAAGATGCGATTGCATCATTGTTCTTATTCATAAAACAAGGAAGATAGAACGAAAGACTTTTAGCCCACTATTCATTAACAGAGATGATCCCAAAAGATGTTATCTAGCTCAGAAGAGAAACAAGAAAATATCTTTGATAACGATGAACTGGAACAATCCCAAAGAGATGACCATCAAATTTCTGGTCATTTCTTGGTGAACATAATCCGCCAAAATTTCTTCCATTCCTTCATTGATGTGATACAGCAAATGGATTTTCGGTAAGAAAGATGCGTTACTGTAACCTCGAGAAGACGAGAGACGGGAGAATCTCGCTGCCTTGACAAGATCAGATTGCCCATGAGAAGAAATCGAACGATCAGTGACGAGATTGGTTGAATCCGGTTTGAGTTTCTGGGTTAGGGCAAAGGGGATCGAAGAGAGGTCTCTTCCCAGTGGGTTTTGCACGGCGGAAGCGGCGGATGCGGAGGAGATGTGACTCATCGAGAAAGGTAGAGACTTTGCGAGAGAGAGATTGTGGGATTGGCGGTGGAGATCGAGGATGGTGCGTCGGAGAGACATCGTGGCGGAGGCAGACAGAGAAGGAAGGTGTTAATACTTTTGTTGAAATTGGATCTGATCGGAGTAAAAAAAAAACCTAGGTGAATGAATCAGAGCAGAAGCTTCGTCGAGGAGAAGGAGCATCCAAGGAGTTGGGCTTTATCATGGGCTTTTCAGAGCTACTTGAAGCCCAAAATTAAGACGAAGATAGATAGAAATAGGATGGATCATGGAAACAAGAATAATGGGAATGATTTTAATAATCGATCTACAAAAAAGATTTGTAATATTTTTAACTCATTTCTAGTATGTTAAACCCAATTAATTAAGAACAATATAGAGCACTTGAGATATGTACATGAACAATATACAAGAAAAAATATAACTCTTGACTGGATGATATTAGCTCGTTATAATTCTTGCTTTTATTTGGAAAACAAAAATATGAAAGAAAATAAACATATTTATTCTAAGTTCATTTCAATCCATTAAAGTGTGATTTGGTTTTGGTTACGTGTGAAAAGCTAAGAAAACTACATGTTATATTTAAGAAACACATGGACATAAATAACAAACATCAATATAATCCAAAGAAAGAAAAGTCAAAATATCTTTCAAACTGTTATTTGATTTTCTTAAGTAGGAATAATATTCCCAAAATACAAATATATGAATTAATAACGTTAGCAAAATATACGAAAACTGGATTCCTTTTACTCTAAGAAAGAGAAAAGAGCAAAACAAAAGGATTTTATCTATTTCTAGTTGAACCTGAAATTTTTCTATACTGAAGCTTCACCTTCAAGTGAAACCTACAAATCACCAGAAACCTGTGAACTAGACGACGGTAATGGCTGCTGCGTCGAGCTTGTTTCCGGATAAACCGTTGCTATAAGCTTCTCTTTTGTCAATGGATCCCACTCGTTGTTGGACTTAATCACAAAAGTGTGAAACAATGTGTCTTCAGCTAATGATAAGTTAGACTCCATTAGATTAACCTCTGAGTTTCTCATTCCTTGTAAGATTCTTGAAGCTGGATATGAATCCAACGATGAGACTACTCTTACAACAACCTCTTCATTCACAGCTTGAATGTCAACTTCTGGACTTTCTACTGTTCTTGTGGTCATCGCGTTTGATTCTGATAAGCTGTTCTCTGTTCCTCCTACTCTTTCAGTTTCCATGGTCTTTACTTTCTCTTGAAGCTCTTTGATGTAAGAAATCGCGTCTCCAAGGAGAGAAGCTTTGTCCATTTTAGAAATGTTTGGCACAACTGACCGTAAGGCGTAGAATCTCTGGTTAAGCTTCTCGCGTCTTTGCCTCTCAGCTTCCACATGATTCAATGGCTCTTCTCTTCCATTTGCAGGCTTTCTCCCTCGCTTCCGCGGTCTCTTCTCATCAAGAACAGAAACTGTTCCTGCTCCTCCTGCGAATAAGCTCGCTGGTCTTTTCTCGGTAAAAGATTCTGATTTTTCTAGATGAGTGTTTGTAGATGGATTCGAAGAAGCTGCCACTGATGATCCAGCAAACTCAATCTGCTGCATCTTGTAATTGTTATCTTCTAAAGCCACATTCACACTCTCTTGCACTTTCACATCTATTCTCTGAGATGTGTAACCAAATGTTGGAACTTTACTATTATTATTATAGCCTTCCCAATTTTGAGGAGTGAACCTCTCATCCAAATTTCTAATCACATCGAGCTTCTTAGGATACGCATAAGCTCCTTGTTCCGAGTTATTCAACTCCTGTCCGAAAAGCTTGTGAATCCCTCCACTCATGTTTGTATTTGAAGTCACCATTAAAGGCGGTGTAACTCTCCTCGTGAACAAAGCTTGAACAGACTTAACCACCCCAATGTTTTCAGGCAAAGACCAAACAGAACCAAGCTCAAGAACACCAGCCTCAGTAGGAACCATAACGATCGTTCTGATTCCTGCGGATTTCGTCATAAAAGACCTAAAACAATAATCAGAGCTCGAGTTAACCGCATCAGAGAGCCACACATGCTTCCCTGAAGCATAACACCTCCCTGGACCACCTTCACCGTGATTGAAGAAGAAATACATAGAAGATAAGAAGAAAACCTCAGTAGCTGTAACTTTCTCTAAGCTCACAGCATAATTGTCTTCATCAGATCCACCAAACAACCTATGAAGCTTCTGTAACACTCTCTTCCTCATATCTTGCCATGTCTCTTCCTCTAATCCCAAGTGATTCAAATTATAAGCTTTTGATTCCTCTTCCTCATTTGGCTCTCGAACAGACCCATCTCCCCAACCTAAGACTCGTTGTCCGGATCTAGACATGGTTTGTTGCCAGAAAATCGCATAGTTCCAGCTAAAATTCTCCGAGTTTGGGAATTCTACGAAATTTTGGAGCTTGTTATTCAAATTATCATCAGTTCCCATAACCAGAAACAGATTCTGATTTGAATTTGAGTTTGCTCGAAGAAAATCAAAAGCTAAATGCCCTAAAACGGCACTAGCCACCGATTTCTCTTCACCATCCCATCCTAATTCACTCATATTCATCTTTTTTTTATCTCCCAGATTACACCAAATCCTAAACCGGAAACTTCAAATAACCAAACCTTTCTTCTACACAACTCAATGATTGACTCAATGATGCTTGAAACCAAATAAACCTGACTCTCTCCAGCTTGAGATTCCAGTAACCAAACTCTAAAACAAAAAGTGAAAATTGAAGAATGCCCACCAGGAAAAGAAAAAAAAAAAAGCAAACCCAGTGGTGAATCACGCTCAACAGAAGCTTTGTGTCGGTTAAGAAAACTCTCGCCGGAGAAAGAATACAAAGCTTTAATTTTTATAAGAATTTGAACAAATGAATGAGCTTTGCAGCTAGATAAGTCATACAGACAAAAGAGTATGAACACAAGAGGTTGAAGATGATACAGTTACAGAAAGAGAGAGAGAAAGGAGACAAGACGACTGGGGTAAGTAAGTTTAGTATGAAAGCTCTTTTAGAACCCAACCATGGTTACTTATGCACGTTAATGACTTGGGTTAATAAGTTAACCATGGTTGAGTTTCCAAGGTTTAGAATTAGAATCCGCGATTAATCTGTGGTTACTTACTCTGTTTACTCTGTTTCCTGATTTTAAGACCACTTACTTTGATTGTTTATCGACTCTCTACATTTATTTTACAGATTTTTAGTATTAAGTATTTAAGCTTTATCTTCTTTTCTGATCCGTTTGCCCCTAAATCTCGCTTCTCTTTGAGTTTGTCTCCAAATCCAAGTAATTCGCAAAGAACAGTAACTAGTAAATATCTATATTAATCAGTGGTGATACTAATTAGTTAAACAGCGAGATTTGCACTTTGTAAATTTTGGATTACTAAACATGTAGTAGTATATACACACGAGTGTATGTAACTACGTGAGATTCAATTTATAGATCACATGATCGAAATATTTTAAGTTTATAAATTAATTGTTTATTTTTATCAACCAATTAAAATAAATCACATGCATAAAAACAAAAAAATATTGTCTGAACTGGCTGGTGGGGTGTTGTTAATTTCAGACATCGTTATTAACGTGGGTCCTTTTGATTGGACTGTGTTATTATTCTAATCAAGAGTCCTATAATTCAGTATGGAATACTAGTATTTTTTCTTTAATTTTTTTTTTAAATGGAAAGAAAATTATTTGTCGCATAGGATTTGCGTGAATCTCATGCCCAACAGTAACGTTCAACAAAAGGAGTCCCGCTCTGTGATGACTTTATTTATCCTCATATGTTTGTAATTTTCCTTTTCTAATTGTTTTCTTCACTTAATTTCATATAATTGAAAAGACTTTTATAATTATATGACTAATTGCAACTTGTTTTTTAGGTGCATGAGTTTATATCGGTATAAAACGAGATAAGTATCACCACGTTTTGTATTATCTTATAATAACTTAGTAGTTTGACATCATTAAAAGTTGACATAATAAACAAACAAATAGTTGATGTTTTAATTGGACTCTGATTTCGGGTTCCCCCATCATCTACTGCGTGTTCTTCCATTAGCCCCATATTTTGGTAATGCTGCATGGATCGATCTGGGTGTGCACAAAAAAACACTTCCGACGATCCTTGCTTTCTTCCAAGGGTTATGATCATCATTGTCATAGTAATACTTTCTTTTTCATATTCTGTGTTATATGATAAGTATCGATCGGCATTAAATTAATGATGAGTTATGAATTGTGAACTTATCAACGTAAAAACTCATACTGTTAAAACTAAAAAACAAACTAGGATACCACAATACCAAAACGATTGTTGAAATCTGAATATGCAAAAGTTTAAAGAACATGTTTGCATGTGGATATAAATGTTAAGTAAGTCTATCGTTTTCTGATAAGTGATCATAGTTCTGAAATTATAATCATATAGAAACTCAAATAAATAATATAATGTGACGTAACATGCAAAATTTGACCTCTCTCTTTTTTTTTTTTTTGTAGATTAAGATGATAACGCCATGATTGGTGTGTCTCTTTGAGTAATTTGAAAGTCGCACCAACTTAGAAATTCTTTTTATATTTTATAGAGCAAAATTCCATCTCATATTTAATTGTGTATATACACATAACCTAAATACGTGTTTGTTGTACGTCTAATGCTATTTTTATTCGAGTTTGATTATATATTCTTTCGTTTTATTTAAGAGAATAGTTAGCAAAACAACAATGAGTTTAGCATTATAAATTTCATTCATATATCCTTTTAGAAAGCCTATATTAAATTTTATTTTGTAGTTTTCTTGGTTGGTTAGAATTTTTATATAGAACGAAAAATTAGTAATTAGTTTTTAAAAATCAGTTTGTGTGATTTCAACTAATATAGACTACATATGGATTTTGTTTATCAGATTAAGCCACTGCCCAGTATATATATAAACATAAACTTAGTTAACACACGGGATATAGCATAACAAGGAAATACAATTTCATAAACATTCGTAAAACTGTAACGAGCTTCAAGCATTGTCCGCGTCATGACGAGTATATTATTTTCGTACTACATAATGAGATATAGCACATCTTATGCAACGAAATGAAAGGAAAGTATGAATAATGGATAAGAGTTGGAGAATAGAGCCCAGTCTAACGTATGGCAAAGAGCGAATGAGAGGAGAAATGTGGGGTCATGTGGAGACACTCGTGACTACGGTGGTCTTTATTGCAGACAATTACTTCTCCTGTCTCACATGCCTTTTGATAACGTAAAATGATTTGTCTTCTTTTGTACACGCAATTTCGCATTCTTTTTTTCTCAATTCTAAACGCGTCTATCCATTTCGCAAATGACAAGGGTAGAAGATATGAACATCTTATCAGTTGTATGATTAAAATCTCTTCCTTTTTTCTTTTTTTTACTCAAACTTACTGCATTTCAATTAGACATACAAAGGTTTCTCAAATCTTTTTTGGATTGTATAGCTAGGATCGATGTATGTATTTGCAACAATTCTGCCAAGTGGTGGAGTTTAAAGGTTAGGAAATTACGGGGGGAATTACGTAGCTGATAGGAACAAAGGGATTAATTAATAAAGATTCGGTTGGATTACGCAACCCATCTTATATATATCACGCGTTTTTCGTGGGCTTCAATGGGCTCCATGAAATCGACATTTAAACTTTATATTAAAAAGTATGGCAAAATACATCATGCGCCACGTGTCCCTTCTTTGTATACCATAATCTCACACGTCTCACGTGTGACAAATGTTAACACAAACTTACATCGTTCACTAATTGTTTTTGTTTTTTTTTTTTGACACCGTTCGGTAATGGGTTTAGGTTAAGTTAAGTTAACCAAACGATATGACATTAAGAAAGGAAAGTAACTAAAGACCGTTGTTATATATTTTTTTTTGTAGTTACTTGCGGCAGAATTTTATTCGAGGTGAATATTTTATGTGCAATTATTAGTATTACACTATTACTCGATCTTCTGGCTTTAACATTAAAATCAAGCACTACAAACAGAAAAATACGTCATCAAAGTATTATTTATTTGACTAAGAAACTTTTTTGATAATTGCACACTCCTTTTCTATTGAGATGAGGCAATTACATATTCTTTTAATCCTTTAAACAAAACAAAACAAAAAAAACACTCCTTTTGTATTGTAGACAAACGGACGTGATACGTTTGGACCAGCGTCACGGACGTTGACGGCTTTGGGATAGATAGAATCAGTAAGCAATACGTCGTCGTTTCATCAACATATTTCTTATTTCAATCTTACTTTTAGGTTCGCTACCGATTTTTCACGTATTCTACTCTCCACACGCCTTACAAGTTACAACACGTTTTCTTAATTGTACAGATTTTTTTTATTTAAGAGCAAGAAGTAATTAACACCTTTATTTATTTATTTATTTATGGTTCATATAAATGCACAGACAGACTCGGGACCATAAGTTATACGGACATAAATTCTTGTTGGAAAAACATATATGTAGCTATTAAATTAAACGCTCGTTACTTAAAAACAAAAATAAACTAAAAACACTTATAACATATCAAATAATGTTCATGAGATTTTCAGAATTTAATAAACTATATTCGGGCTTGGCCCATTAAAGCTGTAGGCTCAATGAAACACCATAAGCCCATTTAATGACGTTTTCTTTCGGGTAATAACCAAACCCGATAAACCGACTCATAGGCTCATCGGAAATTTTCTAAAACTTGTGTAATCAATCCCTTTGAAATAAAAAGCATTCCGTTTCCCTCTTTTGAAAATCAGAAACCCTAGATACTCTCGTCTCTCTTCGCCGTCTCTTCTGCTTCGTTTCTTCCGGCGAAAACCTAATCGAATTGTTTTTGGGGCTTTCGCAGTTCGATCCATCGTATAAACCCTAGTACCTGTTGTGTTCTAAGAAAGATGGAGTGGAATCCGGAGACTCTACACTTCCTCTCGCAATGTTTTCTCCACACGCTTTCTCCAGTACCGGAGCCTCGTCGAGCAGCTGAGAAATCGCTATCGGAGGCCACCGATCTACCTAATTACGGCCTAGCTGTTCTCCGGCTTGTGGCTGAGCCCTCAGTCGATGAACAGATCCGTCACGCCGCTGCTGTCACCTTTAAGAACCATCTCCGTTCGCGGTGGGTACCTTCCGCTGATTCTGGTATCTCACCGATCATAGATTCGGAGAAGGAGCAAATCAAGACACTCATCGTCACTCTTATGCTCTCTTCTTCCCCTCGTATCCAAAGCCAGTTGAGCGAAGCCCTAGCCGTCATTGGTAAGCACGATTTCCCCAAATCTTGGCCTGCTTTGCTTCCCGAGCTTATCGCCAACCTTCAAAAAGCTGCTCTCGTCGGCGATTTTGCGTCCGTCAATGGTATACTTGGGACCGCTAGTTCGATTTTCAAAAAGTTTAGGTATCAGTATAGAACCGATGATCTGTTTACTGATATCAAGTATTGCCTGGATAATTTTGCTGCTCCGTTAACTGAAATATTCCAAAAAACGTCTTCGTTGATTGATTCTGCTGCGAGCTCTGGTGGTTCAGCCGCGATCTTAAAGCCTCTGTTTGAGTGCCAAAGGCTATGCTGCAGAATATTTTACTCGTTGAACTTTCAGGATTTGCCTGAGTTTTTCGAGGATCATATGAACGAGTGGATGGTAGAGTTTAAGAAGTATCTGTGTTCAAATTATCCCGTCTTAGAAAGCACAGAAGATGGGTTAACACTTGTTGATGATCTTCGTGCTGCTGTATGTGAGAATATCAATCTTTATATGGAGAAGAACGAAGAAGAGTTTCAAGGGTTTTTGAATGATTTTGCATCAGCTGTCTGGACATTACTCCGAGATGTGTCAAAGTCTCCTAGTAGGGATCAACTAGCTACTACAGCAATCAAGTTTCTGACCTCGGTCAGCACAAGTCTTCACCATGCTTTGTTTGCGGGGAGACAATGTAATCAAGGAAATTTGCCAAAGTATTGTGATTCCTAATGTTTCTTTGAGGGATGAAGATGAAGAACTTTTCGAGATGAACTATATAGAGTTTATCCGTAGGGACATGGAGGGAAGTGATGTGGACACTAGAAGGAGAATAGCTTGTGAGCTACTTAAAGGACTTGCCACAAACTACAAACCACAGGTGACAGAAGTAGTTTCTCTTGAGATAAAGAAGCTCTTGAGTTCCTTCTCAGCAAATCCGGCTGCACAGTGGAAAGATAAGGATTGTGCAATTTACTTGGTCATCTCTCTGGCTACTAAGAAAGCAGGTGGTGCATCTGTGTCGACAGATCTCATTGATGTTCAAAGCTTCTTTACAAACATTATTCTCCCAGAGTTGCAAACTCTCGATGTCAATAGTTTTCCAATGCTAAAGGCAGGGTCCTTGAAGTTCTTAACAATGTTTCGTAGTCAAATTCCAAAGGCCTTTGCAATTCAGTTGTTCCCAGAGTTGGTCCGGTTCCTTAAGGCAAAGTCGAACGTGGTCCACTCATATGCTGCTAGCTGCATAGAGAAGCTCTTGCTAGTGAAGGAAGAAGGTGGAAAGGGTAGGTTTACTGCTGGTGATATAAGACCCTTTTTGCTACAGTTGATGAAGAACCTATTTGATGCACTGAAGTTTTCAGACTCTGAGGAGAATCAATATCTGATGAAGTGTATAATGCGGGTCCTTGGTGTTGCTGAGATCAGTGGTGATGTTGCTTTACCTTGCATCGGGGGATTGTCCTCTATTCTCAGTGAAGTTTGCAAAAATCCTAAAAATCCTGTATTTAACCACTATCTCTTTGAGTCTGTGGCTGTACTTGTTCGACGGGCATGTGAACGCGATATTTCTCTTGTATTTGAATTTGAAAAGAGTCTTTTCCCAAACCTCGAGAGGATTTTGGCCACTGATATCACAGAGTTCTTGCCTTATGCGTTTCAGTTGCTGGCTCAGCTTGTTGAGTTAAACAGACCACCTCTGTCACCGAACTACATGCTGATCTTCTTGCTGCTCCTTGCGCCTGACTCATGGAAGAGAAGCGGCAATGTTCCAGCTCTTGTGCGTTTGCTTCAGGCTTTCCTGCAGAAAGCTCCTCATGAGGTTACTCAAGAGAATCGGTTGAGTCAAGTGCTGGGGATATTCGAAAAGCTGGTCTCATCTCCTAGCACTGATGAGCAAGGCTTTTATATCCTTAATACGGTTATTGAGTATCTGGACTACGGTGTGATTGCCCCTTACATGAAGGGTGTATGGAGTGCTCTATTCATACGTCTTCAAAACAAAAAGACGGTGAAGTTCCAGAAATCGCTGGTAATATTCATATCACTTTTCTTGGTGAAGCACGGACAGGCTTGTCTAGTGGAGACTATGAATACTGTTCAGCCAAACATCTTCACCGCTATCTTGGAGCATTTCTGGATTCCAAATCTGAGACTGATCATGGGGACTATCGAAGTCAAATTAACAGCAGTTGCTGCAACTAGACTGATATGTGAGACTCCAGCACTTGTGGATCCATCAGCTGCTAAACTCTGGGGGAAGATGCTGGATAGTATTGTCACACTTGTTACACGGCCTGAGCAAGAAAGGGTCCTTGAGGAACCTGAAATGCCAGAAATCTCAGAGAATGTTGGATACACGGCTGCATTTGTGAACCTTCACAATGCTGGAAAGAAAGAAGAGGATCCTCTCTCAGACATCAGAGATCCAAAGCAGTTTGTGGTTGCTTCTGTGGCTAGGCTGTCTTCTGCATCTCCTGGTAGGTACCCACAAATAATTGGCGAGAATCTCGAAGAAGCTAACCAAGCAGCTTTGCTCCAACTCTGCAAAGCTTACAACTGTGGAATTGTTTGAAGTAAGTGTTTGTTTATTTAACTTGAAGAATGTTTTTCAAATTTTATCCTGGAATCAATTTTGATGGGATTTTAAAATGTGTTTAGCAGGAGAGATGGGTGTTGAGGAGAAAGAAGAAGGAAAACACAAGAACATTGCATTGCATTGCATCTGCGAAGAAAAGTGGTAAAATCATATGCGTCTTTTGGTCTTAAATGGGGAAGTTTCATGGCATTTGGGAATTTAGAATAGAGAAGAGCATCAATCATGCAAAACTTGGATTTCGTTGTTCGGCTTTGGCATTTTAATGGGGGTTGTCTTTTTTTTGTTTCCTTTTGAAGTGAAGCATATGGTCTCTCTGTATGGTACTATGTGTTTATGTGCTTTTTGTCGTTGTCTCATGGTCATGGACTATATCGTTATAAATATAGAGAAAGCAAGCATTTTTCTTAAATTTGACCAAAAGAAATATATTCTCCGATTTCGAAAGATAGTTAATGTGGGCCTGTCAATGGGCTTGTAATTGAAGTCTGATAACTTACATCGTGTTGTGGCCCTGTAATCTCATTTTTCAACAATTCGGATTTCACTTCAGTACCATGTCTTTTGTTTACCAACATATCTTTCTTAATTAAGAAGTTCGTTTTTATTTTACTTTTGAGCTTAAAAGTTTGTTTAATTATATTTTTCAAGTTGATAAGTGGAGTGTACTGTATATTATTGGGAAAGAAAGAGAGAGGAAATGGGGAACAAGAGGTTAGGAGGTGATATAGGTTATAGTTGGTGCTAATCATATGGACCTATGACCACTAAACTCTGTAGCTTTTTGTGGTATTTGAAGACCAATAACATTCATCGTAGTTTATTTACTTTAGCAAAGATTGAACAAAACATTTGATGTCGACAAAAGTCTTGTAAACAATCTATATTCCATATTCAAAACTTTTATCATTTTACACTATTCATAATATTTCTATAACAAAACATTAAATTTCGGCTGATATATTGTCTAGCGCGCCCCATATAATATGGCCCTCACACATTGGCCATATCAATGATTGTAATTTCTTCTTCTTCTTTTTTTTGCTAGATTTTATATGAAGAAATTATAATATTATCAGTAAGGGGAGAATAATGGAGAGGGAGAGAGAGATTGAGACCCATGCTGGCAGTGATATGATCATGTGATTTATCATATGGTCCCCTCGTTTTCTTATTTTTCTTTTCATTTTATAATACAAGAAAATGACGTTTAAAAAAAATTACAGTGGACCAACCATTGTTAATAGTAACTTTCTTCTTTCGACTCTTTTTGAACTTTTGTTTATAAGTGCAAGTTTATGTTTATGTGGGTGTGGATTTGGCTAAAGTAGATCCAATACAATGAACCCACTCAAACGCAGAGTTCAATGATTAGAGACCTAGTCAGAGTATATATATATATATATATATATACATATATTTAAAAAGTTTCTCGAAGGTGGTAACTTTTATCAGTTTATGGTACTCGATAGCAAAATGTAGTAATTTTATTTTTCGAAATTCGATTACATATGTAGCATTAAGTCAATCGAATATTGAGTTAGTTAGGGATAATTCTAGTTTAATGATTTGTTGAAAACAGATTTGCAAAAAAGAAACATCTTGCTAGCGTCTAGCGAGTATATTGACGTTGGACTATTAAGGCATGACAATGTAAGAATACCGTATTACAACTTCCAACAAATAAATAGAGTTCTTCACCCCCCCCCCCCCCAATTATTTTTATCTTTTGACCAATCCTTCGTTAAACATGTGAGGTGCTTTTGATTTTGATAAAAATGGAAAAAGTAATAAATAAACACAAAGTACTAGGAAACCTTTCCTTATTTAACAAAATAAATATACATCCACCACTTCCTACAAATATATTAATTTTACTAAAGAGTAATCATGGATCTGGGAAAAATAAGTGAAGAACACTGAATACCCCTACAAAGGAAAGATTTAACACACATTTATTGATATATATATATATATATATATATATATGTATTCATTATAAAACTTTTAGATTTGTAAACAAACTAAGGAGACTCTCTCTACGAGACGAAAAACATATCGCTGGAATTGTACGGACAATGTTGTTACAAAATTATCCCTTCAATAAAACACAAAGGATTTGAATGGTTTTTGTTGTTGATGTTTTTTTGTTGTTGTTGTTGTTGATAACGGGATTTGAATGATTTGTATTGAATAAACATATGTTGGATGTTTACTATGCAAATCGAATATAAAATGTTAAATGCTTATAAAAATGATAACATATACAATTTTTTGGTAGCAAAATTAGATATTCCAAATGCTATAATAGGGGGTAACTTACCGATGAAAAAATCACATCTGGAACGCAAGGTTTCATCGTACATGTGATAAGGAAAAAAAAAAGCAAAACATATTTGCCACATGTGTGTTAAGATCACACTTGAGGTTGAGGTTTCAGATCATGTGCATGCAGAACATTTGCATTTTATTACTAGAACATAAATCAGAAGAAGAGGTAGAGAGTACTGTCTTTACTCTTCGGATGTGCATATGTCTCCTCGTACTAGTTATTATTTTAAAATCGTTAACATTTCGTTTTTATCTACGGCAACTTATTTAAAAAGCTGGTCAGAACATGCCAATAGATGTAGCTATTATGATATTATTCATGTGCGCTAGGTTCTAGTTTGATAGTAATATGCTTATGTATATGACTGTAAGTCTGTATCCTTAATTCACATTTAACACCATCCTTTTCCTGTTTCCACTTATAACACTATATCTTTGTATATGACTGTATCCTTGATTAACATTTAACACCATATATATATATTGATAAAGATTTAACACCATATCTTTATAATATCACGTCAGAAAATTGCATATTTTCGTTGATATTAAATACATTTAAATTTAGTTCCATCTTATATCTGTAATTTAAATATTTGTCTCCAAGATTAGTTACGATCTTGAAAAAAAAAGTTCTCCAAGATTAGTCACAATCTTGAAAAGAAAAAAAAAAGTTCGGTGTATGAAGCATGATGTTTATTTGTATCGGAGACCGTGAATCTAATTTGACTAAATTATAGTAGAAAGATCCTAAGTTTTCCCGGTCCACACTCATACTTGATTGTCAGTAACTATTAATTTATATTACAGATATTTAAAGTAGATTGTACTTCAATTATAACGTTGAGAAAAAAAAAAATGATCGGTTATTTGTTAGGTGCCTTATTCTGTCTCTCTCTCTTTTTAAGCTACATTAATTTTTCTCTTAATCGGATAACCATTATTCAAGTTTGATAACCAATACATATCTTGTTTGGCATGTTAATCTTTATATAATTTTATTGTTTTGGTTTTGGAAACTGAAGGTCTGAAAGCATACCAAGAAAGGTGAATCCAAACGTATTCTTCTGAATTGTAA